>CM062922.1:77048098-77673098 GCA_031878705.1 Tapirus indicus | reverse complement strand
TTGGCCATAAAAGAAGCCAAGTACTGACACACTGCAACATGGATGAACCTTAAAAACATTACACTAAGGGAAAGAAGTCAGACACAAAAGACCACATAATGTATGATTCCATTTATATGAAATGTCCAGAACAGGCAAATCTAGAGAAATAGAAAGATTAGTGTTGCTTAGGGCTGGGGGCAGGGAGGAGGAAGGAAATGGGGAGTGACTGCTAATGGGTACAGGTTGTTGGAGTTGATGAAAATGTTCTAAAATTGACTGTGGCCATGGTTGCACAACTTGGTGAATATAGTAGACTACTGAACTATTGTACACTTAAAATAGTTGAATTGTATTGTATTGAATTCTATCTCAATAAAGCTGTTATTTAAAAAAAAAATCTGGGGGCTGGCCTTGTGGCTGAGTGGTTAAAAGAGTGCCGTGCACTCCACTTCAGTGGCCCGGGGTTCACAGGTTGGATCCCGGGCACTGACCTACTCCACTCATCAAGCCATGCTGTGGAGGCATCCTAGAGACAGAGTAGAGGAGAACTGGCACAGATGTTAGCTCAGGGCGAATCTTCCTCACCAAAAAAAAAAAAAAAATCTGGAGTCACAGATCCCAAGTTAAGAATGCCAAATATGGAAATACATCTCTTATGTTCATTTTTTTCCTTCAGGCTCCTTCTCCTTAAGAACCCAGTATGTGTTCACCAAAGCGCTGAGCCAGGAGACAGTTAAGCATGACTGCACTATACTGCTCTCAAAACTGTCCCTTCCTATAACCCCAGAGGGTTCTCTGAAACCAAGCTTATGCACAAGACTTGACTTTTCTCCCCTCCTGAGATGTCCCTCTACTAGCTGGCACTCAGCCTCAGAAGTTGAACCCTAAAAGGGAAGGGTCTTTATCCTGGGGACCAGCAGTCAGTCCAAGTTCTAGTCATGGCCTGCTCCCTTCTCTGAAGATCTCTCTGGACTTTGATGTAAAAGTGAATTCCAGCTTTTCCACCATATCCACACAACCAGAATTTCCAGGAGTAATTCTCATACCTATAACCTGGTTATATGTTCTTTACACTGAATGGATAGGACTCTTGCTCACCTATGGACAGAGCTTTTTCTGGTTCACAATGCAACACTTCAAAATTCAACTTAGGTTCTCCTTCTTTCATGGATGTTCCCCAACATAGCAGTATTTTGGCTGTCCAATATCCATTTCCTCTTTTCTAGTAAAGGCAACTGTGATATTGTGATTTACAATAAGAAATATATATTTGGTCTTCATCCAGTTCTTGGCACAAAGCTCCTAAAACCCATGGAATCTTCTAAGCGATGAGAGCATAAATGTAACTTTTATGTTAATGAGGTGACTTTTGGAAAGCACCTAAAGATGGGGGCTGGTTGCCAGGAGAACAAACCTGTGATTAGAGGGTTGGAACTTTCAGTCCCACCCCCAACCTCTGGGGAGGAGGGAGAGGCTGCAGGTTGAACAAGTGCCAACAGCCGATGATTCAATCAATCATGCCTATGTAATGAATCCTCCATAAAAACCCAAAAGGACAGGGTTCGGGGAACTTCTGGATTGGTGAACATGTGGAAATGCTGGGAGCGGTGTGCCTGGAGAGAGCATGGAAGCTCCACACCCTTTCCCCAGGCCTTGCCCAATGCATCTCTTCCATCTGGCTGTTCCTGAGTTATATCCTTTTATAATAAACCCGTGATCTAGTAAGTAAAATATTTCTCTGAGTTCTGTGAGCTGCTCTGACAAATTAATTGACCCAACAAGGGGGTCGGGGGAACCTCTGATTTATAGCCAGTTGGTCAGAAGTATGGGTAACAACCTGGGCTTGCAACCTGGGCTTGCAACCGGCGTCTGAAGTCCAAGGAGGGGATCCTGGGAACTGCCAACCCGTAGCCAGTCTGTCAGAAGCACAGGTGGCAGCCTGGGTCTGAAGTGGCAGCTGAAGTTGGGTTGGGGGGCAGTCTTGCAGGACTGAACCCTTAACCTGTGGAATCTGATGCTATAGATAGTAGATAGTGTCACAATTGAGTTAAATTGTAGGACACCCAGATAGTGTTGGGGAATTGGTCCTTGTTAGTGGGGGGAACCCACATGTTGCAATTGGTACTGGAACCTTTCAGCAACCTTACAAGAAGGTGAGGCGAACCTTTCTGGGGAACCACCTTTCCCCCACCATCAGTTCAAGAGCCTGTGACAGGGCTCCACATCCTGCTCCAAGGATGGAACACGTGGTCAGTCTGATCAATTACAGTGCACTATATCCCCCAAGCTCTTTCCTCTACATCACTGGGTTTCAAACCTGAATTGTGGCAAACAAAATATGATGTGGCACCCCAAAATATTTTTAAAAAACAACAGATATTGAAGGGAGTAAGTGTCTCCCAATCCTGCCCTCGTGGCCTGTGGGTGGATAGGCACTGCGCTCTGCACTGGGGAAAAACAAATAGGACATGGCGCCTGCTTTGAGCACCTCGCAGTGGAGTTAGGGGGCAAGAAATAAAAGCATGAAAAGTTAAGTAATGATGATTAAATAATACTGCATAACAAGAGAAAAAATGTCACAGAGCACTTGCTACTTATCAGAAAGTGTTAGAGGACTGCAGGCCAACAGTGAGTCTTTTGCTGCCTCTCCATTCTAACACCTGTTCATTGGGTAAGACTGAGCTCAAGTGTCACCTCCTCCAGGGAGACTTCTCTGAAACACTCTCCTGCCTCATCATACACACAAACACACACACACTCACCTCTCCACTCAGATTAGTCTCCCCTCACCATTTCTTAATCTTTGCCCGGGTCTACATATTTTTAAAGATGTCTTTCCCACAACTCACAGAAGAGGCTGCGAGTTTCTTAAGGGCATATAGTGGATACTATGATGTGCCCCGCACCATTCAATGAGACTCTTCCTACCCCACCCTCTTTCTTGCTGTGTCTCCTACCACAGGTGTCAGCCCTGCGTGGCAATCTGAGGGCTCTCCCTGCCTTATCCAGCTCCCTCCCCCAATAAGTCTCCTGCACATTAAATTCCATTTTAGCATCTGCTTCTTAGCAAACCCTAACACATTATTATAAGGAACTCCATATTAATATAAACAGTAGTTGATGCATTTAGAATAGTGCTTTATTGGTTGACAATATTAAGCTTAATGACCTATACCTTTTGGGTACTGAAATACTTAATTTTGCATATATTAAAGAGTGATTTTGAAAAAACTTACTAACATTGTCCCATCAGGATATAATATACTTGTTAACATTACAAAACAAACAGATATCATGAGGATTCTTCCATTTTTGCAGGGTAACATAGGGTAGTGGTTAAAAGTATCAGCTGCCAGATTACTGAAATCAAATCACAGCTCAACCACTCAACCACTGGCTCTATGGACTTTGGCAAACCACGTAAGCTCTTTAAACCTCTGTTTCTGATCTGTAACATGGGATGATGCTTCCTCATCTGTAAAATACGAATTAAAAAATTAGTACCCACCACATGATTGTTTTATGAATTAAAGAACTGTTGTGTGCAATGAAATAACTATTACAACAGATTTAAAAGCACTTTGCAAACTAGAAAGCCCTTTGGGAAATTTATTTTCTCTAAATGAAATAATAAGCATCAGCCATTGCCTTTTATGGAAAATTGAGGTTAACTCACATCAGCAAGAGAAACTTGAGGACTTGTTTACGGCTATGTTTCTGATTTATTAACACAGTACAAGATATTAGAAAATAAACTCGACATTCCTGCAAGTAGGGAAATTTTGGTTAAAATACTTTTCCCTTTCAAAAGTCTTTCAATTGTTCTCCAGAATACGCCAGAAAAGCTGCTGCATTAGTAACTGATCCGTTCATCTTTTTAACACGAGTGGGCGCCGTCGGGGCAGCAGCCCCAGCCTGAAGAGCACGGAATCCCTGTGTTCTCAGCGTGCTTCTCAAACAGCAGCCCAAATTTGAAAACCCAGAACCACAAAATACCTGTTGTTGTAGGGCCCTGGTCAGAAAGAAAGTGAAGACAGGAAGGAGCCCAGGAGGCGTCCACAAGCGGAAGGGCTGGCTGGACCAAAGAGGAAGGGAAAGGTTTGGCCCCGGCGGAATGGAGGCGCGTGCGAGCACGAGCTCCCAGGCACCGAGGGGCACGTTCGAGTGGAGCCGGCGCGGCGCGCCCACGTGCCTTCAGCCCACATCGTTCAGGTGACACCACGGGAAGAAGCAGCTCCGCGAGTGCATAACGTCCTGGGGACGCGGGACACAAGACCACGCGGCTCCGCGCGCGCAGCGGGAAGAGGCGCAAAACTACAGTCCGCAGGGCCGGGGCGTGGCGCGCGCGTGCTGCCGGGCGGGGCGTTGCGGGGCCATAAAGAGCGCGGCGGGGGCGGCGCGCGGCAGATCGGCTGCACTGCACTGAGCGGCGGCGACTGAGGCGGACACTGGCGGCTCGGGTGAGCGCGGCCCGCGCCGGCGTGGATGGACGGACGGAGAGGGACAGACCACCACAGGATTCTGGCAGAGGGACGCGGGGGACGGGACTCGGGGGTGGGTGAGACGGCGACGGCCCGAGGGAAAGGGGAAGGCAGATAAGCTGGGAATTGGAGCTGGAGGAAGTGAATGCGACACCCTCCGGGCCGGGAGCGAGTGTCCGACAGACTGGGGCAAAGGGACCCGCTCCCCTGGATTCTTTCCGGACCGCATAGCCGGCCTCTAAGGATCCTTTTCCCAAAATGATCAGAATCAGCGATTGAGTGGAAGAGAGTTGAGGGATGAAATTGGATATAATTCTTTCGTTTTACGGGAAAGTGGTTGTATTTCTGCATTTTGTTTTGTTTTAACTTTTTTAGTTTCTCTGTTTCCTTTTCTTCTTTTCCAAGTATTTCTCTCTCAAGTCGTTCTCCTTTCCCAGAGCTGCATCCTGCTCCTCCTCCAGAGATTTTTTTTTTTGAACTTTGCCTTTTTAAGATTATTTGATTTAGGCAACCTGAATTCTTTGCGCTAACTGTTCTTGTCTGTGGATAGAGGTATAAGATTCAAGAGTAAGGGGCCGCCCGGTGGCGCAGCGGTTTAGTCCGCGCTTGGCAGCCCGGGGTTCGCGAGTTCGGATCCCAGGCGCCCGCGGACGCGCACTGCCTGTCAGCCATGCTGTGGCGGCGTCCCATATAAAGTGGAGGAAGATGGGCACGGATGTTAGCTCAGGGCCAGTCTTCCTCAGCAAAAGGGGGAGGATTGGCAACGGATGTTGGCTCAGGGCTGCTATTCCCCACCAAAAAAAAAAAAAAAAAAAAGATTCAAGAGTAATAACCCCTCCCCAGTGTTTCAATAAGAACATTCTAAATTCACATTAAACCTTAGGCTGGAGATCATTCTAACCATTTGTTTTTGATACAAGCTATGAAGAATTTTAAAGCATAACAGTACCAATTCTTTTTTAAACTCAGATTTACAAAATAGCGATCATTCTCAGCTACAGTTGTTGTGATCTTTTCTCTGTCTCTTCCATAAGAGTTTCACAGTTCACAAAGTCAGCAAACTTGGCTCATTTATTTAGTGTATTGCTCTGTGCGAAGGTAGGTCTTTGAAGCTGTTCCTGCACCCCCAATGGCTTACAGTCTAGAAGAGGAGCGGAAACTACCCTGTTAATAACTCTGATGTAAGGTTTTTAATAAAAAGCAAGTGTTTGAGGAGTCCTAAGGGTTAAGAGATTATTTTCATCTTTGCGGATCAGAGAATGTTCCCTAGCTTTTAAAGTCTGAGTTTTAAAAGTTGGCTAGACTGAAGGAGCTGAAATGGGACATAGTGGCATTTCCAGGTGGGAGAACCACAGGAGAAAGGCAAGCAGGCTAGACAGCACACAGTAGGTAGGAGCAACTGGGGACAGTGGAGCGAGTGTACTTCAGGCGTGAGGAGATCTGTCCAGAGACCCAGACCAGGGAATTTGGTATTTATCCCGTGGAAGGCGGGGGTGGGGGGGTGGGGGGAGTTATTGGCATTTTCTGAGCAGGGCAAAGGCAAGATCAGAAATGTCTGTGTTCCTGGAAGATTAATCTGGCAGGCTGTGTGGACTGAAGGAGGAGAAGAGAGCAGGAATTAGAACAGAGATTCCCAACTCCCATCCCACGGGCCCCATGTTTTGAATTTTTAATTAATCAAACTGCACCTAAGCGCATTTAACTTGATTTCTTTCAATAAAAGACGTATATATATAACTGCCAGTCTGAGCAGTTATAAGATATCAGTGTAACTGCCCTAAGTATGAAATAAATGCAGCTAAAAGCACAAGAATATGGAAGTTTCTAGTGTGAACAGCCTAGTAGTGTTGGATTTAGGAGACTTCTAATGCTGAACCTAGCTCTTGAGACTCTTACCACTTAAAGCTTCTTGAGCCCCTCTGGGCCCCTAGGACTTGGGGTTGTGCCTGTTGGTCTAGATAAGAGGTAATGATGGGTAAGTTATGAGAAGGGCAGTAAGGGAGGAGGGAAGGATTGCAGGGAAAGAAGATAGAATTGAAGTGACTTAGCCCCTGAATTGACAAGAGTGATGAGGGTTGACAAGGAGTTATCAGGAGAGCTGAGATGACCGGAAAGAAGGTGCTGGCAGGGGACTAATAATAGTACTTGCTAATGTCCTATAGCCATCAGACAGACTTCATGGAGAGGGCTGAACTTGTACTTATTGTGTGCCTGGCACTGTTGTTAATCACTTTACAAGAATTAATGCATTTAATTCTCAGCAACCCTATGAAATATGATTACCGTTATCCTCACTTATCCAAGGGGAAACTGAAGGACCAAGGTCACAAAGCTGGTAAGTGTGGAGCCAGGATGCAGAACCAGGAAGTCTGACTCTAGAGCTAGTGCTGTAAGCTTTCTACTGTAATGAACAAAGAAAGAAGTCGTACAGAGAACAGATGGCAGGTTCACTTTGGGGTGTTGAGATGCTTGCAGGAGTGCCAGGAGAAGATATGCTGCAGGCGTGGTATCAGTCGCTCCTGATGTACAGACATTCCTCTGGGGCAGACAGGGCCTATGTTATTGGCTTTGTGTTTTCCCCACAGACCAGGTGATTACATTTATCTTTTAAAACTTCCAACAGGATTTTAGTCTCATCTTCAAACTAGGAAAAGTCAGAGAAATCCTAGTATCCTATATATCTGGTAAGATTCCCTTTTATTGCCCTTTGGTACAGAGCAAAGCTACTTGAAGGATTTGACTTAATTTCAGGAGCAAGTCTTGCTAAGGACACATCTGTTTGTAAGGGGAGGTATCAGGTTGGCTTTCCCCAAAAGCAGTTAGTTTTGCTGTACTTACCCTTTCGTGTTTTTGTCCTTGTTTTGTCCTGTTTCTGGCTTCCAGGGCTCACCTGAGCCAGGACTCTTGGGAGATACAGAAAAAGTAGAAGATATGATCTCTGTACTCCAGAAGTTTATTTGGGGAGGTGACAGCTATAAAGAGCAAACAAAATGAGATAGTTCATAGTTATTATATTATATGGGTCAGATTTAAGTATAGTGGGCATTGGGTTTTTAAATGTACCAGTGATCTCAGAACTATAATATACCCCTTCTTGTTGATTACCCATAGACATAACTGTATTTGCTTTAAGCCAACCATCTTTTATACACTGTCACCAAATACTATCTGATTATATTTTATTTTCTTCTTTAATTGTTAGACTTTGCATTTGTGGTTTCGAATTTTTATGTCTTACTCTCAAAAAATAATAACGCTTCTGTGACTAGTAAGGGGCAGAGCTGGGAGTTGAACCCAGCGGTTTGCCTGCAGAATCCAGACTATTAACCAGGATACTCTGTTGCATCTCATTGCCTGTTTTGGACAACTTGGCTTTTTTATGCTGATTATGGACAGATACACTCTCTGCCAGATGGTGAGGAATCCTTTTGCCCCAAAGGAGTGGGGTCAGGTTGACTCTGTCAGCATTATCTCCCCATCTGTGGAAGTCGTCGTCCATACCGTCTGAACACCTCATTCAATCACTCATATATGCATCACTTTTTAATTGAACATGAGGCGTCCAGCAGAGCACCCAGTGCAGGGAAAGCAAAGACAATGAAATATGCTTCCTGTCCTGAGTGCTTGGTCTAGTGGGGGAGAGGTGAATAAATATTTGTGATGCAGTTTATGTGATTTACTAGAGCTAGGAAAACAGGACAAAACTGGTCAAAATTAGAATACGAAAGGATAGTTAGGTAAATTTGAAGGTAGTTGCATAGATCACACTGAAGCCTTAAGACTAACTGCTGGTTTTAGGTGAGATTCTTGCTTAAAAGAAGGAAGATATGGAATTCAAGTAATAGTAATTCTTCATATATTTGACCTCCCTGGGTTAGGTTCTTGTTCTTTCTTGGGTCTGCTGTTACCTACCCCTGCTCTTTGAGGTTTCAGATTGCCTCAGTCATCTATTTAGATAAAATGGGAGGCCTCTCTGGGGAACATTGCTCCCTTCTTGTCCCCACCCTCTCCTGCCTTTAAAAAATAGTTTCCTCCCCTATACAATTAAGCTCTAAAATTTTACTTTCTTCTCATTTGCTATGTGTGTTTGTGTCCTTGTAACCTTTTTTCACAGTTCTAAACTGGGAATGGATTTTGCCCAGGAGTTTAATCATTAATTAGCATTCCTTGAAGAAGGAAAGGAATTACATTGTGTGTTTTCCAGGTTCTTTTCAGCAGCTCAATGGCCTCCTCAAAGAAGAAACTTCAAGGTCTTGTTGCTGCAACTATCACGCCGATGACTGAGCATGGGTAACTATCATTTGGGACCTAAAGGAATTTGTTCTCATTCCACCAAAATGGACAGAAGTTCTCTGTAATAATGGTCAGTTAGACTCTGCCTCCCTGTGGTCCTGTTGCCAATGGCAGCTTCTGTCAGTTGTCCCCCTACAGTGTCTCTGACCCCAACTCAGAGAAGAGTTCTCTAATTCACGAACAGTGCAGAAAGAGAAGGCAAGATATGGCAGCTTGCCTTTCTCTCAGTGTTTGTAGCTCCACAAAGCAAATGCTCCTTGGATTTCATCAGAGCCCTGGTTTTCCCAAATAGGGCCAGCGGAGTTGGATGAGGAGAATCTCATTTTAGCAAGATTTAATATAAAGTGCTGGCCTGTCCCCTCTAGATCCTGTCTCTAGACGTCTGTATGACTCCACCCCAGGCTGTTCATAGACGTCATGAAAATGTCTTAGCCTGAGGAAAGTGGGGAAGGTAGCTGCAAAATGGACCCCTTTGGCGTGTTTACAGTCTCATTTCAATATTGTTTAAATACTGGGGAGACTGGCAGGAGTGGGAGGTAACAATCGATGTTTGCTGAGAAATCACTACCCAAGCAAGTATTTTGACTTCCAGATAAATAGTATAGTAGTTCCTTTGCTTATACTATCAGATGATGTGCCATAGGTGTTCATGCACAGGATGTAACTCCTCCCTGGACATTGCCATTAACAAAAAAGGGATTCATCCACCTCCTGGATCTAAATGTTTTTGACCTGTTAGAGGAGTCTGTCTACCAAAACAGTCAGAATTTTGGCTTCTTTAAGCTTTTCCTTTCTTCCTTTATAAAATACAATGATAATCATACCTACATCATGGAGCTATGAGTGTTAAATGAGATAATCCATATACTAGTGCTTAGCACAGGGTCAGTATGTACTTAGGTCAATAAGTTTGAACTGCTCTTGTGGCATAAGATGGGTAAAAGGAAGCTGAGGTATTTAAGATATCTTTAAATAAGACTTGTATTTTTTTGTTCTGTTGCTGAGTTTATAAACCTTAAGCCTACCCCTTTAAAGTAGATGAAATTTCTTATGACTTTACCATTCTCATTCAAAGTTGGCCATATCACAGTTTTCCCTTAGATCATTGGTGTTCAAGACTTCCAGCTTATAAGAGTCATGAAAAAATCACTTCTTTACTAGGTCTAAATAAAATTCTTGGTGAGATGGCATTTAGATTTCTGAGTGGTTAATAGCAGGGTTTTTTTCTGTTGCTTCTCTCTTTCCACAAGTTCTACAAAAGACTGAAGTCAGCTCTTTCTCAATGTGTCAGCCACTTATTGGGCAGATAAAACAGAAGACATGTGATTGCATGAGCAGCCAGAGTTTACTTCCTGTTATGGATTAATATCCTGTTCACAAGCTCAAAACACTAATTCTGGTTGATGCTACTGTAACCTTTTTAATCAGACCCCTCTTAATCTAGAAGTGGCTTCTTAAAACAGTCTTGTTTGTTCATTTGGGACCCACTGAGAGTGTCAGTGTGTTCGTCCTCCCTATTCTGCTGTTTTCCTGGGACACCAGGCGCCATGTATTAGAGATTACAAAAATGACTCTGCTTTGCTGGATCCTTCTCCATTTCCCAAATGCTTCTGGCCCTGCTGCCTCCATTTCACTATCCTCTTTTTTCATCAATTCTTTTCTCTTCCAGGACCCTCACTTTCCTGAGGTGTGAAATCAAAACGAGAACGCATTTTTTGTAAGGGCTTTGTAAGAATTAAACTAAATTAAAATGTGTTAGTATATAGCACAGAGTAGGCATGTAAGCTATGTTAGTTCCCTTTTCTCCCACCACCTGGTCCATGCAAACATTCCTATAGGTACAAAGCAGGTTTGGAGCACCCACCGAGAGCAGGTGGGCATTAACCTACTTGCCCACAAGGGAATCTGCACTTCGGACATGTTTCCAAGAGATGAGACAAAAGGAAGGGTCACATGGAATCTAACACCTGGAAATTCTGCCTGGTGACCTGCTGTCACGGAAGTTTTCCTAACCTGGCTCGTATGGTATACCATGGCTTGCATAATTTGGAATGGCTGAGCAAGAACTATTCCCCTGCATCCTTTTTTCTTAATAATTCTAAGGAATATTCATTAATGATTCAACTCTCCGAATATAAGTTGATATCCTGCAGTGGGGGAGGTTGGGAGAAAGAACATGGTTAATGAATTTTAGTTAGAGTATCTGCATTCTTGACCCCCAGTTTTGCCACCAACTAATTTTCTGACCCTGGGAGGTCTTATCACCTTTTAAAAGTTCCCTTTCATATTCTGCAGAGAAGGAGTTCAACCACATTATCTCTAAGGCCCATTCGAATTCTGAGAGTCTGCAGTCCTTTAGTGTTGTCATTAGGGATGCTGTGGTGATCCCTATGAAGTAAGAATGTATAAAGTCCCTGCTGCTCCAGTCCATCCTCCACACTGAAGTCCAGTGAGCTTCCTTGTAAATACATCTAATCATGTCACTCTCTGTAAGAATCTCTGTTGACTCCCTTTTGTCTAAGCCTAGCTACTCATTGTGTGGTCCATGGGCTGTTTGCTCCAGCATCACATAGGAACTTGCTAGAAGTGCAGAATCTACTACATACCACTTCACAGAACATGCATTTTAACAATGTCCCCAGATGATTCTTTAGCACATTCGAGTCTGAGATGAACCGGTCTGAAGATTGAAGCCCAGGCTCTCTGGGATGACATAGTCCTTTACAGTCTGCCTTTTTTGCTTCATTTGTATTTCCCCAAACACCTCATACCCTTTCTTCCCTCTGTGCCATTACGCATTCTGTTTCCTCTTCCTTTTTCTGTCGCCAGCCTCTCTTTCTCCACTCCACTTGAACACTTCTGTTTACCCTTCAAAACCCTCTGGTGAGTCTTCCCCATTTTCCCTAAAAAGAGTTATAGTGTACTCCCCTGTGATCCCATGGCACCCTGTACATAACTTCTCATGTTACATCAGAGTTATTTATGATAATTATTAAAATAACTATTTGTTACATGTCTGTGTCTCCCAACAGGCTTTGATCTGCTTAACCTTATTCAATAGATATTTATTGAGTACCAGGCAATATACAAGGACTGAGCATGTATCCTATTTTTCTTTGTATCTTCAACATCTATCACAGTGTCTGGTAAATTTTGTTATTTCGTGAGGAAAGGAAGCTAACACTGATTGGCTAAACACTGTGTGTCCGTAATTGTGCCAGTGACTTCATGAGAGAGCTGTTATCTTTGTTTTTGCAGTTGATGAAACCAAGATCCTAAAGATTAACACACTTGCCCGTAGCTGGATAGCTGGAAAAGAAGAGCTGTCTCTACCCATCCCAACTCTCGTCTTTTTCTACACCAGAGTAAAAGACTTTTGCTTTCCTTAGTTGTTTCAAGAAGTCGCTTTTTCCTTTAGGCAAGTATACAGTTGTTAGAAAGTCCCTTTTCAGATTGGCCAAAATGTCAAGAAAAAAGTTGTGTTTTCTCCCTTTAATGCCCTTGACTTCACCATGGGAATCTTCACAACACCCTGTGGTAAAAACAAACCTATTACCCCAGTCAGAGAGGTTGTGGCCTGCTGGAGTCGGAGTTGTGTAGATTATTGTCTTTTTAACTGTGCTGGGAGACTAAATGACCCAGGCTCCCAGAACAGAACGTTGTCTACCTCTGACAAGGTGGGGCAGTTACAGTCCCTGCTTGCTTCTCTGCCAAAGGAGTTTTGAAGTAGCCAAGTAAAGTTATTTTGCCAAAAGCACACATAACTTCCATCTGATTTTGAATGCTGAGAGTTATATATTAGAGGCAAAAAAATTGAACATCAGATTTTCTGATATGCATGCCAGATCATGCCAAAAAGAGCCTGTCCCGGTGATTCTGCATTCTCAAAGTGAAAGTCTTTCACTGTGTGTCATGTACCATGAGAGGAAATGAACAGCAATAAGGATTTTTCTCTGAAAAGCCACATCAGAAAAACTCTGTCATCCTTATACCCTAAAGAAAGAGAGTCTACATGCAGTTTCACAGATCACCCACTCAGGGCCTCAGTTTGTGCAAAAATAATTTGATAAACGTTTTCTCCTCTTATATAGTTTGGAAATAAACTAAATGTCCAAGAATAGAGGATTGGCTGAAGTAATTATGCTTGGCCATACATGAAATGCTGTGTAGCCAGAAAATAACAGAATATCTGAACATGTGGGAAAATATTCCATTTGGAGTGCTAAGTGAAAAAATATTGTAATACTTTGTACAATATGACTTTAAGAAAATACTATATTATGTATTTGTGAATAGAAAAATATCGAACTAATAAGAGTAATAATCTCCAGGGAGATCCTGAGTGAGTTTTTCTTTTTCTCTTTTTTATTGTGTATACTTTCTAAAATAAACTATTTAGCTTCTGTAATATGAAAAAAAATTAAGTACTTTTATTTGGGGAAAAAAAAAAATCTTGGACCTAAGGCAAAGAAATCAAACCCATGGGAATTGAAATGAAGACATCAAATTGAAGTTAAGTACGGGAATGACCGCAGCAGGCTTGGAATTTGGTTCTGGGCCACTCTCCTCTGAAGCGGCCAGTGGTTAGATGTGTTCTTGGGGCTCATGGAGGAAGAGACGATGCAGTGGAAAACCAGTCCAGCCTTTCCAAGTGAACTGGCTTGTGCCACCTCTCACTTCCCTGAGCAACAAGCCCCAGACAGACAGCCAGTGGAGAGAAGAATAATCCAATCTCATTGTTTCTGTTCTCTTACTGACTTCCTGGTAACTGATGCGGTGCCTCCAGCAATGACCGTAAACCCAGATAGGGAGGGGAGGGCAAGTGGGGTGGGAAAATAGGGAAGGAAGCAAAGTCCCCAGAGAGAATTATCATCCTGTTGCCTCCTTAGCCTTGCTGTTTGGGGTGCCTTTGTGACAAATATGGCAACAGCTCTGGGTGATTTCACTGGGCTCACTTGTGACTGGAGCTGCTAAGCATCTCTCCCAAGGGCCGCAAACTGGCATCTCCAGTCAGGCAGGGATATGAAATCCCTGAGGTGACCTGGGGGGCTTTTGTGTCTCCAAAGGGGCAGCCACTGCTCTTCTCAGCTAGTTGGTGCTATATGGAAGTGTGGGCCTGGCCTTGTTAGATCTTCTGGCTTTTTAAATAGTCTTTTTTTAACATGAAAAAAATTTTAACGCTGTGAAAGGCAAACAGAATACATTTAGGAGCCATCCCTTATCAAGCTCTGATCTCTCTAAGGGGATTTGATAGTTCTAAAAGACCATAAGTCCAGGGAAGTTTTTGGGTGACTCTGCCACTGCCCCAGAAATTCCACTGTTAGTGTCACTCCTGTAGGCTAGGGGCATTTTATAAGAAGCAGCAAACTGTGCTTTCTTGAAGGGATACATAACGTGTCACCCATTAGCACCCCTAACCTCAGTGGAATTGTAGCTCTCATTCAGCAAGGCCTAAAGTGGGGCGGGGGGGAGGTTATAGACAGAAGCACTACCCACCGAAGCCATAAAATAGTGTGGAGTTCACTGACAAAGGAGAAGGAACTGGGGTTCCACATGCTGGCCTAGGGTGCAGCCAATTCCCAGGGGAGAGGAGGACACCAGATGAATAGCAGCTCTCAAGAATGTCAGAGGAAAGGAGTATCATAGGATTTCACCCTATTTATTATTCCACCTCCTCCTTGAAGTCTCCTTCCCAACCTTTCTAATTGGAATTATCAGTCCTTCTGAACTCCTATATACTTTTTAACTCAGTCATAGCTTTCATCATATTTTCCTTAATATTTTAGTTATTTATGTATGCTGTCTCCTTTACTCGGTTAATATCATAGTGAAATTTAAATGCATCCTGCAAGTGTGGGGATAAGCTGCTTTTAAGGCAGAGATCATGGGTATTTCATCACCATTGTAAGTTCCTGCGTCACGACTCCTCCACCAGCCTCTGTTGAGTATCTGCTCAGTACCAGGTGCAGACGAGGGATTGTAAGTATAAAAGACAGTTCTTGTCTTCAGGAAGTTCTTGCTCCAGCCTGGAGAGTGGGCATAAACAACTTACCAAATGATGTTCATAATAATAAAGATGTGAGCTTTGTGGAGAGTGTGAGATATTTCCGGTTTTTGTCGCTGAGGAATAATAACAGCAATGATGAGTGAGCATTTAATTGGAGCCAGGTACAATGCTGAGCATTTGTGCAGGACTGGCCATTAGAGGCCCACTTTGAGCAGGGGGGATCCCTGCTGAGTTTAGAGTCCACTTTGGGGATACACACATACACCTTAACAGACTAAGTTGGTTTCTCTCCTTAAGGATTTCTGAAAGTGGAAACAAGCTTTCCAGCTTCCCTTTCCAAATGAGAAAGCATTAGATTAAACTAGAAGAATGCACATCAAAGTGAGTACAGTGCCTACCAGGCCTCGGCCATCACAGCTCTACAGGCTGCTCCTTGGTGAAAAAGCCAGGCCTGCTCTCGGTGTCTTTGAGTATGTGGATGAGGCGGGACAGGGAGGCGTCAAGACTTCATTGGAAGTGTACAGCAGCCACTATGTTTGAATCTGTGACTCCGACACAGGCTATTGTCCAGTGAGTTTATTTCCAGTTTCTGATCTGTGGTTGAGAAGTCTCCTGGGTCTGCCAGACCTGTTTCCTGGTTGCTTGCATGAGTAGATGGACATCATTGGTCAAATGCAGAGTTAGTGGCACACAAACAAAGCCCCTGCTGATTGTTCCTGCATCTCAGAGCTTATCCCAAGTGGGGAACAGCAGATGGGAGCAGCAAGGCGCCGGTGTACAGTCATGCACCACATAACAATGTTTTGGTCAACGATGGACCGCATATATGTCAGTGGTCCCATGAGATTAGTACCATGTGGCCTAGGTGTATAGTAGGCTATACCATCTGGGTTTATGTAAGTACATTGTGTGATGTTCACACAACAAGAAATTGCCTAATGATGCGTTTCTCAGTACTTGTCCCTGTTGTTAAGCGACATATAACTGTATTGTCAAGGTGTGGTTCCAAGTGGTCAGAAAGGTCTGAGGCAGAGAGATTTCAAGAAGTCGAGCAGGTCAAACTGACCTAAATGAGGGTCTTGAGATGGACTGTCTAGGCAGCTCACTCCCCCATCCTCTGCTTAGAACAACCTTAATTTGTTCCTGTCACACTTTCAGGGAGCCTCCCTGCTTAGCAAGCCTGAGAGGCCAGGATTTGGCATTTGAGCGAGTGGAGCAGGGAGGGGCGATGTTATGATACTGGGGCTTGAGCAATTAGAGAGGGAGTCTGCTCCCCTGGGGGCCTTATAACTACAAGAAAGCACGTGTTTTCAGAATGTCAGGCTCCAACTCATTGTCATATGTGTGTTGTGGGCAGTGATTGCCTGTGCGGTCTTTGCTTTCTCTATTGCTCCTGTTCCCTTTGACAAATACCCTTTGATGTCTTTGTTTTCTATATGCATCAGATTTTTTGTGTTGGTTTTGTTTTTTAAGGAATACAATAAGTAAAGATCAAAGAATGTTAATAAGATTAAAGCTAAGTTAGGATTCTCTGGCCCCATTGATAAAAATGCAAACATCAGCCAACTGGTACTTTCTGTTCTTGGCAACGTAACCACAGGTTCTGCAACATTTAACACAGACTTGCCACACGGTTTTCCTTTGGATTTGTCTCTTCATCCCCTGTCCTCCCTGCCTGCATTTTGATTGAGAACAGTTCGCTTTATATGATTTGTGTGTCAGTTTCCAGATTCTAAAATCAATATGACATTAAGGAAAAGAGCGTTTGTTGCCTTTAAGCATCAGATCCTTAAAAGGTCAGAGCTCTTCAAACTGCACAGTGCCTGCAGATCACACGAGGATCTTGTTGCAATGCAGATTTTGACTGGGCAGGTCTGTGTGTGGCCTGGGACTCTGCATTTCTGACAAACTCCCCCAGAAGCCTGTGCTCCTGTCCCGCAAACCACACTTTGAGAGGCAAAATGACACAAAGTTCCTTTCCAACTGTTAATCCTCTTCAATTTAAAACTAGCAAATACAATTTAAGCCTTCATTTGTTGTCATAAATATTAAGTGCTAAAATTCTTGAATTATTAAGATCAAATTTTCCTATCGTGTAAGCCTAAGAAATGATTGTTTCTCGCCAAATGGAAAATGTTAAGTTCTCATTTACCGATGCCTCCAACCATCATTCTTTCCAAAAAGGGCAAAAGATGATTAAGTAACTACTTTTTAAATATTACTTGTGATGAGGTTTAAATGTAAAGCCTTTTTGATAACAGTGTTTTGCTCACATAACTGAGACACACCTGGCTGAGTAGAGAAATCACCAGACTCAGGAGGAAAAAAACAAACAAGATTATTCAGAGCAGGCTAAGAATTTCACAAACTGGTTAGGTGGATTTTAATAACTAACTAGAGATAAGACTATAGACTTGGGGATTGGTTGAATAATCTAAAAAAACTAAATTGCATTTTTTCTATTTTTTTTTCCTGTCTTTTAGAGAAATCAACTTTTCAGTCATTGGTCAGTATGTGGATTATCTTGTGGAAGAACAGGGAGTGAAGAATATTTTTGGTAAGTCATCTTTAGAGATTTCTCTACGTATCTCTATCTCAGTCCTTAGAAAGTATCTCTCACCTATTACTAGCCAGGAGGTCACAGTGTCATTGTGTCATAGGTTATGACTGAGCCTGGCTATGCTATGTAAAATCTGTGAATTTGTAGACTCATCCATTTTAAGTCTATAAAGCACCTCAAGAGATTATCTAATTTGGTGGTGTGCCTTCAAAACAGATAAGGTACTATTTTTATTCCCATCTAAAGAAGAAAATGTATAGCTCAGATATATTGTATAGGTTGCTCAAGTCCTCTCAGCCAGGAAGTGTAGAGTAACTACAAAACCCAGGCTTCTCGGGGCCGCCCGGTGGCGCAGCGGTTTAGTCCGCGCTTGGCAGCCTGGGGTTCGCAGGTTCGGATCCCAGGCGCCCGCCGACGCACTGCCTCTCAGCCACGCCGTGGCGGTGTCCCATATAAAGTGGAGGAAGATGGGCACGGATGTTAGCCCAGGGCCAGTCTTCCTCAGCAAAAAGAGGAGGATTGGACGGATGTTAGCTCAGGGCTGGTCTTCCTCACAAAAAAAAAAAAAAAAAAAAAAACCCAGGCTTCTCTGTCTTAAGAAGGGGCTTTACTCTCTTCACCAGACCTCTCCTACTGTAAACGTAAGAAAGACTCTAAGTGAAGCACACAGAGGAATCACAGGTCTAGCAGGGACAGTGGAAATAAACAAATCAGACCTTGAACATTTTAAGCCTGAGAACTATACTTACCTGTGATTGAGCTGCCCCTTGTGTTGTATTCTGGGCACTTGGCCCCTTGGATTAGTTCTCATTCTGAGGACTGCACTTTGGCCTTGAGCTACTCCTTTGCCAACAGGGGCCCCTTTAGGACTGGAGGCACTGTGGTCATAATCAGGTTAAAACCTTTGTGAAAAGGTGTCCAGACCACATGTCAAAACTGAAACCTGATTACAGAACCTCATGGTGTCCCCCTGCAGCTCCAAGCCATAGAGGGGAAGACAGATTCTTCCTCCTCCAAGGGCCACAGATCTCCCCTGGCTATAGGGAAGAAGTAGGAACATGCCTACTACGGGAACATGCGTGACATGTCTCAAGACCCCAAAGGAGTGATAAAAACTCTGTCCTACTCCCCCTCACCTCCCACCCTCCACCTCTACCCCAGTTGAGTGCTCAGTGTTTTGATATCCAAAGTGTTGCCATATGCATTAGGCCCCAGTAATATATCCTAGTGCCATTTGCATCCTTTCTGTGATCCATTAAGAGATGACTGTAGTAGAAGGGAAAGTTTTGGAATCACACAGGTCTAGATTCAAATTTAGATTGTTTAGTGATTCAGAACCTCATATTTTCATCTGTAACTGAGAAGAATCATTTGTACTTTGCTGGGTTGTTATGAGAATAAGTGAATATATATAAGAGTGCTTGCTGCAAGAAATATTAATATCCTGGTGTTTTCTGATGAATTATCATTAAAAAAAATGAGTTGTCCTAGAGCACTACCATGTCAGACTACAGACAGAGTTCCTTTTAGTTCTGTAGTATACACCACTGTCCTCATAAGTAACTCCCACTTAAGACCACCTTGACATCCCAGTATTCAGTGGTATTGGTTTTCCTGCCGTTCAAATCCAAATATAGAACTGGGGGTGTGTTTGAAGATTTGCCTAAAATGTGAGCAGTCATCTCTGTCTCCATTCAAAATACTTGCTCTCTGTCCCTGATAGCGAGGACAGATTGTAATTACAAGTTAGAATTAACCTTCCTGCTGCTTTTGACAA
The DNA here is from genome assembly GCA_031878705.1 of Tapirus indicus. Classification (NCBI taxonomy): domain Eukaryota; kingdom Metazoa; phylum Chordata; class Mammalia; order Perissodactyla; family Tapiridae; genus Tapirus; species Tapirus indicus. The sequence goes on along the minus strand of CM062922.1, from coordinate 77,653,998 downwards.
GGTGTAGATGGAAAAAACACTGAGTCTGAGGCGAAAATGGAAACATGTCATTTTCCCCTCCCAGATTCTATCTTCTGATGTTTCTCTGTATCGCTTCCTTGTAAGCAGGGATTTCTGACCCTGCACTCCCAGCATTGGTTTTGGAGGAGCAAAAGATATTGGTTGGTCCCACTGACTGACTCTTTGTTTGGAACAGTGAATGGCACAACGGGAGAAGGCCTGTCCCTGAGCATCTCAGAGCGCCGCCGGGTTGCAGAGGAGTGGGTGACAAAAGGGAGGAACAAGTGAGTGGCTCTACGGGGATAAAAACTCTCATCTGCAAGAGCTGTATAAAGTGCGGCTCTTCCCTGGATGAGACAGCCTCCCTGCCTTCTGGTCAGAGGCCAGGCTTGAGGTCAGCTTGTGGGAAAACGAGTAGGGACCCGAGGATCCTTGCACTTCTGCAAAGAGCTGAGGCAGAGGAGCACCCTTCCTTTCTGTGTGGAAGAGCAGCCAGACTGCAAGACACATCTGGCTCCTAGAGGTTCCATCTGGAAACTGGAAACTGCCTCTTATCTATCTACAGGCCATTCTTCTTAGGTTACCTTTTCCTGGGCGGAGGGGACAAGAGAGGAAGGTGCTGGTGACTGACTCTGCTGCACTCCTGGCTCTTCTGCTGAGCAACTCATGCTCCTTCCCTTCTCAGGATGGGTGCCTGACACTTACGTCAGCCTGTTGCTTCCTCACAGATGTTCTCTATGCATATGACTCAGCATGCTCTTTATGGTGCTTCCTCTTATAATCTTAGGGAACTTTCTGCATCCTCTAAACTTCAGTGTAATGATATATTTTTGTTATAATGCTCGGTTCATGCCATGGTTAAACGAACAGGACAGCATCAGTTCATAAAGCACTTTCAATTAACCAAGTTTTATTCATTGTCTATTATGTCGTGTGCTGGAACTGAGGATATAAAACAGGTCTCTGCCATCAGGTTGCTTACTGTCCAATGGAGATGTCAAGTGGTGAAAACTAACCTTCTGATCCTTCTGGTAAATAATATAAACAGGGATCAGAGAAGGGAGTGATTGATGTTGCCTTAGGTGGAGGCAAAAATTGGAGGTAAGTCCCAAGTGAGCCAGAAACAGAGGTTGTCACTGGGAAGCCCCTGACCACCTTGGGAATCCTTAAATGGCTCCAGAGCACCTTCAGGACTCTGAAATTATATGCCAAGTTTGAGTGCATGTCCACATAAGCATTTTCTGGTGATCCATCAGCTTTCATCTAATTTTCAGTCAGATCCAGGTTCCAAAAATATTGAAGACATGGGCAGAGTGAGAAAAGAGGAAGGTTAAGGATAAACATTAAGAAAAGCACTAGAAATAAGGGGGACAGCAAAGTGGGCAGAGACAGAAAGCCCTCAGAAGGGTAGGAGGGAGGTCAGGAGTGAATGCTGTCACTGCAGGAAGAATGGTTTCAGAGAGCATCAGTGTAGCATGGAAATTGAGAGCACGGACTGTAGAGCTAGACTGCCTGAGGTTGGGTCCTGGCTCTGCCTCTCACTAGCTCTGTGAACTAGGCTAGTCACTTAACTGCCCTGTGCTTCATCTATGAAATAGGGATAATAGTACCTATCTTATAAGTTGGTGGTGAGGATTCAAACAGTGCCTGACACAGTACTATTATATAAGAATTCATTTTAATTATTTGCAGAAGATGCTGAGTTCGTTATAACATTTGTTATAATAATTATTAGATGCTATGAATATCAGTAGATGGAGGACTGAGAAGACCACTTGGTTTGACACATTGGAAGTGACCAGTGACCTCAGAGAGAGCAGAGCCAGTCGGGTTCTTGTAGCAGACTGGAGTGAGCTGTAGAGTGCAGCAGACATGTGGAAGTGGGGGCACTGAGTGTAGCTTATTCTCACAAAAAAATGTCCTGGTGAAGGGAAGGAGAGATGGAGTACTAGATTAGGGAGGAGGAAGCAAGATTAAAAGAAGGATAGTTTCTTTTCTTAAAGTGGAGAAGTCTTGAGCATGTTTCTATGCTGAAAGGATGCTGCTATGGGAGAAGAGATTAAAAGAGAGTAGAGAACTGATGCCTTTGATGGAAGGTCTTGGTGGGGGGTTTGAAATAAAAGCAAAAGTAGATAGAGTAACTTTAGAAGATGGCTAAGAAGCCGGGAGGAAAGCATAAATGGTGAAATAGCTAAGTGTAGAGGTGAAGAAGAGGAAAAGTGAGGGAGTCTATGTGGGAAAGCATCTTTATCTTTGATGTCTAGGAAGTGAGGACATCTGCCAAGGACAAGAGTTGGGGTGGGATTTAGAGCTTGAGGAGAATAGTCAAGATTTGGAGTAGCCACTGCAGAGAATTGGAAAGGGAAGTAAGTCATGACAACCAGAAGGCTTTTTGGAGCCTCATTCTCCTGAATTGGGAAATTACAAGTTTGTATTAAAGCCATAGGGTGGTTTTCTCTAGCAGCACCTAGCCGCAGGGTGGAGGGGAGGAGGGAATGGATGTTTGTTTTAACCTAAACCAGGAGAAAGGGTAGAGGTCATGTGATAAAACTGTTGGTAAGAGTAGGACAGGTCAGTCAGCCTTCTTGTCTCCTTTCAGAAGTCTTCTATTATCCTTTAAAAATGCAAACCTGATCATGTCATTTCCCAACTAGGTCCTGTTTTACCTAAGACATAACAAGTCAAGAATCATTGGAGGACTCAGTGATTGGATCTAAACAGGAATGTGGTGTCTCCATCCCATGAGGATGGCATATTGTCATTCAGAGTCCCTCTCTGAGAAGACTTGCTGGGATGACCGAATCCACAGCTGAGTTTTACTGATCCTACCCTGAGACCAACAGTCTAACTGTGGCCTCTCCCCACGGGGCTACGTGGAGCACCTCCCAAAAATGAACACTGGGGTGTCAGAGAAAACCTCTCTTATGGCCAAATTCTGAAGACTTACAAGATAGGAAAAAGCTTTTTACAGTGAATTCATTTCTCATATGGCTGGTTTCTGGTTGTATTCTTTGAGGAACCTCTTTATTTTTATCTCCAACCAAAAATATCTCAGTTTTATACTTATCTTCATGCACATGTCACTATCAAATACAGCATCTAAAATAATGCTTAGTCAAAATAAGTATTCACATATTGATTAATCAGTTTATTGGTTTCAAAATTCTACTGCTTGGTTGAACCTTCAATTTTATTCCCTGGACATTTTTTTAAATCCCTAATTACATTAAATTTGAATAGATCACTGTAGAATTTAATTGTATTGAGACTGATTAATTGTTTTAGCTAACTGCTAAAACCAGCACAAACCAGGATAGTGAGCCCTTCTGTGTTACTGTAAACTTCAAGTGGTGCCACAGTGTTTTCTCTCTTGCAGGTTGGATCAGGTAGTTATTCACGTAGGAGCATTGAGCTTGAAAGAGTCACAAGAACTGGTATGTATGTAGGCCCATCTGGGAGAGACCACCAGATGGGCCTCCTTTTTTATGCTGAAGTTAATACCATTTTTGCTATATATTGGATGCTATGCTGGAGAATATAAGCTGTGGGACCTCAGGGCGCCCACCACCTAGAAGCAGGCACAGAGCCATGAAGAGAATAGCCCAAGGTGATAACTACGGTAGCAGAGCTTCGAATAGGAGACAGAGGCACCTCTTCCTCTGAACAGAGTAAGGACGTGTATAGATGTAGCTAAGTTTGCAGGTAAGGAGCAGAACATGAGCCAACCTCAGTTTTCTCTAGGAAGTAAAAGGCAAGGCTGTCTGCTGGACATAAAGGAGGTGGAAGATGGGGTTCAGACGTGAAGAGTGGTAAAAATTGAAAATTGCTGCCTGGAGAGTGGGAGAGAGAACTGAAACACAAAAAGATTGCCCCCACCCATGTTGTTAGCAGCACTATTCACAATAGCCAAGAGGTGGAAGCAACCCAAATGCCCATTGATGGATGAATGGATAAACAAAATGTGGTATAAACATACAAGGAAATATTATTCAACCTTACAAAGGAAGGAAATCCATCCTGTTACATGCTACAACATGGATGAACCTACTTGAGGGCATTATGTTAAGTGAAATAAGCAAGTCACTGAAAGACAAATGCTATATGATTCCTCTTATATGACGTAGGTAACATAGTCAAATTCATAAAAACAGAAAGTAGAATGGTGGTTACCAGGGGCTATGGGAAGAGGGAAAGGAGAGCTGTTTAATGGCTACAGAGTTTCAGATTTGCAAGATAAAATAGTTTAGAGATCTGTTTCATAACAATGTGACTATACATAATAGTATTGAACTGTACACTTAAAAATGGTTAAGATGGCAAATTTTATGTGTTTTTTATCACAAGTTTAAAAAATAAATTAATATTTAATTAATTAATACTTTAAAAAAGGATTGCCCAGTGGTGCTAAAAAAAGGGATAATCCTGCCTCAGGGATAATCTTGCCAAGGAGATGTTACCACCCAAAGGAGGTGGGGGTTGTCTGCCCACTGCAAGGCGTGCCAATAGTCAAGAGGCAAGGTGGTAGGAGAGAAAAGACTTTTTATTACTTGCTAGCAAGAGGGAAGATGGCTGACTCGTGTCCAAAAGAACCATCTTACAGAACAAAGATTACAGGCCAGTTATATAGGGGGCTAGTCCTGGGTGGGGGAGACCTGATCTCTGGCTGGGAGCAGACATCTGGTCTTAGTTCCTGATAGTCTTTTGTTTTACTGGTTGTGCATCAGAGGCTGGAGCAACGCCCTATACCCTGATCTTTCAGTTGTCCTTGATGATGTCTATCAGCATAGACTCTGCCTGGCGGTCGTCACATTCCTGAGGAACTCAAAAGAACAAAGTTATCAATTTACAGCAGCTGGGAGGGGCCATAAAATCTACAGAGTGTGTCTGGGCTAGTTAACCAGAGGTCATTCAAAGTTACAATAGGGTTTCTTTTCTACAACATGGCTTCGCTCATATCAACCTTGTATTGAGCCAGTATCAGAGAAAGTGATATTGGCATCTGCTTAGCCATAACTGACCATTGGATGATGTTTGAATGGGCACTGCCATCAACTGTCTCTTGGGTGTTTCCTTTTTCCTTACTTTTCAGCTCAGGTTACCCTTCTAACTTTTGTCCTAAGCAAGCTACTAAACAAATGATTCAGATATATTACATTCCAATCCTGTGTGGTTGAAATTATACCCAATGTCTTGATTGGTCTTTGGACTATATCCCAACCTTCTCTTTGACTTTCCTACTTTACTTCTACAGAAAGTAAATCACATCTATTAGATATAGATATTACTAGTTGAAGTCTCAGAGGAAAGCCATTTTTCCCTTTTACATAGTGGGGCATGTTCTGAAGCAATCAACAAGCATCTACTGAGTCCCTGCTATGTGCCCAGCACCATGATTGACCTGTACACAAGAATGAATCAGATCTGACCCCTGCCCTCAGGGAACTCATTCTGGTTGGAGAACAGTCACTGTACACAACTCTCTTACAATGTGGTAGGTTTAGGTACTCTACTTGAAATAGATAAAAATATTATGAGGGCCCAGTGGGAGGAAATGTTCATTTTTTGTGGAGGAATTTGAGAAAACACAAGAGTGGTGCAATGTATCTCCTGTGATGTGCATAATCTGTTTCTTCTCAACGTTTCTCAGCTGCATTCCCAATCCGTAATATAAATTTTAAAGTATAACTGTTATATCATTGGACAGAAAGACAGCATCATCCAGTAGGCTCAATACGAGAAGAGAAATTACATCTGCAAGTTTCTTTATTAGCAGTTATAATTTATCAAAATGAACCACTCATGTCTCCTTAACTCCAAAGGTTTTTTTGTACACCAGGGTTTTTTTGTACTGACAAAGGCTGAGGAAGAATAAGATTAAATGCACAGCTCACCTCCACCAGGGGTCCCTATTTTGCAACCTGGGATTTTGCTGGTAATGACATTTATTATCAAATTTGGCTAATTTTCCACTCTCTAGTGGTACATCACTTGGCAAATTTAAAGAGTTTGTTGCTAACCTCTAGTATCTAAGCTTTAGGTGAATATAATAAATCACTTACTCCAGGATGGTCATGATATTGTGATTTATAATAATATATATTTGGTCTTTGTCCCATTTCTGGCACAGAGCTCCTAAAACCCTTGGAATTTCCTGTGATGAAGGCGATAAAGGTGTCTCTTGTTATGTTTAATGAGGTGACTTTTAGAAAGCACCAAAGAATGGGGCTGGTTACCAGGAGAACCAGCCATGTAATTAGAGGGTTGGAACTTTCAGTCCCAGCCCCCAACCTCCAGGGTAGAGCTGGAATTGAAACAATTGACAGTGGCCCATGATTTAATCTATCATGCCTATGTAATGAAGGATCTATAGAAACCTAAAACAGTAGGTTTCAGAGAGCTTCCAGATTGGTGAACCTGTGGAGATTTGGGGAGAGTGGCACACTGGAGCTCAGAAAAGGCACGAAAGCTCCCCACCCTTTCCCCGTACCTTGCCCTATCCACTCTTCCATCTGGCTGTTCCTGAGTTATATCCTTTTATAATAAACTGATGATCCAGTAAGTAAAAGGTTTCTGAGTTCTGTGAGCCGCTCTAGCAAATTAATCAATGCAATGAGGGGGTCATTGGAACCTCCAGTCTATAGCCAGTCAGTCAGAAGCATAGGTGATAACCTGGGCGGGGGGCAGAGGGGTTAGTCTTGTAGGACTGAGTCCTTAACCTGTGGAATCTGACTCTATCTCCAGGTACATAGTGTCAGAGTTGAGATGAATTGTAGGACACCCAACTGGTGTCTGAGAATTGCTTGCTGGTGTGGGGAAACACCGACACACATCGGAACTGTGACCAGACCCATAATGGTCTTTCTTCTTTTAAAGGCCCAACATGCAGCAGAAATAGGAGCCGATGGCATTGCTGTCATTGCACCTTTCTTTCTCAAGCCATGGAACAAAGGTAACTAGATAGATCCAAATGCACAATGCCTCACATGGTCCACTTCTTTTTGCCTTCATTCAAAATGATTATATTTAACTCATGAAAGTAAAGTTTTATGGACTGGAGGCATGAAGTTGCAATGGTACAGTAGTTCTCCTGAATATTTGGGCTCCCTGGATCCATAAAATAAAAGACTTCAGCTTTTTTGCCAAGAATTCCGATTGAGTCCTCCACCAAGCCCTGGGTCAACCTGTAGGTGCCTATGTTTGTGTCAGGGGTCCACTCCTTGTCCAATCAGTTGTGCCTAGTATCAGAGTCATATGGCAAAGCATGGGACCATTTTGCTCAAAAAAGAGGAATACAAATGATGGCATTTTGAGACTACATGTTCTATTCAAGGTTGAGTGAGGAATTTGAAAAGAGATTTCACAGAAATATCCATTGTCTTCCAAAATATCAAGTTATTCCTTTCGCCTTCTCTGCTTTCTCTTTTAGAAACTATTTGTGGTTTCCAAGTATACTGAGTCTTTTTAATCCTTTTGATTAGCAAAAAAAGAAATACAACTTTTAAAATGATTAGAAACAGATAAGATGTTGTTTGTATGCATGATTAAATAAATCCATAAGTAAATGTATAATGGGTCAAAATTACCATGAAATATCACCTATTATTGATAGAAAATAGTTGTTAATAAAGATAGGTAATTTAAATACTGCTATTTTAGGAATTTAGAATGGAACATTTTAAAAGTGTTTTTTCCACATGGTTTAAAAACATTTTACATGAATACCTTTCCCAAAAGATAGACAAAGGAAAAGTCGTAAATTGTACATAATAATTTTGTCAGAAATATTTATCATAGACAGAATACGTCATCACAGTATTCAGATGAAGTACATGATTCCCTTTCCCACTATCCAAACTGTAAGCAGTTCTGCTGGATTTATTTATCATCTGCAGTAATGTTGCAGTTGAAGCTCACACTGGATGAGGTAGGAAATCCTGATTCCTCAGTTAACAAGAGTGAGCTCTCTTCTGAGATATCTGGATTTCTCCCAAAAAGGAGAAAGTACCAAACTATGGTTGAATTATTATGAGACGTGCCACTACTCTTATAACTTCCCTCTTTGAGCAGATGTTTTTTATCTTTTTGTTGTAGAATTTTCTCCATTACAACTTCATTATTTTGATTCTAATGCAAAGTCCTTGTTGTTCACTGACCACGCTTAGCTGCCCTCTGGGTTAAGAGGTCCGGAGTCCTACTGATGGACTTTTGGTTTTTATAAGAGTATTTCATGAGCTTCTCTTAATATGTGGTGAGGTTTGTACCAGTTTGGTTTTTTTTTTTTTTTCAATCAGTGTATCATATCTTTGGGTGTATTTTATTTTTAGATTCATTTTTTTTATTGAGGTAACATTCGTTTATAACATATAAATCTCAGGTGTACATCATTATATTTCAATTTCTGTGTAGACAATATCATGTTGACCACCCAAAGACTAATTACCATTCATCAATGTACACATGTGCCCTGTTACCCGCTTTTCCCTCCTCCCTCCCCCCCTTCCCCTCTGGTAACCACCAATCTAATCTTTGTATCTATGTGTTTGTTGTTGTTTTTGTCTTCCACTTATGAGTGAAATCATATAGTATTTGACTTTCTTCTTCTGACTTATTTTGCCTAGCATAATACCCTCAAGGTCCCTCTATGCTGTCACAACTGGTAAGATTTCACATCTTTTATGGCTGAATAGTATTCCATTGTGTGTATATACCACGTCTTCTTTATCCATTCATCCATTGATGGACAGTTAGGTTGTTTCCAAGTCTTGGCTACTGTGAATACTGCCGTGAACATAGGGGTGCAAATATCTTTTCACATTTGTGTTTTCGTGTTCTTGGGATAAATACCCAGAAGTGGAATAGCTGGATCATATGGTAGTTCTATTAATTTTTTGAGGAATCTCAATACTGTTTTCCATAGTGGCTGCACCAGTTTACATTCCTGCCAGTAGTGTATGAGGGTTCCTTTTCTCCACATCCTCTCCAATACTTGTTATTTCTTGTCTTGTTAATTATAGCCATTCTAACAGGTGTAAGGTAATATCTTAAGTGTAGTTTTGATTTGCATTTCCCTAATAATTAGTGATGTTGAACATCTTTTCATGTGCCTGTTGGCCATCTGTATATCTACTTTGGAAAAATGTCTGTTCATATCTTCTGCCCATTTTTTAATTGAGTTGTTTTTGAGTTGTATGAGTTCTTTATATATTTTGAATATTAACCCCTTATCAGATATATGACTTGCAAATATCTTCTCCCAATTATTAGGTTGTCTTTTCATTTTTTTGATGTTTCCTTTGCTACAGAAGGTTTTTAGTCTGATGTAGTCCCATTTGTTTATTTTTTCTTTTGTTTCCCTTGCCTGGTAAGACATGATATTCAAAAAGATCGTGCTAAGACTGATGTCAAAGAGCATACTGCCTATATTTTCTTCTAGCAGGTTCATAGTTTCAGGTCTTACATTCAAATCTTTAATCCACTTTAAGTTTTGTGTATGGTGTAAGATAATGGTCTACTTTCATTCTTTTGAGTGTGGCTGTCCAGTTTTCCCAACACCATTTATTGAAGAGATTTTCCTTTCTCCATTGTATGCTCTTGGCTCCCTCATTGAAAATTAGCTGTCCATAGATGTGTGGGTTTATTTCTGGGCTGTCAATTCTATTCCATTGGTCTGTGTGTCTGTTTTTGTGCCAGTACCATGCAGTTTTGTTTACTATAGCTTTGTAGTATATTTTGAAATCAGGGAGTGTGATTCCTCCAGCTTTGTTCTTTTTTCTCAGTATTCCTTTAGCTATTCAGGATCTTTTGTTGTTCCATATAAATTTTAGGATTCTTTGCTTTATTTTTGTGAAAAGTTGTTGGGACTTTGATAGGGATTGCATTGAATCTGTAGATTGCTTTAGGAATTATGGACATTTTAACTATGTTAATTCTTCCAGTCCATGAGCACAGAATATCTTGGTATTTCTTTGTGTCTTCGTCAGTTTCTTTCAAGAATGTTTTATAGTTTTCAGTGTACAGGTCTTTCACCTCTTTGGTTAAATTTATTCCTAGGTATTTTATTCTTTTTGTTATGATTGTAAATGGGATTGTATTCTTAATTTCTCTTTCTCCTATTTCATTGTTAGTCGATAGAAACGTGACTGATTTTTGTATGTTGATTTGGTACCCTGCAACTTTACTGTACTCGTTTATTATTTCTAATGGGTTTTTGGTGGATTCTTTAGGGTTTTCTATATATATATAATCATGTCATCTGCAAATAGTGACAGTTTTACTTCTTCCTTTCCCATTTGGGTCCTTTTTATTTCTTTTTCTTGCCTGATTCCTCTGGCTAGGACTTCCAATACTATGTTAAATAAAAGTGGGAAAAGTCAGCATCCTTGTCTTGTTCCTGTTCTTAAGGGGATGGCTTTCAGTTTTCACCATTGAGTATGATATTGACTATGGGTTTGTCATATGTGGTCTTTATTATATTGAGGTACTTTCCTTTTATATCCATTTTATTCAGAGTTTTTATCATAAATGGATGCTATATCTTGTCAAATGCTTTCTCTGCATCTATTGAGACGATCATGTGATTTTTGTTCATTTTGTTAATGTGGTGTATCACATTGATTTGTGGATGTTGAACCATCCCTGCATCCCTGAAATAAATCCCACTTGATCATGGTGTATGATCCTTTTAATGTATTGTTGTACTCGACCTGCTAGTTTTTGTTGAGGATTTTTGCATCTATGTTCATCAGTGATATTGACCTATAATTTTCTCTTTTTTGTGTTGTCTTTGTCTGATTTTAGTGTCAGGGTAATGTTGGCCTCATAGAATAAGTTAGGAAGCTTCCCTTCCTGTTCAGTTTTTTTGGAAGAGTTTGAGAAGGATAGGGATTAAGTATTCTTTAACTGTTTGGTAGAATTCACCAGGGAAGCTGTCTGGTCCTGGACTTTGGTTTTTTTGGGAGGCTTTTGATTACTCTTTTGATCCACTTACTAGTTTGATCAGTCTATTTGGATTCTCTACTTCTTTTTGATTCAGTTTTGGAAGGTTGTTATGATATTAAGAATTTGTCCGTTTCTTCCAGGTTATCCAATTTGTTGGCGCATAGTTTTTCTCATAGTATTCTCTTATAATCTTTTGTATTTCTGTGGTGTCTGTTGTAATTTCTCCTCTTTCATTTCAGATTTTTTATTTCAGCTTTGTCTCTTTTTTTCTTGGTGAATCTAGTGAAAGGTTTGTCAATTTTGTTTATCTTTTCAAAGAACCAGCTCTTAGTTTCATTGATTTTTTTCTTTTTTTTTTTTCAGTCTTCATTTCTTTTATTTCCACTCTGATTTTTATTGTTTCCTTCCTTCTTCTGACTTTGAGCTTTGTTTGTTCTTCTTTTTCTAATTCCTTTAGGTGTGTTATTAGCTTGTTTACTTGAGATTTTCCTTTTTGCTTTAGGTAGGCCTGTATTGCCATAAACCTCCTGCTTAGTACCACTTTTTCTGTGTCCCATAAATTTTGGCATAGCATATTGTCATTTTCATTTGTCTCCAGGTATTTTTTGATTCCACCTTTGATTTTTTCATTGACCCAATAGTTGTTCAGTAACATTTTGTTTAATCTCCACATATTTGTGGCTTTTCCAGTTTTCTTCTTGTAGTTGATTTCTAGTTTCATACCATTGTGGTCAGAAAAGATGCTTGGTATTATTTCAGTCTTTTTGAGTCTATTGAGACTTGTTTTGTGTCCTAACATGTGATCTATCCAAGAGAATGTTCCATGTGCATTTGAAAAGAATGTGTATTCTGCAGTTTTTGGATGGAATGTTCTGTATATATCTACTAAGTCTATCTGGTCTAATGTTTCATTAAGACCAATGTTTCCTTATTGATCTTCTGTTTGGATGATCTATCCATTGGTATAAGTGTAGTGTTAGAGTCCCATTCTATTATCATGTTACTGTCAATGTCACCTTTTATGTCTGTTAATAATTACTTTATATATTTAGGTGCTTCTGTGTTGGGTGCATAGATATTTACAAGTATTATGTCTTCTTGTTGGATTGTTCCCTTTATCATTACGTAGTGCCTTACTTTGTCTCGTTACAGTTTTTGTTTTAAAGTCTATTTTCTTATATAAGTATTGCTACCCCAGCTTTCTTTTCATTTCTATTTGCATAGAGTGCCTTTTTCTATCCCTTTACTTTCAGTTTGTGAGTTTCTTGAGGTCTGGTGTGTGTCCTGTATGCAGTATATATGTGGGTCTTGTTTTTTGATCCATTCAGCCACCCTATGTCTTTTGATTGGAGCATTTAGTCCATTGACATTTAAAGTAGCTATTGATAATTTATGTACTTAATTGCCATTCTGTTACTGTTTTTCTCGGTGTTTTAGTAGTTTTTATCTGTTCCTTTCTTCTCTTGCTCTCTTCCCTTGTGATTTGATTGCTTTCTTTAGTGTTATGTTTGGGTTCCTTTCTCTCAATTTTTTGTGTATTATAGGTTTCTGGTTTGTGATTACCATGAGGTTCATATATAATAACCTATGTAAATAGCAATCTGTATTAAGTTGATGGTCTCTTAAGTTTGACCTCTTACTAAAAGCCCTACACTTTTACTCCCCTCTCCCTACATTTTATGTTTTTGATATCATATTTAACCTCTTTGTGTGTGTGTGTGTATCCCTTAACCTCTTGTCATGAAGATAGATATTTTTAGTACTTTTGTCTTTTGATGTTCATGCTAGCTTTACAGGTGGATGATCTGCTACTTTTACTGTATATTTGCCTTTACCAGCGATTTTTTTAAAATAATTTTCTTATTCCTATCTGTGGTCTTTTCTTTTCCACTTAAATAAGTCCCTTTAACATTTCTCATAAGGCCATTTAGTAGTGATGAACTCCTGTAGTTTTTGCTTATCTGGGAAACTCTTTCTCTCTCCTTCCATTCTGAATGATAACTTTGCTGGGTAGAGTATTCTTGGCTGTAGGTTTTTTCCTTTCAGCACTTTGAATAGATTATGCCTCTCCCATCCAGCCTGTAATGTTTCTGCTGAGAATTCAGCTGATAGCCTTTCGAGGTTTCCTTTGTATGTAACTTGTTGCCTATCTCTTGTAACTTTTAGAATTCTCTCTTTAATGTTAATTCTTAACATTTTAATTATAATTTGTCTTGGTGTGGGCCTCTTTGGGTTCATCTTGCTCTCTGTGCTTCCTGTGCCTGGATATCTGTTTCCTTTCCCAGGTGAAGGAAGTTTCAAATATTATTTCTTCAAATAGGTTCTCTCCCCCTTTGTCTCTCTCTTCTCCTTCTGAGACACTAATAATACAGATGTTAGTGCTCTTGATGTTGTCCCAGAGTTCCCTTAGACTGTCCTTGTTGTTTTTAATTCTTATTTTCTTTTTTCTATTCAGCTTGGGTGATTTCCCCTACTCTTTTATTCAGCTTGGTGATCCGTTCTTCTATGTCATCTACTCTGCTTTTGATTCCCTCTGGTGAATTTTTCATTTCCATTATTGTATTCCTCAGTTCTGATTGGTTCTTTTTTATATATTCCAATTCTTTGTTGAAATTCTCACTGTGTTTGTCTATTTTTCTTCCAAGGATCAGTGAGCACCCTTATGACTGTTAGTTTGTACTCTTTATTGGGTAGAGTGTTTATCTGTTTCATTTAGTTCTTTTTCTGAGGATTTGTCCTGTTCCCTTATTTGGAACATATTCCTTTGTCTCTTCATGTTGCCTACTTCTGTGTGCTTGTATCTCTATATTAGGTAGATCAGCTATGTCTCTCAATCTTGGAGATGTGGCCTTATGTAAGAGCTGCCTTGTGGGGCCCAGCAGTGTGCTTCTCTCTCATCACCAGTTCCAAATGTTCCAGGAATGTCCCCTGTGTAGGCTACATGTGCCCTTCTGTTGTGGTGGGGTTGCTCTTGCTGTGGGTGTATAAGTAGGCTAGGCTGGCCCCTGGGCCACCTGGTTTAAGGCTTAGCTATATGCAGCTGCTGTGGTCACTTTAGTCACTTTATTGGGTGAGGCAAGCCCCTGCACAGCTAGTTGCAAGGTCTGATAGCACACAACTGCTGCTGATTTCCTATTAAGTAAGTCAGGCCCCCAACGTGGCTGGTTGCTAGGCTCAGGGGCTCACAATTGTTGTAGGCCTCCAGGGAGGCTCCTTGCAGCTCAAAGCTATTGTCAGCTCTTTCAGGAGTGCAGATGGGTGGGGCCAGTCCCAGGCATGGCAGCACACAGTTGTTTCAGGTGTTGGAAGGTGGGGCAGATCCCCTGTGTGGCTGTTTGAGATGGCCAGCAGCACAAGTCTGCTGTGTCTGACACCCCACAACCTGTGGGCCCACCCCTCATGCACACCCTGCCAAGGGGTACCCACTCACCCCACTGCAGAGATCCCACACAACCCACTTACATGGCCCCACAGGCTTGCTGGTAGGTGGGGCCAGTCCCTCGCTGGGCTGCCTGCCCTGGCTGAGCTGAATTAAATTGGTGTTCTAGTGGGAGGGGCAAACCCCTTTGCTAACAGGCCAGAGGAAGAAATCCAAAGACATCTGCCAGTGTCTGTGTCAGCACGCCTGTATTAGGTCACAATGATGGCTGCCACCAGTGTCTCAGTCCCTAGGGAGGTAGACCAGCCACCTCCTGCCTCTCTGAGATACACTCAGAGCTTAGCAAGTTAGTCTCTTTTACCAAAAAACTATGCACCTTTCTTTCTGGTGTTTTTGTGTTAGAACTAGTGAATCTATACATGGGCCCTTTAAGAGCAGGCTTTTCTTTTTCTGAAGTTCTGTAGTTTTTCTGTTGTGTTGAATTCAAAGGCTAGGCTGCCTATTATGGCATAGATCTCCCATTCTGATCCCCTCCACTCCTCCAGAAAAAGCTTTGTACCTTTAAGATTGCTCCCGGCCATGTAACTCCGTGGCTAGGAAGTGGGTTTTTCCTCAGCAGAGGGGTATTTCTGCCTCTTCCACCCCTGTCAGTGTTGTCTCTTGTTGTGGGGGTTCTTTTTATCCAGTTTCCAGATCTCTCTCAAAGCAAATTGCTCCACAGGGGGTTGTAGATTTGTTGTGTCCATGGGAGGAGATGAGTTCAGAGTCCTCCTACACTGCCATCTTCCCAGAATCCTGCACCAGTTTTGTAATAGCACTTTAAAAGTGATCATCTTATTTTGGCCTTTATGCAGAAAGGAAAGTAAAACTTTGAGTGAAGTGAGTTGCAAAGACATTGCAGTAGCAATCTCAGGAATGGTAAGAGTGGTCAAGAATTTTCAGCTTTCATAAAGGATGGTTGCATTTCATTAGACGGTTCATTTTTGACCATGGAAAGCCAGTGTTTTACACTTGTCCACACTATGACTTTTCCTGCTGTTCTTTCAGATGTCCTGATTAATTTCCTACAGGAGGTGGCTGCTGCTGCCCCTGCATTGCCATTTTATTACTATCACATTCCTGCCATGACAGGGATAAAGAGTAAGTACTGCTTCTTTCTCTCCACCTGTCACATTTTACTCTATTTTGCTAAGAAACCCCCACTCCATCCCACCCCACCCCACCCCACCCTACATCACAAAACCATAACACTGTTGACCAGGTATTCCAGTTGCTTCAAAATAAGTCACTCATCAAAAATAAGTCAGCCCTGTGGCTGGCCTGGTGGCACAGTGGTTAAGTTCGCCTGCTCCACTTCAGTGGCCTGGGGTTCACGGGTTCTGATCCCAGGCATGGACCTACACACCACTCATCAAGCCATGCTGTGGCAACATCCCACATACAAAACATCGAGGAAGATTGGCACAGATGTTAGCTCAGGTGTGCAGGTTAATGAGGCATTTATTGTTTTGAGCAGTTCGCGCTGAGGAGGTGTTGGATGGGATTCAGGAGAAGATCCCCACCTTCCAAGGGCTGAAATTCAGTGACACAGATCTCTTAGACTTCGGGCAGTGTGTTGATCAGAATCGCCAGCGACAGTTTGCTTTCCTTTTTGGGGTGGATGAGGTAAGTCACCCCCTGGCGTATCCCAGTAGGTTAGTTTCCCTCCAAAACAATTTATGTAGCTGCTTTATAGTAGCATCTTTTCTTTTTTTCATGAAAGTGAATACTCTTTGTTTCTGATTAGCAACTGTTGAG
The DNA here is from genome assembly GCA_031878705.1 of Tapirus indicus. NCBI lineage: Eukaryota > Metazoa > Chordata > Mammalia > Perissodactyla > Tapiridae > Tapirus > Tapirus indicus. The sequence continues at coordinate 77,637,884 of CM062922.1, read as the reverse complement.
TGCTCTGGTGATGGGAGCAACTGGAGCAGTGGGCAGGTAAGCATGACTCATTTTTTCCCAATGGTTATAGATGTACAGTCCCCCACAGAGGCATTCATCACCTAAGCAGTTAATACTTCTTGCACGTACACCTTTTCTAATAGAAGCTGCTTTTCTTTCCGACATTCTTTTGGTGAAGGGGAATTAGTAGAGCTTAGCGGTTTGTTAACAACTCAGTCATTATTAGAAGCATCTGTTGTGTTCGAGGTGAGGCACACAAGCTGAGAGCGTGCACAGAATTTCTTTGTCAGAAATCATTTGGTTACAGATAACAGAAACCCACTCAAACTAACTTATGTGCAAGAAGGTAAGTTATTATAAAATACTGGGAAATTACATAAAACCCAAGAGGAGGAAGTGCAGCCAGGCCTCAGGGAGGATGAGAACCTGGAACTGCAAAGCCCTCAACAGCCAAGGCAGATTGTTCTTCATCTGTGGTCCTTTGGAGACTCTCTCGTCTGCATCTCGCTGCACATCTCTTTATTTCCCTCTCTTTCTTTCTCTCCAAACGGGCTTTCTCTGCTTCCACATGCGCGTGGCCAATCGTGATGCCCAAATGTAGCCATCTTAGGATATTGCTAGATAGCACTGCCTAGTCAGGTGTCCACCTAAGGTCCAATCAGCTGCAGCCAGGAAAGTAGAATGCCTACTTAGCAGAAGGCTTAGGGAACGTGGGCAATTTGATTATCATGTCCACTGCACATGTTAACCTACGTGCATTTCCTCCCTATAGGAAAACTACAGGGGAAGCAAAGTAATATTCATAACGTGTCTTGGTGAGCAAGGCTTTGATGCAGAGGGATTGAGTTAGATGGTTTTACTGGCTTGTTCACAAAGCCAGGGTGGCCTGTGGCATCCATCACCACTACAGGGATATTTATGCTGAGGAAACCTGAATGCCTGCGTCTGTTGACTGTGGAAACTTTTTTTCCCTGGAAATGCTTACTTTTTTTGATTCTTGGTTTTTGGCCTCGATACTAGGCATTTTAATTCTGTCAACATAATCTGTAAGCAGAGTACATTTGGTTAGACTTCGTTTCTTCTTAATTATAATCACATTCCTCTCTAACTGAGGATACAGTATCTAAGACCACTGGGATTCTAATTTTAGGATTCTGAAACTCCTCAGGCATTCGTGTACATATTGTGACTTAGGGGTATTTCACATTTACCAGTGACTTAGTTATTATATTTTATTTTTCCTTACTTTCTTACCAGAAGATAATGTGAACTTCACATTCTTAGAATCCCTTGCTGTTGACTCCAGGGTCAACATATATGAGGTACCAACAACATTCTGTTCTTGGTACATGGAGATAAACACATTTTTCTGATGCTGAGTTACTATATGACAAGTCGTTAGAAACTGGGGAAACATCCTTATGAATTTCTATACCTTCTACCTTGCTGGTTTCCTTAAGAATTCAGTGATTAGTCTAAGATATTTGTCTTTGTCGGTACAGTTACGGATTTTTTTTTAAGTCCACGAGAACATTTTATCAGACCAAATAACGTTGTCACCTTCATTTTTGTTGAATTGTGATAGAAGGCAGCATGAAGTGATGGAAAGCCTTTGTGACAACTCTGTAGTGCTTTGAGCCATAGTTTCTTCACAGCGAAATAGAAACCAGGTCTGTCTTGCAGGACTTTGAGAGGATTAGACATGATTTATGTCAAGCACCTGGAATATAATAGGCACTTAACAAATGGTCTTTCATTATCATCATTATCAATATTATTATTAGAAACTAGTCTCTAGGTAATATATAAGTTGGCAGAGAATTTAGGTAATCTGTTGGGATTTGCCCCTTTTGCTGTGATGCTCCATTCACCCAGTTCCTCAGCACAAGGCTTTTAGGACTCCCCTCACATACTACACTTTATTCACAGTTCTTATCTGGCATTGCCCCTCTGTGTGAGCCCTGGGGCAGGTGCTGGCCTCAGTTGCTCCCTACCAAATACACCTCCATCTTTCACTTTTTCTTTTTCCTAACTTTATCCTTTTTTTGTTTTTCTTCCTTTTCTTTATTCCCTTTGGTATTCTCTGCCTCCTCTTGGCACTGCTTAGTGTTTCTGGAAAACTCAGCTGAAGACACCTGATCCTCTAATAGATTAAGGCCTACAAATAGACTTCTAGAAGTCCTGGTATATTTTTCCCTTTTAAACAGCAGGGGGGTTTGAAGATCTGGACCTTTCTCACTAAGTTATTGATCCTGCAGTGTGTGCTGTTCTCTTTCCAGTACCTATAATTACCTGGGAAAAAAGACAAACCAGATATTGGAGGCTTTTGAACGAAAGGACTTCTCTTCGGCCCTGAACCATCAGGTTAACTTTTTCTTCCCTTCACATAAATCAGTCTTTTTTCTTCCCCACTGGATAATTCTTACTCTCTCTCATCAGCATTCCTACCACATCTGCCCTCGTTAAAATCGCCTAGCTGCCTCTTTCTTTACTTTCCTTCTGTTTCTTACTTTTTCTTGTTTAAAACCAAAGCTGTCCCCATTGTCCATGTTCCTACATGTCTAATCAGGACAGGCCCCATACGGGAGTGACTCCTCTCAGTTCCTCCTAGAAATGATCTTATTTTTGCTCTCTGTTCAAAGTATTTTTGTGACTATAAAATAATAGTGATAGATTTCTGGGGAAATGATCACATGCCATCCCCTTGAGGATGTCACACCTGAGTCACCAGAGTATATGAAGAAGCTATGAAGCTGGTAACCTAAAATGGGGAGACTTAATCCAAAGTCAGAGCAGGTCAGTCCTCTTCACTCTGGAAATGTGTTGAGAACTGAAAACATCCACCAGGCCAGAAACAAGAGCTGAGTGGTTGATCCAGAAGGAGACACTGGCTTTGAAACAGGAAGAATGAAACAGCAGGAGCTGGTGTGTTACAGGGAAAACCCCGGGGGAAATGGTGGCTGCCGTTAATGTTATGTGGAGGACAGCCTCACTGTGCAGAGAACGAAGAGCCTCGCTGAAGGGTAGAACCGGTCTCAGCAGCTGGGTAGGCTATGTACTTTAGCTAAATGGAATGAGGTGGAAAGAAATAGGGTAGGCACAAGAGAAAGACTTTTGGAAGCTGAGAGGCACGAGGGCTTTCAGGATAATAAAAGCGACTGAGAGGAGTATCCCCAGAAACTAAGTGGGAATGAAAAGCAGAAGCAAGATCAGAGCAGGTGGTCCATCCCAGTAAAGCTCAGATAGGGGTCTTTTTGAACAGGACAGGCCGCCATCAGGGCAATCAGAGATTACAAAGCAGAAGTGCAAAGCATCCTGGAGGTTAGAGGGAGTGACCTGAGTTCCAACCCAGAGAGAATGTGAGGAAGCATTGCTGGGAGTGATTAATTATCCCCCACCCTTTAGTCCTGAACAGTGAGCCAGCCTAAATCTACTTCCTACCTGAAGTTATATAGCTTACTTAATATTCCCCCTTGTTCAGCCCCAGACCGAGTGAAGCTGAGAACAGGAATAGGGTAGGGACTTAGGAAGTTATGCCACGTAAACTAAACATGGGCAAGACTTTGGTTTAAATTAAGATAAGAATTCTGAATTGTGCAGACTCTGCCATCTCTTTGCATTCATCGTTATTTTCTTTTTCCTTAGTTTCCCAGGAAAAGTTATTTCTGAAAATTCCAACCTGTTCTGAGTTGAATGACAGGTTAATCATAGGATGGAGGAAACTGAAACAACTGTGATATGGACCCTTCCACTTAATGGTTTCTTTTATTGGCTGATCCAGTTTCCATGGTTTTTTTTTTCCTTTAGTCCCACTCAAATAAATCATCCCACTCAACAGTATTGGTAAGGAATTTAGTTTACCACATTCTGTTTCTTCTTACAGAAGGCAAGTGCAAGTGGGTCTCATTTACTCATTTATTCATATGCCAAGGGCAGAGCTGAGTGTAGAATTTCAATAAAGCTGGTCTCTGCTCTAAAGGAGTTTGCAGTCAAGTGAAGAGCAGACGAGTAAAAAGTTAGGGCTAAACTTATTCATTTTTATGGACTTAAATACCATCTGTTATATTTACATAAATGAAATGACACATGTACAAAGATATTCCTTACAGCATTGTTTATAATAGCAAAAGATGGAAACAACCAAATATCCATCCATAAGGAAATCATTAAATACATTATGTTTGAGTTATGCAGTGGTGTTACATACAGCCCTTTAAAGGGATGAGATAAGTTTTATATGTACAGATCTGGAAATATCTCTGTGATATATTAAGTATAAAAAAGCAGCAAAGTACAGACTTGTGAATGTAATGTGCTATAGCTTGTATATGAGGGGAAAAAAAGAACATATATGTATATGTTTGTAAGGCTCTGGGTATTAAAATTTTATTCTGCATTGAATTTTTTATTAGTAGTATACAATTGATTAAAACAACGTAAAAGTAAAATGTTATTGAAAATGCATCTCTTAATGAGATGGATGGGAGTCTTTTTTATGAATTAGGTCGTGAATTCATGGGTGAATGTTACTTAATGCTACAGTGAGTTGAAGTTCAGCATCAATACTATTTCTGTTTTTTGTTTTTAGAGAAATAAGTGCTGTGAAACCCCATTCCTATAAAATTAGTAGATAAGAATGGAAGAAATTTTGTTACAGCAATGTCACTCAATTCTTTGAACAGTTTTTGAGTCATATGCCAAAAATCACAGCATGCTTGATCATGTAATGATTTTCAGCTGACAGCCTGAGTAACAACATTGAAAGCAAAAAACTGAAAACTTTATGACTTTTTAGAGGACTTGTTATCCATTAATTAGAGGAATCACTCTGTCAGTCTTTGTCAGTGCCAATACCACCATTTTGATTGGCTCCTTTATTTGGTTCCCAGAGGTGTCCCAAGGCAGTGGTATAGGAGGTTATGTCTTTATTTTTTCAGAAATGGGAGAAGAAGGACTGTGAAAGGGGAAATATAAAAGGACAACCTGCACCTCCATTACGTGTGACTTCTTATTCTGATCAATTTTAGAAAATAGCACTTATGGAAGTTGAGGATATAGAAATTGATTCCCATAAATCTTAACCTTGGCCAAGTGCCCCTTAAGTGTCTTGGAAGTGCCCCAGGGTTAGTGCACCCTGCTTTTAAGACAACTGCATTAGCTGATAAGTTTACCTACATAAGCCAGGTGGATAAAGGGTGGCTTCCCCCATCTTAACTCTCTCTTGTACATTTCTATCACTGGAGCTTCTTTTCTGTATGGGCAGAAGCTTTTACAAGCTTTTACAAAGCTTGTATGTATGAAAAGATCCTACCTTATCCTGGATGGATCTCAACCATCCTCACTTGGCTCTTTTTCTCCACTCTGACATACCTTCAGAAAACTAAGGTGTGTGGACTCTTTAGTTTGGGGTTTCTGCAATTTGACCTCTAAATGCTTTAAATTGTTATCACAGTTCAGTAATACTGACTATAGATTTGTTTGTTCCTTTCCAGTTTTGTATTCAGAGATTTATCAACTTTGTGGTCAAACTAGGTAAGTTTCTGCTTCATCTGCTACTGGAGAGTGTAAAGGAAATGGACTTTCTCTGAGGGTTTCAGAGAAAGTGATGAGGGACTTTCATCACTTTCTCTAAAGGTCCATCAAGAACACCTTTTAAGGCTGTGTTGTGAGCAAAATTTTATTTCCATTACTAACCTTCAGGGCCAACCCTATAAAATGGTGAAGTAAACCTAGTTGGAAGATCTTTGGCACCATTCTACAAATCTCTCTCCTCCATTTTAGCACTTTGTTCGCCTCCCCGCTCTACACACACACCATTTCTTGTTCTTTCTCTCCTATCCCAGCAGCACTCCCTTGCTTTACTTGCCTCTGCTCATTAAAATTCTACTGCCACACTGTGGCTGATTTCAGCCTAAGTGCTTGGAGGAAGGGAGTCTGAATATAGATCTTACTAAACTGTGAATGACTGACAGCTCTCCCAAGAGTATTTGCAATTTAAAAAGAGTTTATTCACACAGTAAGCTTAAATGGATGGAGGTTTGGATAAGATGACAACATAAAATTTGAGGAAAATATAGTGAATTTGCGGAGAGAAACCTCTCCAGAGTCTCCTAAGTCTTATCCCATGACAAATGACAAATGCCACCATTCACTCCACTTCTGCAAGAGATTGGCCCTTCCTGAGAACCTGGGTCAAGCCCAGGAAAAGTTTTAGGTTTATTCTTGGCAGACCTCCCACCTCCTTTGCAGAGCCTTTCTGCTTCATCCTGGCAACTCCTCCCGAGCCCCAAGCACCTATTATCTGTCATACCCCTCGTTCTCACAGAGTTCTCAGCTAGCTCTCTTAATCCTTCAAAGACAGTATTTCCCATTTGCTTTTCTACCTTCATGATTTTTGTCATATTTGTGTGCTACCAGTGCTATTAATTACCTATTATTATTCCCTTGTCCTAAGCAATACTTTTCACAAAATTTTCGGTTTGGTATGATAGTTATATGTTCCTAAAGTGCATTAAGGTAGACATTGAACTATTAAATTTTTGAAAGAGCTAAAAGTTTACCTGTGTATATAAGATCATTTTGCACACCAGCAGTAATACTGCAACAGTTTTTCAAAATATAGCTCTAAGATATTAGCTGAAAGGATTTACTCTTTTGCCAGAATATTTGCATTTTAAAAGGGGACTCTTGAAGATGGTTTTTATGATCTAAAAGAACATATCTTCAAAGAGCTCATTTCAGACTTCTTTGGGGATTGGAGTTTTCATAGTTTAGTCAGAGAGACTTATCTTAATAACCTTTTAGTCTTATGACGGTAGCTCCCTGTTTCACCATCCATAATAAGCCTGGGAGGGCCATTTTGCATTCATCAAACTATATTCTATATATTTAGTCATGCCAGTATTTTTCTTCCCAATGCTCAGTTGTTACTATAACTAAGTTAACTTAGCAGAAGAAAGTTATTTATCATACTTTGGATACAAAAGCAATAGCCAGTTAAGAAAACCAATATCTTTCTCTCTGTGCTGTATTCTGGATTATTTCCTTAGATCTACCTTCAAAGTCACTAATTCTATCTTTAGCTATGATTTCTACTATTTAGTTTTACTAATTATATGTTTTTCATTTCCAGTATTTCTTTTAGGCTTTTTTTCAAATCTTCCTGTTCTTTTTATATGCCCTGACTTAGCCTATGGCTTCTACTCCTTTTATCTCCATGAATTCTCTTTCAGAATTTTGTATCGTCTATTGTCAGGATGTGAGATTTGTCAACTGTGCATTTGCTGGCTCTCATGTGGCTTCTTTTTCCTTATGTGCTTTGTAATTTCTGAACTCATCTTCAGAAACTGTAGTTTTTTGGGGAATCCATTGTGCTCTAGGTTGTGAGATGTCCTATCAAGTGGTTTTACATTTGCCTCTTCTGGGACACTATAGTTTCACCAGTTCTAACCAGTCGTTAGGTTAATTTCTTGGTCTGGTTCCTATACCAAGTGCAATTATGGATCCATATTTATATATAGCACAGGCTTGGAGTTTCTTTCATGTGATTTTTTTCCATCCACAGCCCTGTCAGAAGTCAAGGTTCGTCACCTCTCTATCCCTGGGCCAGTGGGCTAGGTTTTTTTCTATTGCTTTTTGTAAAAGCCCGGCTACCAGTTTCACACAGGGTATTTAATTCCAGCTCCTTGCTGTGCACAGACCTAAGGCTTCATTTTGCATTTCTGCTCCAGTTTTATAACACCAGCTCTAAAACAGTAGCATTGACTCATAAATTACTTTAAATGGTGCATTTCTCGGGGACTTCTTAGATGTGCTTGAACTAAATTCCGTCCTAGTGATGAAGTGCTACATCATTTGATCAACAGCAGTATATCCCTGAATCAGATTATCCTCATGGACCATTTGGCTTCTGCTCCTCCTCACCACTCTGACCTCTTTATTCCTGATACCTTTGGTCCGTCCTTGCTTTTTAGGTTGACTTTGAGTCTTTGTTTTACAGTTTGTCAACTTGTTAAAAATTTTCCAGCATTTCTATGTATTTGAAGCAGGAAGAAGGATTTCCTATGTCTGCTCAGTCTGCCATATTAACTAGAAATGTTCCCATCTTTTATTACCACCTTATCTTATCCTAGTAGTCACTGTAAGAATATGGTCTCTTCTTTGGGATGTTTATGGTGAAGCTGACAGCTCCAGTCACATTTCCTCATTTATTTTTCTTGTCTAGGTTTTGGAGTGTCGCAGACCAAAGCCATCATGACTCTGGTCTCCGGGATTCCAATGGGCCCACCCCGGCTTCCCCTGCAGAAAGCCTCCAGGGAGTTTACTGATAATGCTGAAGCTAAACTGAAGAGCCTGGGTTTCCTTTCTTTCAATGATTTAAAGGATGGAAACTTGGAAGCCTGTAGTTAATGCCTCTCTATTAAATCAGGGTGTGTACATTGAGACATAATCTACCTTGAATAGTGCATTCATTTCTCAAAGACTTTTTAGATGAGCTTGAACTAAACTCTTTCCTAGCAAATGAAATCTCACATCAATCAACAAGTATTTAAGTACCTACTATGATCCTGAAGAAGTTTTATTTTGTGAAGAGACAAAAACTCTAAAAGGAGTCATGAGCCCTAAGTCATTCAATATTTCACAAAATTTGGGGGGAGAAATTTCTGCTTATGTGGATGAGATGGAATCAAGAGGAAAATTATAATTGGTTAATTCAAGCTGCCTTTAGGAGCTCTCATTATCTTGATTTCTGATTCTTAATCCTATTTTAAACTTTTCTAATTTTAAACCACTATAATGTACTTTCATTTTAATAAATATTCATTTGGAATCTAGGACAACTCTGAGCTATTGCTTTTAGGCAGGCCCACTAACTTTAATGCCAAATGACAACATGACTCAACTATATACAACTGTTAACACACCAGCTCACTTGACTGCTCAGTCTAATTCTAGAACATCTGTTTTCGGATTAATTGCAATGTCACAGTTATCCCCCAGAACACTGAGTAAGGTGAAAACATGCTTCAGTTCTTATAACTAAAGGGCCCATTAGAGTGATTTTCAAGTAACAAAAGAAAGGCCTTCCCCAAAGAAGAATTCAAGTCTCCACTTGTTGCTGTACGGAGAACTCACAGCTCAAAGTTTCAAACAAAGAGCTCTGCTCTGGGCACCACAAACATCCTCTCTCCTCACTGAGAAGAAAGCCTCTCCCCCGCAGCACCGTGAACTGTTGGAGGTAAAGACCAGCTTCCCTGCTTCAGTGAGCCAGGGGCCACTGTTATTTCCCAGTCACATTTTCAAGCAGTTACGCTTCTTCAGTGATAGAAGATTTGGGGACGACCCAAAGATCTCACTTTAGCTTTCTCTCCACACCTTCTTTACTCTTTTCTCTGTCTGTAATATATCTCTGGCTGTTCAGTCTCCTCTCTAACAAACCCTGGTGTATGCTTTCTAGTAACAAAGTGTATTGACAGTTAACCCCTGGTGAGTTTAAACTTGATTATCCAGTCTATTAATTACCTAAGATTTTGTTTTTGTTTCTTCTCCAATTAGTCTGCTCATTGGCAGAGGAAAAGTATTTGAAATTCATATCAGTTTTACTTTTTAATTCTTAAAAAAAGAACTTTTTCAAAATGAGAATTTTAAATTATCAGTGGATTCAGTTATCTTTGCTGACCCTCTCTTTAATTGGTCAGCTGGTTAAGAGTTGTTATATTTGTATCTCCTCACTCCTTTTTTTTTTTCAGTTATTTTATTGAGGTCATGTTGGCTTACAACATTGTGTAAATTTCAGGTGTACATTATTTTAGTTCAGTTTCTGTATAGACCGCATTGTGTTCACCACCAACAGTCTGGTTTTTATCTGTCACCATGCATATATGCCCCTTTACCCCTTTTGCCCTCTCCCCACCCCTTTCCCCTCTAGTAACCACTAATCTGTTCTTCTTATCTAAGTGTTTGTTTATCTTCCACATAAGAGTCCTCGCTCCTCTTTTTGCCCAGGAATGACATGTACTGTTTTCTGCTATTTCTTTCTCCTTCTGGAGTAGGGTATCTGAATTAGAACTTGAACCACAATGGGTTATGTGAGCTTATATTTTATCTCATTGAAACTTTTATTTCTTTATAGCTGTTAACTTCCTAAAAGAAGAAAAGTGGGGTTTTTGTTACAGTGTTTGGTTCTGAGGATGTGATATCCTTACTTAATGATACTAAAGCCAAATTAATTATTCAATGAAGATAAATCTTGGGTATCCACTAAGCAAAGAACTCTGTTTTTCTGTTTTTGCTCTTGTAAGTCAATACTTAGAGGATTTTTAAGATGGTTAATGAAATCTTCTGAATGCAAAGAGAAATATCATGATTAAAAAAAATGACCAGGGCTGAGTCCAACTCCTTAGAAATGAATGATTATTATATAGCAGTAGGTTACTAGTAATGCCTTTAATCACAAGTAAAATTTTGGAATATTATGAACTTACTGTCATCTTTGAACTTAGTTTTTAATGTTACAACTACAGTAATAGTGTGAAATATTTTATTCAACACAATCCTAAAAGTTGATTTTTAACCTCTGTTTGTTTTAAAATGGAACTCTGAGATCAGTTCACTGGGGATGGTTGGAAGGACAAAGTGACTTTGGGGACTCATTTTACTTAGGATGTCTCTTGGGTTTATTCAGAGATGTAGGAAGATGCTGTGGTGTGTGGGATGGCGGGGAGTGGGTAATGCATATTCTTCCCCAGAAGGGCTATTTTCTACAACTTGAGAGAAATTTCCTCTTTATGCTCACTTGAAGGGCACAGAACATCCCTGCTTTCAGGAATCTGAAGTCCAAGAGGGGGCTGGGCTGGGCTGAGGGACTTTCTAGAGTGACTCTGTAACCCAAGGCCAGGTGAACCCCCGGACTCACCTAAGCTTGTCATATGAGGAGAAATGGAGTGGGACCTACACACCCATCAAATCAAGAAGAGCAAACAATGTGTCTAGCTAGTTTAACCATCCCCCTTATCACACTCAACACCCCATTTCCTTCAATGAGACTAAGAAGGAAGCTTAGAACTAAAATTAAACAAACATCAGAGCTAAGCCCTTGGTAGAGGTGGGGCATCACCTTGCACTTGGGTTTCTGGAGCTGGGAAATAGCTACCTGGTGGACAAAATAACTGACCTAAACCATGTTTTTCTCTGTCAACCCCTTTGGTGACTCTTAGGAAATCATTTGATACATAAGACATTTCTTTTGCATTTTAAGTTAGACAACCAAAAGAAAAAGCTTACAGGAATTTCTTAAATCTTCTCATACAATTAGTAAACATAATGGAATGGATTCCACAAAATACATACAGAACTCATATCCAGCAAGACTTGTTACTTGTATGTGTACACCGGTTACAGGGAGTGTTCAAGTTCTGTGCTGGATGGACTACCTTTGATGTGGCAAATGCGAACCTTTGGTGTGAGGAACAGCCCTCCTGCCACCCATTAGCAAGCAACATAACCCAAGTTATCTTTGAGGTCCTAGAAGCGGGCTCCCACTTCTGGGCAAGCACGTCAATATCTTGGAGTAATCTATAGTCCAAGTCCAGTTTGCCCCCTTTATAGGTCACCCTGCATCAGGTAGAAGGAGGTGGTACAATTACCACAGACAACAATCCTGGGAATCCTTGGACTGGGGTGAACGAAGTGATCCGCCTTAGGTCTTGAGTGAACAGGCATATCTAAAGCACCTCTTACTGAGAGCTGCAAGTAGTACTCATAAGCCTAGATAGTCTACAGGTTGCAGTTGCTATCTGGAGTCCCCAGAACACTGATCCAATTAGTATTGTCTTTTTCCTAAGGAAACAGCCTCAATCAGCTTTTTGTGTGTGTGTGTGAGGCCCCTGAGCTATCATCAGTGGCCAATCCTCCTCTTTTTGCTGAGGAAGATTGGCCTTGGGCTAACATCCGTGCCCATCTTCCTCTACTTTATATGGGACACCACCACAGCATAGCTTAACAAGCAGTGCATTGGTCCGTGCCTGGGATCTAAACCTGCGAACCCCAGGGAGCCAGAAGCATGGTGCATGAACTTAACCACTATGCCACTGGGCCGGCCCCAACCTCAGTCAGCTTTGATGTCCCAGTTTGCACAGCCCTCCAAAATCATTCTGCTGAGTATCCTTCACCTTTTGCTCTTGCACTTGTCTGTATAGAAATGCACCTGTCTGTAGATCTTCCGTCAGGATCACTCAGTTTGGTCAGAGGAAAATGATGAAGGATAAAAATGCAGGAGAAGAGACACCAACTTCCATGAGGTAGTAAGGGAGGGCTTCTCTGAGTCCATTAGACTTAATCTGAGATTAGAATGCTGAGAAGGAGCCAGGCAGGTGAAGAGTGGCAGAGGAGGCATTCCAGGTAGGATCCACAGGTTTGACAATTTCAAGCCACAGAAGAGTCTGGAGTGTGAACTGAACAGAAGCTGGTGGACCCGAGTTCAGACACCAAGAAAGGAATAGGAAGGAAAGAGTTGAAAGGGTTTGGAAGGAGACAAGTCCTGTAAGGCCTTGTAAGTCATAGGAGCATTAAACTAAAGGTGTTTTTCTGGCTATAAGTTTGTTTTTAGTGTAAAATAACTGTAAGCCCCGCAAAAGATTGAAAAATTGGTAAAGGTAATGGTGCAGAAGGAAGAAAAGAAAGTTTACAATAAGCCTTTATTATTACATTATAGTTTATGTACAAACTATGTATATTATTACGAATTGTTTATTATTTATATAAACTTGTTTTGTGCAAAAATTGATGTATTTTTCTATCTGAAATTTTTAGTTTTCTTGGGTTTGGATAATACGCATCATGATTTTTCTGGTTAAAATTAAGCAAAATATTTTTTACTTTAGTGGCTTTTCATTTAGCAGCAGGGTTTTCAGGAGTGAATTAAACATATTATTTAAGGATAGACATACTTATATTCTGTGCCAGATAATTCTAGCATCGAAAACATTTATAGGTAGGATTCTGCTGTCTTTTTTTTTCTGCTGGTTCTCAATCCCGGTACTTTACTTTAGATCCCCACATTTTGTGATTTTTAAATTTGAGATTATGTTCAATGGAACCTTATCTGTTGGAATTATTTGAAGTCTGATGGAAGGTGCGTTCTACCAAAGACAATGTGGTTTTCATTTGTCCGGGTGATTTATCCCTGCTGACTAGTGACCACTTTAAAATAATTGACTTGAGATTTTGGGGGTGAGTCTTTTTTTCCTAGCATCTGGTATCTAGTTTATAACAGACAAGTTTCCTTAGTATGCTCTTCTTCTGGGTTTGGTTTTTGTTTTCTGGTTTGTTTTTCTTTTCATGTTATTGTTGCTATTGTTGTTCACTTTTCACTAATCGTAAGGCCCTCTGTACGTGTGGGTCGTCTCAGCCTCTGCCCTCTGGGCAGCCTCCAGGCTCCGTCTCCTTTCTCCTAAGCCCCACGCAGCTATTAGTAAAAGGAAGCTCAGGTTCGTCAGGGATCCCAGACTCTTTCAGGGTAGGTGCTTCAACCAGGGTTCCCTTGCCTCTTTGGACTCATTTCTTCACTTCGTGTTTGTTTACCTTTAAGGCATTTTCTTACTTTCTCAGCAACACAGCAGTGCATTTTTTTATTGTATTCAACATTTTTGTTATTATTTTAGTGATATTATTTAGGGCATCTCCTTTTTTTTTTTTTTCCACGCTTTTGGAATCTTTTGCTTTATTTTTTTTTTTAAAGAATTGCAAAATTTTTTTTGAGGAAGATTGGCCCTGAGCTAACATCTGTTGCCAATCTTCTGCCTTTTTTCCCCTTTTTCTCCCCAAAGTCCCAGTAGATAGCTGTATGTCATAGTTGTACATCCATTTAGTTGCTCTGTGTGGGATGCCACCTCAGCATGGCTTGATGAGCGGTGAGTAGACCCATGCCCAGGATCCGAACCCACGAACCCTGGACCACCGAAGCAGAGCGCATGAACTTAACTGCTACGCCACCAGGCGTGCCCTCGGAATCTTTTGCTCTACATGCCTCTTTGAAATACAGCAAATTTATATTTTGCTATGTGTTCCAATCTGAGTCATTTTCTCTTAATAGGTGAGTATATCCCATTTGCCTTTATTGAAAGTTTTTCTAAAGTAGTTCATGAAAGTACAGTACATTCCATTCTAGTATCCAATAGAAAATTACAAATTCTGAATATGTGAAATCATTTAATTAACACTGAAAAAAGGCAAAATCCCAATACCTTATGGAAATATATTGGGGGGCCGTGGTTAAATTGGGGGGCAGTGGCATAGTGGTTAAATTCTCACACTCCTCTTCAGCAGGCTGGGGTTCGCAGTTTCAGACCCCAGGTGCAGACCTACGCGCTGCTTACCAAGCCATGCTGTGCCAGCCATCCCACATAGAAAGTAGAGGAAGATGGGCGCGGATGTTAACCTAGAGCTAATCTTCCTCACCAAAAAAAAAAAAATTGAGAAAAAGGGAATGTGTTAGTATCAGTGAGAGCTGGTATAAAGCAGGCAACAAAATGCTCAAATATACAAAGGCATGGGGAAATAAAGCCCCACACCATAACATGGGAACCATAACAGCAAATGTGAATATCATGTTCAACAACTAGGTAAGGAAAAAGCAAGCCAAACTACAAAGTTAAACTAATTCTTATGGAATGAAGGCAGAGAAAGCAAATATAACTGTAAAAGTGGAACAAAGCAAGTTGCAAAATCCAATGAACTTGAATAAATTTTTATACAGGTAGCCATAGAACTTGTAGATAAACAAATGATTTAATACAAAGTGGTACAATGGATATAGAAAAATAATACATGTGAATGACTTCCAATGTCATGCTTGCTTGTAAAAAGCAAATATTCACTGATACATATGCACAGCAAGCCGTAAAAAAAAAATTAGGAATTCTATTGGAAATTGGCATTTCAATAAATACCATAACTATATAACCGGAAGGAAATAATTTTAAAGGTATCAGATATGTTTTATTCTTCATCTTCAAAATCTAGACAGTCATTTCTGCTGGAATCCAGGATATATGCTTCATCTGTGACATTCATCACATTAAGAGTCATCAGTCCTTTAAATCATAACCCATTATCTGTACCATTATTAATTCCACTTTTTAAAAATGATTTAACTTTTCTCTTGTTTTAGAGTGTTTGCTGTGTCTAGGTACCTTTCAGGCCCCATCCTTATTTTCTCCATCTCTGTATTGTTTGCTCAGTTAATGGGCAACCACAGTTCCACTCAGCAGCATCTTTCTCTGGCTCTGCAGCATTAAGTTTAAACTTAAATGTTAGATCAAAGCTTCCCTGGCTTTTGAGCCATGGGTTACTGTAGTAACACATTTAAAACTAAATCTTAGAATAATAATCCCAATTCTTCCTCTGATCAGCTTTGTGTTTTGTGGCTTGTTATTTTGTTAACAAAATTATGCCTAGTCAGTGAAATGTTCATTCTTACTGGGGTGTTCTGGGTTGGTACCTTTTGTCCCTAAAGGGTGGCACATCACTCTTTGTGCTCTAGGACATACTGATCAGTTCAGCTCACCCTGGATCCCTTATCTATATACTTCTTGCCACTGTAGGCGAGGAAGACAAATCCTCTATCCCTTCTAGGTCCTTCTGACTGGGCTACAAATTAAATTGACATGAGACAGAATAACAGGAGAAAATCAAACTAAGCTTTGTAACATGTATACATGGGAGAGACCTAGGAAAAACTGAGCAACTCGCCAAAATGCCTGAGGTTGTCATCTTAAATAGCATCTTCAGCTAAAGACAAAGGAGTGTGTTGGGGATAGTGGTTTGGGACTTCAAAGGGGAGGAAGTCAATTCACATGGAAATGGAAAAGCAAATGTTTGGTAAACAGAACTTTGATAAGAATGGGCTTTTGGCACGGACCCTCCCAGTCTATCGATACCCAGAGTTATCTATGTTGATGGCCTGTCCTGGTGACAGGCCTATTATCTTAAATTTCTTTTAAGCAGTTAGGGGGGAGGTGAAAGTTTCTTTCAGAGTCTTTTGTTCTTGAAAATAATTAAGGCAAAGAGACATATTTTGGGGTGGCCAATTCTGCTCCCCCATACCACTCTTGCTCTTGATGGGGTGTCAGCCTTTCAACCATACAGGAACACAACGTAATTTTCAGATGCTGTGTTTTTTTTGTTTTTTTAGTGGAAAAAGTTTTAAATATGGTATATGCCAGGTATTGAACTTCACAAGCTTATTTATTTATTCTTTATAATTGCTTTATACTGTAGGTAATGATATTTCATCCAATTTGAGATGCTGTTGATTGTAAGACATCATTATTTTATATACCTCTGAGAAAGAAAAAAACACTGATAAAGTGTGACAGGCCATCTCATTGCAGAGGTATAAAAAGTTTTTAAAAATGTGTTTTAGAAGTGATACAATGCAGCATCTTTCCATTTTTAAAATGAAGTAATTATAGCAAAGAGAAGTTAAGTATCTTAGTCAAGGTCACACATGGTCTGTGGCAGAGCCAGAATATGACTCTTAACTGGGTGACACCAGACTATATATTTTTTTCTTTTTTTTTTATTGATGTCTTAATAGTTTATAACATTGTGGGGTTTTAGTTGTACATTATTATTTGTCCGTCACCATGTGGGTGCATCCCTTCACCCCTGTGCCCACCCCCCACCCCCCTTCCCCTTGGTAACCACCAATCAGTTCTCTCTCTGTGTTCATTTATATTCCATATATGAGTGAATTCATGCAGTGTCTGTCCTTCTCTCTCTGGCTTATTTCACTTAACATAATACCCTCTAGGTCCATCCGTGTTGTTGCAAATGGGACAATTCTCTCTTTTCTTATGGCTGAGCGGTATTTCATTGTATATATATACCACATCTTCTTTTTTTAACCAATCACACCAGACTATATTTTACACCAAGAATCTTAAAACCATATGTTCACTTCTAAGAACACCTCTTAGCCAGTGTTACCCTAAGATTCAAGCCCAAGGACCTACTGATGTAGTAGAGAGTTGGGTTCAGTAGAGTATGAAATGGCAATATAACATGGTTGTATGGGAGGCAGGGCTGCCTCGTGGTTATGAGAATGACCTCAGATCCAGGCTGTGTGGGTTCAAGTCCCAGCTCCACCACTTACCAGCTGTGTGACCTACCATGTGTTATTTAATTTCTCAGTCTTTCAGTTATCTTATCTATAACATGAAAATTATGTCTACCTCCTGGCGTTGTTGTGAGGAATACACAAAGTAATACATATAAAGTTTGTAGAAGAGTGTCTGGCACATCATAAACACAGTGAATATTAGTTATTATTAGTTTTTGTAGCTATCCAAGGCATTCGGCATATGTTCTTTATACAACAGAGAGAAACGTTGTATCACTGCTAAACCTTGTAACTAATGGCTGGCAAAATAAACTTGAAAATGATACTAAACCCAAGGCAAGAACTGTAATGGAAATTTGCATTTATTATTACCAGAGTGGTAATAATAAATGGCACTCCAGATTAGAGTGCCACCCTTATATTTTTTCCTAGGTTAGGAATTTTTGACTCTGCTTCCATCTAACAGTAGAGGGTAGGGAATGAAAAAAATCTGTGGGCTCTTGAATGACCCATGTGTGATTATTTGGAACAGTAACTAAACACAACGAGACAATGATACCGGCCCTGATATCAGTTCCCCTACATTAAACCCAGCATATATGGGGTTAAAATCAAAATCAACCATCCCCTTTCCCTGCTTATTCCTCACCTTCCCGGTACCAGAATCTGCTATCCATTATGGAGGCAGACAACCAAGGACATCCACCTGTGGAGTCCCTTATCTCACCATCCCCCTCCCTGCAAGCAGCCTCACAAGGCCAAACACAGGCTGGTGGGAAGGTGCCAACCAGCAAGGCCAAATGCTCCCCTCCCTACAAGCAGCTGCATTCCTTGCAACCTTTAAAAACCCTTGCCTCCCATCTTTCGAGGAGATGAATTTGGGGGCTTACTCTCGTCTCCCAGCTGACGTCACCTGAAATAAACCCCTTTCCTTGCCATAAGACTGGAAATCCAGTTTTTACTTTGGCCCCTCTTGTGTGATGGGAAAAAAGAACCTGTTTGTGGCTGGTAACAAGAATGCTTTTTGCTAAGTGATTTTAGAGGAACAGCAGGTCAAAAAGGCATAGATAAGAAAAGGGAAAACAATGAGTCACCATCATTGAAAGATTTGGAGTATTTATGTGTGTATGGTGTAGGGAGGTATGTGACATGACTTTTTGTATTAAAAATGTTACTCTTGAAGCAGCGTGGTGAGTAGATTGGAAGACAGAGACTAGGAACAAGTAAACCATTTGGTGGTCCATTGCAATAGGTAACCAATGGTGAAGCTCTAAGGAAGTGGCAGCAGGATGGAGAGGAGAGAATGAAATGAAAGATACTTAGAAGAATTGACAGAACCCAGATATGGAGGATACTTGTATTTGTCATTTACTCTGTGTAATAAATCACCCCAAAACTTAGCAGCTTAAAACTGCAAACATTTATTAACTCACACAGTTTCCGAGAGTCAGGAATCCAGGAGCAGCATAACTGGGTGGTTCTGGCTTAAGGTTGCAGTCAAGCTTCACTTATCTCAAGGTCCACCTGGGGCTGGAGAATCTGCTTCTAGGTTCCTTACACAGCTGTGGGCAGGCCTCAGTTCCTTGTTGGCCAGAAGCTTCAGTTTTTCACCACACCATGGCATCTTGCTTCCCCCCAAAAGAGAGATCCAAGTGAGTGAGCAAGGGAGAGAGAGTGAGCATGAATGAGCCAGAGCCCAAAGCAGAAGTGACAAGAGTTTTAAAGCAATCTCAGAAATGACCTACCATCCCCTTCTGTATGCTATTAATTAGTCAAAGAGATCAACCCTAGTACAGTGTAGGATGGGACTACACAGGGTATGAATTTTAGAAGGCAAAGATCATCATTGGCATCTTAAAGGTTGCCTACCACAGTAATGAAAGAATCAGGATTGGCACCCTAGAATCAAAGCCTGTGGGACATCATGTAGGGACAGCATTTACACATGTTGGTCTGAAGCTCAAAAGAAGGTTTGGGTAGGAGATAGAGGTTTAGGAGATATCAACATATAGGTGGTAGTTGAAACCATGGGAAGAATAAGATTGTCCAGTCAGAGTTATATAGAGTGCTAAACACAGAACGTGGGCATGACTGGCATTTGGAGTACATAAAAAGGAAGTTGCATAGACATTTGGAGTGCATGTGGAGGAAGCTGGGTTGGAGTCTGAGATGGAGTGATCAGAGGCATGGGAGCAGAGCTGTGCTCAAAGGAACTCCAAAAGTGTGAGGGGTGATGGTGCTCAGAGAGCATTTGCTTCAGGAGTCTCATCCTTGGAGGAGAACTTAAAGCTCAGAGGGAAACAAGCAGTTGGCAAGGGTCACCAGCCTCAAAGGACCAAGGGTCTTCTAACCACCACTGAAGGCCTCTTTGAAGGGTGGAAAGCCCTGGAACCTCAGCAAGTGGGTACTGCATGAGGTGCCACTTCCACCCACCCCATCACGAGCTGAAATCCAGGCTCAGGAGGTAGGCTCCAAGGCAACTCAGAAGCAGCACAACTCACCATCAGGCTTCCCTGGCTGCAGGGCAGGAGGCCGGAGCTGAAAGACCAGCATCCACCTGACCCCTGACTCAAGGGAAGGGATGACTCACCCTGGAGGACTCATCCTTGCCTAGACCAAGGCCAGTGGTGAGCTGGTAAATGGTTAACAGCTGGGTCTGGCAGAGGCTAGAAAGAAGGCGGCCCAGATTTGTAGCATTTGCCAGTTTCCGTGGTCTAAATATTCCCAGCATGATGATTTCAAACTACACCATGACATCAGCTGGCTCACAATCTTCCTGGAAATTGAACGGTTGGCTCTCAGGAGTATGACACTAATATTTTTCTTTATATATTTTTATATCATTTAAATTTTTTGCAATAATATTTATTTATGTATTGTTAACTTAAAAATTAGATACATAAATTATTTTTGAAATAAAAAGACATATAAGCCAACCAATCACACCGTAGGACCCAGGCTGACTGTCCCTAGGGAAGTGACATCTGATTCATCTGCACCAATAGGAGTGGCCATACTGTTCAGTAGCAGATTCTCACAGTCTTGCACCTCAGGACTGGAATTAGATTCCCGATGAACCACAGTTCCTGGGCACTCTAACGGTGGTACCTGCCACATTCCAGGCAGTAGGCCCACTGAGAAACCATGCTCAGGAATCACAGCCTGTGTCCCTTCTCCTAATCTCTTCCTGCAAGTTTCTTCATGCACTCGCGTCCACACCCATTTTAGCCTTCTGATGGGAAAACCATCATTTGCTCTCGGGTCAATGGACCATTGACTAGCCACTTAAAACACTTCAAACTTAGCATCATAAAATGTGTTTACTCTTCCTAAGAGCAAATAGGACCACAGTCTTTTTAATGTTCTACCATTCTCTCAAGAATGTGACCTACAGAAATGTTAGATGATAAACAGGAGTTGTGTTAAGCCACTAAGTTCGTAGTAATTTGTTATGTAGCAATAGAAAACTAATATAGCCAGTTAGAGAATATTTTATGGAAATAATACATTCAATATACATTTTCTTTTTCTTCACTCTTTGAATTTCTTCTTCAAAAGGCTGCCCACCGTCTTTTAGTTTCCTTCAAATCATGATCAGGAGACTCAACTGTCTGTAAGCTCTCCTTATTAATGATAGTTAGAATTAATGACCACAGAGCTGGGGTCACATTTTAATACAATTATTAAATATTGCTTTGATGGAATCCCAATATTGCAAGCAGTTCAAAGGGCTGTGGCTTCCCCCATTGCAAAACAAAACAGAAGACAAAAAGGAAAACAAAAAACAGGGACCAAAGACTTAACCAAGAATGTTCATGTCAGCTCTCTTCATATTAGCCAAAACTAGAAACGACTCAAATGTCCATCAACAGCAGAACGGATAAACAAATTGTGGAATATTCATACAATGGAATGCTATACAGCAATTGAAAAGTACTGCTACATCTGACAACATGGATGTATCTCAAAACTACCATGTTGAGTGAAATAAGCCAGACAGAAAACAGTACATTCTACACAATTCTACTTTTATGAAGCTCGAGAACAGGCAAAACTAATCTATTGTGATAAAAGAATAGTAGTTATCTTTGGGAAGGGATACAAGATAACTTTCTGGATGATGGAAATGGTCAATATCTGGATCTGGGTGGTAGTTCCATTGGTGTACAAATAGGCACAAAATTGGAGGTCTATACACTTAAGGGTTCATCTTTTCATATGTAAATTCTACCTCAATTTAAAAAAAAATAGAAGGGACCAGAATTAATTGAATTAATTACATGTGAAAATTGGGATGAATTCCTTCAGTTTAGTCTGCATATAGTTGAAAACATGGTGATCTGCCCCAACAGTTTACCCCCTTGAGGGAGTTCAGGAAAGACCCATGCTTGTGCCCCACAGTCAGGCGCACTGAAAATGGATCAGAAGGAACGAAATAAACTGCAAAAACTGTGGCCACCAGCTCTGCTTCCAAGGAAGGAGTTAGGATCACATGGAGAAAGAATAGCCATTTATCCCCCACCATCACTTATTCCCAAATATCCAGTTATTTGGGCCCCAGACCTTCCCTATTAAAAGCTTAGACCTGTTGAAATAAATTTGTCGGCCCAAGATGGAGCTGCTCCTGTCCAGGGTGACATGTCAGCAAATCAGAACTTAGATAACTCGCTTCCCCTTAAATGCTCAGCTTGACCAAAATCACAGTATAGCCAGTCAGCCAATCCCAAACGCCAAGCCAACTCTGGGCTCTACATTTACTTCCTTATTTCTTATTTTTTATCCTATAAAAGCTTCCTGCCTCCCACCCCATTTTGCAGTTCTCCAAGTAGAGACTGTTCACTTTGTGAAGTGTTAAAGTTTGTTATCACCTAAACT
The DNA here is from genome assembly GCA_031878705.1 of Tapirus indicus. Lineage (NCBI taxonomy): Eukaryota > Metazoa > Chordata > Mammalia > Perissodactyla > Tapiridae > Tapirus > Tapirus indicus. The sequence continues at coordinate 77,615,887 of CM062922.1, read as the reverse complement.
GTCTCCTTTAATCATTTTCTTAACAGGCCTTTATCACAGAAATTTGCTTTGGCTTCTGGTAGAGTTTCCCTTGGAGATGTCACATTTAATTGATAATATTTGGACCAGCTCCTTGATCTGCTCTGCTGGGAAGGTCATGGTGCTAAAAGGCACCTTGAGAACAGAGTCATTGTTCTGTTTCAAGCTTTATCCAGCCCTGCATGACTTGTTACCACTTTTCCTTCTTACGCAGGGAAGTAAGAGCCTGGAATGCTCCCCTCCTGAGCTTCACATGACTGGCTTCTTGTCTGCCATTCAGATGTTCACTTAAATATCTTCTCAGAGAGGATTTCCTTGACCATCCAGTGTAAAATAACCTCCCAAATTCTGTCCCAGCATTATATTTAATCCTCTGCACAGCACTTATTACCAGTGAATGTTTTACTTCTTTGTTTATCATTTGTCTTCTTACTAAAATGCAAGCTCTTATTGAATCTGTGGCTTCATGTCTTTCATAAGTCTCAGAAAATATCTCTTCAAATATTGCTTTTGCTCCATTCAGTCTCTCCTTTACTTCTGAAACTTTAATTACATGGACATTAGACCTTTTCACCATGTTTCAGTTATGTTTTAGGTTCTTTTATGTACTTATTTGTTTTCTCTGAAAGGTCAATCTGGATCTTTTCTACAGATCTATTTCCAATTGACTAATCCTCCTTTCGCTATGTACAAACTACTATTAAACTCATTAATTGAGTTTTGAATTTCAGTTATTGTATTTTCACTTCTAAAATTTCTGTTTGATTCTTTTTCATTTATTCCAGCTCTCTGTAAAATATCTCCAATGTTTTCATCTATTTTCTTGAACATATTAATCACAATTCTTATAACGTCTCCATCTGATCATTTCAATGTCTGAATCATTTATGGGTCTGTTCCTGTTATATTTTTTCCGCTTGGTTTTCAGTCATTTGGCCTGTCTCTTGGCTTGCCTGGAAATTTTTTAAATGAATGTGGGAGATTCTATAAATAAATTGAGAGGTTGTAGATCATTTTATCTTCCTCTTCTGGCAGGAAGAGTAAGATAGAGCAGTTTGATCCAATCAGGAAATGAGATGATTCAAGGCTGATTTTCATTTTCCCAACTTTGTCCTTCCTCTTAGAATGTAGGTCTGCAGAGAGTCTCAGATGAGAGCCTGCAGTGTTTACCACAGCCTCTCTTCCTTGGTGGACTCCAGATTTGTCTCTCCAGTACCATGAGACTGCTGAGAGCTCTGCTTTTCAGCCTCTTAGCCACTGTTTTCTACTTGGCCTTGATCTCTTGCAGCTTGGGAGTTGCTTGGCAATCAGCAAATACTTCAAAGTGAGAAGTGACAAAAAAATCTCTGCTGCTGCTGCTTCCTCAGGATTTTGGCCCCTCATAAATGTTAGCTGCCTTGATTGCTTTCTTATGCTTCAAACAGCTGTTTTCTTTTGCTTTTTTTTGCCTCAGATTTTCCTTCAGAGTTGTTCTTGGCAGGAGAATTGGTCTGATAAAAGCTACTCTATCACATAAGTCTCTAGGTGCAGTCTCCATGAGCAAAGGATCTCATCTGTCTTGTTTACAGCTATTTCCTCTAGAACAGTGCCTAGTACAAAAAAAATGCTTTCAATAATTTTTTTTTAATTTATATAAGTAGGAATTAGACCATATGTCTGTCCTTGACATCTTTATCATGTACAATCTTCCATATCTATCCAAGGGAGTCTAGAATTGTTGAAATCTCCCTTTTTAAATAATTCCTCAGTCCCATTCCTCTCCCCCTATAATAGACATCCATGTTAATGTGTTTAATGTGATCTTTTAAAATTTTTTGTGCAAAATATGTATTGTCATTTTTAATTTATATAAATGCTGTTATATAACTTATTTTGTTCCTTATTCTTTTCAGTTATCTCTGTGCCCTTAGGGTCTTTGTATATCCAATCCGTATCTTCTGCTACAGTGGATTCCATGGTTAACATCCACTACATTTTATCTATCTAGGGAGGAGCACCCAAATTGCCTCCAACTCCCCAACACAAATAATGTTGCAATAAACATATCTTACTGTTCTCTTTTGGACTTACATGAGAATTTCTTTTATTTATCTATCTATGTCAACAATATATATATATCCAAGAGCAGACTTGTTTGATTTTACCCACCCACACAATTTGTTTGACTAAGTAGTACCAGATTCCTCTCCCGAATGACTGTACCAGTCTACTTTTTTACCAGCCGGCTGTGATGAATCTTATATCCCCACATCACCACCAACTGATTTGACATTATTCACTTTTCTGATTTTTGCCAATCTAATGGGCATGTGGTGATATCTGATTTCTGTTTTCATTGCATTTCTTTTCTTAGTAATGCTTTTGAGCAGCTTGAATATGCTTAGTGACCTTTTGGTTTCTCTCTTCCGAAAATTGCTGCTTCATGTCCTTTGCCCATTTTTCTGTGAGGATTGCTACATTTTTCTTGTTGATTTGGAGTTCCTTGAATAGTTTAGAATAGTTAATTATCTCTTCACGACCTTAAACATCATGAATATCTTCCCCAACTCTTTCAACTATCTATTAACTTCACTCCTGATGTCTTTTGTCGAGCAGATATCCTTAATTTTAATATAATCAATGCCTTTAGTTTTTTGCCCTTATGGTTTGTACCTTTCAACTTTTCTGTAAGGGGATATTTTTTTATAGATCTTTCCAATCAACCTGTCTCACATCCAGCTTCCATGGACGCACTGGTAAGAGCACCAGAAGAGTCTGGCCCACAGGATCACTTGGACTAGATACCTTCCTGGAATGCAGAGAGCACCCACCTTCTCTGCGTCTCTAAATTTTACCTTTCTCTCTACCCTGAAATTTCACTTCTTTTGCCTTTTTATATGTTCTTAACATAAACCTACCTAATTTTAACCTAATTTATTCTGGGTTTGGAAGTGAAAAGAGTGTAGTGATTCAAGAAGAATCTTGAATACAAGGATGTCAGCCTATTCAGCAGTATAGGCAACTTCCTAAGAGTCTGAAGTCAAGCCACCCAAGCTGTCAGGAAGTCTCTGTGAGTCTTTTTTAAAAAGAAAAAACTTCATCCCTGTCTGGGTACGACATTGTATATGCTAGTATAAGAGTGACGAAGGGCACAAGTGTCATTGGTGTTCACAAGCTTCTGAGTGGGCTCAAACTTCACCAGCACTGGCCTCCTCAAGACATCACGACCTTGCTTAAATCCTAGTTCTGGTTTCAGGCTTTCTTATTCCATTCCCCTCCCCAACTCTTTGTGTATTTGAGAAACAGAGGAAGAGTGATGAGTTAAAACATCCTCTTCCACTTCTCATCATCCATTTTAACCATAAGTGTTGGTTATAACCATCCCATCCTCCTTGCCAGAAACTTTGCCTCAATCCGGTGGATTGGCAGAAGTAACAAATGACATGAGAAACTTTACCAGTTTTTTCCCCATACAATCTACAGGTTAAATTTAATATATATCTTTATAACCTTTATTGTCTATCAAACTCAGCAACTAAGTCGTTTCTAGCCAAAAAGGTAAATGTGAAATGTTAAGTAACCCATTTGAAACAGGTCTTTCATTATTTGATCCTTAAGAGTGATCTGTAGCCTCATTTCCACATTCTTAGATAGGAAGAATGTTACTTATTTCCTTATCAAGCTTCAAAAAAATTCCCACACTGCTCTGTCCTGCTTTGCTAACCTCTGTAGTTTTCTAGATAGTCATATACTGGGAACAGTTAATGGTTGGATGGAAATCTGTCAACTTTCTGTATTTCTGGAGCATGTTTTGAAGCTTTGTCTGCAAATGTTAAGGAAGATCTTCGAGGGTGCTAGTTGCCAGGGGCAACTTACAAAGGTAATGCCAATCCCCTGGGGACTCTAGGTCTCAGGTGCCAAGGCCTAAATTAAGAACCAAATCAATAATAAAATTTTCCTTAATCTTTGGCAAGATCCATCTCTGAAAATTTTATTTACATTTAATATGCTGACACTTTTGCTGTGTTCATTACCTACTACAAAACACTTGCAATCCATTTATGCTAGTTGGGTTTCACTTATCATTAATTACTATCAAGTACCTGCTGCTTTGATTACCCTGGTGGGTACAAAATAAATAAGATTAAGATCTTTTCCTCAATGATTTTACTCTTAATTGAAGAAAGCAAACACATGGAGAAAATAAAAGAATGAGTAAATGATACACTGTGTTTGATTGTAAGAGCAGCAAAGTTAAACGGATTGATTACTGTGAGCAAGAAGGGTTAAGAAAAAACGTAATGAAAGAGGTGGAAAAATAAGGATGGATAGTATGATGGGCCCAGAAAATGGGACAACCATTATCTTGAACAAACCCAACTTGAACTATTTTGTGTTGTTGCCTTTGTGGGAAGAGCTCGAGTTAAAAAATTTATAGTTAAGGATACAAGTTATTCCGGGGCCGCCTGGTGGCGCAGCGGTTTAGTTCGCGCTTGGCAGCCCAGGGTTCGCGGGTTCGGATCCCGGGCGCCCGCCGACGCACTGCCTGTCAGCCATGCCGTGGCGGCGTCCCATATAAAGTGGAGGACGACGGGCACGCATGTTAGCCCAGGGCCAGTCTTCCTCAGCAAAAAGGGGAGGATTGGCAACGGATGTTAGCTCAGGGCTGGTCTTCCTCACAAAAAAAAAAAAAAAAAAAGATACAAATTATTCCAAAGACTCTGAAGACAAAAGGATACCCAATTTTTGTTGTGTTGAGAAGGATTGGCCCTGAGCTAACATCTGTTGCCAATCTTCCTCTTTTTGCTTGAGGAACATTGTCTCTGAGCTTACATCTGCGCCAGTCATCCTCTACTTTGTATATGGGATGCGCCACAGCATGGCTCGATGAGCGGTGCGTAGCCCCGCGCCCGGGATCGGAACCTGTGAACCATGGACCTCTGAAGCAGAAGGCGCAAACTTAACCACCGCGCCGCGAGGCTCCTCAAGGATATCAAATTTAAGCAAAGACAACCCTGTGGGTTTTATCTATTCATTAAACTAGTGTTTCCCAGGCACTTAGGATGTGCCAAGCACTGCAGTGGTTGGCCTGAGCTAGCCAGGCAGGATTCCTGCCTTCACTGAGCTTATTTCTCTTTCAGGAGACGTTCGCGTTAGAGTATCTGAATCACTACAAAAACAACGCCTATTGAACACCTATCATGTGCAGGTCTTGCGCTAAGCCCCCTTCATATGCCATCTCATTTAATCATCTCAACAACCCTATGAAGAAAGCACCTGAGATTTCCAGTTCTGGCTTCAAAGGACCTCATTTACCAGAGGTCTCTATGACAGAAGGTGCGAAACATTTTGCAACATCAAAATGCTACAGGTCCCCAAATCCCCAAAACATTCAAAGGCCGCTAGCGCACTACTGGAAGCCGGACTGGGGCGCGGCGGGCTAGGCTCAGCACATCTCCCAGGCGACGCGACGCTACCCACGGCGAGGTTGCTGCGGCCCCGCCACTCCCTTTGGGAGCCCTCGGGCCCGAGCTCACTTTCTGCGCATGCGTACGCGCGCTGACCCCGCCCCTCTGGCGCCGCCGTCGGAGCCATTTCGCCGCCGCCTCCATGCAAGTTGCAGCGCGCTTGCCGGGTGTTTGTGTGGAAGGCCGACGTCACGGACGGTCCTGAGAGAGCTGTGCTCTCCGGCACCGGGAAGAGGAGGTCGGTAAGAGAAAGACCCGTTTGCCACCCGTTGGGGCGGCGTGGAGCCCCGCGGCTCCGCAGCCGGGCTTTGTTGCGGAGCGCGGGCGGCCGTGGCGGGTGGGGGAAGGGTGAGCCGCCCCGCCGGGTTCCCGGATTGCGGGTTGTGTGCTGCTCGTCCGCCGCCGGGGGCCGCGTTGTGGCCTCCAGTCTTTCGCCCGGCAGTTCCCACTCCTGTCTCCGAAGCAACCAGACCCCAGTTCCTCCTCCGGCCTTCGCGCGGCGGTGGCGCTGTCGCTGCTGAGTGAAAGGAGGTGAATGACCGGTCTGGTGGTGAGCCCGCCGTGACGCCGACGCGCCCAGGGCTCTTCATTCATTCATTCAGGCTGTAAATATTGGGCGCTGCCCCGCAGGCGCAGTGGGTAGAGCGGTACACTCGTTAGGTGTGGTCCCTGCCGTTCCCTCGCGGAGGTTGCGGTCGTGGTGGGGGTGGGGCTATAGGAAAACAAATGTCTGCAGGTTTCGGTCAACAAATGGAGGAATTACAGATTGTAAAGGGAGAGAGCTACTTTAGGTGGGATGGAAAGGGAAGGCGTTTCGGAAGAGGTAGACCTTTGAGCTAGTATCTCGGCCTGGAGACCGAGAATGCGTCAGCTGTGAAGATGCAGGGGAAAAGCTGAGCTGCAGGAGCAGAAGGGATTAGTTAGCGTTTAAAGGCAGATTGGAAAGAAGGCCATGTGACTGGAACGTGGTGAGAAGGATTTAAGAGAAGAATGGATGTGAGGGTGGCCAGAGTGGAAACGGGGGAAATCATTTAGGACATGATTGCTGTACTCCGGGTGTGCAGTAGTGGTGGCAGGGCAGATGGAGAGAAGCGAGTGGTTTAGAGACAGAATTACGCAGTAGATCAGGCGTCAGATTACCTGGTTTGGAATTCTGGGTCCCCCACTTAGAGCTCTGTCTTTTGGGTAAGTTATTCTTTGTCTCAGTTTACTTATCTATAAAAAGGGGATAATGATAATAATGCTTATCTATACAGTTGTTGTAAGGGTTAAGTAAAATAGTTCATGTAGATGATCCTCTAAGGATTCTTAAACTGTCTGGCACGTAGAAAGGGCTCCACAGGGGATAGCTATGGAGGATCTTGAGGGAGTGGATGACTCCCAGATTGTGACGTGAGTGGATGGTGGTGCCATTTAAGGAGATGGGAACACTGGGATTTGGGGGAGGAGACACAGGTTTGGGAGGAAATTTTAAATTCTGTTTTGATTGAGATGCCAAGTTAGCATTCAACTGGGTATGTTAGTGGTGCAGTTGGATGAACTTATTTTTTTGCTGAGGAAGAGTGGCCCTGAGCTAACATCTGTGCCAGTCTTCCTCTGTTTTGTATGTGGGATGCCACCACAGCATGGCTTGATGAGCCGTGTGTAGGTCTGCGCCAGGGACCTGAACTGGTGAACCCGAGGCCACTGAAGCAGAGTGCACAGACTTAACCACTATGCCGTGGGCTGGCGCCTTAATGAACTTGATTTTGAAATTTGAAGAGAAGACTGACTTTTCGATATATATATATTTGGGCATCAGTAGCATGTAATTGATACTGAATGTTACAGAGTTAGATGAAACTACCTAGGGATGAAGGAATTTGATAGTGTAGTCCTTCATATTTCATGTTACTCATTCACCCTGATGGCTTGTATTTTGAATTAATTATTTAGGGGTGGAATTTATAGATAGACATCTTTAGCTTTCCATAGCTTTTTGGTTAATAGCATGTCCCCAGGGTTAGCCTGTGGCTACAGAATAAACTTATTAACAAGTTTATACTAGGGTCCAGTTTGATGACATTAGACTTAAGTGCTAACAAAATGCAGTCAACATTAACAGAAGACAAAGTTTAATGTTAGTAATGGGGTTTCTTCTCACAGCAAACTAAATTCATAGCATATTTTCATTGGTTCTAAATTTGGTCTCAGATATCTTGCTTATAGTTTAGACTCAGATTTTAGATTCATAGGCTCCCTATCTTTTGTTATCTTATAAACTGGAGTAGAGGGAGAGTGCCAACTATGTTGCACTTCTAGGAAACTTAATATCCTCAAATTTTGATGATAACAAGACTTAAAGGAGAAATTGGTGCAGAATATTTGTTAACATTACTGTTTGCAGTTCACGTACTGAATACTTAATATATTTGGACTTATCTAATATAATATAGTCTACAACTTTGAGGACAGTCTGCTAGGAGACAATCAGAATGAGAATAAACTATTGGATTTATACACAAAATGATTGGTGACCATTTCATAATATAGTAGATTGGGTTACAATTTAGGCTTCCACGGTGAGTGACTTGGAAAAGTACTTAAACTTTCTATGCCCTGGTTTCTTCCTCTGGTAAAAGATGATAATATCATATAATGTTATCTGCCATCGTTGTGAGAATTGAATGAGTTAAAACACATAAGGTGCCGATTGTAAAAAAAAACGGGGGGGGGGACATTACATAAAATATTTTTTAAGAAAAAAATCACTCGTAGTCACCCAAAGACAACCATTTTGAAGGATATTTCTTTTCAGTCTTGATTTATGCATATATACTTGTTATATAGTTCAAATCATACAGTTTTGTAGCCTGCTTTTTCTTATAACTTGTCATGGACTTTCCAATCATGTCTTTAAAATTTCCTCATAGGCAATTTTAATAGCAGCATGATAGAATATCCTGTACTTAACCTAGATTTTCAGTAAATTCCAATTATTGGTTATTTCCAGATTGGTAATTTCCAACATTTGCTTTTATAAATAATGTTGTTTTTAACTAACTTTTGTTTTCTTAGGTCTGAAGAAGACACTTGAAACATGGGTGATGTTAAAAATTTTCTGTATGCCTGGTGTGGCAAAAGGAAGATGACCCCATCCTATGAAATTAGAGCAGTGGGGAACAAAAACAGGCAGAAATTCATGTGTGAGGTACTAAAGGACACCGTTTACATTTATGTGATTTTTCAGGCTTATTTTGGTGTTATAAGAATGTTTTCTATTTGGAAATGTTAATGTGTTGCACGTCAGAGAATGTTCTTTATTGTGACTTGCCTGCTATTCTGTTTTATTATAAATCATTTTCAAGTGAGCATTACTTTTAAAACAATCTGATAGGGACATTATTCTGATTAAAACATGTATCTTCCTCAGCTTCTGTGGTACCTGTAGTGCAAATTAGAAAACTTGGATCTGCTGTTTGCAGTTTTACTAACTCCTGTAGAAAGTGGAGCAATTCTTGATTGCTTCAAGTCAAAGTGCTTAAAATAAATACACATGGAGAGCTTGTTCTTGGATCTTATAAAATTGGATTTTAATGTGGAACATTCTGTTACATGAGAAGAGATTATCTGAGCCATATAAATTAATATTCTTGTTTTTGGATTAGTTTATCAGTGGACAATATGATTCAAACTTTTTCATAAGACAGCCCATGAATTCTCTTAGGTGTGTTATTTTCAGTGTGTTTATAGAGTATATCCCCAACAGTTAACTGTTATCCCTTTTTGGACTGTTGAAGTATGAATTTTTAAAATCCCGGGATTACTCAGGTCGATCTCTTAATACATTTTTTTCTTGACTGTTAAAGGTTCGAGTGGAAGGATATAATTACACTGGCATGGGCAATTCCACCAATAAAAAAGATGCACAGAGCAATGCTGCCAGAGACTTTGTTAACTACTTGGTTCGAATAAGTGAAGTAAAGAGTGAAGAAGTCCCAGCTATTGGGGTAAGTACTTATGGCAAAGCACTTGAGATATATGTTATACAGTTATGCCAACCCACTATGTCAACCCACTATGTATGGAGACCCTGGGTGATAATTTTTCAGTGTTGTTATCAAATATATTAATGTGTTTCTCAGTGGACCTTGGCATCTCGTTTTCTCACAGCACTAGGATGAGTTCCTGAAGATTTGGGTTTCATTCTTATTATGTACCTGACTTATGGGCTTGGGAAATACCTTTAATGTGCGTGTCTCATGGTTTTGTATGTTCATTCATTCATCAACTGATTTTTTCAGAGCCTGTTGTGTTCTGTGTACTTCCAAAGATAACATTTTAAGTAGAATATAAAAGTCAGTAAAATTTTAAGACTCAGTGTTTGCTCCCATTTACACTTATATAGCTGAGAGAAAATAGTACTTTGTGCAATGGAATATAATTACTGTGTTTTTGATATCATGATTATTTTAATTATATTATGTAAGTATGCAACAAAGACCCCTCTCTAGTACTGTTTTTAAGAAGTTTTATTTCTCATTTAATTAAAAAAATGAAAATTTGAATTTTCACAAAAATAGGATTGTCGTTATAAAAAGATTTACATTATGATTTAAGTAAATCCCTTAGGTGACTTAAATGAAAGAGTCAGTTTTTATAAAACCTTTAGGAGTGATATCTATGTCAATTTTAACAATTTATTTTCACTGAGTTTTTGTATTCTGACTTGTTTATAAAGGTAAAAATAGGTTTTACAGGCATACATTGGACATATTGCAGGTTTGGTTCCAGACCACCACAATAAAGCAAATAACAAAATAAAGCCAGTCCCTGGGGCCAGCCCATGGCATAGTGGTTAGGTTCGCACACTCTGCTTCAGCAGCCTGGGGTTCGCAGGTTCAGATCCCGGGCACTGACCTTCACACCACTCATCAAGCCATGCTGTGGCAGCGTCCCACATACAGAAAATAGAGGAAAACTGGTATTGGTGTTAGCGCAGCCACAGTCTTCCTCAAGTAAAAAAGAGGAAGATTGGCAATAGATTTTAGCTCGGGACCAGTCTTCCTCACCAAAATAAATAAATAAATAAAGCAAGTCCCACAAATTTTTTAGTTTCTTGGTGCATATAAAAGTTATGTTTAACACTATACTGTAGTCTGTTAAGTGTGCAATAGCATTATGTCTTAATGTAAATACCTTAATTTAAAAAAAAACTTCATTGCTGAAAAATGCTAACCATCATCTGAGCCTTCAGCAAGTCGTAATCTTTTTGCTGGTGGAGGGTCTAGTAAAAAAAAAAAAAATCTACTAAGCCCAATAGAACAAAGTATGCCTGTATTTTCTTCTGTTGCTTTGACCCAGAAGTCAAGAGACTTACTTTCTAGTATATTGTACTACTAGAAAATGATAGGATTTTAATTACATTGGTTTGCCCATCTATAAAAGGAAGGGATTGGACAAGATGATCTTGAAGATTCTTTCTGGCTATGAAAAGAATGTTGCAAATATCTTTCAAATACTTGAAACCATTGGCATTTGCTCCATCTGTTATGACCTATTCTGTATTTTATAGCCTCTTCCTCTCTCTTGTTAGTATAGGGCTGCTGTTGGCAAATTCTCTTTAATTTTCTTTTATATGAAAATGTTTTTATTTTACCTTTTTTCTTGAATATTTTCACTGGATATAGAATTCTGGGGTGTCAGTTTCCTTCTCTCAGCACTTTAAAGATAATGTTCCATTATTACTTCTGTTATTGTCTGATGAGAAGTCTACTATAATCAAATCATTTTCCCCTGTAAGTAATGTGTTGTTTTCTTTGGTTGCTTTCATTTTTTTCTTATCTTTGGTTTCCAGCAGTTTGACTATAATGTGACTAGGTATGGTTTTTTTTGTGCTTTATCCTGCTTGGGGTTTGCTAAAATTCTTGAATCTGTAAATTTATGTCTTTCACAAATTTGGGGAACTTTGGCTGTTGTTTCTTCAGCCTTAATTTTTTCTCTTCTTCTGGGATTTGTGTGTTAACATATATGTTAAACCTTCTGATATTATCCCAAAGGTCCCTGAGGCTCTCTTCTTTTTTTCCTAGTTTCTCTCTGTTCTTCAGATTGGGTGATTTCTATTGATTATCTTCAAGTTCACTGATTGTTTTCTCTGTCAGCTCCATTTGCTGTTGGGTCTATCCAGTGAATTTTTTATTTCAGAGTCTGTGTTTTTCATTTCTAGAATTTTTAGCTTTTTTTTTCAGATTTTATTTCTCTGGTGACATTTCTTACCTTTCATTCATTGTAAGCACATGCTCAAAATATGAATGTGAATTTCCTTTATATCATTGATCATAGTTATAATAGCTGCTTTAAAATCTTTGACTACCAGTTCTAACATTTGGACCATCTCAGGGTTGGGCTCTGTTGATTGTATTTTCTCTTGAGATTAGATCACCTTTTCCTCTGTATGTAAAGTAATTTTGGTTTATATCCTGGGCATTGTGAATATTCTGTTGTAGAGACTCTAGATAATGTTATAGTTCTTCAAAAAGTATTGCTTTTGTTGTGTTGTCTAGCAGTTAATTTGGCTGGACTCAAACTGCATGGACTGTGTTTGGAGTAACAGCTCAAATCTCACTTCAGTTTTCTGATCCTTTGCTAGGCAGCTTGGAGTCTGTCCTGTATGTGTGTAGTTCACGGGTTAGCCAGAGATTTGGGCAGAGTTTATACACAGAGTATGAGCTTCCTTCTTTCCTTTACAGCATTCCTTCCTCACTTTCTTGCATCTTTGGTTTCCCCAAACTTGTACTCTCTGATTCTTGAGGCCAGAAAGACTGGGTTTTCTATTGGAGATTTAGCCACCTCACATGGTTTGCCTCAAACTAAAAGCCATGATAAACAGGAATTATACTCTTGCTGTTCCTTGCTTTCTCCTTTCAAGTCCCCTCCAGAATCTGCCAGCTTTTGTTTACTTTTTAGTGCCTACATATAGTTGTGAGGGCCTTTAGTGGGGTTTTTTTTGTTGTTTTTTTTTTTTCCTAGAGTTCGTGTTGTTATTTGCAGGAGGGTCTTCTAGTAGGAGTTTACTTGGCTGTACCAGAAACAATACCGTATTTTCTTTTTCTTATTAGCATTTTAATATGTTCAGATCTTTCCCATTAAATACTCTGTGCATTTTCTGCTTTCTCCCTCACTTCTGTTCCAGCTGCACTGGCCTCCTTACAGTTCCTCAGCTATGCCAACACCTTTCTGCCTTAAGATTTTTGTACTTAACCATTCTTTCTGCCTTGAGTGCTCTTCCCCAGACATCCTATTTAAAATTGCAAATCCACTGCTACCCTCACCCTGGTACTTATTTCCTTTCACTGTTTCGTTTTTCTCTGTAGCACTTATTAACTTCTAACCCGGTGCTTCTCAATTGGAGATGATTGTGTCCACTAGGGATGGTTCGGCAGTATGTGGAGACATTTTTTTGTTAAAACTGGAAGAGGTGGTGGGGACACTGACATCTAGTAGGTAGAGGCTGGGATGCTGCTAAACATCCTACAATGCACAGGACAGCCTGTTACAAAGAATTATCCAGCCCAAAATGTGAGTTGTATTGAGATTGAAAAACCCTCTGTTAACCTGATTTTTCCTCTAGATCCTCATATTTCATGAGAATGAGGATTTTTGTCTGTTTTTAATTCATTACTGTGTCCCCAGCACTTAGACTAGTTCTGGTCTATATAGCAGGCACTTAAATGTTTTTTGGTTGAATAAATGAACAATAAATGGATGTATTTGGGAAGAAATCATATCACAAGCCAATCTGTACTTTTAGCTGCCATCTTTATCTCACTTCCCTATCACTTCCAAACCCTTGTTCATGTCACTTACTTCATCTAGCACTTGGCCTTTCACGCCACAAATTGCGCTTGCCAGAAGTGACCTGTTTCTAAATGCAGAGGATACTTTAAAATTTTTTATTGTGAATAATTTCAAATGTGTATGAAAGTAACAATAATATCATGAACCCCAATGTTCTTATAGTCTGATTGCAACACTTTTCAACATGACCAATTATGATTCATCTCTAGTCTTATCTACCTTCTTGCTTCTAGATTATTTTGAAGCAAATCCCAGACAGCCTCTCATTATCTGTTACTATGTCAGTTCTCTAAAAGATAATCCTTTTTAAAAGCATAATAATTCCATTATCAAATGTAAAAAAAAAATTAAGAATACTTAATATCCTCAGATATCTCTCAGGGAGGGGAAAATTTCCCCACCTACCCATCCTGAGTTCTTGTGGCTGGACTAATAATGAAATTGACAGAAGACCAGATTAACCAGAGAAAAGCCAATTTAATGTGTATGTACAGGAGAACAAAAAAATGATGCTCCAAGAATGAACAAAGCAAGCAGTTTATTTATCTTCTTACACAAAGAAACAGTAAATTTGTGAGGAATTGACAGGACAAAGAAGCTTAGATTTGGAGTACCTAGTTAGGAATTTAAGCAGAGGCTTGAAGTAGTAAATTAGTAAAAGTAACAAAGTTTGTTTATGCAGACTTCTCGGTCCTGAATTCCCCAGCTCTGGTGATAAAGATCCAGGGAGAGCACCTTTAACGTGGGAGATTTATTTCCTGCTTTCAGAGAGACAGAGACGGGTCAGAGTGCCCTTCTAGTACTGGCTATTTCTCAGGTGACTTTAGTTTAAAATAATATGCTGTTGTGCAATATTTTAGGGTGGCCTATTCTGGGCCCCAACATATCCACTTAGTATTCAGATTTTCCTGTTTGTTTCACAAGTCCATTTTTTAGTTTATTTATTTATTTTTCAGAATCAAAGATGTCCCTTTATTTTTTAAAATTTATTATTTATTTTATTTTATTTTTTATTGCAGTAACATTGGTTTATAACATTGTATAAATTTCAGGTGTACATCATTACATTTCTGTTTCTGCATAGATAACATCATATTCACCACCCAAATACTAATTACAGTCCATCACCACACACAAATGCCTAATCATCCCTTTTGCCCTCCTCCCTCCCCCCTTCCCCTCTGGTAGCCACCACTCCAATCTCTGTCTCTGTGTGTTTGTTTGTTGTTATTTTTATCTTCTACTTATGAGCAACATCATACAGTTTTTGACCTTTTCCCTCTGATTTATTTTGCTTAACATAATACCCTCAATGTCCATTCGTGTTGTCACAAATTGCTGGATTTCATCGTTTCTTATGGCTGAGTAGTAGTCCGTTGTGTATATATACCACATTTTTTTTATCCATTCGTCTCTTGAGGGGCACTTAGGTTGCTTCCAAGTCTTGGCTATTGTGAACAATGCTGCAATGAACACACGGATGCATGTATCTTTACCTATTGGTGTTTTCGTGTTCTTTGGATAAATACCCATCAGTGGAATAGCTGGATCATATGGTAGTTGTATTCTTAAATTTTTGAGGAATCTCCTTACTGTTTTCCATAGTGGCTGCACCAGTCTACACTCCCACCAGCAGTGTATGAGAGTTCTCTTCTCATCACATCCTCTCCAACACTTGTTTATTGTCTTGTTAATTATGGCCATTCTGACGGGCATGAGGTGATATCTCATTGTAGTTTTGATGTGCATTTCCCTGATAGTTGATTATGTTGAGCATCTTTTCATGTGCTTGTTGGCCATCTGTATATCTCCTTTGGAGAAATGTCTGTTCAGGTCTTTTGCCCATTTTTTAATTGGGTTGTCAGTTTTTGTTGTTGAGACCTGTGAATTCTTTATATATTTTGGAGATTAACCCTTTATCAGATACATGCTTTGCAAATATCTTCTCCCAATTGTTAGGTTGTCTTCGTTTTGTGGATGGTTTCCTTTGCTGTGCAGAAGCTTTTTAGTTGGATGTAGTCCCATTTGTTTATTTTTTCTATTGTTTCCCTTCCCTTCAGACACGATACTTGAAAATATGTTGCTAAGACCAATATTGAAGAGCGTACTCCCTATGTTTTCTTCTAGAAGTTTTGTGGTTTCAGGTCTTACATTCAAGTCTTTAATCCATTTTGAGTTCATTTTTGTGTATGGTGTAAGATAGTGGTATATTTTCATTGTTTTGCACATGGCGGTCTAGTTTTCCCAACTCCATTTGTTGAAGAGACTTACCTTTCTCCATTGTATATTCTGGGCTCCCTTGTCGAAAATTAGCTGTCCATAAATGTGTGGATTTATTTCTGGGCTCTTGATTCTATTCCATTGATCTGTGTGTCTGTTTTTGTGCTGTTTTGGTTACTATACTGTTTTGGTTACTATAGCTTTGTAGTATATTTTGAAATCAGAGTGTGATTCCTCTAGCTTTGTTCTTTTTTCTCAGTATTCCTTTAGCTATTTGGGGTCTTTTGTTGTTCCATATAAATTTTAGGATTCTTTGTTCTATTTCTGTGAAAAATGTTGTTGAAACTTTGAAAGGGATTGCATTGAATCTATAGATTGCTTTAGGAAGTGTGGACATTTTAACTATGTTAATTCTTCCAATCCAAGAGCACGGAATATCGTTCCATTTCTTTGTGTCTTCCTCAATTTCTTTCAACAAAGTTTTATAGTTTTCAGTGTAGAGATCTTTCACCTCTTTGGTTAAGTTTATTCCTAGGTCTTTTATTTTTTTTTGTTGCCATTATAAATGGGATTGTATTCTTAATTTCTTTTTCTGCTACTTCATTGTTAGTGTATAGAAACTCAACTGATTTTTGTATGTTGATTTTGTATCCTGCAAGTTTACTATATTCATTTATTATTTCTAGAAGTTTTTTGGTGGATTCTTTAGCATTTTCTATATATAAAATCATATCGTCTGCAAGTAATGACAGTTTCACTTCTTCCATTCCAATTTGGATCCCTTTTATTTCTTTTTTTTGCCTGAGTGCTCTAGTGAGGGCTTCCAATACTATGTTAAATAGGAGTGGTGAAAGTGGGCATCCTTGTCTGGTTCCTGTTCTTAGAGGGATAGCTTTCAGTTTTTCACTATTGAGGATGATATTAGCTGTGGGTATGTCATCTATGTTGAGGTACTTCCCTTCTATACCTATTTTATTCAGAGTTTATATCATAAATGGATGCTGTATCTTGTCAAATGCTTTCTCTGCATCTATTGATGATGATATGATTTTTATTCTTCGTTTTATTAATGTGGTATATCATGTTGATTGATTTGCGGACGTTGAACCCTGCATCCCTTGATCATGGTGTATGATCTTTTTAATGTATTATTATATTAGATTTGCTAGTATTTTGTTGAGAATTTTTGCATCATTGTTCATCAGTGATGTTGGCCTGTAATTTTCTTTTTTTCTGTTGTCCTTGTCTGGTTTTGGTATCAGGGTAATGTTGGCTTCATAGAATGAGTTAGGAAGCTTCCCCTTGTCTTCAATTTTTTGGAAGAGTTTGAGAAGGATAGGTATTAAGTCTTCTTTGAATGTTTGATAGAATTCACCAGGACAGCGGTTTGGTCCTGGACTTTTATTTTGGGGGAGGTTTTTTTATCAGTGTTTCAATCACCTTACTGGTGATTGGTCTATTCAAATTGTCTGTTTCTGCTTGATTCAGTTTTGGAAGGTTGTATGATTCTAAGAATTTATCGGTTTCCTGTAGATTGTCGCATTTGTTGGCATATGGCTTTTCTGTAGTATTCTCTTATAGTCTTTAATATTTCTGAGGTGTCCGTTGTAATTTCTCCTCTTTTCATGTCTGATTTTACTTATTTGAGCCTTCTCTCTTTTTTTTTTGGTGAGTCTAGTTAAAGGTTTGTCAGTTTTGTTTATCTTTTCAAAGAACCAGCTCTTGGTTTCAATTGATTTTTTTCTATTGTTTTTTCAGTCTCTATTTCATTTATTTCTGCTCTGATTTTTATTATTTCCCTCCTGATTCGGAGCTTTGTTTGTTCTTCTTTTTCCAGTTCCTTTAGGTGCACTGTTAGATTGTTTATTTGAGGTTTGTCTTGTTTGTTGAGGTAGGCCTGTATTGCTATAAACTTCCTCTTAGAACTGCTTCTGCTGTGTCCCTTAAATTCTGGCATGTCATATTTTCATTTTCATTTGTCTCCAGGTATATTTCTTCATTGACCCAGTCGTTGTTCAGTAGCATTTTGTTTAATCTCCACGTATTTGTGGATTTTCTGATTTTCTTCCCGAAATTGATTTCTAGTTTCATACTGTTGTGGTCAGGAAAGATGCTTGGTATTATTTCAATCTTCTTCAATTTATTGAAACTTCTTTTGTGGCCTAAAATGTAATCAATCCTGGAGAATGTTCAGTGTGCATTTGAAAAGGATGTGTATTCTTCAGTTTTTGGATGGAATGTTGTGTACATATCTACTAAGTCCATCTGGTCTAGTGTCATTTAAGGCCAATGTCATTTAAGGCCAGTGTTTCCTTATTGATCATCTGTTTGGATGATCTATTAGTGTAAGTGGAGTGTTAAAGTCCCCTACTATTATTGTGTTACTGTCTATTTCTCCTGTTAATAATGGCTTTATATATTTAGGTGCTCCTATGTTGGGTGCATAGATATTTACAAGTGTTACATGCTCTTGTTGGATTGTTCCCTTGATCATTATGTAGCACCCTTCTTTGTCTCTTGTTACAGTTTTTACGTCTATTTTGTCTGATATGAGTATTGCTGCCCCGGCTTTCTTTTCATTGCCATTTGCATGGAGTATCTTTTTCTATCTCTTCACTTTGAGTTTGTGAGTGTCTTTAGGTCTGAAGTGTGTCTCTTGTATGCAGTATATATATGGGTCTTGTTTTTTTATCCAGTCAGCCACCCTATACCTTTTGATTGGAGCATTTAGTCCATTGTCATTTAAAGTAGCTATTGATATGTATGTACTTACTGCCATATTTTTACTTTTTTTCTTGGTGTTTTAGTAGTTCTTCTCTGTTCCTTTCTTCTTCTCTTGCTCTCTTCCCCTGTGGTTTAATAGCTTTCTTTGGTATTATGTTTGGGTTCCTTTTTCTTAGTTTTTTGTGTATTTATTATAGGTTTCTGGTTTGTGATTACCATGACGTTCATAGATAACAACCTATATTGAGTTAATGGTCTCTTTAGTTTGACCTCTATCTGAAAGCTCTACTCTTTTACTCCCCTCCTCCCACATTTTATGTTTTTGATATTATATCTGTCTTTTTTTGTGCTTTTGTATCTGTTACCCTCTTATTGTGGATATACATAATTTTTTCATATTTGTGGTCTTCTCTTTCCCCCTTAAATAAGTCCCTTTAGCATTTCCTGTAGGACTTGTTTCTTGGTTGATAAACTCCTTTAATTTTTGCTTGTCTGGGAAACCCTTTATCTCTCCTTCCATTCTGAATGATAACCTTGCTGAGTAGAGTATTCTAGGCTGTAGGTTTTTCCCTTTTAGCACTTTAAATATGTCATGCCACTCTCTTCTAGCCTGTAAGGTTGCTGCAGAGAAGTCAGCTGATAGCCTTATGGTGTTTCCTTTGTATGTAACTTGTCTTTCTCTTGCAGCTTTTAGTATTCTATCTTATATTTAATTCTGGACATTTTAATTATGATGTGTCTTGGTATGGGCCTCTTTGGGTCTATCTTGTTTGGTGCTCTCAGTGCTTCCTGTCCGGGGATTTCTGCTTCCTTCCTTAGGTTAGGGAAGTTTTCAGCTATTATCTCTTTGAATAGATTCTCTGCCCCTCTCTCTCTTCTCCTTCTGGGACCCCTATAGCATGGATGTTAGTGCACCTGATGTTGTCCCAGAGGTCCCTTAGACTATCTTCACTCTTTTTCATTCTTTTTTCTTTTATCTGTTCAGCTTGGGTGATTTCCTCTAGTCATTCGTCCAGCTCGCTGATCCATTCTTCTGTATCCTCTACTCTTCTTTTAAATTCCCTCTGGTGAATTTTTCATTTCCAGTATTCTTCATTTCTGATTGGTTCTTTTTTATATTTTCCATTTCTTTTTTGACGTTCTCACTGAGTTCATCTGTTCTTCTCCCAAGATCAGTGAGCATATTTATGACTCTTTGTTTGAACTCTGTGTCAGGTAGATTGCACGTTTCTGTTTCATTTAGTTTTCTGGGGTTTTGTCCTGTTCCCTTGGAAAGTATTCCTTTGCCTCCTCATTTTGCCTCTTTCTCTATATTCGTTTCTATGTATTAGGTAGGTCAGCTATGTCTCCTAATCTTGGAGAGGTGACCTTATGTAAGTGGTGCCTTATGAGGCCCAGCAGTGTGCTTTCCTCTCATCACTAGTTCCAAATGTTCCAGGAGTGATCCCTGTGTGGGCTACTTGTGTCCTTCTGTTGTGGCAGGGTTGCTCTTGGTGTAGATGCCCAGGGAGGCTGAGCTGTCCCTCTGACTGGCTGGTTGTAATGCTCAGTTGTGTGTGGTTGTTGTAGGCCCTTCAGTCTCTATGGGGTGCAAGGAGCCCCAGCACAGTTGACTGCAAGGTCTAATAGCACATTCCTGTTGCAGTTTTCCTGTTAGATGAGTAGGCCCCCAGCGTGGCTGGTTGTTAGGCTCAGGGGCTTACAATTGCTATAAGCCTTGGCCTATTAGGCTCTTGTCGGCTCTCAGAGGGTTGCAGCTGGGTGGGGCTGGCCCCAGGCACAGGAACATCTAATTGTTTCAGGCTTTGGAGGGTGGGGCTGATCCCCTTTGCGGCTTGTTTGAGAAGCACAACTCTTCTGCAGCTGAAAAGCTCGCTGCCCATGGGGCCTCACACACAGTCAACACAGTCCTGCCCTGTGCACAAGTCCCCAACCCTCTAAAGTGGACCCAGTTGCTCCAAGGCAGGGGCCCCACACTCTTCACCCGCTCCTTGGGCTCGCCCTGCCCCACAGAGGTGGACCCACTTGCCAGGCTGCAGAGAATCCAAGCAACTCTTTTAAGCAGGCCCACAGGTTGCCCAAGGGCTTGTTGTTGGATGGGGCCAGTCCCTAGGGCAGGCTACTTTCCTTGGGGTGCTGGATTAAATCTTTGCTCTAGAGGGTGGGGCATACCCTGGGCTAGCAGGCCACATGAGAACTCTAATGGCATTTGCCAGTGTCTGTGTCAGCAGGCCCACCCCAGGTCACAACGGCCGCCACCAATCTCCCAGTCCCTTGGGAGGTCTCACCTCTCACTGAGATGCACCCAGAGCCTATCAAGTGAATCACTTTTCACCAAAGGACCATGTGCCTTTCTCTCTGGTGATTTTAGGTTACTTTCTGAAACAGGTGAATTTGTGCATGGGCCCTTTAAGAGCAGCTTTAATTTCTTTGTGTCCCTGCTTTTCTGGGGGTATTCCCCATTGTTGTTAGTAGCCAGCAAAGCCAGATATTATGACACTTACCTCAGTTGTGTTAGGTCCAAAAAATGCCAGTAGCAGCAGTGCTCCCCAGCTCAGGTCCCCCGCTCCTCCAGGGAAGGCTGCATACCTTTGGATTGCTCCCAGGCAGCTGTGAAGCGTTATGGGTTGTGGAGGTGGCGTTTTATCTCTCCAGAAGGGAATTTCTGCTTCTTCCACCTCAGGCCTGTCGTTTGTTGCAGGGGTTCCTCTTATCCAGTTTTCAGTTCTCTCTGAGCATAATTTTTCCAAGATTTGTTGTAAATATGCTGTGTCTGTGGGTTGAGGTGACTTCAGAGTCTGCTTACGCTGCCATCTTGACCTGAAGATCTTTAGTTTGTTTAAATCGTGCTCCAAATGATGTCCATATACTGCAGTTAGTATCTCTTATCTTTTAATTACTAGTCTGTCTCTCCCTCTTCCTTCCTTTCTCATTTTTCTTTGCAGTTTGTTGAAGAAAGCATGTCATTTATTCTTTAGTTTCCCACAGTTTGAATTTTGCAGATTACATCGCTGTGGTATCATAGAACATGTTTTTCTGCCTATTTCCCATAATTGGCAGTTAGATCTAGAGACTTGGTCAGATTCAGATTTGATTGGAGTGGAGGAGTAGGAACAAGAAATCATCAAAGGTGATGTTTATACTTCGTTGGGAGGAGGCAGATAATGGGATGGTTAGCAGCCATTAATGATCACTGTGTAGATTTATTATTTATTAGCAGATTCCTTTGATTTTTAGCTGGAATACGTTTGTGACATTAAACTTTTCCTTATCAATAATTTAGTCACCCTGAGGTATAATTTATATAGGAAAAGCAAGATAAGTCTTTGATTCTTACCCTTTATTTAACAATTTAAAAAAATAAATTGGTTCCTAGTACCCTGCAAAGATCATCAACTAGTTTTTTTTTCCCCAGAATCATTGTGAACTCATTGATTCAAATATGTAATGTATTTTAATTCATTCATTATTTTCTTATTGATGTGTAAGTTGTCTCATTTTTGGTTAGATGTTTAAGTTGGCCCAGTTTGGCCTCAGATTGATTCCTGAGTTTTTTTAACTTTACCCTGTGGTCTTTGATCACTTTCTTGCTTTCTGGTATACCATATGTTTGGCTCAGCTTGAATTTTCCTATCTCAGACCTGGAATCAGCCATTTCTTTTCACTGGGATTGGTTTTTAGAGGCCACAAACTGGGTCTTAGGAGTTAATTGATCCTTGTTTTAGCCTTTTCAGTATACAGACCTCTGGAAAAATTTTTCCAAGACAAGATATGTTTTGATTTCAAACTGATGCTTCTGGTTTAAATTCTGGACTACAGAGCTTTTGCTTAACTTCAGTGTACATCTGTATGTCCTTTTTTCCTCAAACCAAAAACCGTGGTTCCTTGCAGTGCCCCAACATAATTACTCTGTTGCTGTAGTCAGCAACACACACAGCAGTCTCACACTGTAAATTCTAGTACTACTACCAATAATATGATCACTGAAAAGTTCAAAAATTTTCTGCAATTCTTTTCATAATTAGGGTATATTCCACTGCAGACATACAATCAAATTACTGTGCTTTAAAGTTTAAAATAATTCCTCTTTGTGATTTTACCATGATCTCTATACTCAGGTTCATTTGTTTCATTTTGATTTTGTTTTTTAGGGATCACCTTTTTAAAATTGGATAAGTATATAAGATATTTACATAGTTTTTACATTAAATCTACAAAATAAGTATATTTAGAAAAGTCTGGCCTCTATCCCTGCCTCCTCCATCCTTTTCCCGTCTTTCAGTTTTTTCTTTTTTGGGTTTTTTTTTTATCAACCTTCCTTTCTCTAATTATAAGCAAATAATGTATATATATTAATATACCTTACCCCAACTCTCATTTATTATACTAACACTATCTTATTGTATACATTTTTCTTTTTCTCCACCTACCTGTTTTTCACTTCCATAGTACCGTAGTGTATTCAACTATCCTCTATTGATAGACTTTTGTTGCTATGTTTTTTTCTTTTTACTCTTACAGATAATGCTGAAATGAGTAGCTTTATGCGTATGTATTTTTGTTTGTGGGAGAGATTGCTTGAAATAGGATTGCTGGGTCAAAGCATATATGCATAGGTGATTTTTTGCAAGCTATTACCATTTCTCTCTCCATAGGAGTTGTATTATTTTGCGTTTCCACCAGCAGTGGTTCTTAACGTGGCGATTTTGCCTTCCCAGGGGTGTTTGGCAATGTGTGGATGTGTTTTTGACTCTCAGAACTTGAGGGGGAGGAGGTGTGCTGCTGGCATCTGGTGGATAGAGGCCAGGGATGCTGCTAAACATCCTGGGATATTCAGAACAGTCCTCCACAACAAAGAATTAACTGGCCAAAATGTCAGTAGTGTCAAAGTAGAGAAACCTTGGTCTACAACCTCACCACTGGTGTATTTTTGTCAGTCTGTGGTAGATATCTTAGTGTACCTTTAATTTGCCTTTCTTTTATTATGAGTGAAGTTGAAGATCTTTGGCCATTTAAGGGCCATGTGCATTTCTTTTTCAATGAACTTGTTCATATATCCATTTTTCTATTGGATTCTTAGTTGTTTTCTTCTTTATTTGCATAATAGTGTGATATTAACCTTTTATCTGTGTAATGTTACAAATATTTTTTCCCAATTTGTCCTTCTCTATATCTTTATTTTTGTTTGTGATGTTTTCTGCCATACCAAAAAAAAAATGTTAATGTAAATTGAACATCCTCCCTTTTTTTTTTACCTAATCAGTGTTCCAGCTTTATTGTTCACATCCTCCATCTCAACACACTCTTCCTTTGTTTTTTCTAGCACCCACTTTTCTTGATTATCTTCCTGTCTCTCTGTTCCTTAATTTTGTTTTTCATCTTCCCCTCACTTAGTAGGGTTTGGTCCTATACCCTTAAGTATAAGTCTTCCATACCATAATTCTCCCATCCTTTGTTCATACTACTCTGTAAGCTTGGCATTCTATCAGGTATTGGTACTTGTATCTTTTTTTGGGATGAATGCATCAGTTCTGGACTTTTACTTAGACTAAACCATAATTCATCTTTTATTGTTACTTGATAGGGACCTGTATATTTCCTCATGTTGAATAAGACCTTTGGTCTCAATAGATCTACTTGAAACAAACTAACAGACATTCAAAAAAAAAAGGAGTGACTACAGTGAGAATTTGAGACTTCCCTATACAACTTTTCTCCTTTTTTAAAACTTGGATTTTTTAATTATGTATAATAAGCAGTTTTTCTGGCCTTGCTTCCTTCTATTAGATGAAAACATTTTTGGTTTTTGATGGCCATTTTGTTTGATTTATTCATGGGAACAATATGCCCTCTGAAATAATGAACCTATTTTGTCACCTGTGTTGGGTGGGGGGCTTGGTCACATCAGTCTGTCAGTAAGTATATATTGAATACTACAAAATCTTAATGAAATATTGCAAGATTACCAGAATGCTTGAAACATTTTATATTTCAATGTATCACCTATAATTGACAGATTTACCGGTTTTGAGAGTCTTTTTTAAAAAATTATTTGCTAATTTAAGAGATAAAAAATGGTTGTTTTAATATGCATTTCTTTAGTTAATAATTGGAACACTTACAATGTTAACTATTTCTAATTTCCTTTTTTGAATTGTCTGTTTGCTTATCAGTAGTTCATGTTTTACTGAGTACCTAGAATTAAAAAAATATCAATTTTACAGCATTTAATGCATGTTGATTACAGAAATTTGGGGAAACATAGATTATAAAGAAGACAACATAAATGAACTTTAATATTATGTTGCTGAAATCTGTTATTATTTAAATGTTTAAATATTTAAATGTGTATCTTAACATGATAGAATACATATTGCATAATTTTGTAACCTGCTTTTTTTTAATAAACATTTTCTCATGTCATTAAACCTTCTTCCTTAGGCAAAGCCAATGTTATATGCACTATGACATACTTTTTTTTTTTTCCTTTTTTTCTGAGGAAGATTTTCCCTGAGCTAACATCTGTGCTAATCTTCCTCTACTTTGTGTGTGAGTCACTGCCACAGCATGGCTGAGAAGTGGTGTATGTCTGCGCCTGGGATCTGAGCCCATGAACCTGGGCCGCCAAAGTTGAGTGCTCAGAATATTAACCATTCCGCCATGGGGCCAGCCCCCAGTGACACACTTTTGATATCCTCTTTCCCTCCACCTTGATCTTAATTTATCAAGAAATGTTAGAAAGGAAATCCTCCCTGTCTTGGTCAGTTCAAGCTGCTGTAACAAAGTACTATAGACTGGGTGGCTTATAAACAACAGAAACTTATGTCTCACACTCCTGGAGGCTGGGAAGTGTAAGATTAAGTTTGTGGCTGAGTCATTATCTGTTGAGGGCCTACTTCCTGGTTCATACAAGGCTGTCTTCTCACTATAGCCTCACATGGCAGGAAAATTGAGAGAGCTCTCTGTGGTCTTTTTTTTTTTTATAAGGGCACTAATCCCATTTATCAGGGCTCCACTGTCATAACCTAATCACCTCCCAACGGCCCCACCTCCTAATACTATCACACTGGAGGTTAGGATTTCAGTATATGAATTTTGGGGAGACATAAGCATTCAATTCATAACACTTCTCATCATAGGAAAATAGGAAGTTGTCTACTTCCTCAAGTCTTGAGGAAGATATTTTTTTTAATTGATGTAGATAGAGAGTGAGGTAGAGCGGAACTGTGGCCCTGGAGTGGGCGAAGTGGTGGAAAGAGAAAAAGTAAGCATCGTGGTACCAGTGCTAACCACAGGTTTTTTCCTGGGACCTGACTATTAGGGCTCTCCCCAGAGTAGGCTGTACTTTGCCTCTGTAGCCCTACCCTTGGAGGAGCACTATGCCTCAAGCTATATTGCCATCTGTATAAAATAAAGATTGAAAATAAAGCCATGAATAAAGCTATACCAGGCAAATGAAGTACAAAATAAAATAGTAGCAGCAATATTAATATCAAAATAAACTTTAAGGAAGAAAGCAGAAAAGACATCAGTTCGCAATGTAGCAATCCACCTAGCATTAGAAATGCTAATGTAGATATTGGCAAAACTAAAATGGTAATGTAAGAAAGTAGCAAAGGGACCAAAATATCCTAAACATTTGGAATTTTGAACACTTGGTTCTAAATGAAAATTAAAAATTAGAATAACAGACTATTACGCTAACAGTGTCTATCAAAACTTTGGAGGGCCAGAGGAATAGTCATTTATTCAGAGGACCATCAAGTGCTTTTATTATTGCACAAGAAATAGTTTTTTAAAGAGTGAACTGGTAAGTTCCAACTGAGGAAAATAGAACAGATAAGATAGAAAGAAATTAATAAAGATAAAATCAGAAATTGCTGAATTAGAAAGCAAAGTAAAAGTGATAAGTAAAAATTTTAAATGCTCTTTGTAAAAGATAAATAAAATAGTCCAAATCTAATTAAGAAAAAAGTAAATACTGTAGATTCACATTCCTTTATCAAAAACCCATGTGGTTAGATGAGTTTGAGAATTCAGAATTTTTCATATTTTGGAAAAGTAATATGATGCACATACTATATCCTTTATGACAATTCTAGCACATCTGAGGCAGAACCCTGTAATCAAACTTTGTTACTACATCACATTAGTGAATTTATAAGAGAAAAACATCTACTCAGTGGCCAACTTATGAGAGGTTTAAAAATAGCATTTGATAAAACTGAACACTTATTACAAATAAAGTACTAAGGAAATGGAGTAGAAAAATACTTGACATGCTAAAAGGTATCATCAAAAAATAATAGTAAACACTTTTGTAAAAACGAGTCCTAGAGTAGTGCTGCTCAAAGTTTGTTAGTTTGTGAGGAGGTAAGTACAGAAATGAGTAAGCATTTAGAAACGCTTACAGTATTGTGACAGCAATTTTACATTTGTTGAATCTAATAATTAGAAAACGTGGGCTTACGTTTTGTATGTCTTTCTATTTCATATTTCTAGCAATTCATTTTTGGTATATTACGAAAATATTGTTCCCAACGGATTAGGGAAAAAAGCTCAAGCCAGTTCTTCATCGTGCATAGTTTGAGATGCACTGCCCTAGGGGAGTTTCTGCAAGGTTAAGACAAGACCATGGTATCTACTGTCACCAACATTTCTCAGTGTGATGCAATAAGTAAAAAGAAAAAAGGGATATGTAATAGAAGAGAAAGAAATGAGGTGTAAATATTATAAAGAATTGGAAAAATACTCAGTATAATAGTAAAAATTATAAAGAACTTAAGAATATGTAGTTTGTGGGAACTGTAAGAACAATGCAATAGATATTTACTGAAGGATAGTGTCAAGAACTCGTAGAGTCTGAGACTTTACCATACTTGGAAGCAACAATTCAGCCTGCCAGTTTCATAGATGCTGGGAGAAGACAGAAGACTTCTGAGTCAGGACAAAGGATATTATTACTCATGAGATAGCAGGCAGCATGAGCTTCGTGTTTGCATCCGTTCCTACTTGTCCCCAAATTCCCTGGGGACAGTGTGAAGCAGGTCCAGGTGGATGCTGAGGACACTGGGTTTGTATTACAGCTGTGGTACTTTGAGCTTAGGAAACCCCTAGTCTTAAGGCTGCTGGTAAACCTGCCACCTGTCTTTATTTATCCTCCTTAGGAAACAGATCTGCATCCTACCCTGAAGGAAGATATTATCTTTGTCTTCCAAGGTTATTTGCTATTTAAACATCCTTGAAAAGATAGTTAAAAAAGACTTGGAGAAACACAAGCTATCCATGGAGAATTGTCTCAGCAGATAGAAGACTTGATGAAATATAGAGTTGTACTGTTTCTGGATGAGAGGTTGCATTATTATAAGATGTCGATCAGTTCATTATAAGGAAGTCAGTTCTCCCTTAGTAAATTATATAAATTTATTTGATAAATTAGATTAAAAAGTTAATTAGCAAAAATCATTACCAAAGAATAGCCAAGAATTTGAAAAAGTTAAAAGTACTAGGCAATCCTACCACATATTAATAATTTTAATTAAGATTACAGTAACTAAATTTGCATAATACTAGCTCCAAAATGAGAAAGAAACATATTAGAAAATGATGCAGAACAAGTCTCAGGATAGTGAGGGCCATTTTATGGCAGATGTCACAGGCAAAAACTAGATTTGACTATAGAAACAAAAACAAAATACCTTTTTGGGCAGTAAGCATCATTAACAAAGTTAAAAGGACAAACAAAAATTATTTGTAACTTGTATGACAAAGAATGAATAGCACTGAAATGTTAAATTCTTAGAAATTAATGAGAACAGTGAATGTCCAGAGAGAATAATGGACCCAAAAAAATGTAAATTAAAATAATAGGTTGCTATAACAAAAAACAAAACTAATATTGATAAAGGTGTAAAATGTGTGCCATAATTCCCAGAAGTGGAGAGGATGTGGGGAAACAGATTCTCATATAAAGTGCTGGTGCGTGCAAGTATGAAAGTCAGCAACCTTTCTGTAGAGCATTAATGTGCTTTTTAAAATGTTGATGCCTTTTAACCCAGGAATTTCACTTTTATGAATTTTTCCTAAAGGAAATAAGCTAAAGTACAAGGAGTTTGTGGCAATGTTGTTTGATAATTTAAGATTGAGTATAATCTAAGTGTCCATCAACATGGTATTGCTTGAGTTATGTATAGTACATGCGTACAATGGAGTAGCAAGTCATTAAAATTCATATAGATCAATATTTAAAGAAGTAGACGATGTACATAAAATAATTTTCATTTATTTTGAAACTTGATGTTCTCTCTCTCTGGAAATGTCTTCTCCCAGATACTCTCTTGGTTGGCTCCTCACTTGCTTCATATCTTTTCTCACATGTCACCTTATAAGTGTGGCTTTCCCTGTTCACTTTATTTAAATAGTGCCGTCTCACTGTCCTTACTTTTCTTTTCTGCTCTATTTTCTCTATAGTATTGTATCATACTTGACGTATTATGTATATATTGTCTAGCTGTATAAGAATATAGAATTAGAGTATAGCTATTGAATATAGCTCTGTAAGTACAGAACATTTATCTGTTTTGTTCATTGTTTTATCCTCAGTACCCAGAACAATGTCTACCATGTAAAAGGCTGCTAACATACTTCTTGAATGTTGAATATATATAAAGATATTAAGTGGAAAAAGTAAATTAACTGTACGGCATAAACTGATCCCATTTTTTGTGGAAAATTATATTTGTGTAGATTATATATATAATCTCCAGATGGAGAATTATGAGTAATTTTTGCTCCCCTTATTCTTTTCTGCCTGAAATGAGAACATAATATTTTGTAATTACTGAAAACAAAGATGTTAATATTATGGGGAGCGGAGGGGTGACACGAGGGCCTCTTAAGTATAAAATAATTTACTAGTCCCTGTGAAGGCGAAATTACTGACACTGCCTTGACTTTTCCTCTTGCAGGTAGCACCTCCTCCCTCCTCACTTACTGATACACCTGACACCCCAGCAAATACTGGTGGAGGTTTACCAACAACCATGGGAGGACCTCTTCCTCCACATCTGGCTATCAAGGCAGGTAAGGGACTTGAATGTTTCCACATGACTGAGAATAAGATATACAATCTTGCTTGGTCATCATTTCTCTTTATTGCCTGGATAGAAAGAAATAACTACAGTAAACTCATAATGTTGAGAGAATCCAAGGCCTTCATAAATTTGCAGGTACCATCAGATAATTTAATTTCTCTTACAGTGTGGTACAGCTTAAATCTTTGCTGTTATTAGATTTTACTAATTTTTGATCTCTGGATGGATTTTGCATAGGGTAGAACATTTAATTAAAGGGTCTTATTGCTCTTTCTTGTTTCTGATTTACTCCTACCATACGATTGTTGTGAGGAGTAAATTTTTTTAAAAGCATGTAATAAACTTAGAGTTAATAGTATTAACTACTGTTTTTAGTTATTCTACTCTCGTTCATCACTTTCTTACACCTTTTCAGCTTCTCATTTCCATCACCATCACTAGCAGTTAGCTTTCTTTCAGGGTCATATTTAGCAAAGAAACAGTTTTATCATTTAATTAGTTATTACATATGTAACAAAAGAAACCTAAAGCTACATTGATAATGTATGCTGAATTGTCAATCACTTATGATCATTACTAGTTGCTTTCCCCTGCATTCCAGCCTTGAAATTAGCAATTTAGACCTATACTTCAGTCATGTAACACTTTTCAAGTAAGTCATGGAGATGTCGGGCCCATTTTCAAATAATTGAAACCTTGAATTTCTGATTATGGAGAGCCAAAACCTAAATTAGGAATATTCTCTAAAATATTTAGGATCTTCTTACAGTTTGATTCTTCAAGAGAACAAGCATTTTCTTTCCTTAATAGAAAATAATTCTGGAGTTGGGGCCTCTGGCTATGGTGCTCCTGGGCCCACCTGGGATCGAGGAGCCAACTTGAAGGATTATTACTCAAGAAAGGAAGAACAAGAAGTACAAGCGGTAAGGTTATCACCCTGTGTTCAACTCCAGGAATGTGATTTAGGACTTAGTGCACAGCACCATTTGAAATATTCGCAACTTTGTAATTTGGTGATTGTTTTAAGTGGTTGAGACTTCTTGTACACACAAGACACCATAAACCTAAGCTAACCATTAAATCTGGGCACTGGCATTGCCTGTGAAATAAAACAGTATTTTTCCTGGTGGTAATAAAGGGTCTCTTCATCTGCTTTATAGGAAATGTAGTTACCTCAGTAAACCTCATTTCATGAGCACTCATAGTAAAAATGTCTTGATAGGACAGCTTACTTTTCCACTTAATATATTTAAAGTGTTAAAACCAGCACAAAAAATTTGTCAAAGGTTTCCCAGGAACAAGTGAAATAGAGTACATTAACTAATAGCTTGTTTATACGATAGGGCCATCAGATGCAGTAAAAACTAATTCTGGCTCAGTTTTGACTAGGATTAGAAACTATCAAAAATAGCTTTTTCATTATAAAGGGTGGTACAAAGAAGGTATTGTTATAAATTTCTGTGCTTTAAATATGCATAACTAAACTAAAATTAGTGCAGCCAGATTTAATTATCCTTGATTCAACAGACTCTAGAATCAGAAGAAGTGGATTTAAATGCTGGGCTTCATGGAAACTGGACCTTGGAAAATGCTAAGGCTCGTCTGAACCAATATTTCCAAAAAGAAAAGATCCAAGGAGAATATAAGTACACCCAAGTGGGTCCTGATCACAACAGGTTTGCTTGTTTGACTCTCTCCCTTCTATAGTAAGTCAGGGTTGTTTTGTATATTCATTGTACTATTTTTGTTTATGTTATCTGGTTTGGTTTGTGGATTAGCAACAAATTGTGAAAAGAAGACATATACTTTGCACAAGAAAATTTGTCATTGATTTGTGATGTGCAGTTTACTATGGTTTCTTTTATGAGTGTGATTTTAGCTGTGTGAGAAGTTCTGCAAAAATCTGCTGTTTGTGTTGCTAGACTTTTAAGGTTCTCATTTGGATTTGAGAGGCAAAAATCATAGCCACAAGTGGTGATTTGTCCATAATTGACTTAAAAATCAGGTGGTGAGTTTATTCACTGTGGTACTGTTAGAAGCAGTTATAATGATTATTTCTTTAATGGGTGAAGTTAGACACAGGTTTGAGAGACTCAGAGGTAGGTTGCATTACATCTAGATCCAAATTTCCCTTCAGCTTTGAAAGTTGCCTGCTCTCAAGAGTCCTGTTGTTGAAGTTTCAAGGGCTTAATATAAAGCTGAAGGATAGCCTCAGCTGTGAGTTAAATTAGCCTACTTTTATTCCGTTAAATTTATAAACTGAATGTAAAGGGAAGTCATTGTAACAGTGACAGTATGTTTCTCAGCCTGCTTGCTATTCTTCCTGAGAGCATTCCAGGGTGTAGTGATTATTACTCCCAGGAAGGCTCATATGGATTAGACTCTACTGGGGGCACTATATTTTTATTGGAAGGGAGGGAAAGTTATAATGGAATTCTTGATGATTTAATTTGCTGTCCTTATATAAAATATTCAAAATACATTGAAAGTATTTTCCTTGAAAATCGAAGTATTCTCCCTTGGGTGCATCTGGCAGCCCTAAAATAATTATTACTAAAATAAAACTTTGACACTGTGGTCAAAATGATGTGTTCAGAGCATGGTTCCCTCTGCTGCCCAGTGTTTTGTTCACTCCTGAATTCTCAAATACTTAATTCTGATGTCAGACTTTTAAAAACCCTCACAGGTTGTAAAGAAAAGGTAACATTTGTTGATGATTTTGCTTTAATATTTTGTCCTTCTGGACTAATTGGGCTTAGTGACATTTGGTGACCTTAAGAACAGTTCGGTAAGTGTGGCTGAAGCTTATTGTAAACATTTTTTGTTATCAGTATCTTATCATTGACTTCTGATACAGAGAATTGAAGAATTCAGGATATGATGATGAGGGAGGCAAAAGGCAGTTGGGGGAGCTAGGACAACATTGCTCCTTGTATGTCTTTTATTTAAAGGCATAACAGACAGCAACACCAGAGGTCTGTGTTCATACACACATGTGCTGCTGCTTAGGCTGAACTAAGCAATCACATGGGAAACTATTGTAAACTGATTTCTGGTGTCGCTGTTCCCCCTAGGTGGAGGAGAATGAGATTGAGTGCTGACTTTAAGCCTGGCTGAGAAACATACTGGCATCGGTGTCATTAATGAAAGGGTGGATGTTGTTCCCCTGAAAGCCAGTGGCCTTTGACCCCTGAAGCCGCTGTGCCTGAAGGTCAGTTCACAAGAGGTATAGGAAGGAGTCTTAACATTTATTTTTTTCTTAAGCCTCACCTAACCTTTTATTCACAGCACAAAGTCAAGGTTAGAATGTACCTGAGCAGTGGAAGGATCAGAAAGCATAGTTTTTCCCTTGTTAAAACCTAAATTTCATTCTCTAGAATCTGCTAGCAATTTTAGTTATAATTTTCAAAAATATTTTGTTCTCCAGGACCTGATAAATAAATGTGATATAAGTAAGCTAAATTTTTTGTTATCAAGGGCTGCTTCCAACTGCAGGCAGATTCCAGACCCCTGCCTCAGGAGCTACTGATGTATGCATAGTGTTGGTATGTCCATGTGTATGTGTGCATGCATGCATATATTTAGCTTAGCTTAACAGATTGAAGTTATTAGTGGGTGGCCTGTGCTAAGGAATCTTAAAATAATCATAACTATAATTTAAGGAGTTTGGCCCCAAGCTAAGTGGAAAATTCCTCTTCATTGACTGTATCCTAGCTGTTCGACTGCAACCTTTGGAATAAGAGTAAGAGTAAGTAAATATAGAATCTAAAACCCTAACATTTTCTTTTCATAAACAATTGGCTCATCAACGTTGATTATAGCTGTCTTGTGCCATATTGTACATTATTTGAAGTTTACTTCAATACTTCATTTGTTCTAGGATTGAACAGAAATAAATGTTAACAATGGTTTTTTGCTGTGATTTGCCTAAGCAGTTGGAAACCTGCCTGATTTGGGAGTCCTGGATTTAGTCATTTCTAACAGTGAAATTCCTAACCTTGTTTGTATATGTTGTTACAGGAGCTTTATTGCAGAAATGACCATTTATATCAAGCAGCTGGGCAGAAGTAAGTATTGCTTACTTCTTCTGTGATATTCTGAGCCTTGTATAGTGGAATAATATTCATGTTAAAGTCTTGAGCCACACGTAAAGCCATATGTAAGCTTTATTAATTGAAAGAGTACATGATAGAAGATAGCATCTAGGCTATGTTAGAATATTTGTAATTATATGAATTAGAATGCCCAGTTTGCATGTGAGAAAAAGATCATGCTAGTATTGTATTTCAAAGGGTAAGAGATGGTAGGCTACTTAGGAGTCTGCTAATGTCAAAGAACTTTAAAACATCTTTCTGCATAAAAGTGTTCCTTCAGTTTGTTCAGGTAAAACTAGCTAGGTGAAATTTAGAAAGGAGTAAATCAGATGATGGGATTAGAAGCCTAAACTCGAATATATAGCATTTAAGAGTCATAGAGTCAAGAAGAGAAAGTTACCCTGAGGAAACACTTAAGGAATAGATTGGGGTTATTCATGAAAGAGCTAAGAAAGGAAAGATATGATGCATGTATTCTTTATTCTTAGAGAATAAGTTTAAAGCAGGCAGTGTGTTGTGCTTGAAAATAAGGAACTAGCCCTGTGTACCTGGTTTTGTTACTAACAAGGTTTTGTGACTTTGAATAAATCACACCTTACTTTGCTGGGACTCAGTTATCTGCAAATTGAAAGGAATGGCCTAAGATTTTTTCCAGCTTGAGAATTCTGCAACTAACACTAATGATTTAAATTTAGTATATGAAAGACTTTCCTGATAGAATCAAACCTTTGAACGACAGGAGATGATGCATTTTTTATCCTAGACTTTTCTTTTATTTTTGGTGAGGAAGAGTGTCCCTGAGCTAACGTCTGTGCCCATCTTCCTATGTTTTGTACATGGGACGCTGCCACAGCACAGCTTGATGAGCAGTGTGTAGGTCCATGCCCAGGATCCGAACCTGCAAACCCTGGGCCCACACTGTGGAGCGTGTGTTTTTAACCAAAATACCACGGGGCTGGCCTCTATCCTCGACTTTAAAAATAAGTGATTTTGAATGGGTGAAATGTTAACAGGGTAAAAGGCAGTCTAATATTTGTCAGCCCACTGATCTGACCATCAGAATTAATTTGACTAAATTGGCTAGTTAGTCAGGGAGGTATCTGTGCCCCTTACTTGCCTCATGTCATCTCTCCTAAAGCTGAATGATATTGGAGGAGAGGAATACAGCATTTTCTTTAAGGATATGAGTGACTGCTAGATTCAGTCTGATGCCAGGATCAGCAAACTACAGCCCTGTCTCTGGCCAACTATAACCCACTACCTGTTGTATAAATCAAGTTTTATTGAAATACAACTACTTTCATTTGTTTATGTCAGGAGTTAGCAGACTTCTGTAAAAGGCCAGATCATAAATATTTTACGCTTTGCAGGTCATATATATCACTCATTGTTATTTTTGTCTCATTTTTACAACTCTTTAAAAACATAAAAACCATTTTTAGTTTCTGGGCCTGTAGTTTGTCAAACCTGTTTTAAATATGTATTGTCTATGGATGCTTTCATGCTTTAAAGGCAAAATTGAATAGTTTCACAGTGACCATGTGGCCTGCAAAGCCTAAAATATTTATTATCTGACCATTTATAGAAGATTGTCTACTCCTGGTCTAGATAATCACTTTGGACACATTTTCACTCCTTTGATTGTTTTGCTTTTTGACCCTTTGCTTTTTAAAAGTTAAACTATGTTATTTTCCCCCTTTAATGCCAAATTATATTAATAATGACAACTTTGTGAACTAGGTTATTTGCTTTTATAATGATGATTTGTATGTGTCTTAGTATTAGCCTATAATAAAGATGGTTGGTTATTTAGTTGATAAACTGTTATGGAATTGCTTTTGGTTAGCAGTTAGAATGAAAAAGAACTTAGAACCCGTGGCATACTCTGTATTTTAGGGCAGCTTTTGTATCTAAACTCCTAGTTGCTTATGATAAGATGTTTTGTTACTCAGACAATTTATCCTTCTGTCTTCAGTAACCCTGACCTTAAATTATAGGGATTTTTGCCCGTGAACATGGATCAAATAAAAAACTGGCAGCACAGTCCTGTGCTCTATCACTTGTCAGACAACTCTACCATCTTGAAGTGATTGAAGCTTACTCTGGACTTACAAAGAAGAAAGAAGGAGAGACAGTGAGTCTTTAGACTTAGTAGCCCAAGGAGATATTGTAAGATTCGTGTATTTGGCTAAAATTTAATTTATGGTTTTAGGAATCTTATCTCAAGAAATGGAAATGGCATGATTCTGTGTCCATAGTGGGTAATGAGTAAATAATTGTTGAAGTAATTCTTTCACAAAAGGGAAGTGACTCATTGTTGGCTTTAGGAGTAGTATAGACCTAGTGCAGACTATATATTCTTAACCCTGCCATAGTAGAAGTGAGTAGTGCTCATATGTATGTTATATGATCTTCATGGCCATCCTTTCTCTGTAGGTGGAACCTTACAAAGTTAACCTCTCTCAGGATTTAGAGCAACAGCTGCAAAACATCATTCAAGAGCTAAATCTTGAAATCGTGCCCCCAGTAAGCATACAGCTCTTTAGTTCACCTTTGTATAGAACTTCTCTAGTCAGGCAAGCAACCAATATTGCTTTTTTTGTTTTTCTTATTTTTAATAGCCTGATGATCCTTCTGTGCCTGTGGTACTCAACCTTGGCAAATTGGCTCACTTTGAGCCATCTCAGCGACAAAACCAAATGGGTGTGGTTCCTTGGTCACCTCCACAATCTAACTGGAATCCTTGGACTAGTAGCAACATTGATGAGGGGCCCCTGGCTTATGTGAGTGCAGCATTTTCTTTTTGAGATCAGACTCTTGTGTTTACTTTTGAATATACTTCATTAGGATGTTTAGATAAAAAATGGATTCAGTTTGAAGCTGAGTTATGTGCTTTTGTTTGACTGTTTGCCTTCCCATTTTTACAGGCTACTCCAGAACAAATAAGCATGGACCTCAAGAATGAATTAATGTACCAGCTGGAACAGGATCATGATTTGCAAGCAGTAAGTCTGTGAAGTATTTAGACATATGGTGCCCAGAGCCTCAGAATTTTCTAGGTATGGGCAAAAGGATAGTGAATAATGTATTTTGCGTTTTCTAGGAAGGAAGATCAAAGATTTACTAAACTGCTAATCCTAGTTACCTCTGAGGGTAGTTGTTGTGAGTAAGGGCCTGTGATTCTTAGTTAATATAAGTGGAGAGATTTGGGGTAATAACACTCTTTTTGGTGTTTTTCATAAAGCAACATTAAAATGTTAGAAGAAAGGGAATGTATATGGAATGTTCAGGGGGGAAGGAGGCAAATAAGTGAGTGGACAAAGCCACAAGATAGATTCTTCAGAAATTTAGTGAAAAGAGGCAGTTCTATTACAGATATATTCTTTTATGAAAAAGTGTATTTTGAGTACTAAGCCAGTGGAAAGGAATAGGTTTCTACAGAGATAGCAATTTTTTTTTAGGGTTAAGACAGTTGCTTCTAATGTATATATTGGGAGAGATTTGACTGAGATGTAACTTTTCTAATATAGATCTTACAGGAGAGAGAGTTACTGCCTGTGAAGAAATTTGAAAGTGAAATCCTGGAATCAATTAGTCACAATTCAGTAGTCATTATCCGAGGCGCTACTGGTTGTGGTAAAACCACACAAGTTCCCCAATTTATTCTAGATGACTTTATCCAGAATGACCGAGCAGCAGAGTGTAATATTGTAGTAACTCAGGTAAGTGGCAAGCGAACTTAACAAGGTGTGTGTGTCTGGTGTGGATGGAGTTTGAGAGGTGGAAATACCTAGAAGCCACTGTAGAATAGTTAAGAGAGGAATAGTTAAGCCATATATAAAAGATGGCTCTGCAGGTATAAATAGATGTTTTACCGATGAGCCTTGCTTTGTATTTATTCACTGTGGGACAGTATGTAAAACAATTATTAAAGCACAGAAGATCAAGGGAAAAGGGATAAATTATTCAAGGGATAAGTAGTTCCACTTCTTCTCAGGCTATCAAGTAGCATGCAGTCTGAGAAGTGTTTAAACATTCATTAGTAGTCTTTTACATTAAGCAGTGTTCTCCCACACAAAATGCCTATCCTGCCAATATTTATAATGAGCTAAGAATTATCATGAGAATTAGAAGATTACTTTTGAATTGCTTTTTTTCTGACTATAAAAGTAATATATACCCATTGGGGAAAAAAACAGAAAGTTGAGTAAATTTAAAGAAATGAAAGCCTACTCAAGATCCCACCAACCATAAGTAATCATTTTTAGTTTTGTTCTTTATCCTCTCAAACTTTATTGTATATATGCTACATGTTCGCCATCTTAACCTGTCCCCCTTCCGTATTGTGGTGTGAGAGCAACAGCATAATTATTTAACGACTTCATAATTTTCCATTTTTATGCTTATACCCTTATTTTATTCTTAAATGATGGGTTGTTCTAATATTTTGGTATTACATATGCTTGGATAAACATACTTGTTTGATTATTTCATTGGAATAAATTCCTAGATGTGGAATTGTTGGGTCAAAGGGTATGCATATTTTAACTTTTATGTACTTTGCCATACTCCTCTCAGGAAAAAAAAATCACTCATTTCCAATCGAATCAGTTATGAATAAAAGAAGCGCTTCTCTTTAGTATGTATTTTAAAAACTTTTGTTTGTTTTACAGTCAGGGCTGTTGAGGAAACTAGAAGCTGCTAAGTCAGAGAAGCATACAAAATATGGGAAGGAGATTGCAGGGTCATTTGTTTCTTTGTTGTTTGAGTCTTGATATTGATGTTTTCTGTTCATACTCAAGGAAATTTGGCTAATAGTGTTTCTGAAGATGGTTGTTCTAGCACTTTAACTCTTATATTGTAACACCCTCTATCATGGATGGCTTCCTTGAGTCTCTTAAGATACTTGTGTTTGGGGGGAAGTGGAGTTAAGAACTACAGTAGGTACTGCTTAGGGAATATGCCATTTCCTGTCCATATTTCTTTTAGAAGGCTGGATAGTACACCTGAAAGTATCTCCAAGGTTATAAAGGCAACCCCTGAGTACCCGATAGCATTATGAATACACCTCGGGAGGGTCAAATATCCTAATAAGTTTGAAATTCTTCTAGAAGCCAGTTATTTAGTAGGAATGTTGAAAACTGTAGGAAAGACAAAAGTAGAGAAAAAGGACAATAGTAGTATCGAGCTGTTGTTTATAGAATGCAAAGAACTTCTTGAAAGGGTTCTGAAAACTTTGTATTTTGCATCTTTAGTGGAATATCATTTTCACATTCCCTAACATAAGTATGTAGCAGAACTCTTCTTTTGGTGGACAGATTAAGAGCTCAATCCTTCATGTAACACTTTTATTCAGGGTTAGTGAGGTGCAGAGTACTTACCAGTAGTGCTCAGTAAAAGCTAGCATAGCTCAGCAAGTCAAGCCACATAAACCAGGGAAAATATAAGCTCAGAAAAATTCAACACAGTATGTTCAAGAGGGCATCTTTTAATCCGTTATTTTTGTGGACAGGATAAATATGAACTAGGTGATTGTACACTTACCTGTATTTGTTACTAACCCCATACCCTAAGGGACTCTTGTATTAGGGATATTGAAATTAATAAATCATATTTTGTATTCAAAGGATATTGATAGCTCTAGTGAAGTTATTGGATTTTTGGTTTTTTGGGTTTT
The DNA here is from genome assembly GCA_031878705.1 of Tapirus indicus. Classification (NCBI taxonomy): domain Eukaryota; kingdom Metazoa; phylum Chordata; class Mammalia; order Perissodactyla; family Tapiridae; genus Tapirus; species Tapirus indicus. The sequence continues at coordinate 77,576,778 of CM062922.1, read as the reverse complement.
TTTAAGATTGTGTCAGCCTCTGATTCCTTAATAGTCATGTCATAACTTGAAATATCATATAGGTACTTAACTAAATATGAAACTCAGAAAAAGTTTTCTCAAGCAAGGAACTAAAATACAACCTGGCGTTAGGAACCTTTTGACAAAATAAAATCTGAGGCAACTTAGAGGCCTCAGTCTTTATAAATCTGCATGTCCCTCCATAGCTGTGCCTTTGGGACATCATAATAGCTGAGTATCCACGAAGTAAATATTGTTTTGTGTACTTAGCAGAAAAGGAACACTTCGGAAAAGTTTTCAGAAAAATCAAGGTCCAACACCTAAAACATTAACCTGTAGCATTCCCTTTAGGTTTCAGCGTATTTATTGCTGGAAACAGTAATATACACTCAGTTTTTCTTGCTATGTAAGCTCGTGACAAACAGGAGTGATTTCATTCAGTTTCCTGTCTCTAGCACCTTCTGTGGCACCTGATGCAAATGTGCAATGAATGCTTACTTTATGAGTTAATAAGTGAATGAAAAGTGGCCACAGTAGATACAGCAAAGAAGGAGATTGTTCACCTTCCTAATACCCGTATTATCTCAGTTAAATAATTTTCTAAACATGTGCCTTTCCTGTGGTAGGCAGTTACAAGAACAAGCTCCCTGCGCATGCTCTGCCCTCTCTCCTCCTGGAAAATCACTCTGCATACCATTAAGAGTTTGGGCCAATGGTGAAGAAATTTTATTTTCTATAAAAACCTTGGAATCGCTTTATATACAAAATGAAAAACAGCATTTTTTAAGTGCCATAGAATTAAGTGGTAACTTTTTTTGTCCTGATTTTTGTTTTTAATAAATTCTGGAGCTTGCTAAAGATATCATTACTATTGGTTCTATTGTTTATTGAGTTGGCAGTGGGACAGATTTACTGCAATGATTTAATAACCCTAATAAATTAATGTAATTGTAATTTTGTAGCTTTTAAATCGCTTTTCTTTTTCTCTTGTCTCAGCCCAGGAGAATCAGTGCAGTTTCTGTGGCAGAGCGAGTTGCATACGAGAGAGGAGAAGAGCCTGGAAAAAGCTGTGGCTATAGTGTTCGATTTGAGTCTGTACTTCCCCGCCCTCATGCCAGTATAATGTTTTGTACTGTAGGTCAGTAATGTGTTTTATTTTGATCTTTCATTTGGGGTTTGTATTGTGATGTTTGTGAAGAAAACTTGGTAGCAACACAAAATGGCTCAAAATCAAGGAGCCAGTCTCAGAATTCTTAAGTAGAACTTTTGGCAGTTTTTTTCTTTATGGAGAGCATGATGTACCTGCTGATGGATGTAGCTTAGAGAAAATGAAATAGCTTAAGTTGGTAGAGTTATATCTTTGAATTCTCTTTTCCTTAAACAAATGTGTTTCAGAGTACACTATTACCTTTTTAATGATTTAAATATACAAGTGATTCTTTCTTTCCTAAAGTGATGCTTGGGGTTATATTAGTTGAAGCAGTTGATTGTTAGAAATTTGTTTCTTTGCACTTTTCTATGCCTCCCTACTTTAATCAAAATAGAAACTCATCTCCAGTTGTTGCTATGATTTTCTTTTCAAGGTGTGCTCCTAAGAAAATTAGAAGCAGGCATTCGAGGAATCAGTCATGTAATTGTAGATGAAATACATGAAAGAGACATAAATGTAAGTAATTTGAGCATTATAGTAAAGTACTAATGCTAGTATTCTGTACAAAGAGAAATCAAAGTATTTCCCTTTTCCCCGTGCTTACATTTTCTATCAAAACCGTGAACTTCAGTCACTTAAGATGTTGGACACCTTTTTTTAGAAAGGCCATTAAACCTTTTTCTTCTTTGTTAAACTCACAGAATTCTAAAAATAAAGACCTTATTGTAAAGTAAAAATAATTGCAGTGCTCAGTAAGAACTAGCACTGAGCACTATGCATAATTCAGGAACTGAACTAACAATTTATGGCTGAATAGATGCTGGAATTTGAATTGGAGGTTTTTCTGTGATAACTTTTGTAATTTTAAAATTTAGTATAATTATTAATGTCTTTTGGACATTTGCAGCTCTAATCTTGTTAGATGTTAATGATAATCATGCCAGAATTAAATAAACTAGAATTTCATACCCTTCTTTTGGTCCTTGGCAAAACTTGTAGAGAATTAACTTATATAATTGTATAATTTGAAAATTGATACTGTAAGGCAATGACTTGCCACCATTACACATATCCAAACAGGGGTGTCTGGATGGACAGTATGTCATTCCAGTTGTCACCAAGCTGCTGTTGCTCAAAACATTCATCAGAGTGCATCCTCTTTAGAAAATACTTTTATAGCCATTGCTGTTAATCATCTTTAGTTTTGGGAAAACTTTGACCTTTATGATTGAGTTAAAGCAAGGAAGAAAGTTTGGACGGTTTCAGATGACTTTTTTTTTAATTGATGTCTTAATAGTTTATAACATTGTGAAGTTTTAGTTGTACATTATTGTTTGTCAGTCACCATATAAATGCATCACTTCACCCCTTTTTCCCATCCCCGCCCCTTGTCCCTGGTTACCACCAAACAGTTCTCTCTGTCCTTGTGTTAGTTTATATTCTACATATGAGTGAAATCATGTGGTGTTTATCTTTCTCTCTCTGGCTTATTTCACCTAACATGATACACTCCATGTCCATCCATGTTGTTATGAATGGAACAATTTTATCCTTTTTTTTATGACTAAGTAGTACTCCATTGTATATACCACATCTTCTTTATCCAGTCATCAGTCGAGGGACACTTGGGTTGCTTCCACTTCTTGGCTACAGTGAATAATGCTGCAGTGAACATAGGGGTGCAAAAGCCTCTTTGGATTGTTAAGTTCAGGTTCATTGGATAGATACCCAGTACTGGGATTGCTGGATCATAAGGTATTTCTATTTTTAATTTTTTGAGGCATCTCCATACTGTTTTCCATAGAGGTTGCACCAGTTTGCATTCCCACCAGCAGTGGATTAGGGTTCTCGTTTCTCCATAACCTCACCAACATTTGTTGTTTTTTGTCTTGGTGATTATAGCCATTCTATGGGTGTAAGGTGATATCTTAGTGTAGTTTTGATTTGCATTTCCCTGATGATTAATGTTGTTGAACATCTTTTCATATGCCTGTTGGCCATCTGTACATCTTCTTTGGAAAAATATCTGTTCATATCCTCTGCCCATTTTTTGATTGGGTTGTTTGGGTTTTTTTTTGTTGTTCAGTTGTGTGAGTTCTTTATATATTATGGAGATTAACCCCTTGTCGGATATATGATTTGGAAATATTTTCTGTCAGCTGGTGGGTTGTCTTTTCGTTTTGATCCTGGTTTCATTTGCCTTGCAGAAGCTCTTTAGTCTGATGAAGTCCCACTTGTTTACTTTTTCTTTTGTTTCCCTTGTCCGAGTAGACATGGAATTCGAAAAGATCCCTTTATGACCAATGTCCAAGAGTGTAGTGCCTGTATTTTCTTCCAGGAGTTTTATAGTTTCGGGTCTCACTTTCAGGTCTTTGATCCATTTTGTGTTAATTTTTGTGTATGGTGAAAGATGGTCTACTTTCATTCTTTTGCATGTGGCTGTCCAGTTTTCCCAGCAACATTTATTGAAGAGACTTTCCTTTCTCAATTGTATGTTCTTAGCTCCTCTGTTGAAGATTAACTGTCCACAGATGTGTGGTTTTATTTCTGGGCTTTCAGTTCTGTTCCATTGCTCTGTGTGTCTGTTTTTGTACCAGTACCATGCTGTTTTGATTACTATAGCTTTGTAGTATATTTTGAAGTCAGGCATTGTGATGCCTCCAGCTTTGTTCTTTTTTCTCAGGACTGCTTTAGCTATTTCAGGGTCTTTTGTTGTCCCATATGAATTTTAGTATTCTTTGTTCTATTTCCATGAAGAATATCATTAGGATTCTGATTGGGATTGCATTGACTCTGTAGATTGCTTTAGGTAATATGGATGTTTTAACTGTGTTTATTCTTCCAATCCATGTGCATGAGATATTTTTCCATTTCTTTATGTCATCATTGATTTCTTTCAATAATGTCTTACAGTTTTCATTTTATGGGTCTTTCACCTCCTTGGTTAAATTTATTTCTAGATATTTTATTCTTTTTGTTGCCATTGTAAATGGGATTATCTTCTTGAGTTCTCTTTCTTGTAGTTTGTTATTAGCATATAGAAATGCAGCTGATTTTTGTAAGTTGATTTTATACCTTGCAACTTTGTTGTAGTTGTTGATTATTTCTAATAGTTTTCCAATGGATTCTTTAAAGATTTCTATATATGAAATCATGTCTTCTGCAAATAATGAGAGTTTCACTTCTTCATTGCCTATTTGGAGTCCGTTTATCCCTTTTTCTTGCCTAATTGCTCTGGCCAAAACCTCCAGTACTATGTTGAATAAGAGTGGCAAGAGTGGGCACCCTTGTCTTATTCCTGTTGTCGGAGGAATGGCTTTCAGTTTTTCTCCATTGAGTATGATGTTGGCTGTGAGTTTGTCATATATGGCCTTTATTATGTTGAGATACTTTCCTTCTATACCCATTTTGTTGAGAGCTTTTGCCATAAATGGATGTTGGATCTTGTCACATGCTTCTCTGCATCAATAGAGATGATCATGTGGTCTTTATTCTTTGTTTTGTTAATGTGGTATATCACGTTGATTGATTTGCAGATGTTGACCCATCCTTGTGTCCCTGGTATAAATAATCACTCTTGATCATGGTGTATGATTTTTTTAATGTGTTGCTGTATTTGGTTTGCCAATATTTTGTTGAGGATTTTTGCATCTATGTTCATCAGCAATATTGGCCTGTAATTTTCCTTCTTTGTATTGTCCTTGTTTGACTTTGGTATCAGGGTGATGTTGACCTCATAGAATGTGTTAGGAAGTGTTCCATCTTCCTCTGTTTTTTGAAATAGTTTGAGAAAGATAGGTATTAAATATTCTTTGAATGTTCGGTAAAATTCTCCTGAGAAGCAATCTGATTCTGGATTTTTATTCTTTGGGAGGTTTTTCATTACTACTTCAGTCTCTTTATTTGTGATGGTCTGTTCAGATTTATCCATTTCTTCTGGATTGTCCAATTTGTTGGCATATAGTTTTTCATAGTATTCTCTTATAATCCTTTGTCTTTCTGTGGTATCTGTTGTAATTTCTCCTCCTTCATTTTTAATTTTATTTATTTATCTCCTCCTCCTCTCTTTTTCTTAGTGAGTCTGGCTAAGGGTTTGTCAATTTTATTTATCTTCTCAAAGAACCAACTCTTTGTTTCATTGAATCTTTCTGCTGGTTTTTTTGGTTTCAATTTCATTTATTCCTGCTCTAATTTTTAGTATTTACCTCCTTCTGCTGACTTTGGGCTTTGTTCTTCTTTTTCCAGTTCTGTTAGATGTAGTTTAAGGTTGCTTATTTGGGCTTTTTCTTCTTTGTTAAGGTTGGCCTGTATTGCTATGAGTTTCACTCTTGGGACCACTTTTGCTGCATCCCATGTGAGTTGGTATGGTGTATTTTCATTTTCGTTTCTCTCCAGATATTTTTTGATTTCTCCTTTAATTTCATCAATGATCCATTGGTTGTTCAGTAGCATGTTGTTTAGTCTCCACATCTTTGTCACTCTCCCATGTTTTTCTTGTAGTTGACTTTTAGTTTCATAGTTTTATGGTTGGAAGAGATGCTTGTTATGATTTCAGTCTTAAATTTATAGAGGCTTGCCTGTTTCCCAACATATGGTCTATCCTTGGGAATGTTCCATGTGAGCTTGAGAAGAATGTGTAATCTCCTGTTTTTGTGTGGAGGGCCATCTCATCTAGTTTTTCGTTTAAATCCACTGTTTCCTTATTGACTTTCTGTCTGGATGATCTATCCATTGATGTAAGTGGGGTAAGATCCCCTGCTACTATTGTGTTGTTAATATCTCCTTTTAGCTTTGTTAATAGTTGCCTTATGTACTTTGGTGCTCCTGTGTTGGGTGCATATGTATTTATAAGTGATATGTCTTCTTGGTGGAGTGTGCCTTTTATCATTATATGTTGCCCCTCTTTGTCTCTCATTACCTATTTTATCTTGAAGTCAACTTTGTCTGATATAAGTATGGCAACACCTGCTTTCTTTTGTTTGTCATTAGCTTCGAGTATTGTCTTCCATCCTTTCACTCTGAGTCTGTGTTTGTCTTTAGAGCTGAGATGTGTTTCCTGGAGGTAGCATATTGTTGGGTCTTGGGGTTTTTTTTATTTTTTATTTTTTTGTGGGGAAGACCAGCCCTGAGCTAACATCTGTTGCCAATCCTCCCCTTTTTGCTGAGGAAGACTGGCCCTGGGCTAACATCTGTGCCCATCTTCCTCCACTTTATATGGACGCCACCACGGCATGGTTGACAGGCAGTGCGTTGGCAGGCGCCCGGGATCCGAACTCGCGAACCCCAGGCTGCCAAGCGCGAACTAAACCACTGCGCCACTGGGTGGCCCCGGGTCTTGTTTTTTAATCCATCCTGCCGCTCTGTGTCTTTTGATTGGAGAATTCAGTCCATTTACATTTAAAGTGATTATTTATATATGAGGGCTTAGTGTTGCTATTTCATCGCTCATTTTCTGCTTCTTTTGCATTTCCTTTGTTTCTTGTCCTGTGTGTTTTGGACTTCCAGTTCAGTTTGGTAGTTCTGGATGATGATTCTCTTGGTTTTCTCCTTATTTTTCATATGTGACTCTCTTCTGATTAGTTGTTCAGTGGTTATCATGACGTTTGTATAAAAAATCTCATGGATGAGATAGTCCATTTTCTGGTGGTCTCTTATTTCCTTAGACTAAGTCGATTTGATCCCTTTCCTCTTCCCCTTCTAAGTTACTGTTGTCACAAGTTATTCCATCTTGTGTTGTGAGTGTGTGTTTAAAGTGATGAGGTTATATTTAGTTTTGGTGTTTTCCTTCCCTTAATCTTGATTTTTATAATTGTTTGCTAACCTATTCTGATAAAGCGCTGCGATTTTTCTGATTTTGTCTACCTATTTCTCTCCTTGCTCAAAGCTTTGTATCCCCTTTCTCTCTTTTTTTTTTTTTTTGTTCAGGCATGAGGGCCTTCTTAAGCATTTCTTGTAGTGGGGGTCTTGTGGCAATGAACTCCCTTAGCTTTTGTTTACCTAGGAAAGTTATTATTTCTCCCTCATATCTGAAGGATATTTTTGCTGGATAGAGTATTTTGGGCTGAAAGTTTTTGTCTTTCAGAATTTTAAATATGTTATTTCAGTCTCTCCTAGCCTATAGAGTTACTGTCGAGAAATCTGCTGAGACCCTAATGGGAAGTCCTTTGTACATTATTTTATTTATCTGGCTGCCCTTAATATTTTTTCTTCATCATTGACTTTTGCCAGCTTTACTACTATATGCCTTGGAGAGGGCCTTTTCCTGTTGATATATTTAGGAGATCTGTTGACTTCATTCACTGGTATTTCTAGCTCCTTCCCTGGGTTTGGAAAGTTCTCAGCTATTATTTCCTTGAACAAACTCTCTGCTCCTATTTCCCTCTCTTCCCCGCTCTGGAATACTTATAATCCTTATGTTGCACTTCCTAATTGAGTCTGATATTTTTCAGAGAATTTCTTCATTTCATTTTAGTCTTTGTTCTCTCTCCTCTATCTGGAGCATTTCTGCATTCCTGTCCTCAATAATGCTAGTTCTTTCCTCCATATTGTCAGCTCTGTTCTTTAAGAGATTCCAGATTTTCCCCTATCTCCTCCATTGTGTTTTTCATCTCCAACATTTCTGATTGGTTTTTCTTTATGGTTTCAATCTCTTTTGTGAAGAAATCCCTGATTTCATTGAATTGTCTATCTGTATTTTCTTGTAATTCATTGAGCTTTTCTATGATAGATAGTTTGAATTCTTTGTCGTTTAGGTTATAAATTTCTGTGCCTTCAGGATTGATTTCTGAGTGCTTGTCATTTTCCTTCTTGTCTGGAGATGTAGTATATTTTTGCATATTGCCTGTGGATGTTGGCCTATTTTTTCTCATACTGAAAATGTCTGGTCCCAGTTTCCACTTGCTACCACTGGGTGTGGGTCAAGTGCTGTGTATTCTGAGCCTGCTGCGATCTGCAGGCGCTCTGGCCAACCGGTTGCGCTGAAGTGCTGGGCATGCTGGGGGAGAGGCGCTCTGTTTCACCTGCCTGATCCTGGGGGCTTCTCGTTCTTCCCTAGCTATCTGCTCTCCTGGGGTGTTCGAATGATGGTGGCACCTCCTCAACAGTTGAGTGTCCTCCATGTGGGAATTCCCCACAGGTTGTGAGAGAATTTCAAGAGCGATGCTTTCCCCACAGAGGGCTGCCCCCCCCCAACCCCCGGGAGCCACGCAGACCCAGAGTCGCCAATGGAACAGGGAGGGGGAGGATTTCTCCTTACCTCTCCCCACTTCCTCTGAGGGGTTCCATCACTTCTGCCTTCAGATGTACGTTTGTGTGGGTCTCTTAGATGTCCTTTGTGTTGTGTGAGTGTCCTCTGTTGGTATGCAAATGACCTTTTGTAGTATCTTAGCAGTGGGGAGAGTCTAAAGGGGAAAGCTCACTCCACTGTGATGCTGACATCACCTCAGATGACTTTTTTAATTGGAAATGTAACTATTCAGTAGGATAAAGTCTTTGCCATTCAAACTTTCTTGAACACTTTACAGGTTTTTCTTTTTCCCTTAATCAACTTAAGCAAAATGATTCAATATTATCTTACTAGCATGGTAACATACCAATGTTCTTCGAGTTTAAATTATTCCAAATCACGCTGAAAACTTAATGGATTATCATTGCAATTTTCCTAAGAAAAATTAAGTGATTTTGGTCAACTTTCCGTGAAAGACTGTCAGGTCTATATTAAAGTGAAAAATGCCTTTGCAGAAACTTTTTATGTTCTCCTTCAGATGAGCCTTATCTAAATTTGTTGCTGTATGGGGAAAACTCAAAAGAACTTACAGACCAATTATTATAAACAAGAGAATAGGAAAATGTAACAGTGTGGTTGAATAGAAGGTTAATACACAAAAGTCAGTTGCATTGTATGTAGTATAAACAAACAGCTAGAAAGCAGCTAGAAAGATACCATTGCAGTAGTCAGAACGTCAAGTACCTAAGAATAATTCTTATAAGTCCACCAAAAAGACATGCATGATCTCTATAGGAGAAATATGATTTCAATACAAAACACTAAAAAAGACCAGATGGCTAGGAGGACTTAATATCATATAGATGTCAGTTGTCCCCAAGTTGATCCACAGTTTGAATGGAATTCTAATCAAATTCCCAGCAGAGTTTTTTACAGAATGTAATAGGCTGATTATAAATACTTATCAGGAAGATTTATGACCAAAAATAACCAGGACTTCTAAATAAGAGCAGAATGGAAGATTTTGCTTTACAGATATCAGGATTTAATTTGAAGCTATAATAATTCAGATAGCATAGTACATGGGTTGACAGTTTGACCAGTGGAATAATACAGAGTGTGGAAACAGATTGTTGTATGCAGCTTTGGTCTAAGAGAGTTGATGGCATGTCAGACCAGTGGAAAAGGGAATGGACTATTTAATAAATGGAGCTGGAAACAAATGGTCATCCATAAGGAAATAGTTGAAATTGGATCCTTACTTCATATCCAAATACAAAAATCAACTCCAGTTAGATTAAGGATTTAAATGCCAAAGCAATTTTAGAACTCTTGAATAGAAAATCTGTTCAAGTAAATGTCTAGACAGCACTATCCCATAGAAATATAATGTGAGCCACATATGTAATTTTTAATTTTCCAGTAACATATTTTCAAAGGTGCGCGTGAGATTAACTCAGTATATCTACGTATTTTCAACAAGTAGTCAATATAAAAAACAGTGAGATATTTTATATTCTCTTTTTCTATTAAGTCTTCAAAATGTGGTGTGTATTTTATACTTAGAGCACATCTCAACTCAGATTAAGTACATTTCATGTGCTCAGTTAGCCACATGTGGCCAGTGGCTACTGTACTGGGTAACATAGTTCTGGATCTTCTGGAAGGATTTCTTAAAACATGAAATGCACTAAATATGAAATAAAAGACTGATATATTTGTCTATATTATAATTATTTGTTGATTCAAAAGATACTTTAAGGAAAACTACAAGCTAGAAGATTCCAATGTAGCCAACAAAATTTTAGGATAGAAATATATAAACACCTACAAGTCTGTAAGAAAAGTACAGATGACTCAATAGAAAAATAAGCAAAAAATACAAACAGGCATTTTACAAAAGAAGAAGCATATTTAGCTAATAAACATGAGGTGGTATTCAGTCTCACTGGTAAATAGGAAAGTACAAATCAAGGCCATAATAAGGTACTTACTACTTTCTATCAATTTGATTAATAAAATTTAAGTGGTAATGCCAAGTGTTGGAGAATATGAGAAGTAGTAGGATTTCTTATCCACTGCTCGTGATGGATGAACTGATGGAACCACTTAGGAAAATAGTTTAGTGCTGTCTTCTGAAATTCAGCATTTACACACCCTTTAACTCTATAGTTCCATATGCACACTTACCCATAGAAACTTGCGTATGTCCAGCAGAAGACATGAACAAAATATTCTTAGTAGCAGATGTTCACAATAGTAAAATCCTGGAAACAACTCAGAGACCTGCAGTATCTACCTGCAGTGGGTACCACCAGATACTTACTGGTGAATTAATTGTTATATTCACACACTGAGATATTAAACAGTCATCAGAATAATTGTAGTAACACACATATGGATGCATCTTAGCAGTGCTATAGTATGTGAAAAAGGAAATCCCAAAAGATTACATAAAATATTATCCGTTCCCATAAAGTTAAGAATAAGTAAATTTAAAAACATATTTCCACATATAGATATATTTTTTTAGTAAATGTAAACATGAGAGGAAAGCTATATGAAAAGGAATAATGAAAAATTCAGGATGGTGGTTTTCTCTAGTTGAAGGAGAGTGATTGGTGAGAGGACCACAGAGCCAGAGAAAAGTTTTGCCAGAGTTTTAGCTTTCATTTTGTTTGGTGGGTTAATGGATACTTTACATTATTAAATAACAAATGTCTTGGGGCCGGCCCGGTGGCGCAGCGGTTTAGTCCGCGCTTGGCAGCCCGGGGTTCGCTGGTTCGGATCCTGGGCGCCCGCCGACGCACTGCCTGTCAGCCATGCCGTGGCAGTGCCCCATATAAAGTAGAGGAAGATGGGCACGGATGTTAGCCCAGGGCCAGTCTTCCTCAGCAAAAAGAGGAGGATTAGCAACGGATGTTAGCTCAGGGCTGGTCTTCCTCACCAAAAAAAAAAAAAAAAGTCTTGGCTATTATTTTGTTTGAATGAACCAAATATCACCTTTTGAACATTTTGAAGATTAACTTTACAGGTAATTAGATAAGTGATTTTTGGCTCATCATGGCTTTCCCCTTTTCCCTAGTTTGTGCCTACAAATAGAAATTTCACTGAAAAATTTTAGCTGATTTCGTTGCTCTCGTTAATGTTTTTTTCTCTTCCCTTCCTGTACCTGAGTAGCACTCATTTCTAATCCCCACAGCTATTAGGCTACAACTGTTCTTAAAAATACTGTTTCTGCATCCCACTGTAACCCTTTATCTTATGCTTCTACAAGCTACCTAAGGAACTGAATTTCACTAAGTCTTGTGGCTGTATCACACAAGAAATCTTTTAGGTCTATCTGATTAGCACAAACTTTTTTTTTTATTGATGTCATGATTTATAACATTGTGAAATTTTAGTTGTACATTATTGTTTGTCAGTCACCATATAAATGTGTCCCCTCACCCCAACCCCCTTCCCCCTGGTAACCACCAAACTGTTCTTTCTGTCCGTGTCATTAGCACGAACTTTTTATGCATTTTTTTTTTTCATTTGTGTTTGTGTTTTAATAGACTGACTTCCTTTTGGTGGTGTTGCGTGATGTGGTTCAGGCTTATCCTGAAGTTCGCATTGTTCTCATGTCTGCTACTATTGATACCAGCATGTTCTGTGAATATTTCTTCAATTGCCCCATCATTGAAGTTTTTGGGAGGACTTACCCAGTTCAAGGTAAATATTGTGGGGGTCAGGTGGGAGGGTGAACATCTTTTGTGCAGTAGCGTTTGGATTTTCTTAATTCTGGAAACTAGAGTAACAGTTTAAAGGATATTTAAAATACAGGCCAAATTAGAGTATCAAATGCATCATAGCATCTTGGGGTTTTAGTCGAGCAGTAGTGAATACAACCTGAGGAGGGAGAACAAGTTTCATTCACTACTTGAGGAGTTGGCATATCCAGTAAATTTCCTGACCTTTTCTTATAGCCAAACTTAACTTTTAAAATTATATACATTCAAGTGTAAATGAATATAGCCTATATAGTTCATGGGAAATACTGTTAAAAAGTTTAAGCAGCCACGGGGCCGCCCGGTGGCACAGCGGTTTAGTTCGCCCTTGGCAGCCCGGGGTTCGCAGGTTCGGATCCCGGGCGCCCGCCGATGCACTGCCTGTCAGCCACGCCGTGGCGGCGTCCCATATAAAGTAGAGGAAGATGGGCACGGATGTTAGCCCAGGGCCAGTCTTCCTCAGCAAAAAGAGGAAGATTGGCGACGGATGTTAGCTCAGGGCTGGTCTTCCTCACCAAAAAAAAAAAAAAAAGTTTAAGCAGCCAGAGTCAAATTAATAAGAGAATCCTTAGAGCCACAGCCAGCGGATTTTGCAATGAGATTAAGGTGAGTGTTTCAAGGTCAAGTATTTCTGATGGTTAAGAGCTTCTTTACTTTCTTTAGAAGTTTTTATCATCACCATTTTCTAGGATAGTCATCTAGTAGCTTGGTTAAAAAAATGAATTATGGCATACCCTAGTTGAGGGCATGAAAATAAGCTAAAAAAATTTGCAGTGCAGGTATGATATGATGAATAGATGTGTCAGGGTACTAATTTTTGAAATTCAAAAGGATAGCTCTGAGAAGCCAATGCAGTTGTGTCTCACAAGGGTGCAGGTTAACAATTCTAAAACTGCTTTACATGTTTAATGGAATGGAAAAAATAAGTAAATAGATCACAGATGGTGGGAGCCAGGTTTACTATTGGAGTGAGAGGTTACAGGTAAGTAGGAGGGAAGGCTTGAATGAACCATGTGGTACTGGATTATAGTTGGAGACATCAGTAAGAATTCGTGTTTAGATACAAATAGATAGATACAGAAGTAATTATAGAGTTGTATAGATACATGGGTTAGTATACATATATATTTCCCAGCTATGTCTGCTGAGCAGGCCTAGAAGCAGTGACATCCCAGTATCAGAGAACATGTCCAACACCCAGATCTTGTTTCCAGTACCACTCTCCAATTAAAGGAACCAATTGTCCTTGGAGAAATGACTGAGTCTAAGGCTGAGACAGGGAATATACAGGATGAGCCCGGAACATCTTGTAGTGCCAAGAAAGCAAGGAAAAAACACACACAATAATGAGAACAAAGGGACACAGGAGCTAACCTGAAAGCTCTTAATGATCAAAGCTGGAGTAGATGGAGCAAAAATAAAATAGCACGGTATTGGCTTATAACCCTAAGTATGAAATATAAATACCCAGGAATCTGTATGATGGTTGAATAAGTAAATGGGGAAATAAAGACCTCTCATACAGAAGAATTCCAAAAAACTTATGTAAATACTCTTCCTCTACCTCAGAAAATGTGAGGCTTAACTCCCTGTTCCTTGAATGTGCTGTGCTTAATGCTTCCAAAGAGTAGAGTATGGAAAGGGGGAAATAAGAGTAACTTTACAGTGGAGTAATGACAAACACTACCTCAGGTAATCAAGTGTAACATCATCAGTGGTCAGTCATGTTGATAGTATATACCCTTGATATAATGCGATGAGAATGGCACTTTGGGGCACTTAGGGTACAGAGGGGAGGTGTTTAGATTATGAGATCCTTCTGGACCCATCAGAGAACCTCAGGAGCATAATTGATCAGCAGATGTTCCATCCTTTGCCTTGAAGTCCTTCTTGAGAATAATAACTAAAAAGAACCCATTTTGTGTATACCTCCTGATAGAGGAAGGATGGACTTTGCTATGTTATTGTATTGACATTATTTCTTTCCATATGTAACTCCCACACCATGGGAATATACAACATAGTGCATGTGCACAATAGGCAATCCATGAATGTTTGATGGAATAGCCCGACTGGCTTTGTGGAAACATGTGTAAAATACCTCACAAGGTCCAGGAGATGGGAACACTGAGTTTGATTGGGAAAAGAGGCTATTGCCGCTGGAATTTTTTGGCAGTTATAAAGAATCAGATTGAAGGGTATTAAGGTAATTTTGAATTATGAATTAGAAAATGAATTTTAAAGGCTGCTCCATTCTGAAAGTTGATAGTATTTACATGACCGGATTGTCCTGGCAGAATATTTTTTGGAAGACTGTATTCAGATGACCCACTTTGTTCCTCCACCAAAGGACAAGAAGAAGAAGGATAAGGATGATGATGGTGGTGAGGATGATGATGTAAGTGAATTTCATGAAGAACTTTCACTTTGGGCAAATTATTTTAGAGAAGAGAATGATTTTCGTAAAAACATGCAATGAGTTAGCATTGCATTTAAGAAGTTTTTAAAAAACTTCTTTAAAACCTGACTATAATGTCTGTCTTTGAATTAATTGATGTGTTTCACTCCAAAGAATTTCGCATTCAGTGACAAGCTCTTTTCATACCATGAGTTGTCATCTCTGGCATAAAGATGAAAAGAAAAAGAATAGGAAAGAGTAAGATCGTTACAGGCCACACATGGCTAGAGATAACTCCATTTTATAAGGCTTTGCTACTCAAAGAGTTTTCCGTGGCCCACAGCACCTGGGAAACTGGTAAAAGGCAGACTCTTGTGCCCCACCCCAGATCTACTAAATCAGAATCTACATTTTAACAAGATCTCTAGGTGATCCATGTGTACAATAAAGTTGAAGGAGCAGCACCTGTAGTCTTAGATTAGAAGACTATATGGTGATGACATTATCAGATGGAGAGAGTATTAAACTGGAGAGTAAGGAGGGATTTCCTAAGAAGAAACAGGAAAGAAAAATGACACTTATAGTGCTTGAGAATTGGACCCATGATAATATAAAAATGCATCTTGGATCTGGAAATTTGAATAGAATGAATACTATAAGACAGCGAGCAGTGTAGAATTTGGTAGAAAACAAAAGGATGTAAACAAATAGCAAATTAGACAGTTTATCGGGGGAAAAGGAGACCAATTTTAACAACTTTTCTTTTTCATTACCAAAGGCTTGGTTTATCATTGATTCTAAGGCAGACTTTTTGGAAAATATAGACCACATTATTTCAGAATAGGTGAAAATGATCAAATACCCTGCCTACAGGACACTCATTTAAGAATTAAAGGACTTCATATTTAGTATGAGATGAGCCTGAGAATTACACAGGGAGGCATTCTGTATAGATAAAGTAATTATATAGTAATTGATACACAGAGAGGATCCTAGGAGCAGTTCATTGCTCAATAAGGAAAATATTTTTGAAAAACCAGGCGTTTATAGTCATAAGGGATAAATATACTCAGGAGAAGGAGCCATTAGATGTTTCAGAGTCAAATTTAAGAGTTTGTGCTTGAATTTTAGCCATGTTCTATGGGAAATATTGGTCAGTCAAAAAATTTAGTATGTCAACGTGCAGTAGGTTCTACATTTTTGGAAATCAAATTTCTTCCATGTGCCAGATATGACTAATCAGATAGAATTAATAATAACATTAGGTGTCATTTGAATGTCAAGAACAAATCTAGGAGACTTACCTCATGAGCTGTAGTAATTGAGATGATCCAAAATATGTCTCCCTATTTTTTGCAGGCAAATTGCAACCTGATCTGTGGTGATGAATATGGTCCAGAAACAAAGATGAGCATGGCTCAACTGAATGAAAAGGAAACTCCTTTTGAACTCATTGAGGCTCTACTTAAGTACATTGAGACCCTTAATGTTCCTGGAGCCGTGTTGGTTTTTCTGCCTGGCTGGAATTTGATTTATACTATGCAGAAGCATTTGGAAATGAATCCACATTTTGGTATGAGTCTTTGAATTCTCAGATATTTGAGAGTGAAAAATGAATACTTTTGCTTGTGCTCTAGCCAATATGTGAAAACAAAATTCAGTGTTGTGTCAATTTTTGAATAAAAATATGCATAATGTAGAGCAGTTTTAAACTAGGCTCCTGTTTTTAGACCTTAACCTTTTTGTATTGTTATAGGAAGCCATAGGTATCAGATTCTACCTCTGCATTCTCAGATTCCTCGAGAGGAACAGCGCAAAGTATTTGATCCAGTACCAGGTGGAGTAACCAAGGTAAATGATAAACATTACAGTTATGGGGTTAGAAGTGACATAGATAGTAAACAAATGTTACAGACCTTCAAAGAGCTATCTAAAAAAATTGTAATCCATCTAAATTGAGGAAAAAAGGGTCTTCTCTTCCTGAGTTTAGTAGGTTTTTCATTATCCAGTCAGTGGATGAGTAATTTTTTTTTAAGACTTGTAATTCTCTTGTCAGATGTTACATAAGCAAATCAGTCCTTTCAAGTACATAATAGGAAAATATTTTCTGAAGTGTAATTTTTCTTAATATCATGTCTTCACAGGTTATTTTGTCCACAAATATTGCTGAGACAAGCATTACCATAAATGATGTGGTTTATGTCATTGACTCCTGCAAGTAAGTTCCCAAGGAACCTATTTGCCTAGAATAAATCTTCAGAATGTTCCATGTAATACCTAGTATCAGTTAACAGAATCAAAAACACCTTGTTTGCAAACTCCTTTATTCTTGTATCATCAAAATTACTGTGCATCTGTGTTTACTGGGTAGTAGGCTAATTGATAATTCTTCTTGGTGTTGGTCATCACAAATCAGTTATCGTGGTAGAAAGTTAAGCTTCACAAAGCTTAACTCTAACTTCTGACTGCTTCCCACTGCTCTTGTCTGCTGACGTTTTGCTCATTTCTCATTGGGTGTTTCCATTGACCACTGCCGTACAATAGCATGTATAAAGATGACCAATATTTAGCTTGTGACAAATATCCTACTTGTAGGTCACCTGTTTAAGAATTAAAAGACTTCTTATTTGGTATGAGATGAGCCTGAGAAATATACAGGGAGACATTGTGTATAGGTAAAGTAATTATATGGTAATTGATACACAGAGGGGGGAAAAAAGTCAAAACCTTGTTATATCTGGCCACCTGGTTCGTGTCCCGTGTCTTCTCTATATAGTCCCTCAGTCTGTCCTGGCAATTGGAAAAATTTTGCCAATGCCCACTTTAGAGAATGATGAATAGCATGCAGCTCTTTTGTGCCATTCCCAATTGTTTAGTGCCAGCTGCCTATGTGTAACATTGAAGGATTCTGGGGTTGCTTAGTGGTTCAGAAGGACCACAGAGGCACCGCTTGGTGAGATCATCAGAAGTGCCACGTATTCCAGTTCAGTACATAATCTTTAGATCATAGATAGCCTAAAAGTTGAGCTAAAGTTATGGAATAGAGTTGGCTTGAGTAATTATCAGTTACTTGCATGTATGTGCCAGGTCCTGTGTAAATGCTTTACATTCATTAATTCACTTAAAGTTTATATATACAAACCCTATGAGATAGGCAATAGTGTTATACTCATTTCAGATGAGGAAAGTGAAGCACAGAAAGGTTAGTAACTTGGCCAAGATCATCCAGCTGGTAAGTGTAAGTGGCACATGTGTGTTATATTGCCTTTTAGTAGGGTGACAGCTAGGAGAGTGTCGAGTCAAATTCTTATTGGTGCTGTTCATAGATAGACATCACAAGTACCCATGGTTATCTGGAAAGCATCTATCAGTTAGTGGAAATATAATACTTATGTATGGTTAGTACATATAAGTCTTAGAATGTCCCACCCTTTCTTGTTTAGGCAGAAAGTGAAGCTGTTCACTGCTCACAACAATATGACCAACTATGCTACAGTATGGGCATCCAAAACAAACCTTGAGCAGCGGAAAGGACGAGCTGGCCGCGTACGGCCTGGATTCTGTTTCCACCTCTGTAGCCGAGCTCGTTTTGAGAGGTAAGGCCAATTCTTTTTTTTTTTTTTTTTTAAGGCCAATTCTTGAATAAAGATTTTTTTTCTTGAATAAAGATTTTTTTTAATCCTTTACATATCCCTTCTCTCTCTCTCTGCCCTGCCGTAAGCTTAATGAACTCAGTACTTAAATGCCTCCAGTTAAGTATATTGGAGGAAACAGCTTGGATAATGAGATTGCAGTAAGAATGAAAAGAAATCAGAAATAATTGATGGTGGCATGTTTGATACCAGTTTACTCTTTACTAATAACCTTTTAAAAGGAGGCTATCGGCACATTATTTAGGCTCCACATAGCTTTATCACTTGGGGATTACTGATATTAATGGAAGGGTTAACTTTCTCAAAATACATTAAAATAAATATTTCTTTTTTTCACTGTTAGCACATCGCCTGTCTCATATGATTCTCCTTATATGCCTGAGATTTAGAGGACATTATTTGGATAAGGAAACTAAAGCTTAAGGAGTTTAGCTGACTTCTCTAGGACTGAAATCCAAGTCTGTTAATACCTTGTCCATTTCCATTTATACTGCATAATCTTTTTGGGAATGTTTGTGGATGGAACCTATTGGTTAAAAAATCCCTCTCTCTCTGAATTATAGATTTAAGATATGTACTTAGTTGTATGTTTCTAGAGATCCATATGGTGTACATTAGCTTTAACCAGTTGATAATAAAAGTAATTAGGGGTTTTGTGTGTGTTTATCAATGTAAAGAATTGTGCGACAGACTAACTTAGGTGACCAGATGTATATGATGCACTGAAGAAAAATCAAAGAAGCTTTGATTTGCTTTTATACTGGTAACATGTGGCTCCCTAATAATTATAAATGTGGGTTTATTTGAGCATCAGAAGTTAACTCAGGAGACAGGCTGTGAAATTGGGAAGATATCTAGTGTTCTTGAAGATTAGATTGTCCCTTGAACTAAAGAAACAAGTACTGTGCTCTTAACGTCTTAGAGTAATTAGTAGTAATTAGTAATTAGTAATGGCATGAACAGACTTATACTAAGGGATTTTTGTTCTTTTCTCTGTAGTGTGAGGAATAGATATGCTATATGCATTTGTGTAAACCTGATTTGAGCTGGTCTGTCTTGCCAGCAGGGTTGGAACCACCTGCAAGGGGTTCCCATGAATCTTCATCATGAATAATTTGTGGGGAATAAGTCTGAATTAGAAATGTAGAGACCTGCATTTTAATGTTATTTGTGCCTAATATATTGCATAACCTTAAACACTTACACTCTTTAGGCCTCTGTTTCCCTGTTCTATTAACGAGATTAAGTTACTTAACCTCTCTGTGTCTGTTTCCTGAGCTGAAAAAGGATGATAGTGTAATACCTAACCCCTAGGATTTGTTTAAGAATTAAATGAGTTTATAATGTAAAATACTGAAAACAATGCTTAGCACGTAGTAAGCTGTCAGTAAATGTTAGCTGTAATTGTTGGTGTTAATTTATAATAACTTTTATTATTAAAACTTTAAACAGATGATCTGTAAGATCCTCTTCAGTGGCACTAAATTTACATGGACCAGGAAGGAGAGGAGGTTGTGGGGGCTAACATTGTATTAGCCCACATGTCTCACAAAAGGTCTTGCTACCATTTTTAACCCATGTTTGTCTTCAGGAAGGACCTGAAGCAGGCATAGGTGGCAGTAAGGGATTTTGGATAGTTTTTTCATCCTCCTTCATTCAGCTGAAAATGCCATCAAGCTGTAAGTGTAAAGTCATAAGCCACTACTGAACCGGTTAAGAGAGAGAGAGTCTTTGTAGTAAATATAAAATGTTCTTTGATAATTGTAAAAGGATGGAGGACAGACAGCTCTATATCTCTGATTACGTCTCTGCAAAGATTTTATTAAACAAACGTGTTTACACAAGGGATGATGGTTATTTTATGCTTGTTTTCTCTTAGACTCGAAACCCATATGACACCAGAGATGTTCCGAACACCACTGCATGAAATTGCTTTGAGCATAAAACTTCTGCGTCTGGGAGGGATTGGCCAATTCCTGGCCAAGGCAATTGAACCTCCACCTTTGGATGCTGTGATTGAAGCAGAGCACACTCTTAGAGGTACCTACAAATACAGACCTACTTAACACATGTTAATTATACCATCTGTCTTGTCTTGGCAATTAACACTTAAAAAATGAATCAAGAAGAGGGTACAGTCCACAGGGCTGTGATAAAAACTTCCAAACTTGCCTTATGTACGTATGGTCAGTATTATAAAACGAACAACGTGAGGTAAGAAAGTGATAATGTGAGTCTTATTTTGGAAAGAAATGGAGAAAAGGCAGGATGTCATCTCTTAACTGATATATAACTATCAGAACACGAATTACTCATGATACCCACGATATTTTATGTTCATCTCCTAGAACATCTATTTATGTTTTCTAGTCACACTTATTATAGAAGCAGTGTGGTATAGTAGGAAAACACACGGACATTGGTGCCAGGGGGTTCTGAATTTGAGTTTTGAATCTCAAACTCATCTGGTATGTGATCTTCAGACTTCTGTTCTCCAGATTTCATTTCTTTCTCTCTAAAAATTATCAGTAGATAGTATCAGACTTGTTATGGCATGTAAGTACTTGTGGTGCTATTATAGTTATTACTATATTTATAGACTTCTCATGGACTGTATTCAGCTTTACAACCTACAGGGCCTAATTCTAGTACCTTCTTGATATTAGGTGCTCCAGGATTTGGTTTTTTTCTATTTTTGAGTTAAAAGAATTGTTGGCTCTGGGCGTGGTGCTGGCAGTTGGCTTGACAAATAATGAAAACTTAGGTACACTATCCTAACCTTAATCTATAAAGAAATGTTACATCTTTGCCTGGGTTAAAGGGGTGTTCATTACTGTTTCTGCTCACAAAGAAATATCTCCCCACAGAGCTTGATGCATTAGATGCCAATGATGAGTTGACTCCTCTGGGACGAATCCTGGCTAAACTCCCCATTGAGCCTCGTCTTGGCAAAATGATGATAATGGGGTGCATTTTCTAGTAAGTGCTTTGTTTTGTTGCTGATAGTTAAATGGTAGAACTATTTCATGAATCTTATTCCCTGCCCCATAAAAACAGGATGGACTCAGATAGAAGAAAAAATTATTCTTAAGTAGAGAAGTGGTATACTTTAGATGCTGAGAAAAGTATGAAGTGAGAAGAACAAATAATTCCAGTAGATGGACGCCTGGGCCCTACTTGTTGGGGGAAAGAGCGTAGATTTCTCAAAAGAGAAGTACAGTTCCTCTCAGGAGGTTAAGTAGTTGTCCTTGAAAGAGAAATAGCATTAGGAAGACAGGTATATATTTTTTTTGTTCATTTTTATTGATGTCTTCATAGTTTATAACATTGTGGAGTTTTAGTTGTACATTCTTATTTGTCTGTCACCATATGGATGCACCCCTTCACCCCTTGTGCCCACTCCCCACCCCACTTCCCCTTGGTAACTACCAACCAGTTATCTCTGTCGGTGTGTTCGTTTATATTTCACATATGAGTGAAATCATGCAGTGTTTTTCCTTCTCTTTCTGGCTAATTTCACTTAACGTAATACCCTCTAGGTCCATCCATGTTGTTGCAAATGGGACAATTCTGGAAGACAGGTATATTTTATTAGAAAGTTTTTAAGATTAAGACATTTGGTAAGATGGGGAAGAGAGAATAGGAAAGGAAAAATATAATAATACTGGGTCATAATTTATGGTAAGTATTCATCCATTAATATCAAGAGTTCATTATTTGTTCTTTCCCTCTCTGCTTCTGGAGAGAGCAGCAGTAAAGTTCTTTGTTAGGCCAATTTCAGTGCTAATAAAGCAGGATCATAGCCAGTAAAGACTCTGACACACAGTTGACAATACTGCTCGAGCTGCTGGAACAAGAATGTGATCTAGATGGTATTTTCCTATTTGTGTTTCAGCGTGGGAGATGCTGTCTGTACCATCTCTGCTGCCACCTGCTTTCCAGAGCCTTTCATCAGTGAAGGAAAGCGACTGGGTTATATGCATCGAAATTTTGCTGGAAATAGATTTTCTGATCATGTGGCCCTTTTATCAGTATTCCAAGCTTGGGATGATGCTAGGTATGAGCCTGAAAGAGGAGAGCTGTAAAATTTGGGTGAACTGCCTCTAGTTTCTAACCTATACCTACTTCTCTGGGTTTTGAGACTGTCTCTCATACCTGTTTATTTTAGAATGGGTGGAGAAGAAGCAGAGATACGTTTTTGTGAGCACAAAAGACTCAATATGGCTACACTAAGAATGACCTGGGAAGCCAAAGTTCAGCTCAAAGAGATTCTGATTAATTCTGGATTTCCAGAAGGTAAGACTCTCACGTTCTTAAGACATATCTGAAGTAACATTTATGTAGTACACACACATGGAGAATGCAGTGTATTTTAGCTTCAAACTTTGGACCCTATGCCTTTTGTATGTTCCCAGCTATTTCTTAGTTTGAAACTATGGTGGTAATCAGTTTTTCACGTTCATTCAGTCTTTTAAAAAAGGAAGCAAAAGATTGGAATGCTCAAATTGTACTGTATTACACAGAAGATTACTAGATGTTTTAAGAATTGTGCTACTTTTGGGGAGTTTTATTATTTATTTTTTGGTGAGGATGATTGGCCCTGAGCTCACATCTGTGCCAGTCTTCCTCCACTTTGTATGTGGGATGCCTCCACAGCATGGCTTGACAAGTGATGTGTAGGTCTGCACCTAGGATCCAAACCTGTGAACCCCAGGCCACCAAAGTGGAGTGCATGAACTCAACCACTGTGCCACCAGGCCGGCCCTAGGAGGTTTTTTAAAAAATCTCTTTTATCTTGTAAAGAGCGCTGATCTAACACTTTCAGAATGAGCAGTTTGTTGAATAACCTCAAATAGTGGTGTGTGAACTGATTTATCAATATGTCCGTATGTTCATTTTTAGACGTGAAGTAAACTATCATGTTAAGTTTTAAGTGGCTTTAATTAAGGTTTTAGTATACAAGGACATTACAGAGGACTTTGATATGTGATGTAAAAACAGTAATCCAACTGTTCACTTCTTGTATGAAGTTGAGCTATTGTACTTTTCTTCTCTAACTAGGTTAAGAGAGAGAGTTATTTCCCCAAACATTGAGAACTGGAACACATGACCAGAAATAGCTGTTTAGTTGAGAGACAGAAGGTAGTTGGGCAAGGTGGCAAGTTTTAAAAGGATATTGTCTAAATACAGTAGCCCCCCGCTTTGACGAGGATGCATTCCACAACCCTCAGTGGAAACCTGAAACCGCAGATAGTACTGAACCCTCTGTATACTGTGCTTTTTCCTATACATACATACCTATGATAAAGCTTAATTTGTAAGTTAAGCATGGTAAGAGATTAACAGCAATAACTAATAACAAAATAGAACAATTATAACAATATACTGTAATAAAAGTTACTGTAGATCTTAACCTCAGCATACAATTTTCTTTCTAACCTTAATAAATCAAGTACTTGCACCTTTTCACTTAAAGGGAGCACTTTACAGCCTCTCTTTGGCATCACTACTTTCACTCTTTGAGGCCATTATTAAGTAAAATAAGGGTTACTTGAACTCAAGTGCTACCATACCACAACAATTGATCTGATAACTGCGACAGCTACTGTGACTAGCAAGCGGGTAGTGTATACAGCATAGATCCGCTGGACAAATGATTCATGTCTCGGGTAGGACAGAGCAGAATGGCATGAGATTTTATTACACTACTCAAAACAGTGTACATTTTAAAACTTACAAATTGTTTATTTCTGGAATTTTCCATTTAATATTTTCCGACTACTGTTGACCATGGGTAACTGAAACCATGGAAAGCAAAACTGTGGATAAAGGGGGGAACTACTGTAGTTCTCGACTGTTGTTAATTGACTAAATTAGTATATTTTTATCAAAATCAAAGGAAAGAGGAAGAACATATTTTATATGATAGACTCTTCCTAGCAATCCTGAGATGCAGATATTATTACTCCATTTTATAGATGAGGAAACTGACACAGAAGTTTAAATTACTTGTCCAAACTCATTCAGTTAGGAGGTTATAAGACTAGAACTCAAGTTTGTCTTAGAACAAAATGTATCCATACTGTTAGCACTTAACCATCATACTTTCCAAACTATGATGAAGTACTCACAAAGCATAATCTGAGTGAAAACATCAGCCTTCATTCCAGTGAGTTCCCCTTAGATAGTTACTCGGTCTTCTCTAGAAGGAACAGCTGTTTACGAACAGCAGATGGAATACTTAGACTGTGGTTTTATCAGTCTAGCTCTTATTCTGAGAGTGGATGATTGATTGAGGGATTTTTTTTTTTTTAAGTAATCACTCCAAGCTTATGTTATTGTTGAGTCTGTAAGAGATTTTAGTTTTCTTATTGTGGAGACTCAGCAGAATTTCTCCTTGAACTTAACATGGGTACAAGAGTTCTGAGAAGAGAGGAAGTTCTGCAGGTTATTTGAAAAAAGAGGGTGGGGGAGGAGTTATTTCTCCTAATTCTCTTAAATAGTTTACATGCAATGTGAGGAGTAGCAGATATCTGATTTTTTTACCCCATTCCTCTTAACAGATTGTTTGTTGACACAAGTGTTTACTAATACTGGACCAGATAATAATTTGGATGTTGTTATCTCTCTCCTGGCCTTTGGTGTGTACCCCAATGTGTGCTATCATAAGGAAAAGAGAAAGATTCTCACCACTGAAGGGCGTAATGCACTTATCCACAAGTCATCTGTTAATTGTCCTTTTAGCAGCCAAGATATGAAGTACCCATCTCCCTTCTTTGTATTTGGTGAAAAGGTAAGAAAAGATTAGTTTAGAAAAATTTACATTGAAAATCCAAATCATCTTTACTTATTAATGTGCAGTGGGAATATGAGGTTTAATTTTCAAAGCATAGTTCTTTATCCTTATGTGGCAGTTGACCGTCATTTGGAAGTCAACTATTTCTCTTTGCCTCTTTTTCCATCTGCAGATTCGAACCCGGGCCATCTCTGCAAAAGGCATGACGTTAGTCACCCCCCTGCAGCTGCTTCTGTTTGCATCCAAGAAAGTCCAATCTGATGGGCAGATTGTGCTTGTCGATGACTGGTATGGATTTTCAGATGTACTTGTAGAATTGAGATGTAACAGAATTCAGCAGCTAAGCTAACTTAATTTGTAAAACAAACATGGCAGAATTTGATGGCACAAATGAGTGCTTTATAACATTGTCTTTTCTTAGACAATAGTATATCTTGGTAGTATGGATCATACTTGATAGTAAGTCTTAAATCAACTATACCAGTAGAAGCAGATGCATTAGGCATTGGAGCCACATCTACCACCATGACTACTACACTAAGGAATTAGAATCTGATTGGAGCTTGGGTACCTCTTTCACATACTCTATAGATTGGTTAGAGACTGGTGGTAAGTGTATGGTAAGCACTTTGCACAAATGGAATAGAGCTTAATGAACAGTCACTAGGCTCAGTCATATTCCTGAAAACTCCAAGAATTTGAGTCTTTTATTTCATTTTTTGTAGGAATCTGAGTGATCTGTATTGCTAACAGTATTTTGCTTGGCAGACTTTGTGGTTTTTTGTAGGAATCTGAGTGATCTGTATTGCTAACAGTATTTTGCTTGACAGACTTTGTGGTTTATAACTCCTCCCAATAGCTAGCAGTGAATTTTAAGTAGTTAGTGTAGGTTATTGTTACTCTTCATGCTTGTGTTTGCCTAAGTCTGAGGCCATTAACAGTAGTTGGAAGTATTGGTACTTGGTAAGAAGTTAAATTGATTTCATCACTTGCCATGTGTGAAATTGAGAGATAATAGTCTTTTTCTGTATGTACCCCCTCTCATTTTGTATCATTTTTCTCTATTTCAGGATCAAACTGCAAATATCTCATGAAGCTGCTGCTTGTGTTACTGCTCTCCGAGCAGCCATGGAAGCTCTGGTTGTTGAAGTAACCAAACAGCCTGATATCATCAGTCAGTTGGACCCTGTTAATGAACGTATGCTGAACACAATCCGCCAAATCTCTAGGCCCTCAGCTGCTGGTATCAACCTTATGATTGGCAGTACACGGTGAGTGCCACAATTACTTCTCCTTGAATTAAGCAGAGGACAGTAAGCTTATACTGGCCTAAATTTCACATACTTACTTGATAGAGGCCTTGTTATTTAAGTTAAAATTCGAGACGAACACTGAATATGAAATTTAGTTCTGGTTAAGACACTTAGAAAAAAGGACGTTACTTACTTTTGTCTCTGTGTTAATAATCTATTACATCAATGCATGTTACAGATAGAAAGGGACCTTAAAAGTACTTAGAGAGTCCAGGTTGGGTCACGTGACAGAGCTCAGACAGTCCTTTTTCCACAGTACTCTTTTGCCATCTCTAAAGAAAACATGTTGATGGAGAGGTTAAATTGCTGCTTCTTCAAATGAAGAGCATCAGGGTTTATCTTTGGGAAATACAAGAATGTGGATATCTTAAAGCAAAGAAGTGTGAAAATTCTCTTAGTTCTTAAAATGTTTTCTTTGCTTTAGTTTTTTTCACCTTTTAAATTTCTCTTTGGCCACAGTTTTTTATTTGGAAATATTTAATACCTGCAGAAAAGGCAGAAGAGCACCAATATAGTCTCTTAACTTAGGTTCACTAATTGTCAGCATTTTGTGACACTTGCTTTCATATATATATATATATGTGACACACCTACTTCTGCATAATCATTTGTGATTAAGTTGCAGACACTGTGACTTTTTACTTTTTTTTATTTATTTATTTTTTTGGTGAGGAAGAGTAGCCCTGAGCTAACATCTGTTGCTAATCCTCCTCTTTTTGCTGAGGAAGATTGGCCCTGGGCTAACGTCCGTGCTCATCTTCCTCCACTTTATATGTGGGATGCCTGCCACAGCATAGCTCGATAAGCGTATGTAGTTCCGCACCCAGGATCCAAACCTGCAAACTCTGGATTGCCGAAGCAGAGCATGTGAACTTAAACCACTGCACCACTGGGCCAGCCCCCCAAGACACTATGACATTTACATCAATGTACTTCATGTATCTTTTAAGAACATAGCTCCAATTCCATGATCATACCAAAAAAATTTGTGTTACAATAACACTACATAGTATACAAACGTATTAAAATGTTTCTAATTATCGAAAAATGTTCTTTAGTCTCCCCATCAAGGATCACTTATTGACTTTGGTTTTAAACTGTTATAATTTTAATACACAGAACTGCTGTGTGCTTTATGGATTCTGGTTTCCCATTTTGTCTATAACTGAGTTAATTACTTTTTAAAATTTATTAATCAAACACATAGTACTTAATGTGTGCCAGGTACCATGCTAAGTGCTTTTCTCATATTAACTAATTTTAATATTTCATCTACCTATGATGTAGATAGATCATTATCCCCTTTAATATGAATAAGGAAACTAGAGACAGAGAAGTTAAGACCCGAGGTCATACAGCTAGTGAATGGTAGAGCTGGAGTCAAACTCAGGAAATACGGCTCCTGAAACAGTGCTCTAATTTATTATGCTACCCGGTGGTCCTCCCATCGAGTCAGGTGTACAGAAGAATTATTGAGAAGCAGAATCTTGAAAAACAAAGGTAGAAAGTAAGTAGGCAGATACAAATGCACTGCTCATAGGTGTTCAGAAGAGGAGATGTTACTGTTGGCAGGAAGGGTGGTGATCAAGGAGGCTTCACATAAAATCTACTCTGAAAAGGACAAAACTCCAGAAACTAGAAAGGATGGAATAAATACAAGAAAGATTTTAGGATGTGTGAATATAATGGTGGCCTGATTACAGTAGGGAGAATTGAAATGGGGAGAAATAAATAGATTAGACAGGTTTGCAGTAGAATCAATAGGAGTTGGTGATGGATTAAAATGGGGGGAGCAGTACAGTGAAGGAATGAAGACAGATCCCAGCCATATGTCCCAACTTGGAGAGCTGCTGAATTAGTAGTGCTGGTCTCTAAGAAAAGCTGCATAGGAGGAATAAGCAGTTTGGGGTATGTTGAATTGGAGTTGTTGGTGAGACATCTTGATTTTTGCAGATTTTCTTTACCCCTCATTTTGTTTGTTTGCTGCATGAAACAGATTTAGGTGTAAACAAATTACCAAAGACATTTTTCAAAAACATATTTCAGAGTTAATGCAGGAAAGTATTTGGTGATAAAGATCAGGTAATTTATTACTAGCTCCAGGAGCTTATTCCTAACATATTATTGCTTTCTTAGATGCTATATAATTGAGCTGAGTGAACGAGAATTATCTTCAAGTTGTAAGGACATACTGCCAAAATTTAAGATCTTTGAGAATGAACCAGAAAGAACTTTAGAAAAACAGATGGTTACATTTGATGCAAGCTCCTGTGTCTATGGGGAGTAGCAGATTTATTTCATTTCAGTTTATATTTGTGCATTTGGCTTCATTCTGTTTATGCATTAAATTTTCAAATATGACTGAATATTTATTATATTTTGTGACTAGTTGAGAAGTATTAAGGATGCTTTGCTAAAGTGGTGGTTTTATGCTTTTCTAGGTATGGAGATGGTCCACGTCCTCCCAAGATGGCCCGATACGACAATGGAAGTGGATACAGAAGGGGAGGTTCTGGTTACGGCAGTGGAGGCTATGGCAGCAGAGGCTATGGAGGTGGCAGAGGCTATGGTGGTAGTGGAGGCTATGGTGGTGGCTCCAGCACCTATCGGGGAGGCTATGGTGGGGGTGGTGGCGGAGGCTATAGGGGAGGTTCCCAAGGTGGCTATAGGGGCGGCTTGGGAGGAGACTACAGGGGGTCCAGTGGAGGAGGCTACAGAGGATCTGGGGGATTTCAGCGAGGAAGTGGCAGAGGGGGCTATGGGAGTGGCTACTTTGGACAAGGAAGAGGAGGTGGTGGCTATTAAAGCTTGGTTATGTCAGTGGCTATGCACAGACAGAAGAAAAAAAAATGCATGCTACCTATTTTCTCAAGTTGTTTATTTGCTGCCAGTAAGTAAATCCATTTTCCACCCATTCTGTGGTTCATTGTAGTTTAAGGAAACTACATATATAGATACATTAGTGATTTTGATTATATTATGTAAAATATAATGATCTATTATAAAAGTACCACAGTTTGTATTTTTTCTTTAAGAAGTAAAGATATGCCTTTAAAACTAACTTGATATTTTCTTGGCTTTAGTTTAATACAGTAGAAAATTATTCAGTATTACACTGAATACTGGCCATATAGTTGATTGTTGCTCTTAACATATTAGAATAATTTTACAATGCCAATTACATCTGTTAGTTTTAAACATAAGAGGAAAAACTGTACTCTCTGTTTCAAAAGTATACCAAGTGATATTATTTCTTGTAGTAGTTAGAATAAATAACCTTGGAATGGAATTGTTATTCTTGCATAAATACTGGCCAGTACACAATTCACATGGACCTCTGCACCTGAATAAAACTTTTGACCTAGGGCTGAACATTTTGACTTTTCCCAAGCTTTGTCTTTGAAAAATCTAAGACCAAGGTTGGCATTCTATTTTCTGTGTTAATTTCCAGTGTAAAAATTAATTTAAAAAAAATTTTAATTAGAATTAAAAATTAATCCACAAAACTCTTGAATAAAGATGATATTTAGGCAAAGAATGAAGGTAGATGAAGCTTTACCATTGCATAAAGTTTAGATATTTGACAAATAACTCTGTCTACATTAACGTGTGTTTCAAAGGATATTTGTTAAACTAGTTTATTTTAGTAGAGATGTTTATACATTTATAACACTTTACAGTTTCCAATGAATTTTCACATATTTCTCATTTGAGAAATAGCACAGTACAGTAGATTACAAAGGCTTTGGATTAGACAGAACTGGGCTCATATTTTAGTGCTGCTATCTGACACATGGGTGATCCTGGGCAAGTTATATTTTGTCTTAGTGTCCTTTTCAAAATCCTCTTCTCTCTACAAATGTCCTTTACATCACCTTACTGTCGCTAAGCTGATGACTCCTATCTGTTTAGACTCTCAAATCTGTATCTCCAACTGGAATTTCCTGAGCATCAAACTGTATAAACAACTGCTCACTGGACATACATTTCTGCTTAGATATCCCTCAGAAATAAAAAACTCAGCACTTTCCAAACTGAAGAAAACCCCCAATTACCCTATGCCCTATAATGTGTCCCCTGTTCAACTGGTTTTGTTTTGTTTTGTTTTTTAATCACAGATAGAAGTTTCAGCTACTTAATTCCCAAAGCCACATACATTACCGCATGTAGTCAGTTTACTTTCCAACACACCTTCCAGTTGTACTTTTATAAACCAGCAGCCTCTTAACTGATCTTCCTGCCTATGGTGCTGCCTGTCTACAATCCATTCTCCACACTGCAGCTAGAGTAAACATTCCCATACAAATGTAACACCACCATCACCCCTCCTAGCTTAAACCAGTGGTTCCTACTGCCTTCAGGGTAAAGCTAAACTCCCTTCTTACTCTCTCACTCCTACTCTACCCTCAGTCCCACTCAACAGCCATACTGAATTTCTAGCCTCGTCAGTGGACCATACTTCTCTTGCCCTTTTGCACATGCTCTGAAAACTCCCATAAGAGGTAGAAATTTGGTACCTGACTGGTACTCATCCCTCCAACAACTTCAACTAGAAATGAGGTACCAAAAGATGGCCAAAATTGGCCAAAAAGATGTCAGCGTACATTCTCTAAAACTTGAAAGAACCACTCAGGCATAGTTCTAAAAATCTTTTGGTATTCAGCTAGAAACCTAAAGAAATACCTATGCACATTTCTAGAACTCTTTTTTCTGTGCAGCTCCCTCCTCTCTGTATTGTCCCACAAATTTTAGCTACCCTCTCCAAACTTCCAGTCTCTTTCTCTTCAATTCAGTGAGAATGCTGTTCTCTGCTTGGTTCTTTCTTCCTCTGCCTTGATCCAAAAAGTACCTCCACACAGAAAGGGTGATCTTAGGGCTCATCTCATTTGTTCCCCTTATTTTGGAGATCACAGTTCTGCGTTGCCTGTGTACAATGTCTGAAAGCAGTAGATTCATATATACATATACATTATACATATGTAGATATATGTAATTGTGTTATGTGTAGTTTTTTTAAGATACATAGTTTGGCTTTCTAGTTGTTTACATTGCGGGGAGGGAATCAAGTACCAGTTAGACTGTCATAGCTGTAAGTGAAAGTCAATTTGTCAATTTTAATTGTCAAAGGATCCATTATACTATTACATCCAGAAATCATTCCTTTGAAGGAATGATCAGACTTATGGAGTAGAAGGCTATATAGAATCTTACTTTGTGGCATATTAATACCTGCAGACATCAGCATGTTGTGTTTCCTTCCTTTCTCAACCATCCTCCTACAGTCTGCCTAGAACAAAGAGAATATTCAGTCTAAGGGATGTTGCAGCAGGTGTGAGATGATTGGAAAGTTTTTCCAAAACAAGAGAGCTGATTACATCCCTCTCCTATTCAGGATATGAAATGAAAGGGGCTGGATGCAGTAGGGGGAGAGAATTTGGGAAGAAAAAATATGTGGAAAGGTGTAAATTTGCTACTTACTGTACCCCTCCTCTCACCACACACATACATTGGGGTTTGGTAATATAGTGAGAGTTGGCACTGACAAAATTGGGTCTGCCCTTCTGGAATTTCAGGCAGGGATGAATGTGGACCTGATTTTGTACCTGTTCTATGATTGGCAGCTTGTATACTTGGCATCTTCACTGTGCACTTATAAACTTGAAGGTTGTAGCAGTGACAACCTGAGAGTAATGTGGAAGAGAATTGTAAATTTCCTGTGGGCCTAGAGAGAGGCCCAAAAGTTAACTGGGGGAATAAGCTGATGTGCCAGTTCTAGGAAGCCATGCTGCAGAGCTCTCTGTGTCAAGAGAATATGTTGGCACAGTGTCCTTGAGCAATCAGCTGCAACTTGATGGGATCTCCTGTGCTGTGAAGCTGCGCTAAAACCCTCTGGACATCACCTGTGTCAAAGGAACAGACCAGGAGAACATGAACAGTTGTATCAGCTCAGGGTCAGCACAGACAACTAGAAAGAAGACATCAGCAACTGTGGCCAAGCACATATTTGAATGCCAATTTCCCTCTCTCTGAATCTAGAAGCAGAATTGGGATGGGAGGATAGTAACAAACACCAGAAATGGAATTTTGGATTGGACTGGATCTGACTTGTGCCTTTTGATTTTGACTGGAAAAAGGGTTCCTGAATTCCACTAGATTTACCCGAAAGGTTTAGATTTGAATTGGCCAGAAGACAGACAGGGAAGTTATTAAAAGTGTACTTGTGTACCTTTTATATTTGTGGACCGTCTTAGTACTTGTATAAAAGGTTTCTGAATTGTGGGGAAATTTTACTATTGAATCAAAGTTAACTGGTTGAGGTCACCTGAATTTATCAGACAACTTTGGTTATAATTTAGCTTTAAAGAAAAGAATCTACTTCCTGGGAACTAATTAGGGTGACCAACTCTCCCAGTTTGCCCAAAACTGGTTTCCTGAGACACGGGAAGTGCTAAAACTTGGAAAGTCCTGGGCAAACCGGGATTAGTTGGTCACCCTAGGATTATTCTTAATGAGAGATCTTTCAAGAATTCCAAACTTTGAAATTGCATATTTCTTTCAAATCTAGAAATAAAAATTTAAGATAAAGGCAACGAAGGAATTGGCTACACAATCCAGTGCTTCATGTTTCTCATCTTAACTGGTAAACCTGTATATTTTCATGTTAACCTGTAAAAGGTAAAATATACTTAGTGGTTATTTTTAATACTTTAGTAATTATTTTATTAATTTGAATGATTCAAAATTTATAGCTCTTTTTAAAATAACAGGAAGCACAATAGGATTAGGTTAACCTGCTGGTCTAAATAAAATGAAATTTTTTTGGAATTAGTAATTGTTCTAAGTATTTCCAAATTAACCTAGTATTCTAATGATACCTGCCAATGGCTTCAAAATTTTACTGGTAAATAAAATAAATTTTCCTCTTCTTTATGCAACTGCAAAATCTGAAAATAACAAATTACAAAAAAATATATAAACGCATAATGTTTAGTATTAAAATATTAATTATAAAGTTGTCTGAGTTTTCTACAGAACAAATCAGTGTTGTGTAGAAACAAAACATTAAAAGACAGTTGTTTTAGGTCTCAATTGAATAGTAATAATATGTAAAAGGAAACTTCAGTATTATCTAGTTAAGTGGTTTTAAGCTTTTGTGCACTGAGAGGCTCCTTTGAGAATATGCTGAAAGCTATGGACTCTCCACCAAAAGGCATGAACACAAATTTTTTACTTAACATTTCAGGTAGTTCACAGATTCTTGAAATCTATGTAACTTCAGTTGAAGAACACCTGATTTGGTTCAATCCCTGAAAGTATAGTCCCTTACGAAAAGGCAAAAAGGGGTTCTAATTCATCCCTTTTCATTCCACACCAGGGCCACTCTTCTAATCTTGATTTGTCCAGTCTTCAGCTCCTGAAACCCATTTCCATCCCCAACTGTGATGAAATGTCTGTAAAAGTCTTGGATTGTAAAACTCATTTCAGTCTTTTGCATAGGCAGAGACCCATTAGTAGCATTCTTTTAAAGCTACTTAGCAGTTACTACTTGCGATGCACAGTACAATTTGGGATGTGATGGTTACTAAGACCCAGTGCCTATACTCCAAGAAATTTACAGTCTAGTAAGAGAGCCAGGTGTATGTACAAAAGGGAAGGGCAGAGCAGAAATATGGAACCATCTCTCCTTTAGGTTCTACATTAGAATCTTTTAAATATATACAAGCTATGCATTGGATCATTGGTCCTGGTGGAGGAAACTCTTCTTAAATCCCATTTGAGGAATATAATTAGGATTTGTCTTCCCTTGACCTAGAAAATTTGTTAAGATAGGTGGCAGACAGAATAATGGTGCCTCAAAGATGTCCACATCCTAATCCCCAGAACCTATGAATACATAACCTACATGGCAATAGGGATTTTGCAGATGTGATTAAAGTTAAGGACCTTGAGATGGGGAAATTATCCTGGATTATCCAAGTGGGCTCTATCTAATCACGAGTCCTTAAAAGTGGAAGAGGGAGGCAGAAGAGTGGGTCAGGGAGATGTAGCTGAAGAAGAGGCAGAAGAAATTCAAAGCAGGAAAGGGACTCTCCATTGTTGCTGGCTTTGAAGATGCAGGAAGGAGTCCATAACCCAAGGAATGCAGTTGGCCTCTAGAAGCTGGGAACAGCTCTCAGCTAACAACCATCAAGGAAATGAATCTGCATTCTACAAATGCAAGGAACTGAATTCTGCCAACAACCCAAATGGGCAAGGAAACAAATCCCCTAGAACATCCAGAAAGAAACAAAGCCCTATCAATATCTTGATTTTAGCCCAGTGGGACCCATGTCAGACTTCAACCTACAGAACTGTAAGATAATAAGTTGGTGTTGAAGCTTCTAAATTTGTGCTAATTAGTTATGATGGAGGAAAAAGTGAGTGGGAAGGTGAAGGAGGGAGAAGAACAACTATGAAAGATCTTTTCATAATTTCAAATTTTCAAAAATTTTTAGAAAACCTTAAAAATGCTTTGTGCATGGCTTAGGGATATGAGAATATATAAACTATTCTGAAGTGGGCCTGGGGAAAGAGAAATTCATTAGAAACCAATGGCACCAAGAGAAAGGAGGCAGATGACCAATGAGTGACAAGTTTGCTATTGCTTTTTCTGGTCACTCTCAAAAGATCTTGTCTTTGTCCATCATCTATTCTTCCTGAAGCCAAAAACGGAGGTGGAAAAAGAGGATTGGAAAGGAAAATCCCCACTTACAGCTCATTGAATTCATTCTAGAAAAATCGTTCTTAAGGCCTGCATGGACATTCCCTGGAATTACCCTTATGTCATCCAGCTAACAAGACCTTGTGTAAAAAAGACAGTAAAACACTACAGAACAACCACACCTTATTCAACTCAGCTTCAAGAGATTCTCCATAGTGACAGGGTCACCTTTGCTAGGTTACAGCTAACACGAAATAAAATAAGCACGAAATAATCAAATTGAGGAAGGAAAAGTTTAAGTGTTTAAGCCTGAGTGCTTATTTACTTTTATATCCTAAAGTCAATATAAGTTTCGCTTTGTGGAAAAAAACGATTAGTTGTAAATTAGAATTGAACCTCTATTTTAGTGGACACATGGCCATCCAATTTAAAGATGATATTTCCTAGCTTCATTTGCAGTTAGGTGTAGCCATGTGATTAGATTCTAGCTGGAGGGAGGCATGAAAGTTGCAATAATGTGTGCAACTTTGTAGAAAGGTCCTATCCCTTCTGTTTGGCTGGAATTTAGACCTAATGGCTTGAGCAACAATTGCTATCTTAGACCCTGTGGTAATTTTGAATGGAAACCATACAATGGTAAAATAAGGTAGAAAAAACTTGAATTTCTAATATGGAATAGCTACCTACCGGCCCTACACTGAGTCCAAATGAAACATCTAATAGACCAATAGAGTACCTCTGGGCTTCTTGAATATGTGGGAGAAACACATTTCTATATTGTTTACCTCAATTTGGATTTCCTTGTGTCCTGCAGCTGAAGCTAGTCCTATATAATACAGTACTATCTTACCTTATTCAGGTTACTACCACAGATAAATAAGAATGAATCAGGACTTGGCTATAAACTTAATTTTTTTCTATTCTCTACACAGAACACCTAATGCTTCTTTATTGGACTAAGAGTATTAAAAACAATGTTTAAAACCACATTTGTTTCTGGAATTAAATAGTGATGATGGTGGTACCATATACTAAAAATATACTAAATACTGCTGAATTATATACTTTAAAGGGTGATTTTTATAGTGTGTGAATTTTATCTCAAAATTGTTAATAAAAAACGTTAAATGAATCATTCAATGAAAGCATTAAAGTTTAAATATTTTTTAATTAAATAACGAATTTGAGACAACCATTTCTGTGGGATATGAGAATTATTTATTAAATATTTGAAATACAAAACTTATAAATCCAGATACTTTAACTTGTGACTATTCTGATATCCCCCTTTAAGTTTGCTTCTATTTTATTATTATTCATTTCCAGATTCAGATTTTGCATTACTTTGGAGAGCATATTATCATCTTTTTTATCTCCTGAAGCAGCTCCTTTGCTGAGGGGTTCTTCTGCTACAATAAAGAACTGTTGAGTCGGTTGAAGAATGCTTACTCCATAGCCATTGTTGTTGTAAATATGATTGTTAGTCATCTTCAATTTGGGTGCTGGAAGAACCTGTTAAATTATTCAAGGAAATTACTTTTTCAATAATTTCTGTAAAAATAAAATATGAACTAATGAACATGTTATAAACTCTAGAACTTATTCTTGAGTTTACACATTACAACAACTGAATCTCTCAGTTTGGAACAAGTGTTATTTTCCTCATTGATTAATTTTATAACTACAAAAATGTTTAATGAGGAAATATTAAATGAGTTTTCAACTTTTATCAGTTACTGATAAACATAACTGATTCTAGATGGGGATACAGCAATATCCCATGAAGCTGACTTTTAATATAACATGATAAATATGAAGATAAATAATTTCAGGTAATGAAAATGATAAACATAAAAATAATTTCAAATAACATGTAAACTAGAGTTCTAGGGAAAAACTTCATCAACGACATAAGTCTAGAGAGGGACCTAGAAAGGTAAAATATATAGAAAAAGAAAGGAATAGGAAAGCATTTCACTTATAAGTTATTGCTATTAATGTTTTAATTGGTTAGCTTAAATTATTTTACAAAGTTTGAAAGTAAGATTTAAATGTTTCTTTTTTTTTTTGGCGAGGGAGAGTGGCTCTTAGCTAACATCTGTTGCCAATCATCTTTTTTGCTGAGGAAGTTGGTTCTGAGCTAACATCTGTGCCCATCTTCCTCTCTTTTGTGTGTGGGATGCCTCCACAGCATGGCTTGATGAGTGGTGCATTGGTCTGCGCCTGGAATTCGAACCTGTGAACCCCGGGCTGCTGAAGCAGAGCATGTGAACTTAACCATGCCACCGGGACGGCCCCTAAATATTTCTTAATATAGTCATTCTCTTAATTTGCTTTACTTTCTAAAATGTATTACAGATCTACTCGATGAAAAATCTAAAACATTTTTATAGGAGCAAAACTTCCCCACTTTCTCATATTCAAAGTTATTTGCTAAGAATTTAAGTTGAATTTATTAAATTAGACAAAACTCATTTCCTATCATTTTAATTATTTGTACTATTTAAACCATATTTTAATTATCTGTACTATTTTCCAATTTAGATAAGACTAAATTTTAAGACTAAAACTATTTTAGTATCTTTCTAATAATTATAACTCTTATGATTCTATATTAAGAAATATGAGAATACCTTCATATTAACTCCACCTAAGGTGCTTTTTGAACTTTCACTGGTTCTGAGGTTATTACAATGATGAATTTCATTCCTTTCCAAAATGGCTATGCTCCCAGGATACAGTTCAACACCAGCACCCTGTAAATTAAGAGCAAATAAAACATTCTATAAAACACACACATACCTCTCCAAAATTTTCTTTATATTTGAAAACTGTAATTCTGTATTAGCACTCTGAACACACTAAGTTATATGAAAATACATGATAGTGAATGCAACAATTGTACAGATAATGTTTAAAATGTTGAAAATTAATAATATCTGTGTTAGAGAATCGTTAGATCTAGAAGGAAGGTTGAAATCATATAGTCCATTACACTACTGTCCCACCCAAATGAAGTCTCTAGAAGGGAGTCAAAAATCTCTTCAAGCAGTTCTTTTCAATAGTTATAAAAATTTATTTATATAAACTCAAAACTCCTCATAATGCTGCTAAAGTCTATTTCCTCATTTTAGTGGAAATTAAGAAAAAGTCATTCTATAAAAAGATCCTCTTATTTTTCTGCTTCCTTTAATCTTTCTTCTCATTCAATTTTCCAGTCCTTTAATGATCTTTTAGATTGTCATCTGAAGACTCGCTGTCACAGTACGCTACAGCAGTGTCTGATAGCTTATAAGTACTTATTTTTCTTTTTAAATAAACCGTCAAGTAACTGACTCATGATCTTTTTATAGCCACTGATTCCTGGAGTTTTTTTTAATTACACTTAAAGCTAATAACTCCTTTTTTTGAACTTACGCAGTCCCTTTTTCTTAAGTGTACTATCACATTCTTGTACTTGTCTTCATTTTGTTTATTTTTGTCCGTTTCTAAGCTTAATTATAATTCAATTCAAAGATGAAGTAATTGTTACCCTTTTTTGCATATTAAGAACACTCAAAGTTATCTATAGTCATATAAAGCTGTAGTTTTTATAAAATGAAATACCTGGGCACCAGTTATCTCACTGTCTGTAATTGTCAAAGCAGCCCCTGTAAGAACACACACTCCTGTTCCTTCACATTTTAATATACAGTTTTCTAGAGTCATGTGACCAGACTCCACCACCACAATACCATCAACTGTCCCTTGTTGTATCAAAGACAGATGCATTAGTTTCACATTATCGGCTTTGGACACCACAAAACTGTCATGAGAAGGTTCAGAAGTAATCATAATTTCCTCTCTCTTTCCAACTCCTGATTAATAGGGACAAAAACATATAATTATATCAGTAATCCCAAAGTTGAAAGCCCTTTAGTCATTCAATAATACTGTTTTCACATATTTTTAATAATATATGTAATTATTCAGCTGTTAACTAATTAGATACTTAACTATAATGTAATCTTTTGTCCTTATTTTGAAACCATGATGAAAAATCTGGGTTTATAATCAGTCTAAATGTACCTATAGTATTTATTCAATACACTCATTCCACTACGTAGTTCCCTAAATTATATAATCAGCAGTCATCTACAAAATGTCTAAGATATAAAAAGTATCTTACCATAATCTGGTTTCAAAGCCATAATAAATTACCATAATTAAAAAAGACTGGCAGAGCCTACTGAATTAGGTTACAAGATTATGTAATAATATCCATAATTTTGCTCTAGAGTAGTAAAAGTAATCTAAATTTAACATCAATCCAAAAATAAGGGGTTGGATCTTCAAGAAGGCTACAAATTTTAAAAATGACAAATATGATCTTTATTACTCATACAGTTCAGCTAAATACTACTGATTACAGTCATGAAAATTTTGTTCAATCTTGAATTGACATGCAAAGTTTAAATCACGTGTTCTTTTCTTTTAGCCAGACAGTGGGAATGCCCTTACTTCAAGGTAAAAGGGCTGAATTACGGTTACTAAATATATCCAGAACCTAAAAGAAATTTAGTAAACTCTGCTTTCTAATTCCATTGTAGCAAATGCATGTGAATTAACTTTTTTGAGAAAATGCTGAGTATATTTTAATTTGGGTTTTCCTACTAAAGTGATATGAAGAGCAGTGGAGATAGCTGAGAAAAAAGTCATTTAAGTAAAAATACAGATGGAGCTACTAGAAAATATTATGAACTGGTTTTTTGGTTTTTTTCTGGTTTTGATCATTTATTTAGAATCTGTGCTTGTGCTACATTATCATGGGGAAGTAGTAGTATCACTGATTTGCTCTGGTACAGTATGTCTAAATGTGGTCCCAGATAATATACTCATGAACAGGTGAAAAAATCTTATGTAAAGGGCACATAAGGGATTTTTGTGAAACAAATTCTGTTCTGATTTCTAATAATTTAATTAACCCTGTTTATAATATACAATTTGTCCAGTATACACTGCTATAAAAAAGATCGCAGGGGCCGCCTGGTGGCGCAGCAGTTTAGTCCGCGCTTGGCAGCCCGGGGTTCGCGGGTTCGGATCCCGGGCGCCCGCCGACGCACTGCCTGTCAGCCATGCCGTGGCGGCGTCCCATATAAAGTGGAGGAAGATGGGCAGGATGTTAGCCCAGGGCCAGTCTTCCTCAGCAAAAAGGGGAGGATTAGCAATGGATGTTAGCTCAGGGCTGGTCTTCCCCACAAAAAAAAAAAAAGATCGCAAAGGATGCCCTGCTAACCCTTTATAATGATGTCATCAGTCAATAGAGCAAGATTTACAGCTTGATATTCTCCTGGAAAAATAACTACTGTATCTCCACTATAACAACTATCCAAAGCCAAATCCAAATCATCATGCTGTTGGAGAAGTGTGTCTGAAGATAAGTCCTTTACCTGAAAAGAAGAAATGAAACAGTATACCTTCAACAATAGGTTAAACTGAAACAGGTCATTTTAATCAGTTAACTTATTGGTAACATGCTTTTCCCAAAGACTTAACTTTGCATAGGTAATACACTTTAAATACTGTATATATTTATGTTCTTTGCTCAGAGCATCAGTCCATCAAGGGAATGATGAAATGAGATTTTCTTTATGATCACCAGTAATTTTACAGCTATTAAATACGGTGTCCCAAAGGTCATATTTTGAACTTTACATATTACTTCCTAAGCCTTGCAACAGTTCTTTGAGGTAAAGTTTTATCCCTTTGTAAGGTTAAAGAAATTGAAATTCAGTGAGATTAAATGATTTGCCCCAGGACACAGTGGTGGTGAAGCTAAGTTTTAGATCCAGGTCTTTATGACACCAGATCTCCTTCAAATATACTACTTTTGTTTTCTTTAACTCAGACTGACCCTACAGTTTTGGTAAATCAACAATATTTTATATGTTAAAGATTCTAGAATTAAAAACAAAAAGTACCAGGAGTTTCCACTGGGAGTGCAAAAGTGGAGACAACATCATTATTAGTGCCATGAAGAGTGAGCAACTTCAAAAGTAAAATTTGGAAAATAAAAATATATTCTGAAAAAATGCCTTACTCTTTTATCCTAATAGAAATGGCATTATCACTCATATATCTTTTTTCTTATTACAAAATTTGCACTTAAAACAAAATGAAAACATAAAAATGGAAAATTTAACCTATAAATTCTTACCTAAGTAAAATCTATTTATATAGACATTTCCTTCTAGTCTTTTTCACATGCATATATTCATTTATTCGTAGTACTAATATATCATACCATATATGTATATGGTTTTGAATCCTGATTTTTCATTACATTATATCACATTTCCCCATGTCTTTAACTATTTTTTCAAAGCCTAATTTTTTAATGGTTACATAATGCATCATATGGATGTATCATTTATCATAATTAAAGTATGATTAATTTATTTAGATGGTTTACAAATTTCCAATATTATGAAAATACTACAAAAGATAAATTCTTATGCACATCTCTAGTTATTTTTTTAAGAATAAATTACTAGGTAGGGAATTACTGAATCAAAGGTATAAAACATTTTAAGCCTCTTGGATACATACTGCTAAAGTGCCCTCCAGAAAAGTTTAACCAAT
Organism: Tapirus indicus; assembly: GCA_031878705.1. Lineage (NCBI taxonomy): Eukaryota > Metazoa > Chordata > Mammalia > Perissodactyla > Tapiridae > Tapirus > Tapirus indicus. The sequence goes on along the minus strand of CM062922.1, from coordinate 77,535,151 downwards.
TAAAACTTGGTTTGAGAACTCATTTTGCTGCAAACTCTTCAGCATGGGGTAGCTTTTAAATTTATAAAATATTTGCCACTTTAATAGGCAAAAATCCTTACTGCCTCATTTTAATTTCCATTCCTTTGATAAGCAAAAGTAAACATTTTTTTCCAGATATATATGAAACTTTTATAGTCTTCACTAAATCACCAAACCACTACATTCATTTGTGCTGGCATTACATATTACATTTTCTAAATACTTTGGAGGCAGATGGTACAAGGATTACCTCTGTAAATAAATAATTTTGAAGAACTCTAGAATTTGTCTCATTTATATTTTTCTTATTTATTGAAACAGGAAACATAGAAGAGAGAAAAAAAGTTTGATGGGGGAAGATAATGAGTTTAATTTTGGTGCCAGTTAATTTGAGGTACCAGTGGAGTTGCTAAGTAGAGGTATCCAGTAGACTATGGATACAAGGGTCTAGAATATAGGACTGAGATCTGAAAAGGCAGAAGATCTTGGAGTTATTTACTTATATGATAATTCAAGCATAGGAATGGGTGAGATTACCTACAAGAATGTGTAAAGAGGGATAGATAGAATCCTTGGACAGAACACTGAGGAATAACATTTAAAAGACAGGCAGAAACAAAAGGAGATCTCACAAAGAAAGCTGAGGAGTGGCCAAAGAGGTGGTAAGAAAATCAAGAGATTAAAAAATAAACAAGTGGGACTTCATCAGACTAAGGAGCTTCCGTAAGGCAAAGGAAACTGAACAAAATGAAAAGACAACCCACCAACTGGGAGAAAATACTTGCAAATCATATATCTGACAAGGGGTTAATCTCCAAAATATATAAAACTCATACAGCTCAACAACAAAAAAACAACCTGATCATAAAATGGGCAGAGGATATAAACAGACATTTTTCCAAAGAAGATATACAGATGACCAACAGGCACATGAAAAGATGTTCAACATCACTAATCATCAGGGAAATGCAAATCAAAACTACAATGAGATATCATCTTACAACTGTTAGAATGGCTATAATTAGCAAGAGAAAAAACAACAAATGTTGGAGAAGATGTGGAGAAAAGGGAACCCACATACACTCCTTGTGGGAATGCAAACTGGTGCAGCCACTATGGAAAACAGTATAGAGATTTCTCAAAAAATTAAAAATAGAAATCCCATATGACCCAGCTATCCCACTACTAGGTATTTATCCAAAGAACTTGAAATCAACAATTTAAAGAGGCTTATGCACCCCTATGTTCATTGCAGTATTATTCACAATAGCCAAGAAGTGGAAGCAACCCAAGTGCCCATCAACTGATGAATGGATAAAGAAGAGGTGGTATATATATACAATGGAATACTACTCAGCCATAAAAAAGACAAAATCATTCCATTTGCAACAACATGGATGGAATTTGAGGGTATTATGTTAAGTGAACTAAGCCAGACAGAGAAAGACAAACACTATGATTTCACTCACATGTAGAAAATAAACAAATACAAGGACAAAGAGAACAGATTGGTGGTTACCACAGGGAAAGGGGTTTGGGGGGGGGTGGGCATAAGGTATAAAGAGGCACGTATATATGGTGACTGACAAACAATAACGTACAACCTAAATTTCACAATGTTATAAACTATTATGACCTCAATAAAAAAAAAATGGAAGAGCTCATCGTCAAATTTGTATGAAATTGCAAGGGACCCTGAATATCTGAAACAGTGTTGAAAAAAAAGTTGGAGGACTCACACTTCTGATTTCAAAACTTACTACAAAGCTACAATAATCAAACTGATACTGTCATAAGGATAAACATAAGGACCAACGGAATAGAACTGAAAGCCCAGAAATAAACACATACAACCATGGCCAACTGATTTTCAACAAGGGTGCCAAGACATTTCAATGGTGAAAGAACAGTTTCTTCAATAATGGTGTTGGGACAATTGGATATCTACACACCATATGCAAAAATTAACTGAAAATGGATCAATGACCTAAATATAAGAGCTAAAACCACAAAACTCTTATAAGAAAACATAAGGGTAAATCCTTATGAACTTGTATTTGGCAATAAATTCTTAGGTGTGACACCAAAAATAATAAATGAGTAATAAAAGAAAAAATAGATAAACTGAACATCATTAAACTTGAAAACTTTTGTGCATCAAAGGACATTATCAAGAAAATGAAAAGACAACTAAGGAATGGGAGAAAATATTTGCAAAGCAAACATCTGAGTCTAGTATCCAGAACATATAAAGAATTCATAATCAACAACAAAAAGACAACCCAATTAAAAATGGGCATAGGACTTGAATAGACATTTCTCCAAAGAAGATATATGAATGTCTAACAAGCACATGAAAAGATGCTCAACATCATTAGTCATTAGGGAAATGAAAATCAAAACCACAATGAGATACCACTTCATGCCCACTAGGATGACTAAAAACAAAGACAGATAATAACAAGTGTTGTTATGGATGTGGAGAAATCAGAACCTTCATACATTGCTGGTGGGAGTGTAAAATGGTTCAGCTGCTGTGGAAAGCAGTTTATTGGTTTTTTAACAAGTTAAACATAGAAGTACCATATTACCTAGTAATTCTACTCCTAGTTATGTACCCAAAAGGATTGAAAACAGTCAAACAAACATTTGTATATGAATGTTAACAGCAATACTATTCACAATTGCCAAAAGGTGTAAACAACTTAAATCTCTATTAACTGATGGATGGATAAACAAATTGTGGTATATACATACAATGTATTATTATTCAGCCATAAAAAGAAATGACATAAGAGAGCAAGAGAAGAAAAAGGAACAGAGTAGAACTACAAAAACAACCAGAAAACAATTAACAAAATGGCAATAAGTATGTACCTATCAATAATTACTTTAATTATAAATGGACTAAATGCTCGAATCAAAAGAAGCAGGGTGGATGAATGGATAAAAAATCAAGATCCAAATATATCCTGCCTAAAAGGACTCACTTCAGATCTAAAGACACACACAGACTGGAAGTGAAGGAATGGAAAAAGATATTCCAATGCAAATGGAAATGAAAAGAAATCTGGGGTAAAAATACTTATATCAGAAAAAAGAGACATTAAAACAAAGACTGTAAAAGGGGACAAAGGAGCCAGCCCTGATGGCCTAGTGGTTAAAGTTCGGTGCACTTTGCTTCAGCAGCTTGGGTTCAGTTCCCAGATGTGGAACCACACCACTGTCTGTCAGTAACCATGCTGTGGCAACAGCTCACATAGAACTAGAAGGACTTACAACTAGATTATACAACTATGTACTGGGGCTTTGGGGAGGGGAAAGTAAAAGAGAGTGGCCACAGATGTTAGTTCAGGATGTATCTTCATTAGAACCACTAACAAAAAAGCGGTTAGATATGATATCAAAAACATAAAATGTGGGAGGAGGAGAGTAAAAGATCTTTTAGAAAGAGGTCAAACTAAAGAGACCATCAACTTAATACAGATTGCTATATACGTATGTTATTATATATGAACCTCATGGTAATCACAAACCAGAAACCTATAATGAATACACAAAAAACTAAGAGAAAGGAACCCAAACATAATATTAAGGAAGGCATCAAACTACAAGAGAAGAGAGCAAGGGAAGAAGAAAGGAACAGAAGAACTACTAAAACACCAAGAAAAAAAGTTAAAAAATGGCAATAAGGGGCCGCCCAGTGGCACAGCTGTTTAGTCCGTGCTTGGCAGCCCAGGGTTCGTGGGTTCAGATCCCGGGTGCCCACCGATGCACTGCTCGTCAGCCACGCCGCAGCGGTGTCCCATATAAAGTAGAGGAAGACTGGCACAGATATTAGCCCAGGGCCAGTCTTCCTCAGAGGAGGACTGGCAACAGTTGTTAGCTCAGGACTGGTCTTCCTCACAAAAAAAATAAAAATAAAAATGTCAATAAGTACATACTTATCAATAGCTACTTTAAATGTCAATGGACTAAATGCTCCAATCAAAAGGTATAGGGAGGCTGATTGGATAAAAAAAAAAAGACCCATATATATACTGCATACAAGAGACACACTTCAGACCTAAAGACACTCACAAACTGAAAGTGAAGGGATGGAAAAAGATACTCCATGCAAATGGCAATGAAAAGAAAGCAGGGGTAGCAATAATTATATCAGACAAAACAGACTTTAAAACAACAACTATAACAAGAGACAAAGAAGGGCACTACATAATGACCAAGGGAACACTCCAACAAGAGGATATAACACTTGTAAATATCTATGCACCCAACATGGGAGCACCTAAATATATAAAGCAATTAACAGACATAAAAGGAGAAATAGACAGTAACACAATAATAGTAGGGGACATTAACACTCCACTTACACTAATAGAGAGATCATCCAAACAGATGATCAATAAGGAAACACTGGCCTTAAATGACATTGGCCTTAAATGACACTAGACCAGATGGACTTAGTAGATATGTACACAACATTCCATCCAAAAACCAAAGAATACACATCCTTTTCAAATGCACACCGAACATTCTCCAGGATTGATTACATTTTAGGCCACAAAAGAAGTTTCAATAAATTGAAGAAGATTGAAATAATACCAAGCATCTTTCCTGACCACAACAGTATGAAACTAGAAATCAGTTTCGGGAAGAAAATCAGAAAAGCCACAAATACGTGGAGATTAAACAAAATATTGCTGAACAACGATTGGGTCAATGAAGAAATCAAAATATACCTGGAGACAAATGAAAATGAAAATACGACATGCCAGTATTTAAGGGATACAGCAAAAGCGGTTCTAAGAGGAAGTTTATAGCAATACAGGCCTACCTCAACAAACAAGAAAAATCTCAAATAAACCATCTAACAGTGCACCTAACGGAACTGGAAAAAGAAGAACAAACAAAGCCCCAAATCAGTAGGAGGGAAATAATAAAAATCAGAGCAGAAATAAATGAAATGGAGACAAAAAAAAATAGAAAAAATCAATTGAAACCAAGAGCTGGTTCTTTGAAAAGATAAACAAAATTGACAAACCTTTAACTAGACTCACCAAGAAAAAAATAAATAAATAAAATCAGAAATGAAAGAGAAGAAATTACAATGGACACCTCAGAAATACAAAAGATTATAAGAGAACACTACAAAAAGCTATATGCCAACAAATTCGATAATCTAGAAGAAATGGATATTCTTAGAATCACACAACTTTCCAAAACTGAATCAAGAAGAAATAGAGAATTTGAATAGACCAGTTACCAGTAAGGAGATCGAAACAGTAATCAAAAATATGCCCAAAAATAAAAACCCAGGGACCAGACAGCTTCCCTGGTGAATCCTACCAAACATTCAAAGCAGACTTAATACCATCCTTCTCAAACTCTTCCAAAAATTGAAGAGGAAGGAAAGCTTCCTAACTCATTCTACAAAGCCAACATTACCCTCATACCAAAACCAGACAGGGACAATACGAAAAAAGAAAACTACAGGCCAATACCACTGATGAACATTGATGCAAATATCCTCAACAAAATACTAGCAAATCGAATACAACAATCCATTAAAAAGATCATACACCATGATCAAGTGGGATTTATTCCAGGGATGCAGGGATGGTTCAATATCCACAAAACAATCAACGTGATACATGACATTAACCAAATGAAGAGTAAAAATCACACGATCATCTCAATAGATGCAGAGAAAGCATTTGACAAGATATACAGCATCCATTTATGATAAAAACTGAATAAAATGGGTATAGAAGGAAAGTACCTCAACATAATAAAGGCCATATATGACAAACCCACAGCTAATACCATTCTCAATGGTGAAAAACTGAAAGCTATCCCTCTAAGAACAGGAACCAGACAAGGATGCCCACTTTCACCACTCCTATTTAACATAGTATTGGAAGTCCTAGCCAGAGCAATCAGGCAAGAAAAAGAAATAAAAGGGATCCAAATTGGAATGGAAGAAGTGAAACTGTCACTATGCAGATAACATGATTTTATATATATAAAACCCTAAAGAATCCACCAAAAAACTTTTAGAAATAATAAATGAAGATGGTAAAGTTGCAGGATACAAAATCAACACAAAAATCAGTTGCATTTCTACACACTAACAACAAAGTAGCAGAAAAAGAAATTAAGAATACAATTCCATTTACAATCACAACAAAAGAATAAAATACCTAGGAATGAACTTAACCAAAGAGGTGAAAGACCTGTACACTGAAAACTATAAAACATTGTTGAAAGAAATTGAGGAAGACACAAAGAAATGGAAAGATATCTGTGCTCTTGGATTGGAAGAATTAACATAGTTAAAATGTCCATACTTCCTAAAGCAATCTATAGAGTCAATGCAATCCCTATCAAAGTTCCAAGAACATTTTTCACAGAAATAGAACAAAGAATCCTAAAATTTATATGGAACAACAAAAGACCTGAATAGCCAAAGGAATCCTGAGAAAAGAGAATAAAACTGGAGGTCTCACACTCCCTGATTTCAAAATATACTACAAAGCTATAGTAACCAAAACAGCATGGTACTGGCACAAAAACAGACACACAGGTCAATGGAACAGAATCGAGAGGCCAGAAATAAACCCACACATCTATGGACAGCTAATTTTCGACAAGGGAGCCAAGAATATACAATGGGGAAAGGAACGTCTCTTCAACAAATGGTATTGGGAAAACCATTCAGCCACATGCAAGAAAATGAAAGCAGACCATTATCTTACACCATACACAAAAATTAACTCAAAATGGATTAAAGACTTGAATGTAAGACCTGAAACCATGAAACTTCTAGAAGAAAACAGAGGGAGTATGCTCTTCGACATTGATCTTAGCAACATATTTTCAAGTATCGTGTCTGAAGGGAAGGGAAACAATAGAAAAAATAAACAAATGGGACTACATCAAACTAAAAAGCTTCTACACAGCAAAGGAAACCATCAACAAATGAAAAGACAACCTAACAACTGGGAGAAGATATTTGCAAACCATATATCTGATAAGGGGTTAATCTCCAAAATATATAAAGAACTCATACATCTCAACAACAAAAAAACTAACAACCCAATTAAAAATGGGCAAAAGACCTGAACAGACATTTATCCAAAGAAGACATACAGATGGCCAACAAGCACATGAAAAGATGCTCAACATCATTAACTATCAGGGAAATGCTCATCAAATCTACGAGATATCACCTCACTCCCGTCAGAATGACCATAATTAACAAGACAGGAAACAACAAGTGTTGGAGAGGATGTGGAGAGAAGGGAACTCTCTTATACTGCTGGTGGAGTGCACAATGGTGAAGCCACCATGGAAAACAGTATGGAGATACCTCAAAAAATTAAGAATAGAACTACCATACAATCCAGCTATTCCACTGCCGGGTATTTATCCAAAGAATATGAAAACACCAATGTGTGAAGAAGATACATGCACCCCTACATTCATTACAGCATTATTCACAATAGCCAAGACTTGGAAGCAACCTAGGTGCCCATCAAGGGATGAAGGGATAAATATGTGGTATATATACACAACAGAATACTACTCTGCCTTAAGAAACGATGAAATCCAGCCATTGGTGACAACATGGATGAACCTTGAGGGTGTTATGCTAAGTGAAAGAAGTCAGAGGGAGAAAGTCAAATAGCATATGATCTCACTCATAAGTAGAAGATAAAAACAACAACAAACAATCACGTAGAGACAGGGATGGATTGGTGGTTACCAGAGGGGAAGCGGGGAGGGAGGAGGGCAAAAGGGACGATTGGGCATATTTGTGTGGTGATGGATTATAATTAGTCTTTGGGTGGTGAACATGATGTAATCTATACAGAAATCGAAATATAATGATGTACACCTGAAATTTATATAATGCTATAAACCAATGTTACTGCAGTAGAAAAAAAAGGATTTAATTTTTTTCACAAGTAAAAAAATAATAAAAATTAAAAATGAACAAACAAAACAAAACAGAAACAAACTCATAGATACACAGAACAAACTGGTGGTTGCCAGAAGGGAGGGGGGGTATGAGGATGGGCGAAATAGGTGAAAAGGATTAAGAAGAATAAAATTCCAGTTATAAAATATATAAGCCATTGGGATGTACTATACTGCATAGAGAATATGGTCAATAATATTGTAATAACTTTGGTGACAGATGGTTACTAGACTTGTGATCATTTCATAATGTATATAAATGTCAAATCATTATGTTGTACAGCTGAAACTACTATAATGTTGTATGTCAAGTATACTTCAATTTAAAAAATGACATACTGACATATGCTCCAATGTGGATGAACCTCAAAAACATTATGCTAAGTGAAAGACGCCAAACACAAAAGGTCACATATTGTATGATTCCATTTATATGAAATATCCAGAATAGGTAAATCTATAGAGACAGAAAGCAGATTGGTAGTTGTCAGGGGCTGGGGGAAAGTGGGAATGGGATTAATAGCTTAATGTATATGGGATTTTACTTTGGGCTGATGAAAATGTTTTGGGACTATATAGAGGTGGTAGTTGCTCAACACTGTGAATATACTAAACATCTCTGAACTGTTCACTCTAAAATGGTTAATTTTTTATGTAAATTTTATCTCAATTAAAAAAGGAAAAAAGATACAAGAAAGAGAAGGAATAATCAAGAGCACATTGTCTCTGAGGAGTCAGATAGCAACAGAATCAGTAGTACAGATTGAAGGGAATTGATTAAATTCTTCTTTGTACCTGGTACATTTTCAGTCACAGTTATCACACCTTTTGTAACATTACAGGGAAAATTTGACAACAATAATGAATACATTATTGGGATATGAATAGCAAAATAGTAATAATAATAGCAGTTAATATTTTTGTGGTAGGCACTTTGCTAAAAGATTTATATAAATTATTTCACTTAAGCTTAATGACTCTATGGGATAAGACTTCATTACTCCCTTTTACAGATGAGGAAATAAGAGAAACTATGTAACTTATTTAATTTCATTAAGTATTAAGAAGCAAAGACTGTGAATCAAACCCAGGTTTTTATTAGTTCAAAGCCTATATTCTTCACCACCATACTATCCTGTCTCCAGAGAAGAGACAGGCTGTGATGAACAATGGGGATACCAGTTTCCCCTCCTAGGAGAATAACGTTTAACTTAATTTAGGCACTGGAACAAGTACTCATCTTTGCCAGGAATGATTCGGAAGTCAGAGTGGGTCTAAACCACAAATTGAGAACTTAGGGCTTAAGAGAGGAGATAAGGACTGATATTTAATTTGGTTGCCTGGAAGGATATTTATGACATTGACTGAATAGAGAATACATTAGGACTACAGACGGGTTGTGTACAAAAAGATAATTTCAAATTTAGAACTGCTATATGTTAGTGAGACATCCAGGTAAAGATGCTTAGAAGGACATGTTGGTCGGCAAAGAAAGAAAAGAAAGAGAAAAGGGAATAAATTTACTGAAAAACCACTGTGTGCCAGGTACTACTAAGTATTTTATACATAACATCTCATTTAATCCTCAAAAAACCCTTTTAAGATAGTAATGATGGTGGTGGTGGTGGTGGTGATGGTGGTAGTAGTAGTGGTAGTAAACATTTACTGAGTACTTACTAGGTGCTGGGCATTATTCTAAGCATATTACAAATATGAACTATTGACTCTTCGCAACTCTATAAATAAGGGACATAGTATTATCCCCCTTTTACAAATGAGGAACTAAAGCACAGATGGGTAAATAACTTGTTGAAAATCACAAAACTAATAAGTGGCAAAGCCAGAATCTGAAATGGTACACAGTTTCTCTCTCTCTCCTTTTTTTTTTTTTTTTGCATTCTGCAAATAAGGAAACTGAGGTTCAGAGGTTAGGTAGCTTGCCCTAGATTACACAGTTATTAAGTGGTCTCAGACAGGCTATTTATACCCTGGGCTATCTGACTACAAAGTCCATGTCTTTCAACTGCACTATTTGTGAAGATCACCAGCATAAAGATGATCGGCATGGATAAAACCATTTAAGAAGAAAATATAGAGCAGGAGGAACACTGAGTAAAGAATCTTCAAAGTTGAGAAAGTTGTTAAAGGCTATGTACATAGCTGTGAGTACTATCAAATTAAAATATTTTGTCAATCTCAAAGGTAAATGTAAAATTAAAGATCTAAGCAAAGTGAAGCTGACGATGCTGCCTTCTCAGAGTAGTCTTCCTCTCATTATCCTGGCCTCTGAAATTCATGGATATTTATACAAATGAAGACAGGGTTGCAAAGTACTGGATAAAAATCAAAGAAATTTCTCACTGTCACATAGAAAAATAAAGCCAAAAACAGGTTTAAAAACAAAAAAGTAAAAATAAAAATGATAAAATAAGGCTGGAGATAAAATGCTTACTTTTTACAAAGATGTTCACAAAGATAACTGGTAGAATAATTAATGTTATTGAATAATTTGATCCAATAAGCAATTACAAGGAAAATTAAATTTTGTTGAAAATAATAAAAATGGGTAGGGGAGCAGACAAGACCAGTCTAGTAAGCCAGCTTTCTCTCTCTCCACTCTCCTCTTAGGTGTTAAAACACCTTCCTTGCAGGACTTCTTTCAGTGCCTCCTAAACACCATACTCTCTTGTCAAGCATACACTCATTTACTAATTCAACAAAATCTGTTGGGCACCTACCATGTGTCAAGCATCATGCTAGATGATTGGATGAATGGTAAACACACACCCTTTGCTCTCAAGAGCTCAAATTCTAGTAAAAGAGACAGACATTCAATAGACAGACACAAAAAGTGTTAACTACAGTTATGATAAGGGAAAGTGCAGGATACTATGGGAGTATATAGCAGTCTAATGTATTCTGGAAGGCTGAGAAAACCTTTTTCTGTGGAAATGATATTTAAATTGAGACCTGAAGGATGTGCAGCAGCTCTGAGAAACAGTATGGTGTCCACCAGGATGTGGCGTTAGCAAGGAGGAAAAGTGGGTATATGAAGGTGATGAGGGATGTGATTAGGATAACTCTCAGAAAATTGTAGTTAGCAGCTATAGATGGTGGTGCCATTTACTGGAACAGAGAACTCTAGAAAACAAACAGGTCAATGGATAAGATCATGAATTTAATTGTGGACATTTAAGTTGAAGTACTTGTGAGATAATCAAGTCATGATGAGCACTTGGACATATAGATTTGGACATATAGGCAGTTGGACATATAGGTTTGGGGCTCAGAACAAAAATCTGGGCTGTGGATAGACATTTTAGATTATCAGTATCTATAATCAAAGTCATGGGAAGAGATCATATAAATCACTTAGGGATAATATAGTGAAGAAAAAAGATAAGTACCAAGCATTTAGAGGACAGAAAGAGAAAAAAAAAAGCAACTAGAGAGAATGAAAACCAGGAAAGTATAGTAACAGAAGACAACAAAAAAGACTATTTCAAGGAGAGAGCTGTGAAATGCTACTGAGAGGTCAAGTGAGATGGAAATATTTACTCTTTGACTTAGAACATTTTTCCCTCTTGGCTGGTTAAATTTATACTCATCCTTCAGGGTTCAGCTGAATTATTTCTTCCAGCCAGCACTGTCAGAATTCCTAATTCTGGTTTATGTACCTGTCCTATGTGTACCTTGTACATACTCCTATCACAGCATTTATCATTCTGTGGTAATTGTAATTGCCTATTTACTCATCCACATATCCACCATAATTCAAACTTGTCAAATGTATAAAGAAGCAAGACTGTGGGTCTGCTTCAAAATTGTATCTCCCTCAAATGCAATCTTTCTCATATCTGTCTCCCATCCTTCCCATAGCTACTAGCATAGTGCCTGGCAACAAGGTTAGTACTCAGTAAATAGTTGTTGACATTTATTTAATTAGTACTTATTATATGCCCATCACTGAGCTGGATGTAATGGAGGAAATAAGGCATTAATTGTCAGACAATAACCCTACCTTCAAAGAGCTTCTTTTCTGATTATATGCAGCTAAAACTTAAATGAACAAATAAGAATAAAGTGTATTTCTTACCATGTCAGTAGTCATCACTTTTGCTACAATATGTGTTATAGTCTTTCCAAAGTCTCTTTTTCCTTTCCTACGCCTCAGAATTCTTGGAAAAAAAGGTCCATGAACTCTAGAGTTGAAAACATTTATTTATGATTAAATTAACATGGAAAGGACTCAACTATACTTAGAAAATAACAACCTGGTACTATGCATCTTTGAGAAGTAGGTTTCACTAATTTTAAGCTCCTTGAGAGCAATGAGCAACTCGAGAGCAATGGAATGATTAAAATATTTTAGATAACTGGGTGTTTAAACACTTGAAATCTAAAATCTTTTCATTTTAATGGCTTGTACCTGGAAATGTGCATGCAACCCACTACAATCCTAATCTACTGAATTATGACTCAACACAAAGCAGAGGTGGGTTATGTTTGATACTGAGGCATAAGAATGTTTTGGGACAGCCCTGATTTTAGATACTATGTTCAGTTAACAGATTGTTTTGTTTCAAAGTATATGGTCTCCAGAGATGTAGTTCGCTGTTGGGCTCCCAGCAGAACAATTCTAGCTTCTCTCTTAGTTTTTTTTTTTATTATTTGCTATTCAGCATTTCTAATTAATTCCATTCTTTCTCTTCTTTCTGCTTTTCTTTACAGTTCCTGTTTCCTATCTCTTAATCATTTCAGTGTATTGAAAGAAAGAAAATAAATTTGAGTGTAACTTTATCATTACTGTCTGTCAGCCGAAAGGGACACTCCTTTTCCAGCAGATAGGGATTTACCAGTAATCTCCTTAGGTGTAATTTTTTGGGTTCTCTGCAGCACTTTACTGCTTGATGCTAATGTGATGTAGCTTTAGTACTAATATTTTTCAGCTTTATTTCAATTATCAAATATTTTGTGAAGCTTAAAATTTCAGGAAACTGTTTCTAAGAGTTTACCATGCAAGTCATTCCAATTTGAATTCCAACATATTAGCAATGTCCTCCAAAGCAAAAGTTTCACTTAACATTTCAAAATCAAATCTAGTCAGCATTTTTATACCTATTTAAGCAAGTGGTTTTGATTTTGAGAAAGAAAACTACTCACACATTTTTTTCACTATATACCTGATTACTAGCTGCTCAAAGAGTAAAGCATCCTATATTCAGGAAATACAGTAGTTTATCATGCAATCCTAGTTGTAAAATCAGAGGTATATTTAAGTGATTGTTTTTTTAAACATTGCATTTTACATTTTATTTATTTTTGTGTGTGTGGGGAAGACCAGCCCTGAGCTAACATCTGTTGCCAATCCTCCCCTTTTTGCTGAGGAAGACTGGCCCTGGGCTAACATCCATGCCCATCTTCCTCCACTTTATATGGGACGCCACCACGGCATGGTTGACAGGCAGTACGTTGGCAGGCGCCCGGGATCCGAACTCGCAAACCGCAGGCTGCCAAGCACGAACTAAACCGCTGTGCCACCGGGTGGCCCCTTAAGTGATTTTTTTAAAATCAAATTTATTAAGGTATAATTAACATAACAGACACTAATTTTAAGTGAACCATTTCATGAGGTTTTACAAATTTAACTCATCCACAATAATCAAGATATAGAACATTCCCATCACACTGAGTTCCTTCATGCATCTTTGCAATTAATCCTCCACACCCATTCCCAAGCAAACACGGTTCCACTTTCTGTCATAGATTTCCCTTTCTCGGAATTTTTAAGTGGAATTTTAAAGCAGAATAATATACTATGTGTTCTTTTGTGTCTGGCTTTTTTCACTTAGCCTATTTTGAGATCCATCATGTTATTTTGTGTATTGGCAATTTGTTTCTTAATATTGCTGAGCAGTATTTTATTATAGGACTTTCTACAATACAAGATCATGTCATCTGCAAACAGAGATAATTTTACTTCTTCCTTTCCAATCTGGATGACTTTTCTTTTTCTTGCCTATTGCCTTGGCTAGAACCTCTAGTACAATTTGAATAAAAGTGGCAAGAGCGAACATCCTTGTCTTGTTCCTGATCTTAAGGGGAAACATCCATTCTTTCACCACTAAGTATGATGCTAGTTACAGGTTTTTCATAGACGGCCTTAAACAGGTTGAGGAAGATCCCTTCTATTCCAAGTTTTTTGAGAACTTTTATCACCAAAAGAGTATTGAATTTTATCAATGCTTTTTCTGTGTCTACTGAGATGATCATGTGGCTTTTGTTTTTTATTCAATTAATATGGTGCATTACATTGAGTGATTTTCATGTTAAACCAACCTCGCATTCCTGGGATATATCCCCCTTGAACATAGTATCTGATCTTCTTTATCTGTTGCTAGACTCAGTTTGTTAGTAAATTATTGAGACTTTTGCATCTATGTTCATAAGGGATATTACTCTGTAGTTTTCTTTTCTTGTGATGTCTTTGTATGGTTTTGGTATCAGGGTAATAGTGGCCTCATAGAATGAGTTGGCGGAGTGTTCCCTTCTCTTGTATTATTTGGAAGTCTGTAAAGAATTGGTGTTAATTCTTTAAATGTTTGGTAGAATTCACTAGCGAAGACATCTGGTCCTCAGCTTTTCTTTGTGGGTAGCTTTTTTTTCTTTTTGCTGAGGAAGATTTGCCCTGAGCTAACATCCACTGCCAATCTTCCTGGGTTTTTTTTGTATGTGAGCCACCGCCACAGCATGGCCACTGACAAATGAGAGATGTAGGTCCACGCCCAGGAACTGAACCCAGGCCACTGAAGCACAGTGCACCGAATTTAACCACTAGGCCACTGGGGCTGGCCCGTGGGTAGTTTTTTAATTAGCTTGCTAATTCAATCTCCTTACTTGCTATAGATCCATTCAGATTTTCTGTTTCTACTTGAGTCAGTTTGGGTAAATTGTGTCTCTCTAGGAATTCATTCATTTGATCTAAGTTATCTAATTTATTGGCATATAACTGCTCACAGTATTCCTTAATAATCCTTTGTATTTCTATTCAGGTTTTTATGTGCGTGTGAGTTTTCAACTTAGTTGGGTAAGTACCAGCTAGGAGCACAAGTGCTGGGTTGTGTGGTTAGCCAATGTATAGCTTTTAAGAAACTGCCAAACTGTCTTCCAAAGAGGCTGTACTATTTTACACTCCCATCAACGATGAATGAGAGTTCTTTTTTGCTCCACATCCTTGTCAGCAATTGCTATTGTCAGTTTTTTGGATTTTAGCCATTCTAATAGGTATGTAATGGTATCTTGTCGCTTTAATTTGCAATTCCCTAATGACAAATAATGTTGAGCATCCTTTTATATGCTTATTTACCATCTGTATATCTTCTTTGGTGAGTTGTCTGTTCAGATCCTTTGCCCATTTTTAATTGGGTTGTTTAGTTACTTATGGATGAATTTCAAGAGATCTTTGTATATCTTAGATGCAGTCTTTATCAGATACGTGTTTTGCAAATATTTTTTTCCAAATCCATGGCTTGTCTTTTCATTCTCTTACCAATGTCTTTCACAAAGCAGAAATTTTTAATTTTAATAAAGTCCAATTTGTCACTTTCTTCTCATGGATCATACTTTCGCTGTTGTAGCTAAAAACTCAATGCCAAACCCAAGGTCATGTAGGTTTTCTCCTATATTTTATTCTAGAAGTCTTACAGTTTTATTTTACTTTAGGTCTCTGGGTCGCTTTGAGTTCATTTTTGTGAAAAGTGTAAGGTCTGTATCTAGGTTCATGTTTTTGCATATGGACATTCAATTATTCTAGCACCATTTGCTGAAAATAATATTCTTTCTCCATTGAATTTCCTTTGTTCCTTTGTCAAAGATCAGTCAGATGTATTTGTGTGGGTCTATTTACAGACTTTGTTCTGTTCCATTGATCTTCGTGTCTATTCTTTCACCAATACCATGCTTTCTTGATTGCTATAGTTTTATAGTAAGCCTTAAAATTGGGTAGAATGAGTATACCCACTTTATTCTTCTTCAGTACTGTGTTGGCTATTCTAGGCTTTTTGCCTTTCCATATGAATTTTAGAAGTAGTTAGCCAATATCTACAAACTAGCTTGCTGGGATTTTCATTAGGATTGCACTGAATCTACAGGTCAAGCTGGGAAGAAGTGACATCTTAACATATGTCATTACACATTTTGTTATGTACATATTTTGTACCATTTATACCTAAATATTTCATTTTTTTGGTTCTATTGTAAGTGATATTTTTTTAAAATTTCAAATTGTTTGTTGCTGGTGTATAAGGAAGCAGTTGACTTTTGAATATCAACCTTGGATGCTGTCAACTTGCTATACTCATTTATTAGTTCCAGGGGCTTTTGTTGTTGTTGTTGTTGATTTCTATGTAGACAATCGTGTCATCTGCAAAGAGTTTTATTTCTTTGTTCCCAATCTGTATTATCTTTTATTTCCATTTCTTGTCCTATTGCACTATCTAGGACTTCCAGTATGATGTTGAATAGGAATGATGAGAGAAAATATCCTTGACTTATTCCTGATCTTAGGGGGAAAGCATTCAGTTTCTCACCATTAAATATGAAGTTAGCTATAGGTTTTTTTGTAGTTCTTTATCAATTTGAGGAATTCTCCTCTATTCCTATTATTATTACTATTATTATTGCTTGATCTATTCATTATTGAAAAATGGATGCTGAAGTCTCCAACTATAACAGTGGATTTGTCTATTTGTCCTGACACATCCATTAATTTTCACCTTACATATTTTGATGCTCTGTTGTTGGGTTCATACACATATGTCTTTTTGGAGAACTGAACTGTTTATCATTATGCAATGCCCCTATTTATCCCTGTTAATTTTACTGGTTCTGAAAGCCTACTTTGTCTGAAATTAACATAGCTACTCCAGCTTTTTAGTTGTTGTGTTAGCATGAAGTATCTTTCTCTAACCCTTTACTTGTAACATTTCTAAGCCTTTATATTTAAAGTGGGTCTCTTAGAGCCAGCCCTGATGGCCTAGTAGTTAAAGTTTGGCACTCACCGTTTCAGCATCCCAGGTTTGCTTCCCAGTCGGAGAACCACACCTGTCAGTTACCATGCTGTGGCGGCAGCTCACATAGAACTAGAATGACTTACAACTAGCATATACAACTATGTACGGGGCTTTAGGGAGGAAAAAAATAAAAAATAAATAAAGTGGGTTTCTTATAGATGACATATAGTTGGATCTTATCTTTTTATCCACTTTGACAATCTCTAACTTTTGATTTACGTATTTAGACCATCACATTTAAAGTTGATTTTTGATATAGTTGAATTAATACCTACCATACTTGTAACTGTTTCCTATTTGTTGCACTTGTTCTTTGTTTATTTTTCCCTCCTTTTCTGCCTCCTCTAGTTTTAGTTGAGCATTTTGTGATTCCATTTTATCTACATTCTTAACATATCAATTATTTAAAAATTTTTTTTAGTGTTTTGCCTATAGACTGCAATATACATTTTTAACTAATCTAAGTCCACCTTCAAATAACACTATACTACTTCATATGCAGTGGAGGTACCTTTTAACAGAATATTCTCAATCTCCCCTCCCATCCTTTATAATATTACTGTCACTTATTTCACCAATCCATAAACTATTATCACCTAATACCATCATAACTACTATTACTTTAAATAGTTATCTTTTAGATCAATTGAGAATAAGAAAAATAAAAGATTTTATTTTACCTTCATTTATTCCTTCTCCAAAGTTCTCCCTTATACATAGATCTGAGCTTTTGACCTTTAACATTTTTCTTCTCCCTGAAGAACTTCTTCTAATCTTTCTTACAGAGCCAGGCTATTGGTGACAAATTCCCTTTTTTTTTTTTTTTTTTGGTCAAAGAAAGCTATTTCCTCTTCACTTTTCAAGGATAATTTCACTGGATATAGAATTCTAGGTTGGTGGTTCTTTCAACACTTTGAATATTTCACTCCAGTCTCACCCTGTTTACATGGTTTCTTATAAGAAGTCATTGTAATTCATATTCTTGTTCACTTATGGGTAAGGTGTTCCCCTAGCTCCCTTCAAGATTTTTTCTTTATCTGGAGTTTTCTTCAGTTTGAATATGATATGCCTAGGCATAGATTTTTTTGGCATTTATCCTACTTGGTGTTCTCTGAGCTTCCAGGATCTGTGGTATGGTGTCTCCATTTAACTTTGAAAATTTTTCACCATTATTAATTCAAATATTTCTTCTACTGCATTTGCTCTTTCTTCTCTTCTGGTACTCCAGTTACACATGTGCTACACTCCTTTGAAATGGTTCCAGTTTTGGGGTGTTTTGTTCTGTTTTTTCATTCTTTTTTTTTCTGCATTTCAGTTTGAGAGGATTCTATTGACATATCTTCAAGCTCACTGATTCTTTCCTCAGTTGTGTCCCATCTCTTGGTGAGCCCAACAATGGTATTCTTCAATTCTATTTACAGTAGTTTTGACTTCTAGCATTTTCTTTTAATTCATTCTTAGAGTTTCCATCTTCTGTTTACATTATCCATCTGTTCTTTCATGTTGTGTACTTTTCTGTTAGAGTCTTTAAGATATTAATCAGAGTTGTTTTAAATCCCCTATCTGATTAATTCCAAAATCATACCTGAATCTGGTACTGATGCTTGCTTTCCCTCTTCAGATTTAGTTTTTTCTTGCCTTTTAGCATGTCTTGTGATTTTTTGTTGAAAGCTAGGCATGATGTATTATTGACTAACAGGAACTGAGGTAAATAGGTTTTTAGTGTGAGATTTTATATTAACCTGGCCAGGAGGGTGGGCTGTGTTTAATGTTTGCTGTCAGAGGCATGTAGGTGGTCAGAGGTATCAAATTTCTGTACCTTCCATATTTTTGTATACTCTGTTGTCTTTGGGCTTCCTTAAAGACTCCCTTTAGTCAGTCTGTGTCTTGCAGCTCTTTTAGCTATAATCCAGTTATTAAACTGGAGCCCTATTGGTGTGGCTGTAAGGCATGGTGGAGAGGAAGTGTTCTATAATCTTATGATTAAATATTAATCTTTTAGTGGGTCTATGTCCCTAGACTGTGACCTTCACAAGTGTTCCTTAGTCACCCTCTCTCCCCAGACAGGAAGGCTAGAGGGGCTGGAGTCGGAGAAAATGCCCTTCCCCTAGGTGGGAAAAGTCTTTTCCCCTGGAGAGCAGATCTTTGTTATGGAGAATGCTCTTGGTGTATTTCACAATTATTACTTTCCCCCTCTCCCTGTCAGAATCATAATGGGATCTTTCTTGGCTCTTCACCTGAGAGCATTGTGAGATTCCTGGAGATAAAAACCCACAAAGGTGTGGGGTCTCTCTAAGAACTGCAGCCCTTCAGGAGTTTCTCACTCTCATACTTTTCCACACTCAGACTCCAGCAATTTACCAAAATCACCATTTAAGCATTCTTACAGTTTATGGCTCTAGCAGGTTCTTTCCAGGTAAGCTGATCTTGGCTGTAACTCTTTGAATTTACATATCTTCCCAGATTTCAGGGTGGCAGTCTGCCCTGTGACCTCAGCTCTCTGATTGGTCCAAGAAAGACATTTTCAGTTTGTTCAGCTTCTTTCTTGTTGTAAGGATGGGAGTGATAGCTCACAAGCTCTTTACATGTCAAAGCTGAATCTGGAAATCCTTGGCTCTTTTTAATAGTTTCCATTTCTCTGTTGAGATTCTCTGTGTACTTATTAACATATTTTCCTTTAATTCTGTAATCATGTTTTCCTTTAATTTGTTGACTATATTTATAATAGCTGTTTTGAAGTCTTTGTATGACAAATCCAACATCTGGGCCCACTCAAAATCAGATTCTATTAACTGCCTTTTTCGTGAGTATGGATCTAATTTTCCGGTTTCTTTGCAATGTCTATTAATTTTTGGTTGAACACTGAAGATTTTGGATAATATATTCTAGTAATTCTGGATTGTGTTATGTTCTTCTGAGGATTGTTAGCTTTATATTCTAAATGGCAGTTAACTTGCCTGGCCTCAAAATGCAAAATGTTTCCCTTGAGGTATGTAGCAGCTGACATCTCTGCTCAGTTCTCTCAACTTCCATGCTTCAACTTCATGGTTCCCTTTTTAGCATGGTTCCCAGATTTCTCTCCTCCATCAATGCTAGCATAGTTTAGTGGTCAGCCAAGGATTTGGACAGAGTTATGCTCCGATTCTGGATCTTGCTCCTCTTGCAGCTCTCTTACTTTCAGGATATCCCACTTAAATTTCCAGCTGCTCTGCCAGCCCTGAACTCTGTCCTTTGTCATCTTGAAATAGTAAGACTGCATTTTTTGCTTCCAAGGCTATGAGAATTGGTGATCACCTTCAGACCAAAAAGCCACCAATTCCCATTTCTTACCCATTCTAAGGATAAATTCATTTCAAGGATAAACTTTTCTGGTTTCTGCATGCTGTGAGTCATTTCATAGTGCTTTGAATACTTTTAATACATTTTGTCTACATTTTATAATTGTTATCTATGGAAGGGTTTGACCAATTAACTCACTCCACCACTCCCAGAACTAGATTCTCTGTGATTATAACTTTTAAGATGAGAGAACTCTGTGATGCCCTATGCCATAAGAATCTAAAGTCTAGCAATGATAACCTGTATTCAAATCCAACTTTTGTTGAATCTGGATTTCTAGATAAATGGATTTCAGAAATCTTATCTATATTGATTTCCCAAAGTATACAGAGCCCAATAACAACAAAACATCAGAAAGAGGCACTAGAATAGGATTCTCAGTGATTAAAAAAATAGGTCAAATTTGCAAGAAAATAGAAAAAAAAAGATTTAGGTTAAAAGTTAATTGTTAGACAAGTAAAATATGGCTCAGAATTCCTAAGGCAAAGAATGAGTAAAGGTAGAACACAAAGAAGAGGTTTAACAATTTAGTATGAAATAGTCAGAAGTCCTTTGGCTCCATTCAATATTTTCCATTAATTTTGAGACCATGAGCAAGAATTCCTGTTTCCCCTCTATTTAAAACAAAGACAGAAATATATACTTTTACTGCACAGTAATGTAAAAATATTTTAGTACATTTTGAAGTATTCTGGAGAATGATGCTGGTCACATCTACCTGGTTTTATTTATCATCAAAAACAACTTATCAACTCATATTGGTTAGAAAAGCAGAAATTATGAGGCAGCCAAATTAGTCAACTCTCTCTTTACTTTGCATATTATATGTGGAGAAAGTCTACCTCCTCTTTTCTTATGCTTTGGTCAAAATCAAGAAGGTAAAGATGAAAGATAAGGAGAGTACCAGACTTATGAGAATGTTTCATTAAAAATGATTTCAGTGAATTCAGCTAATATAAAAATAATTTTTCGATATTGGTAGTTGCATCTTGTGTTTCTCTCATAAATTGGACATCTAATTTTTTTTTTTGGTGGGGGAGATTGGCCCTGAGATAACATCTGTTGACAATCTTCCCCTTTTTGCTGAGGAAGATTGGCCCTAAGCTAACATTTGTGCCCATCTTCCTCTATTTTGTATGTGAGGAGCTGCCACAGTGTGATAAGTGGTACATAGGTCCATGCCTGGGATCCGAAACTGCGAATCCCAGGTCGCTGAAGCAGAGTATGCAAACTTAACCACTACGCCACCAGGCCAGCCTCTGGACATCTAATTTTATAATCTATTTCAATCAGGGTAACATATGACAAGTTAAGTGATATGATAAAAGAATGACCATATTATCTTTTTGTTCCATTTAAAATAGAGCAAATTATTACCGGAGGCGTAAATCTTCCCACATTTTCAATAATCCACAGAGCATTACTATCTCATAGTATTTTTTCCAGCATTCAACAGCCTCCGCTGCAGATGGATCTTCTTTAATATTGCTCTGATACTCAATGAGCTCTACACGCTTGTTTTTATATTTCTCCAAAGTTTTTTTGAAACGTTGTGCAATAGGACCAGGTATTGTTCCATCTTGTATATCACACCACCTGAAAAGTATCAATATAGTTACAATGTTTATCTAATATAATGTGCTGAATAAGTTTTTAACTATACTTACAAATTAATTCTTTCTTCAATCAAAGCAGTATAATTCTCACAACTTTCTTCATCATCCCAGTCTCTCCAAAGAAAGTCATAAAAAAACCTATGATAGTGATCAAAAACAGTATCATGTATAAAATTAAAATTTAAGACATTCTGATGTCAGAATTCTTTACATGAATCTTAATTCTTAAGAAAAAAATTTTTAAATGACCTTTCAGTGAACTAATATTAAGATAAATTTTAAAAATTAGACAATCTGGATTCTATTTGAGGTGACTACAGATGAGATAATGTTTCTTCAAGTGGGACTGTAAAATTCAGGTTCCAAATTTCATAGATTTTAGCTATGATTTGCTCACCAAAGAAATAATACTTAAGATTATAATTAAATTTGTATATGGGGGCCGGCCTGGTGGTATAGTGTTTAAGTTCACGAGCTCCTCTTTGGTGGCCTGGGGTTTGCGGGTTCAGATCCCAAGCACTGACAGATGCACTGCTTGTCAAGCCATGCTGTGGCAGCGTCCCATATAAAGTAGAGGAAGATGAGCACAGATGTTAGCCCAGGGCCAATCTTCCTCAGCAAAAAGGGGAGGATTGGCAACGGATGTTAGCTCAGGGCTAATCTTCCTCACACACACACACAAAAACTTTGTATATTGAGGGGGGGAAGCATTAGAAAAACAAAAACATGCCCCAAAATATTCTGCATTATGGTTTTGGATAGTTTCTCCCAAACTGTTATCAACTTGTAAGAAGCAATCATAATATGGACAATGACGTCGAGTATTTGTAATGCCTTTAAAGGTGAAAAATGAAATCTAATATATTTAAGATGCTTAAATATAAACAGGATTTAATGTTATTTATCTCGAGAACTTTTTTTAATTCAACAAATTTTTAATTTGTAAAATGCAAGATCAAAAAATGGTAAACTTTTCATTGCCCACATATAATCCTTTTGCAAAAGAATGTTTAAAAGAATTACAAATTTATTCACTAAAAATGGACAAAGCGAATTCAGCAGTGAGTAAAAATTTAAAAAATAAATATTTATAAAGTGCCTGTATGAACAAAATTTACATATTAAATTAACTTTTTGAATATGATAATTTTAACTTTCAGAAGTAAAAAGCTCTAATACCTTACAACTTCCAAGGCTAAAGCAATATCATGTATATCAGAATCTTGTCCTTCAACAGGGTACACTTCCAAGAGAGGCACACTATGCTCGAGTTCTTCCAAAATCTCATCAACCAAATCCCTTGGAATATTTGCAATGTTAGAAGAGAAGGGCTCAGCAACAGAAACAGTAACTTTGAAACAAGAAGATAAGCTTTGGCGTGGTTTACAAGTTACCTAAAATAAATATTATAAAATTTGTAATTACAAATGAAAGTATACCACAAGGATTTTTTTCTCATATATAAGCTACTTATAAAATTTCTTTTTGTGTGTGTGTGTGAGAAAGACCAGCCCTGGGCTAACCTCCATTGCCAATCCTCCTATGTTTTTGCTAAGAAAGACTGGCCCTGGGCTAACATCCATGCCCTTCTTCTACTTTATATGGGATGCAGCCACAGCATGGCTTGACAAGCGGTGCGTGCATCTGTCCTCACCCGGGATCCGAACCTGCGAAACCCCGGGCCGCTGAAGCAGAGCGTATGAACTTAACCGCTATGTCACCGGGCCAGCCCCTAAAATTTCTTTTTTTAAATTTTTTATGACTTCTCTAACAACTTACAGAATATAGGTCAATATGAAATAAAATTCAACATAATTTTTCAAACCCTACTTCTTAAACACGTTAGTTTTTAAGGTTTGTGAGAGGAACTGCATGTCTCCTACATTAGGTATTTTTAAGTTTGAGGTGCTAGACTCTTGGATTTTATAGAACAGAAGTATTTTTTAAAAATTTGGGGACTAATTTTGCCATGAAAGTATGTTTTAAAAATTCCTACTATCTATATTATGTCATTTGTAAAAGAAAGGCTATTCAAATATCAAAAAAAGTAGAAAGGACATAATCAAAGAGAAACGTCCTTAAGCTGAATAAATTTAGCCTCATAAAAAACTATATTGTGTTTAGTTGTCTCATTTCATCATAATATAGTGATAACCTCCAGCACTAATCTGAAAATCAGTGCTTGAGAATCACAGAGTTGACAGTACTGTTTTAAAAATTAAAAAATTATATTAACACAAAATTAAAAATTAATAGAAGTTGGCAAAAGGGCACAAACTTTCAGTTATAAGATGAATAAGGTCTGAGGATCTAATATATGACATAGTGACTACAATTGATAATGTATTTTATGATTGAAATTTGCTAAGGGAGAACTTATATGTTCTCACCAAAGAAAAAAAAAAGGGTAAATATGTGAGGTGATGGATGTGTTGGATGTGTTAATTAATTCAATGGGGGGAAATCTTTTCACAATGTATATCAAATCATCACATTGTATACTTTAAATATCTTACAATCTTATTTGTCAATTATACCTTAATAAAGCTGAAAAAAATTAACACTTCCAATAATCAATTTTGAAAATTTTCAAGTACATGTGCAATAAAATACTCTATTTTTCTTTACCTAATAGAGCTATTTACCTAAAGCTACTTATAGCAGCTTTATTCATAATTGCCAAAACTTGGAAGCAACAAAGATGTCCTTTGTACATAATGGATAAATAAACTGTGGTACATCCAGACAATGGAATATTATTCAGCACTAAAAAGAAATGAGCCATCAGCTATGAAAAGAGATGGAGGAATCTTAAAGGCATATTACTAAATGAAAGAAGTCAATCTGAAGAGTCTACATACTATATGATTTCAACTATATGACATTCTGGAAAAGACAAAACTATGGAGACAGCAAAAAGATCAATGGTTGCCAGAGGTTGGGCCGGATAAATAGATGAAGAAGAGAGACTTTTCAGGGCAGTGAAAATACTCTGCATGGTACTATAATAATGGATATATGTCATTACACATATTGTCCAAACCCACAGAATGTACATCAAGAGTGAACCCTAATGTAAAGTATGGACTTCGGGTGATTGTGATGTGTCAATGTTCAAAGTTCATCAATTGTAACAAACGTACCACTCTAGTAGGGGATGTTGATAATGGGGGAGGCTATGATGTGTGGGGGCATGGGGTATATGAGAAATCTCTGTACCTTTCTCTTAATTATACTGTGAACCTAAAACTGCTCTTAAAAAATAAAGTGTTAAAAAATTTAATATGTAATATTAACACAAAATTAAAAATTACACAAACATTTGCAATAATCAATTTTGTAAAATTTCAACTACATGTCCAATAAAAGTCTTCATTTTTAGGTAAAGAAACATTTTAAATATCAGTAAGTGTTACAGCATCAATATATATGACAATAATCATTTAAATATAGGAAATATCTTCAAATCACTAACCAAACTTTGAAGTACAAATTTTATAATCAATTTAATATAATTCTACTTTTCAAATAAGTAGGAAAAATAGAATAACAATTTAAAACTGGGTGTTTGAATATAAGTGATCTGCAATCCATATTAGTGACAGAACAAAAATATATTTCCAAAAAGTAAGTATGAAATTTGATAGACCCCTATATTTTAAAATTTTAGTTTGGATTTCTAAAATCAGTATTATATATGCATATAGTTTAGAATCAAATGGCTGTACTAGGTTTGTTATGAAAAAGAATTTTTTTTTCATGAGGAAGATTGTCCCTGAGCTAACATCTGTTGCCAATCTTCCTCTTTTTGCTTGAGGAAGATTGTTGCTGAGCTTACATCTGTGCCAATCTTCCTCTATTTTGTATGTGGGACACTGCCACAGCATGGCTTGATGAACAGTGTGTAGGTCTGCACCCGGGATCCAAACCCATGAACCCTGGGCTGCTGAAGTGGAGTGCATGAACCTAACCGCTACACCACCGGGCCAGCCCCTGGAAACAGAATTCTTAACAATCTCCCACCACCCTCTAATTCTTGCTCCTTAGAGGCAACCACTTTTAATTCTTTTAGCTGATTGTTTTGACATTTACCTCTTTATTTTTAAATAATATTCTTATATTGCCACATACAGTTTTGTTTTGTTTTAGCTTTTGGCATAATTATGTTGACTTCCCACTCTGAAAGATAAGAATTTAGTTGTCTCTTTCATTTTTCCCCATCCCCATCATCTATACCCACTCTCCTGGTCCTCTCTCCACCACTAAGGTTATATCTTAGTGTTCAGCATTTACCCTAATATGTTTGACAATACCATTCACAGGTGAGCCATATAGTGTAAGCTAATTAAATTTCCTTTCCTGAACAAACTTTTGTTTTCTCAGGAGTCAATAATCGTATTGCTTTTCATTTCTATGTGGCTTTCAATAATTTAACCCCAACTTTCCTAAGTTGTGTAAACTTTCTTTCAATATGTTCAAATACAATAGGTTGTGTTTAAAATGAAATATGATTCATTTTCCTGAAGCACTCTTTCCAGACTTCTCTGGCTAGTTCCAATCTGAACTGGCTCTCTGTGCCTGCTATATACATAGCTGTTATCTCTTCACCATCATTCTCAGAATTCTCTTCACTTTTCTCTTATGTTGGCCTCTCTGTATTTTGAGTCTGTCATCTTCACATTTCTTTATTTACTTTCTTAACTGAAGATGACACCCATTAACTTCCCGAGAGGGATACATTGGGAATAACTTTTGAGATCTTAAATATTTGAAAATATCTTTTTCTGTACTCTCTTCTACTTAACTGATAGTGTGACTGGGTATAGAATTCTAGATTAGGATATTACCTTTCTTGAAAATGTATTTTCATAGCCTTTTAAAGTTAAGAATTACTGTTGAGAAGCCCAACGCTATTCTCCGTCTTGATCATTTAAATGAACCTATTGTTTTTCTCTTTGAAATCTTGCTCACCCTTGTCTTTGGCCCTAGTATTCTCTAATTTCACTATGTGCTGGGCAATCAGTGGGCCCTTTCAATCTAGAAATTCATGTCCTTTAGTTCTGGGAAACTTTCACAATTTGACAATTTGCTTTCCCGTGTTTATGTTCTTATTTTCTCCTCCTCCTCCCCCCTATCTTCCTTCTCCTCTTCCTACCCTCTCTTTCCCTCCCTCCTTTTCTCTCTTTGGAACATTTCTTTGGATGTTGGACTTGATCCCCTAATTCCTCTCCTCTCTCTCCTTTCCATTTCTTAGTTCTTTAGCTCTACTTTATTAGAGACTTGCTCAACTTTATTTTCCAGTGCTTCTAATCCTTCTATTTAGCTTTTCATTTCTGCTATCATATTTTTAATTTCCAAAAGCTCTCTTTCTTTCTTGGAATTTTCCCATCATATAGGTTCCAGTTCTTGTTTCGTGGATGCTTTCTTAGTCTTCTTCTGAGAATATTAATAGGTTCTTAAATATATGTGTGTATATATATATACATTTTTTTCTTCTCCCTATCATCTCTGTTTCTTCCAAATGTCTTCCTTTCTGCTGTTTTAACCACTGTTTTGATATTAGCTTCCTCAGATGTCTGGTGACCCTTGGCTGTCTGCTCATATTTAAGAGTGGAGCACTAAAAAGGTGATTGGAAGGTCTGTGTATACAGGTGGAACAAGTCTACTATGGACTTCACTGTAAGATGTTCTGCCCAGGCTCTTTCCTTGGGAACTCCATATATCAGTATCTTTAGGTCTTTTCTTTTGAGCTGATCATAGAAAAATCTTCCAACTCTCGTGCCTGGAGGAATATGCCTTGGGTGCCTATGTTCTAGAAGTAGAGTCAAGGTAGAAGGCAGAGGATCCTAACATTCAGTACCAGTAAACTTTCACTTATTCCCTTTTTCTCAAGGGGATTCTGCCATCCTTAATGATGCTTCTCAAGCCAGCTTCTTAAATCTGTACATTTATGTCTTTTGCCAAATTTGGAAAATTTCATTATTTCTTCAAATATTTTTTCAGCCTCACCTTCTCTCCTTCTGGGACACTAAGACACAAATGTTAGGTATTTTGTTATAGTCCAGCATGTCCCTGAGGCTCTGTTCATTTTTTTTTTCCAGTCTGTTTTCTCTCTGGTGTGCAGTTAGGTAATTTCTACTTTTCTGTCTTCAAGTCCACTGATTGTTTCCTCTGTCTTCATTCTGCTGTTGAGTGCATCCATTGAGTTTTTTGTTATTGTATTTTTTTTAGTTCTAAAACTTGGGTTTTTCTTTATATCTTACATATATTTGCAGAGACTCTATTTCTTTGCTGAGACTTTCCATTTTTTTATTTGTTTCACATGCATTCATTATTGCTCACTGATGCATTTTGCTGTTGTCTGCTTTAAAATCCTTGTCAGATAATTCTAACATCTGTGTCATCTCAGTGTTGGAGTCTATTGTTTTACCTCATTCAAGTTGAGATCTTCCTGGCTTTTAGAAGTGATTGAGAAGTAATAACAGGTAATTTTCTACTGACACCTGGACATTTTGAGTATTATGAGATTTTTTATCTTATTTAAATATTTTATTTTATCAATCCTCTTCTGACACCAATCTGGCACAGAAAGGGGGTTGCCACCTTGTTACTGCTAGATAAGGATGGAAGTCTAGATTCTTCACCCAGCACTCAGCTTCTGTTGACACTGGCTGGGGGTGGGTGGGGGCAGGGTGTATTTCTTCATTACTGCTGCTCAGGGTTGGGAGTTCAGGTTCCCCATTAGGCCTCCACTGATATCACCCTGGCTGGGAGAGAGAGGAGTACCTCAATACTGCTTCCCACGTTGTCTCCACTAACATTGTGCAGTGGCAGTGAAATTTCTGGTTCTCTGCTAGACCTTTTTTGACACCACTCCTACAGGGAGTGGAAGGAGTCTCTCCTTACTGGTGAGCGTGGTAGTCTGGGCTTCCCATGTAGTCTACATTGACACCATTGGGGTTGGGGGAAGTTTCTTATCACCCAGCTACCCATTTTCTTCCCACTAGGTTTTCTCTAACACCACTCTGGCACTGGAGTTAGTGTGCCTTGTTTTAACTTGGGAAAGGTGGAAGTCTTTTCCCGCAGTGGGGAGGAAGGAGCAGCAGGTTTTATCCTATGATGTTGGCTGCCCCTCTCCTAGTCCTTTGGCTAAAGAAAGCAGGCTTTTGAGGGGAATTTTTTTTTTTTTTTTTTGGTGTACACTCATTGGTGTTTCCATATTGCCAGCTCCTCTGGTACCCAGTCTAGGAATATATAAAGCAAAGCCCAGGGAACTCACCATCATGTCATTCCTTGGGTCATGAGGTCCCTAGCCAATCTGCCTTCTCTCCACCTTTCAGAGTCTTCTTATGTTTGTTTTATATATATAATCCAGGGTTTTCAGTTGTACTTGGTGGGAGGAATAGGGAAAAGTATTTCTACCCTATCTTCCTGGAAGAGGAAGTCACTGTTTCTCAAATAGCTTTCAACCAATTATTCTTTCTTAGCTCCATCTTCAACCCCATTTCTAAAGTTCTAAGTACAGTCAATTCCTGAGCTTTTGGGGTTATGCAGTGTAAATCAAGATCTTTTTTTTTTTTTGGCTTTCCCTACTACAAACTTAGAATTCAACTTTCTTAGCTCTACTAAGTCAGTTGCCACTTATTTATCTATTTTACACCTTCTAAATTTTGTTGCTATTGCCTCCTTTCCCATTTCTTGTACTCAGGTACCTTTTTAAAAATTCTTTTGCTGTCATTTGGTGGAGGACTCTGGGGATAAAGAGCAGATCCTACAAGTTTTCAGAGAGAAAAAAATATAGGTATTATCAAAGGATCAATGACACTGGCTCCTCAACCAGCAACACTGGAAACTTAAAGACAATGAAACAGTATTTTCCAAATTCTGGGCATGAAACTGAACCTAGAATTCATGTACCCAGTCAATCTATCAAATAAATATAAAAATACCATAAAGATATTTTTAAGCACACAAGATTGCAATAATTTTCTCTGCTTTTTGCCCTTACCCATGAAGCTATTAGGATAAGGTCCCTGGCCAAACTGAGAGAATACACTAAGAAAAAAGCAAGACAGGAATTCTGGGAAATTCTGCACAAGAGAATGGTGAAAGGAATTCCTAAGATAATGATGGAAGGAGATCCCAAAAGGACAGCTATCCAGCAGGTCTAGAAATCACCAATCTAGATCGTAGATCAGAAGGATGCAAGAGATACTTCTTTAAGAAGACAAAACTGATAAGACATATTTGAATATGGTGAGAAGATTTACATAACTGGGGGAAAGTTCTGGGATAAACTAGTGAGAAAACGAAACATAATGAAAAAATAAGGTTATTAACTCCAGGAAAATTTTTTTAAATATCTAGGAAAGGAAAATTAATGAGAGTATACTAAATAGTTAATCTGTCTATGAAGTGGATATTATCTATCTATGAAGGTAAACACTTAGTATTTGATCAAATCAAAATTATTATTTAAGTATTTTGAAAGGATGAGAGCATGTGGAAACTATGGGTATGAGGTAGAACAATGAATGGTAGTTGTGATGATATAAAGAAGAGCTAAGTCTCCATTTTCCATAGTGGGAGCCTATATGTAAAATCTAAAATAGAGAAATCAAGAAGTAGCAATATAAGCATGCCACTTGGAGATAGGGAATTAATACTATAATAATTAATTAAACTGGTTGAAATTGGCTGCACCTGTAAAATATAAGAAATGGCAGCAAGGGTGGATAGAGATTGGGTGACTACATTGTTTCAGAACAAAAGTTATGACTCTAAAAACTATGTGCATGTTTAACAATGATAAAACTAAGAAAACATTTAACAACAAATGGGTAGACAGAAGGTAAGGAAATGGAGACATTTAATATAAACTACTATTTTGGGGGCCTTTACAATGAAATAAAGGAGACAAAGTAGCAGCTAGAGGGAAGAGAAGGTCCCAAGGAATGTGAATTTAAATGCCTCTCCTAATTTATTCAGAAAGCAAGTTATAGAACAGGCTTTAAAAAACCAAGAAGTCTATTACTGAGTTGTGAGTATGTGGAAATAGCTACGATGCAAGATGTGAATGTTGAAAGCAGCTCAAAGTGACTATTTCCCTCTTTAGAACTATGATATAGTAGAATCAAGTAAAAAAAACAGTTTCCAGAATCCACTGAGAGTTCCCTTAAACATCTCCAAATTAAAAATTCTCTAAGCCTGATCAAGGGCTATAAACAAAATTCTAAAGTATGTTGAGAAAAAAGTGGGGATGGGTATTGACAAAAAAGCTTATTGATGGCGACTAGCTATGCTCTTTGTACAAACTTTTAAAAATCAACCATAATCCTATCATCAGAGATAACCACTGTTAACCTTTTGCTCTTTATCTTCCAGTTTTACTCCTATGTATTTATGTAATTTACACAGCTGGATCACACTGTATACCTAGTTTTGTATCTTCTACTTTATTTTACATACACAATGAGCACTTTTCTAAATCATTAAAAGTTTTTTGTTAATCTAAACTTTATGACTACATAATATTCTATCTTATGATATCATCTTACACCCGTTAGAATGGCTATAATCACAAAGACAAATAACAACAAATGCTGGAGAGGTTGTGGAGAAACGGGGACCCTCATTCACTGCTGGTGGAAATGCAAACTGGTGCAGCCTCTATGGAAAACAGTATGGAGAGTCCTCAAAAAATTAAAAATAGAAATACCATATGATCCAGCAATCCCACTCTTGGGCATCTACCCAATGGACATGAAATCAACCATCACAAGAGGCTCATGCACCCCTATGTTCATTGCAGCATTATTCACGATAGCCAAGAAGTGGAAGCAACCCAAGTGTCCCTCGACTGATGATTGGTTAAAGAAGATGTGGTATATACATACAATGGAATACTACTCAGCCATAAGAAAAGACACAATTGTCCCATTTGCAACAACATGGGTGGACCTAGAGGGTATTATGTTAAGTGAAATAAGCCAGAGAGAGAAGGACAGACACTGCATGAACTCACTTGTATATGGAATATAAATGAACACACGGACAGAGAGAACTGATGGTGGTTACCAAAGGGAAGGGGGGTGGGGGGTGGGCACAAGGGGTGAAGGGTTACATCCACATGGTGATGGACAAACAAAAATGTACAACTAAAACCCCACAGTGTTATAAACTACTAAGACATCAATAAAAATAAATAAATTAAATAAATAAATAAAAATATTCTATCTTATGGATAGATACATCATTTATCTGAGCAGCCTCCTATTATTAAACTTTTATGGTATTCCCAAAGTTTAATTTTATAAATGTCACGTGGTCACCTTAATACGTACACCTTTTTTTTGCATTTCTGATTTCTACAGAATATATTTCTAGAAATAAAGTGAACCTTTTAATTTTAATTTACTTTTCTGTGCAGTGGGGTCTATTTTTAAAAAAATTTTTTTTCCAGTGTCAAATTAATAAACAGAAACCTCATTAAATTGGAGTTGGGAGGCAAAAGGGGGAACTCTCACGCCCTATATCAATAGCAGAGCCCAACAGGGAGAAAGACTTCCTCTAATAGACCAGCAAGATCAGCCAATGAGAGACTATCAAAACTCAGCCAATGAAAAGCCACTACACATGGAACTCTCAATTCCTCCAAGGGACTCTGTTTACAATAGCCTTCCCAACAACTTCCTCTTCCCCTCTATAAAAGTTTCTCCTCCCTTGCTGCTGGGGGACTTGCATGTGGCCCTCAACATGGTTGCAGACCTGGAATTGCAATTCTTTGCTGATCCCAAATAAAACCATTTTTGCTGGAGAAATAACTGGCTATTTGTTTAAGGTCAACATCAGCTTTATTGAGATAAACTGACATATAACAAGTGAACTATTTTAAAATTCTTAATATATTTAGCCAAATTAGTTTCTACAGAGGTTACAAAAAAGTTTTCTTAATTTCTGGACCACTTTGTAACCAAGATTAAGAATATGCTACAGGGGCCGCCCGGTGGCGCAGAGCTTTAGTTCACGCTTGGCAGCCTGGGGTTCGCGAGTTCGGATCCAGGCGCCTGCCGACGCACTGCCTGTCAGCCATGTAGTGGCGGCCTCCCATATAAAGTGGAGGAAGATGGGCACGGATGTTAGCCCAGGGCCAGTCTTCCTCAGCAAAAAAGGGGAGGATTGGCAACAGATGTTAGCTCAGGGCTGGTTTTCCCCACAAAAAAAAAAGAATATGCTAGATTTCCTTCCAAATATTATGTTTCCAAGTTTTTTTTCTTCGTTTGTTGTTTTATGAATCTGTAGTAGGCAGAATAATGTCCCCCAAAGATGTCCATGCCCTAATCCTTGGAACCTATGAATGTATTACTTTACATGGCAAAAGGGACTTTGCAGATGTGATTAAGGTTAAGAAGTTGAGATACGGAAGTTATCCTGGATTACCCAGTTGGGCCCATTCTAATCATGAGTCTTTTAAAAAGGAAGCACCTTTCCAGCCTGCAGAGAACCAGACAGATACAGTGTGAGAACGTTGAAGATGGAGGAAGGGGGCCACAAGTTATAGAATGCAGACAGCTTATAGAGGCTGGAAAAGGCAAGGAAAAAGATTCTCCCCTAGAGACCCCAGAAAGGAGTGCAGCTCTGCCTACACCTTGATTTTAGCCCAATTAGTCCATGTCAGATTTTAGCCCATGTCAGATTTCTTTCCTATAGAATTGTAAGATAATAAATGTATATTGTTTAAGCCAAACAATATACCCACCAAATTTGTGGTAATTTATTGCAGCAGTAATAGAAAACTAATAGAGTATCTAAAGAAAAATACAGAAATTGAGGTCCATAGGAATAAATTATTGTGACTTCAGAACAAAGAGCATTATATAGCACTGTTGATACTTCAGTCTAAGTAAGACTAAAGCAGCAGAGGCAGACAAAACAACAAAGTCTGAATCTGTGCAGCACTACCTTAAGAAGTCCCAAGAGCTAGTCTCACTGCCACATAATTCAAATTAGAATGCGCCAACATACTATTCTTTTTCCTCTGTTCTCCCTTTTCTTACCTTTATAATGTTTAAAGGATATAGCAGCCCCTAGAAAATTCTAAAGCAATCTAATTATCTGTAATCTTGCTTGTTGTATTTGGAATAAGGAAGAGAGCAAATAATCAATGTATTGCATGTAAAACCTTAAAACTTGATGGAAATTTTAGACAAACTAATCCAGTGACTTTCCCTGTAACTTTAGAAATCTTAAAAGGTTTTACGGAGTGTAGGGACTATCCTGAGGTGTTGAGAGAGAAGCCAAGTAATTACTAGGCTATCACCCCTCATTTCAATTAGAAATGTTCTGCTTTAACATGTTGTACATGTTGGTCTTTCACATAAAACTTGACTGAAAAAAAAAACCCAAACTTATACTGTTAAAAAAAAAACTGTTGAAGACACTGATATAGTCCACCTTCTCTCATTTTATCCACATGAAAAAAGTCCAGAGGCATTAAGAAAGTTCTAGACAAAAGCTACTCAAAATCTGAGGTTGAGCAAACCTCAAAGAAACACTAAAAATAGAGTATTATTGAAAAATTAATCCCAAGACTTTCAAATTCCTTTGTAGTCTCTGTGATTGAAAATATGCTGTTCTTTATCTATAAAAATACCACTAACTTTTCCATAGAACATAGAATTGAATTGTTTTCAGGTAGTGTGCAATGTATTGAGTTTCACACATAAGTTTTTCTTGTGACCAAAACTACAGATTTGAAATATTTATCTGAGGCAGGGATACCATTTGTGATTATAAATATTAACTTCTATACAAGGATAATTGACCTTTAAGTGAATCAAATTTATGACACTAAATATGCCACAATAGTTAACCTACAAAACTAAAAAAGCAAAATCTTATCAGATGAAGACTTGGAAGCTGATGTATTATACTAAAAGGGTACTTTTCATAGGAAAAAATTTCAAATTTTACCAACAGCTTTCTGACCTGTTTTTTTTTTTTCTTTCCTAATCTAACCAAACTTCATAATTTAGATAAATGAAGATTAAAGGGAAGTGATGAAAAAAAGGCCCAAGTTTGTTAAAGCTTAAATTAGTAATTTTTAAGAAATGCACTTTTGTTATTTTTATATTATTTGAGCAATTGAAACTAGGCTAATAAATATTGTCTGATACTACTAGATTCCACTTAATGATAACTGTTTACAAGTAAATGGGTGCTAATATCCCCCCTTACCTTCTTTTTACACTATTAATTTGTTTAGAAACTTAAAACAGACATAAACTTTTGCCAACTTCTGTTTAAGTATCAAAGCCCCAAATTAACAAAGTCATATTTTGGTCTTTAAAAAAACTGGTAATTTCACTCAAAAGAACAAAGATCAGGTAAAAATTATTTACCTCAACCAGTATACCAACAAAAGGAATAGAAGCTTCTTCATATTTCACAAAGAATAACTCAGGATTAGTCTTCCAGACTCCAAGCCATTTGTCTTTCAACTTTAATTTTTCTGATAGGTATTTACTCATAACCTCATCAGCATCTTCTGCCTAGCATAAGAAAAAAATATATATGTATAAATATATGAAATTATAGATTTATATATACTTTTATTGATTTCTATTTAAACAGAACCAATATACCGTTAAATAATAAAAAATCTGGAAAATAATAGATTTTAACTGAATCTATATTTAATGGAAAATATAAACATTAAAAAATTAAAACAAAGCTTAAAAGAGGTCTATTCACTCACAAAGTAATTCAGAGATGAGACATCTACTTATTATTTATGTTTTAAGTAATTTGTTTTATTAATTAAGCCGAGCAGAAAGAACTGCAATTATACATATAAAAACACTGTAATTATCATATTAAAAAACATAGTAATTGCAGGGCCAGCCCAGTGGCATAGTGGTTAAGTTCAGTGTGTTCCACTTCGGCAGCCCAGGATTGCAGGTTCGGATGCTAGGTGCCAACCTACACCACTCATCAAGCCATGCTGTAGTGGTGACCCACATACAAAATAGAGCTAAAATCTGTACCAATCCTCCTCACCAAAAAAAAAACCAAACACAAAACATAGTAATTATTTTTTCTGAATTTTAAAGATGTAATGACCTAACTAAAACGAATTCGGTACATAAAAATTCAAAATAGCACACCATTCCATAAAACAAATGAGTATATTAAGCATTCAGTAAATATTTGCCCATTTGATTTTTTTAATTTAAATTCAGCTGGCTGAGGGATGATTAATAATCTAAGCTATTATGAAACTCAGTTATTAGCCCCTGTCTGATTAATGACACAATAATTTATAGAAATGTTTTTCAATTGCCTTTCAGAAACCTCACCTTTTCCAACCCTCAATATCAGATATAAGTTGGGTCATTAATACTGTCCTAGTTTTATGGTAACAACGTTTTTAAAAATAAAATCTTCTTTGATTATAAAATATGGTAACCTACAGAAAATCCAAAAAATACTGAAAATATGAGGAAAACAAAAACCATCTCTAATCCTGGCAGCCAGAACAACCATTTTGATGTTTTGGTATATTTCCTTCCAGTCTTTTTTCTATGCACATATTCATCTATACAAATGAATCATATGTTTTGTTTTGCCTTATGATTTTTTTTACTTAACATTATAGCATAAGCATATCTATAGTTCTTGAAAGCTTAATTGTTATAGCTGCACTGGTTTCCATTATATGAAGCCACCACAGCTCTTTACTGCTCCCATGGTGGAAATTTAGTTTCTAATTTTTATAAATATCACTGCAATGAATATCCTTGTACAAACATTCTTCTGCTATAAGTTTTTAAAAAACAAAATAGATTAGAAGCATACATGATGTGCTCTATTCAGTGTTACCAGGTATGTATCTTCTATACAAAACATCATTCCACATCCTAGACTGATGTCTGGAAACCATTCTTAAAGTGTAAACATTTTTAGCATTGTAGTGTAAGTCAAGTCTAAGTAATCTTATTCTTATGTTTGAGCACAAATTGTTAAATGAAAAACCTAAGATGTATACCTGGGTATTGACAAAGCCTATGTATCTTCCTCTTTCAGGAGCTCTCAGAAGACACTATCAGAGCTGTCCCCGTAACTGTCAAATTTTCTATTTGACGGAAAATCTAGTCGAAACTCCTTTAGGACAGGGCCTGGGTACCTCTAATAAGGTGGAAGCCCTATAAATGTTGAGTACATTTAATTTTTGAAATGCAGGTTTTCTTGCTGCCCTCTGTACCTCCATCACCCTAAGAGGAAGAGCCGAATTCCCCCGATGACCCCCACAAGGGCCCTGTGTTGGATTCGCCCGTTTTCTTCCCGTTTTCCTCACCTTACAGCCCTGCAGCACCCCGTCGCAATACAGCGCCACCTTCTCGCCCCGCCACATCCCCCTCATGGGGGACATGCAGACTGGGGGCAATGGCTGCGCCTCCTCTTCATCCTCCTCGGGCACTGAGAGAAGGGGCTCCTTTTCCTCCTCCTCGGCCCCCTCTCCGGGGCTCTCGGCCTGAGAGACGGGCGGGAGCTGGAGCCGCCGCCGGGCCGCCTCGCGGCCCACTTTCCCCTTCACGGGGCGAGGGGAGGCCATCACCGACCGCACCGTGCTCTTCAGGGTCCCCGCCTCCACCGAGCCCCGGATGGGCGCGGAGACACCCTTCTCGTCTCGCCTGCCGGGGCTGAGGGTTCGGACCGAGTCCTCGGGCACCGTAGCCCTGGACCCCGACGCCATCTCCTCAGCGCCCGGAGGGCCAGCGGCAGCCGTTAGCCACTCTTCCCGCCTTCAGCCGCGCCGGCCAATGGGTGAGCTGCGCCCTCAGAGCCCGCAACGAGCGCGGCGGCTCGAGGGGAGTTGGGGGAGGGGCCGTCGGGGGGGCGGGGCTCAGGGCGAGGCGTGTGGGCGGGGTGTTGTGGGGCGCGGCGTGAGGGCGAGAGGCGGGGTGTTGCGGGGCTGGCGCCCGGGGTGAGGGTAGGGTAACAGGGGGGTGGGATGGAGCGTGTGGAGGTCAGTGTGACGCCCCCACTAGGTGGTGCGCATACCCAGGGCGCGCTCTCTAATCCCGCCCTCTCTCTTTAGAACCACCCAGCGACAGAATTCTCTCCCTTAGCGTCCTCCTACGTTTTCAGGGTGATTGTGAGTCACCCTGCAGGTCATCACGCCCTACCAAATGTACCACCTACCACCCACACAAGCGTATCTGCACAAACACAGCCTGAAAGAAAATTTATATTTATACTGGGAAGCGATGTAATTATTAGTAGAAGAAACTCTAGTGACAAATGCAGGGACCTGGATTTTCCCCCAACCTATTCACACGGGTCCAAAAATAAAATTTCCTTTACATTTTAAACAAGGTACTCGCTTTCTGCCAAGAAGGATAGGTTAGTCTATTTTCGTGTCTCTGTTGTGCTGCTCAAAATTCTCACATAAAAGGTTATATTATGTAACTGTTAAACTGGACGCAAATTTCCAGCTGGGAGTATTGTGTGCAAACTATGAACACTTTCACAGCAAAAGTCTGGTCAAGATGATACATTTTGGAGAACAGAGACCAGTCGTTTCTGTTATTTTGCTATTGAATGTCCATTGAGCCAATTGGAATAACTTTTGTTTACAGTCTAGCTGTGAAGCACTGGGGCTGACGGCTCCCACGGAGAAGAACAGCATTGGGAAAACACCTGCCTTCCCTCACACTCATCTGGAAGGACACTGTGTTAAATTTGGAGTTTATTTTGAGGAAAATATTAGTATGAATATCGTGTTACTATAGTTCAGGGAATAATTACAACATTCATCATGTTTTGACTCTAAGTTTATTCCTTTTGTCAGGAGTACTGGACTTTGTTTAAAATGATACCTAACTACAGATTTCACTCACCAAAAGTGAAATCTCTTAGTCTAGCATTTTTTCAAAAAGCTTTTTTTTTAAATAAATTGTGGGGTTTTTATTCTTAGGTTCAGAATCATAGAGGCCACTTGTCCTAGTCAGAAGTTCAAAAACAACAGCCCTTCTCAAAAAAAAAAGTGCAAACAAATATTTGTTAGGAACCTGCTATGTGCCAGGCAATGCATAGATACCAGAGTCATAGAAATAAGAGACAAAATGCCTATCCTCATAATCCTAGTGAAGGGTGTAGATGGGTCGATA
The DNA here is from genome assembly GCA_031878705.1 of Tapirus indicus. Lineage (NCBI taxonomy): Eukaryota > Metazoa > Chordata > Mammalia > Perissodactyla > Tapiridae > Tapirus > Tapirus indicus. Next base: position 77,495,950 of record CM062922.1, on the reverse strand, counting down.
GATGATTGTGTTTGGTAAGGACCACGATAAAAAAAATTTATATATATATATACACACACACACTTTAGTCCACATTGTGGGGAAAAAAAAGATCTTTCTTCCCAGAAGAGATACTTAAGCTTAGACTTGATTATGAAAGCAGTATCTGTCCCCTGGACCAATTTGGGCAATACAGAAAAGCATAAGAAAGAAGAAAATTTAAATCAACTGTACTTCCAATGCCTGGCAATAACTATGTACTCTTAGATTTTGGAATATCCTCTTTCAATATTTTTTCCTATCACATTATTACAAAGTTTAGATCATATTAACTTTTTAATGTTTTTTGTTTAGTATATCATTAGCATTTTCTTATTTATTACAAATTATTTAAACATATCCTTTTCAATAGCTGCATACACTTTCTTTGTATGGATTTAATTTCCATAAACCTATACTTTCAGATGTTTGGGTTACATTAATTTTTATAATAGTAAATATGCCATTTTTGATAGCTTCGTGCATAAGTTTTTACCTATATTTCAGATTTTTCCCCTCAGGGAAAAGTGAGATTCCTGAGTCAGGGTGTGTAAACATTTTAAGGCTCTCAGTATTGCCAAATTGTTTCCCAAAAAGGATGTTTTAATTTCTACTTCAGTTAGCAGGTAAAATTCCCAATTGAGTTATGAAATAGAAGTAGGCTATAGGCACCTAAGGCAGGGGTAGCATGGGGGATGGAGTAGGGTAAACATTCCATGCAGAGTGAGTCGTTAGTGGTTTTACAGAGGGGTTAAGGAGCTTGGTCTAGGTAACTTGGTATGGCTGGAATAGGGGGGGCAAATTGGGACAAAACCTCAGGTTGGAGAGACATGCAAAAGCCATATCACAAAGGGTCATGTATATTATGTATATAAAGGGTTGAATTCTAGCCATACTGATAAACGCTCCCCTATCCAACTTTATATTCCACTCTCTGATCCAGCACCCTCAGTATCCATTCCCATATCAACTTTCCCAGCTCCTGCCAGTACATGCTGGCTACTCCTTCAATGTCCTCGCCTTCCCTTAGCCGACCCAGTACTTCTCTGGCTGGATTATGTTGTATCTTAACCCTATTTGTTGGACTGGTGGCCAGCAGGGAATATGGAGTAGATCCTCAGGAGAAGTCCATGTAGTCTTCCAAGGCAGAAGCCTGTGCATCATCTCCAAGCATGGTGGGACTTTAGCCTTTAATGGGGAGAAGTGAGCTCAGAGGGTTCAGGGGAATCTGGGGATTCAATATTTTCAAATGTGTCAACCAAGATGTCCCCATCTCAAGTCTGAGGATCTCACTCCTTCCTAATCAGAGCCTGACTGTGGTTTAGCAGTCCTGCTCTGGCTGAGAACTCAACCTTCTCTGGAACCCCGTTACTCTTATTGGAGCTCTGTTAACCTGGAGCTCAGTTTTTTTCTGTTCTTCAGCAGGAAATGAGTCTTTTCATGTGCTTCAATGGAGGCGTTCTGGCTTTGACACCTCACCTTGAGTTGGTGATTAATCACCTCAGCCTTTCTTTATCTTATGGTCAGTGAATAGATAAGACTCAGCAAGAGCCATTTGATTCCATAGTCCTTGTAATTACCACTTCCACCAGACTTCTCATACTCCTGATGTTGCAGCATCAGTGCATTCTCTTCCCTTTCACCCACAGTGGAAGTTTTAACAGTTGCGCCTGCATAGCATGCTAGGAGCTATCAGTATTCCACTGACATTCCATGACGGCGTCCTCATTGACAGCTGGCTAGAAGATGATCCAGCTCCAAAATATCATTTTATAATCTACTTCCATACCAATTGTCTTAGGGTGGGTCTCCTGGGAAACAGGATCTGAGGCAATGATTTGCATAAAGAGAATTTGTGGGGAGTGCTTTTGAGAACAATATCTGTAAGAGAAGGAGGGAAGTGAGAATGGGCATAGAGAGCTATTGAACTGTGATGCATTTGTAAGAGTCCTCAGCCTTTCCTACTGGAAGCTCTGGACTGGGATAACCCTTTAGAGTTGAGGCAAGGGGTGGGCCTTTGTATCTCTGCTTCTTCCAGTTATTGGATGTCTGCCCACAGAGAGGACATCACCTTGATGTGGCAGCTCCCTTTGTAAGAAACTGTAAAACTGTCTTCCAAAGTCGCTATACCATTTTGCATTCCCACCAGCAATGAATGAGAGTTCCTGTTGCTTTACATCCTCGCCAGCATTTGGTGTTGTCAGTATTCTGGGTTTTGACCATTCTCATAGATGTGTAGTAGTGGCAGCTCCCTTTGGCTGAGGGCAACTCCCAGAGAGGGATTCAGATATGAATCGTCAGCAGCCAACACTTCCAGCAGCTGGAAGAATGAATGTCTTGGTCCTAAAAGAGGGATTGGGCAGCTCATCACAGCATCCACTACATGCAGTTATCAGAACTGGGATGTAAAATAGAATGGACTATCTACAAAAGCAGACTTAGTGCTGACTCATCTGAGCTATGGGCCTAAAAGGCAGCATTACTACTAGCACTTGAGATTATTGTCTGGAGGTCAGTCATCTTGGCGCTAGGTATTGGAAAATTAGGCAACCACACTGGACTACATAGCATTAGTTACCCTCTTCCTAAGGCTGGAACTCAAGTGGTTTAAGGAATGGAGACATGCAAAGGACTTGAAAAGTTTGAATGTCTGTATAGCTGATCTCATTGGACTCCTGTCTTTGAGCTTTCTTTTCCTCTAGCACTTTCTCTCAATTCATTTCTTTGCCAAAGTTATATTGTATAATGAATGGTCAAGAACATGTACTCTGGCCAGACTGCCTGGGTTCAGTGGCTTGGCTACAGTGTAAAGGTAAGTTCTCCTCCTCCCTATGACCTTGGTTTCCTTGCCAGTAAAATGGGACTTAAATAACAGCTTGCGGTAACAAGATTCTATATCCTTGGTGTTGAGCTGTTTAGCGTAGTGCCTGAGGCACAACCCATCAACATTAAATCAGTCTGTGCTTTCTCACAGCAGTTAAAACAATTCTCACATTTGATTAGTGATCCTAGCTAGCAAGCCCTTGGGTGCTAAAAAGAGGCTAGCTCTGTTCTATAACTTGGGGGGAAAAACTCATTTCCCCTCTTTTTGCTTGGAGGCTCTTCCTTGAATTGCCTCTTCCTTGCTATTGAAGTGGTGAGATGCAGGAGGTTGACAGCTGACTGGGGCCCCAGGTGGGACGGGCAGGATGCTTTTGGGTTTGTGTGGGCACTAGGGCTCAGGCCTGCCTGAGAGGGTTGGGAGACTCCATGGTCCCTGCATACTCGGGCTGGGTTTTGTGGCCAACACCTCCTGGTCTTGTCTTGTTTCTCATAAGGACCTTGAAGGAGATGCCTGGCTATAGCAGAATTGAATTTGAGGAATCTAAGGGCCTGTATATCTATCTTTATCTCTTGCCCCTAGGGATACCAGTAGCCATTGTCCTACTTTGCTTATGCTGTTTTCTTCACCTGGAATGCCTTTACTGCTTGTTTCCACCTGTCAAAATTCTTCTAGGCCAGGTTCTAGTATATGTCCCTCGTCAGAACTAACCTTTCTCTTCTCTGTGCTCTCAGAGTACTTTCTACACAGAATTATAATACACTGAAAACACTTCATGTGCAGCGACAATAACATTCATATTTTTTATCCCCAGCACTTAGCACAATCCTTGGCACATAACTAATAAAAGTTTTAAGAATTGCACCACTATAGGAGTACAATAAATGTTTTTTCCAACTTCTGAGTTGAAATGTGTATCTGTCCTTCTCCACCCCTAGACGGTTACCTCCTTGATGCCCAGGATCAAGTTCTACTTATTGTTATGTCCACTGCAGAACTTATTTAGCATAGAGTCCTCACACTGCCAGCTCTCAGTGCACGTGTCCTACATTCTATAGATTAATGCGAATATTCCTATGCTGTTTTTGTCTTTGGGTTGGGCTATCTGAGGATAAAATAGCCTGGATTAAATCCACAGGCTTTCTCCAATATACACATGATCTAAATTATAAGAGCTTATTTAAAAATTAGAACTCAAGGGCTGGCTCAGTGGCGCAGCGGTTTAGTTCGCACTTGGCAGCCCGGAGTTCGCAGGTTCGGATCCCGGGCACCCGCTGACACACTGCTTGTCAGCCATGCTGTGGCGGCATCCCATATAAAGTAGAGGAAGATGGGCACGGATGTTAGCCCAGGGCCGGTCTTCCTCAGCAAAAAGAGGAGGATTAGCAATGGATGTTAGCTCAGGGCTGGTCTTCCTCACACACAAAAAAACAATTAGAACTCATTATTTTCTATCAGAAAAATATTTCTGATCAAAACTTTTCCTAGGCTACCGTGAAGCAGAAAGTAGGCTTGTAAATTCTTTCAACTCTGTAGTCCCTGAACATTAACTCTTTGAGATCTTTTTTCTTTTTTGCTCTTAGAGGGAAAAAGCAAAGCACTGATGAGTAATAACAGCTGGCCCTAGGCAGAACAAAGCTAGATAAGGCCTACCGACATTTCAGAGATCCACCCAGGCTCAGAGTTTCCTTGATATTTCATTATTATCTAGAGTAGGAACTTGGGGTCGGGAGCAGAGCTGATCCACTTGAGGTAAGTACAGAGATGTAGTGGGGGCTGGGACTCGGGGGATGGACTGCAGAGACAGCAGAGACCTGGAGGATTCACCTTCCTTTCCTCCTAGTGATGACTAACCTGACTTTAGGTGAAAAGTTGGCACCAAAATTAGGAACTGAGGGATCCCATGCAGCAAAAGTTTCGGGTTTCTAAAGAGAAGAGAGGAAAACAGTTCATTCATTTTACAGTGTGTCTTAAGCACTTACTTTGTGCTGGGGATATAGCAAAATACACAAAAATCTCTGAGCTTGCATTCTGGTTGGGGAAAGAGACAATAAATTTTTTTTTTTAAGTAAAATTCCCAAGAGAAACGAACACATAACGTCCCTACAAAAACTTGCACATGAATGTTCATAGCAGCATTATTTATAGTAGCCAAAATGTGGAAAGAACCCAAATGTCCATTGCTGATAAACAGAAAAAGAATATGTGGTCTATCCATACAATGGAATATTTGGTCATGAAAAGGAATGATGTAATGATACACACTACAACATGGAAGAACCTTGAAAACATGCTAAATGAATGAAGTCAGTCACAAAAGCCCACACAACATATGATTTGATTTATATGAAATGTCCAGAAGAGGCAAATCTGTGGAGACAGGAAGTAAGTTAATGGTTGCCTAGGACTAGAGGCAGTGGGATGGTTTGAGGGGAAATGGGGATTGACTGCTAATGGATCCAGGAGTTCTTTCTGGGGTGATGAGAATGTACTATAATTGATTGTAATGATGGTGGTACAACTGAGACTATACTAAAAACCATTGAAATGTATGCTTTAAATGGGTGAATTGTATGATATGTGAATTATACCTCAATTTGAAAAGGTAAAATTTATAGTACATTAAATGGTAGTGAGTGCTATAGAGAATGATAAAAATATGGGTGGGAGGCAGAGCAGGGATGAGGGCATTTGGAGGGTGGGGCTGGGGATACTATTTTATACAGGGTAGGGAGGGAAGGTCTCACCCGTAGGTGACATTTGAGTAAAGATCTAAAGGAGGTCAAGAGGAAAATCTTGGACTTGACCACTGCAAGGGAAGGAAAGTTTTTTCCATTACCCAGTAATTCTCAGAGGGCATTTCAGATGTAAGGACCACAGGTAAATAGGAGTAACTACAGTTTTAGAAAGTCCATAATAATACTAGCATATTATTTTCATATTTCCCTACAGGATAAGCATTTAAATAAGGCTCACCTTGGTCAGAAAACCCTAAATTAGTACCTCAGGGGATCTAGGGATTTTAGAAGTTTTGTATGGTGGAAATTTGATTTTTCTTGTTTTGGAAGTGCATGCAATAGGATGCTGTGAAATGTAGTTGTATTTGTTTTTCCTTGGTGTTCTCAAATTGAACAAGTAAGTAAATATTAATAAACACTCCAGTCAGCAATTTATTCTGAAATATTTTAATTTTTCCTCTCTTAGAACACTAATTTTTCCCTCTTCCATAACTCTTTGATGTTAACTTTGAATGGTGGTACTCTAAGGGACAGCTCTCTTGAAAGCATGTATCTCCTCCTTTTGGCCAGAAGAGGGCACTAGAGAGCTGTTTAGGGCCCCCAATCCCAAAGGGCTGGGTGGAGCCTGAAGCATTCCTTCAGCCCAGCCAGCTCCAGCCCTGACTCAGAAGCAGACTGCACACCACTTTGCTAAGGGACAAGCTCAGACACATTTCTCTAATGTCTAACACTTCTTTAACCTCAAACGTGACGTTCTGATAAATCTTCAAAATTTGACAATGTGTACTAACTCCCTGTTACTTGTTTTGTGTTCTGCTTTTGTTTTTAGCTCTTTTGAGGTAAATACAGGATTTTAATTTCATTTTACGTAAACCACACAAAAGAAAAGAATCACCAGACATGTTTCAGGGCACATGAATTCCATTAAAAAGAGGCAATACAGGATAGGGATAAGGCACAGCCTAAAACCACTGACGATAGCTCCCCTGGTAAAAAGCTAGCGGTCCAAACTTGCCTTAATAACTATCATACGTCTTACATTTCAATCCTGACAGTAAAGGACACTAAGAATGACAATAGCTAATTAGCCTACATTTTGAAAAGTGCATAGATATCTAATAGTAGAGCAAACATATTTGAAATTGATAATGACCAGTGTGAGATAGGCACTCTCAACCACCATTGATGGACATAGAAATTGTTAAAGACTTTTGGGAAGGCAATTTGGCAAAAACTTTCAAAATTTTAAATGTGCTTAACTTCAACCCAGGAATTCTGTCTTTAGAAATCAGTTCTCCAGAAATGTTTATGTATGTGCACAAAGATATAATATATAATTATAATAATGATGATAGCATTTAGCACTACTACATGTCAGACATAGTTAAAGAACTCTACATATGTTGACTAATTTAAATCTAAAAATAGCCCAGTGACCCCAACTTTGTTGATGAGGAAACTGGGCACAGAGAGGTTAAGTAACAGCTATGAAGTGGTGGAGCCAGGTTTCATATGCAGGCAGTCTGATGCCCAAGTTCATGCTCCTAACCACTCTGCTATGAAGTACAGGATATTGACTGTAGCTTTGTTTGTAATAGTGTAAAACCAGAAGCAACCTATGTCTATCACTAGTGGAATAGTTAAATAACCAATGATACGGCCATTTTGTCAAAAAGAAGTCAGTCTAGATATACTGACCCAGAAAGACCCCCAAAGACATATTGTAGTGAAATAGGGGAGGAGGAAAAAGCAATTCTCAGAATAATACATATAAAATGATCCCATTTATGGTTTTTTAAATTACATATTTGTATTTGAACATATATGCAAGCATAGAACAAGGATGGAAGAAACATCACAGGCATCAAACTATACTAGTTGTAACCTTTGGGGAGGAGAGTGTGTTGGGGATAGGGGTGGTTGTAAAGGAGGAATCTCATGTTTACCCTATATAATTCTGTATTACTCAAATATTTTAAAATAAAATGAATTTATGTACTACAGTAACACCTTTTCAAAGAAAGAAAACGATATAGTGTAAAAATAGAAGGGAAACTTAGCAATCAGTCCAATCAACCCCTTTGTATCACTAATGAGGAAACTGAGGTGTTAAGAAGTAAAAGGGAGTGTGCACTGTCATGTACAATGGTGGAGCTAAGCTAGAGCCTGCCAGCCTGACTCCTGCCCCGGGGTTCCCTGTGTTACACCATTTTGCCTTTATCCTGGCAAAACCTCTGAAAATAGGTTGTGCACTATCTTAATGTGATTTCACAGTTACATTTTATTTTGGAAATTCATAATTATGTGGCCTTTAAAAAGTTTTGGAAGGGTATATAATGTCAGTCATTCAATCAACAAATATTTATTAAATCAAATAATTAGATATCACCAATTAGATGCTAATTGTTTTATGCCAGGTACTGTGCTTGGCCCTGGAACCATAATGTTGATCAAGATAAACACAGTTGTTGCCCTCAAGAATTATGGGAAAATGTTCACCACATAATATATAAAAAAACCAAAATGTGAAGCTGTATATGCTAGAAGAAAATGCAAAAACTATTAACAGCATTATCTTAAGAGTTTTAGGGGGTTTAATGTGTTTCTTTATGTATTTCTATGTTTTCTTTTTTAAAATAGCTTTCAATTTGCATGTATTTCTTTCACAATCAGAAAAATTTATTTTAAAGAGTCAAATAGTATCTCCTTGTCTAAGTTTTGAAGCATATTGAATTACATGAAAAAGGAAGAAGGTCATTATACTAGAGGAAATGAATGTTTCCTGGGGAAAAAAAGGCTTAGGCAAGCTCTTCTATTTCTGACACTGAACCATAAGTCTTTGGAATTCTCAGAGAAAAGTCTTCTAGAAGGCACTGAATGAAGGTGGGAGACACCTTTTGTCACATTTCTGGGGAACATCAAGCAGCATCTTCAGGGGAAAGAACACTGGAAGCCAGCACAGGCTAGTGGTTTAGGCTCAGGCTGTGGAGACAGACAGTCCAGCTCAACCGCTTTCTAGCTCTGCAACCTTGAGAAATGTATTTTCCTTTCTGAACTCCAGTTTCTCCATCTGTAAATGGGAATAACAGAAATTATATCATTGGGTGGTTATGAGAATTAAATGAGATCATGTATATAAAAAGCGCAAAACCGTGGTTGGCACATAGTTGTGCTTAGCTTATGTTACCTGCTGCTAAGCTCAGCAATAGAACCTAATTCCCTGGCCTCTTACTTCCCTGGCCATCCCCCACCCGACCCCCACACACAGTCAATGCACATATATACACCTGCACAATGAAAAACACAGGCTATACCATAAAGAAAATGTCATTAGTGCTATTTCAGGCAGTCATACAAATTAGCTCATTTACCTAACAATAGGGCTAGAAATAGAACAACCCTGCATATTAAAATATAATGATAGAGGGGCTGGTCTGGTGGCATAGTGGTTAAGTTCGTGTGTGCTGCTTTGGCAGGCCAGGGTTCACAGTTTCAGATCCCAGGCACAGACCTACACACCACTTATCAAGCCGTGCTATGTCAGCGTCCCATATACAAAATAGAGGAAGATTGGCACAGATGTTACCTCAGGGACCATCTTCCTCAAGCAAAAAGAGGAAGATTGGCACAGATGTTAGCTCAGGGCCAATCTTCTTCACACACACACACACACACACAAATATATATACATATATAATGATAGAGAATGATAACATTAGAAATTTTTTTTCACATTATTTTTTAGGCTTCCTCTATGTCCACAGAGGTCTTAATATTTTACCATATCCATTGCTTCATTTTGCACATCCCTTAAAAATGACCAATAATGGAAGGACTCTGAAGAAAATTGGGCGTAAGGTAATGCAAGAAGGCTTAGCCCTGAGTTCCAGGGCTCGCAAATAGGCAAAGGCTTGGGTGCCCCCTTGACATGTGACCAACAGAGCTGTCCATCCTGAGACTACATGGACTGGACAATGAGGATATCATGGCACCGATGGTGACTTAACCCGTACTTACTGTCTGATACTAGAAGTTTGGTGCTTCAGCACTTTGATGCTTTGACGAACCATTTGTCAAAGACTCTGCTTTTGTGTAATAATGCAGCACCTGCTAGATTTTGAAGGAAAATATGTAAAATGATTCATTAAACCTACGCTGAAATCTTAAGATCATTTTCTAACAAGTAGCCCTATGGCTGAGAGCACTCTTGCAACCACGAAGGAAGCCAGCCTGGGTACAAAGCCAGCACAAATAAGGACAGAAAGAAGGAAGCCAGAGCCCTGATCCAACCTATGCCTGAAGCTTGGAACCACCTCTGGACTCTTCAATTATATGGGCCAATAAATCACGATGCTTTTTAGAAAAATAACCAATAATTGATAGTTTATATTGTATATCTTAGTGAAGCAAACAGGTATTTGGTAGAACAAGTGAGTTTCCTATTCTGATTTTGAGTCAGAGAACCAAATTTATGGATCATGGGCTTAGGCAGAGTCACACCAAAGTTTTACCAGTAGTATGTTTGTTCCCTGTCACTAGGAATTCCAAATTCTATTTCTTTTGGAATACTTTTTTAACTCAGATTCATTTCATATATATTAAAAGTCGAAGCCATAAGTATGTTTTACTGGTGAACACATTTCATAAGGCAACTTATTGGTGGCAGGTTGGGAAGGCTCCCCAAGTGAAGGAATCACCACTAGTGAGAGGTGCCGGAGTGCTGGACCCAGGACTCCTGCCAGATCTGGGCTGGCTGAGGACTAGGGCCCAAGGGAACTATGTGAATAAGCACTGTTCCAGGGAGTCACTCACCCATCTTTCTTCTGTGGATCTGTTGTTGGAGGGAACATACCAAATATGAAGGAAAGGGAAAATGAGCTACATTTTAGATAAGGCACCACTTGACTTAAACAGGATTTCTCCATACCCTTCTCTTTGATCTCAGAGGGAGTAAGAGGAAAGAACCATGCTGGTAGAGAGGTGAATGAGAAGACCAGTCGTGTCTTTGCCTCATAAATCCTGGAAAACTTGAATCACTGAATACTTTTAACTGGCTTTGCCTATTTAGATAATAAAACCACTTTCAGACAGCCCAGGGAAGAATATAGTAATGGGGAATGGGAAAACTCTGGGAAAGGCCAGTTCAAAGCAGGTTCGAATTTGAGTTATAAATGTAATTCATTTTACCTTGTAGGCTTGAAAAGTTAATGTCTTTCTAAAGATCTTAGAATCAGAGGGTAACTGATGGACTAGAAGAAAATCGAATGGTGTGGGATAGAATGATTTGGAATGAATTGGGACCACCCCCCTTACAAAACAACTGAAGATTTTGTTGTGTTCATAATCAAGTGCATCTCCCCATCCTAGGATTGAAAGCACTCCACAAATTGGTCCATGCTTCCTTTTCTAGCCTTGTCCCCTGCTAACCTGTCTATATCCTGGACAAATACTTGTGATGCTCTTCATACCATTTCTTACCTTTGGGCTTTTGTGCAAGCTGCTCCATTCCCACTTGGAATGCCATCTTTCACTCCCTCTCCCCAGTATCTGCCCATCAAATTTATGCTCTTCATTTAAGGCATAGCTCAAACCTGACATACTCCAAAGTGCCTCACAATGTTTTTCTGGCAGGAAAAAAATCTCACCATCCTTAATATTTCCGTAGTATTTTGTGTGTACCAATACTGTACACTTATTGCCATCTGTCTTGTATCACAGTTATTTATGTGTTTATCTTCTACACTTGGTTTCCAGCTCAGAATGCAAGGCCCATGTCTCTTTCACCTTTGAGCCTTCATCCATGAGCTTTGCACATATTGTATAGCTCAAAGACTTAGTATATTTCCATTTCTTTATAGTACTCATGTACTACCCATAATAGATCATCTTCTTTCATTAAAGCACTGTTTTAAGAACTCTACATATATTGACTCATTTAAAACACACAACACTTCTATGAGGTAGGTTACCATTATTATTCTCAGTTTACAGTTGAAGATACTGAGATGTTACAATAAATTGCCCAAGATCACACAGCTAATAAGTAGCAAAGCTGGGATTTAAATCCGGAAAGTCTGGTTCCAGAGTCATGCTCTTAATCACTAAGAGATGTATATATAATCACTATTAATCTTAATTATTGTATTCTTAGGGAGAAATCGGAGACTTTGATAAGCCACACATTGTATGTGGAATTCCAGAGGTCTGATATCATAAGTATTAGTTTAGGAGAATTTGACTGAACGTGGGTAAATCCATTGAAAATTGAAAGCTGTTGAAATAGACATTTCTTACATTTTCAGGCTTCCCAGCATCTTTAGATCACTCTTGCTATGTCTAGGAAATCTCTGGCCTTAGGAATCCTGCTTCTGCAGGATAGAAACCCAGAGAACTCAGTACCCTGGGATCCTTTGCAGCTAGGACATAGGCACGCGAGACTTTATTTCAGAAGTTTTATGAGGACTCTGTGGAGGACATCCATTTTGCAGACAAGGACAGAAGCAGAGGGGATGGCTGTGGTCCTAAGTTTGCGTTCTCACCCAGGAGTTAGTTTTGGTGCTGGTCAACAGCGTGGACACTGTAAAGTCAGTCCTTGGCAGAAAGACCACTGGTGTGCCCTTCTTGGTGGGGAGAGCAGGGCCAGCAGCAGCAGGTTCCTCATCAGACCAGTTCTGCACCATGGTTTTCAGTGTTGTTCCTAGAAGTGTGGCCTCAAGACTGTTTTCTCCACTCTTCCCACTAATTCTGTGAGCCACTCTGTGACATTGTGGTTTATAATAAGAAATACATAATTGGTCTTTGTCCCAGTGATGACAGCGATAAAGATGTCTTTTGTTATGTTAATGAGGTGACTTTTGGAAAGAGCCTAGGTAATCTAAGGATGGAGGCTGATTGCTAGGGGAACAATCATATGATTAGAGGGGTGGAGCTTTCAGTGCCCCCATAACACCATCCTCCACCTCAGGGGAGGGGAGAGGGTGAGGGCCTGGAGATTGAGTTCAAGCACCAACAGCCAATGATTTAATCAATCATGTCTATGTAATGAAGCCTCCATAAAAACCCAAAAGGGTTCGAGAGCTTCCAGGCTGGTGAACACTTGGAGATGTGGGGAGAATGGCAGGCTCAGAGAGCATGGAAGCTCCATGTCCCTTCCCACACCTTGCCCTATGCATCTCTTCCATATGACCTTTCCTGAATTAATATCCTTTTATAACAAACTGGTAATTTAGTAAGTGAAATATTTCTCTGAGTTCTGTGAGCTGCTCTGGCAAATTAATCGAACCTGAGGAAAGGGTCATGGGAACCTCTGATCTACAGCTGGAGGATCAAAAGCACAGGTGACAACCTGGACTTGTGATTGGCATCTGAAGTGAGGGGAGGGGGGACAGTCTTGAAGGACTGAGCCCCTAACCTATGGGGTTACCTCGAGATAGTGTCAGATTTGAGTTAATTGCTTGGTAGTGTTGAAAAAACACTCACTGAATACCCGGTATCCCTTTTTTCCTTTTACAGATTTATCGAACAATAATTTACATACAATAAAATCCACCTGCTCTAATCTAATATCCTTTAAAAACTTCTTTTAATGAACTGCTTAAATATCCAGAGTCAGCTTCTGTTGTTTGTAATTAAAAACTCTGAGTTATTGGGGCCGCCCGGTGGCGCAGTGGTTTAGTTCGCGCTTGGCAGCCCGGGGTTTGCTGGTTCGGATCCCGGGCGCCCGCCGACGCACTGCCTGTCAGCCATGCCATGGCGGCGTCCCATATAAAGTAGAGGGAGATGGGCACGGATGTTAGCCCAGGGCCAGTCTTCCTCAGCAAAAAGAGGAGGATTAGCAACGGATGTTAGCTCAGGGCTGGTCTTCCCCACAAAAAAAAAAAAAAAACAACTCTGAGTTATTTATAATCATAAAGTGATATGGCATTTTCTTTGGGATGTTTTATTGCTACTTTTATCATCATCATTGTTAAGTCATCCATCAGTCTCTCTTACCTCATTTGTCCAATTGCATTTTTTTGGGCACACTTTATAACACCCATGATATATTTTTAAATTAAGAAATACTATAAAAATGGTTTAAGTCAACATTAAATTAGGCGCTATTTTAAGGACCTCTACCTAACTGACTACTGATGCCCACAGCATGAACTCTCATGGTGAGGTGGCTACTCTTTATGCTTGAGGTGTTTGTTCTCAGACCTTTTTATGCTAGTTAAACTTAATATTGTTTAGCCCACCTGTAATCCAACAACTAAGCAATTTTAAGTGATTCGATCATATTGAGTGTTTCTAAGACATTCAATTTAGTTTTTACAGAAACAATTTTCTTTCTTTTCACTCTTACATTTTATTGACTTATGTGATTTTGAAAATTAAATTATGTAATTAGATAAATACAAATGGAAATGTCACAGTGAAATGTTACCAATCAGGAAATCCATTCTTGCAGGCTGCTCCTGCCTAATGTCATTCTGACATAATATTAGATAGCGCATACGTCGTGAGAGAGCTAAGGCTGTCCCTACATCGGTGTTGGAAGCTAGGATCGCTCAACAGATGTATCTTGCTTAACATCAGAAGAGAAAGTGAAGACCAACTGAGGAGCCTGAAGCAGTTCAGGCCGTTGATTGAAAATTGACAGATACAGCAAAGGAATGAAGAGTCCCATCCAATATGAGTCTGATATCTAAATGATAACAAAATTAAATCAGCAGTGACAAGCTGCTGGGTTTTTCTGTTGCCTTTTTTTTAATCTGAAGTCTCAGGACGTCTTAAACATTAAATCAGTTTGTCTAGAAATCTTGTGTAAAAATGGACTGGGATGAATTCAAGACACAGTAAGACATGGATAGTATTTTCAAATGGTATTTTTTTTTTTTTTTTTTGTGGGGAAGACCAGCCCTGAGCTAACATCTATTGCCAATCTTCCCCTTTTTGCTGAGGAAGACTGGCCCTGGGCTAACATCCATGCCCATCTTCCTCTACTTTATATGGGACGCCACCACGGCATGGCTGACAAGCAGTGCATCGGCGGGCGCCCGGGATCCGAACTCGTGAACCCCGGACTGCCAAGCGCGGACTAAACCGCTGCGCCACCAGGCGGCCCCCTCAAATGGTATTTTTGAGAGAAATCTAATCACCCCTTTTCAGCACTCAAAACTCAACCTAAGTCCCGCCATACACAGCTGTACCACTATGAACAAAGGCACAGGGCCTGAGAGAGATAGAGAGAATGAAAACTCTTTGGAAGTTCTTTCTAGCCAGAAAGTAAATATGGCCAAACAATGGAGCATGGTTGTGGTATTTTTCAAATATGACCTAATTTAAGTATGTATGTTACCAAGCACAATGTACTCAGCATAAAATATTCCAATTCACAAGGAGGTGTGGGGAGGAGCCCCACTTTACTTTACCTGCAACTGCAAATTTTAAAGGAAGGTGAAGTTTAAAAGTTATTTTTCTCATTCTAAAGTTTACTTTTGGTTTTTAAGGACTCCATGGCGTCTCAGGACATGGAGGGAAAGCATGCTTGTTGTTTTCATGTGAAGTTACAGCAACTAACTCTGGTGGGTTTTAGATATGCATAGAAGGGTTTTTAGATATGCCTTTGTCAGCAAGCTACTAGAAATAAACTGTTGATTAACCCCTGCTCAAGGACTGATGTTTAACTTCTTGAAGTTAAAGAGGTAAAGTTATTAATGGTAAACTACACACTTAATCAATCTATCAGTTCCCAGTGTTTGAGTTGAAAGTGAATTAAACTTATGAATGAAATCAGTCTCTTAGATTCCAAACTATAAATTCTTAATAATTTCAAGTGAAATATTTATAACTTTACAATTTTAATATGAAACCATGATTTTTGAAATTTAAAAAAGTTTGCAGCAGAAAACCTCAAAATCTTTAAAAAGTTTTTAAAACACTTTAAGTTTGTTAAGTTTCTAGGACACGGTAGGAATTGAAACATTCTAGTAGTTGCTTGATTTCTGGAAATAATTACCTGCAAGGAGATTAACACCTCTCACCTAGTTAGTGGTCAAGCTCTATGCTATTGTTTGTTGGTAAAGAGACTATTCATTCATGAAGCTGGACCCACCCAACCAAACAAAGAGACTGTTGGTGGCTGTTCAAGTGGACTCCAAGCCAAGAAAGAGGGATTTCCTTATTTCCTCAAGACTGAACTTTTGATCAGTGCTGTGTGGCCAAGCTAAAAAGTTTGGTGGAATTTTAAGCAGGGCTTTAATGGCATTTCAGAAGCCACCACCAAATATCCTCCACTCAGGAAGCATAGTAACAATATAAACGGAGTCAGGAATTTATCAAGGAAATTCACCTCTATTACTACAATATGCATAGAACTCTTTTGGCATCTACTGTCAAGGTTGATGAATATTTTACAAATAACAATAAATTATTCACTTTGGCAAATCTGAGGGTGTGATACGGGTTTTATTCACAACTGTCAAGTTTTTAGTGGCTAAAATGGGGTTGATTTTGCAGGATGCTTGGGTACAACAGAGAAAAGTCTGACAAAGCTCCTGTTCTTATGGACTTTATATTCTAGTGGTAGAGACAGATTGTAAACATCTTTTGTAAAAATATTTTTACAAATTGTGATTAGTGTTTGAAGGAAATAGGGTACTGAGAAGAAAATCATAGAGAGGAACTAATTAAACAGTGTGGTCAGAGAAGTCTCCTCTAAGTTGGGGACTTTTAACTTGAGACCTGAAAGGCAAAAAGAAGCCATCAAAGGAAAACCCACCCAACCAAAGAGACTCTTGGAGGAGGAACAACCCAGGCAGAGGCATTGCAAGTGCAAGGCACAGGGCTTGGGGTGTTATAAAACAAGTGGCGGAAGGCCCGTGTGACTGACGCATCGGGACCAGGGGAAGGTGGCATGAATCAAGGTTGGAGAGAGAGCTGGGTACAGATCCTGTAGGGCAGCTTTTCTCAGGATTTTTTGACCATGACTCATAGTAAGAAATATATTTTATGTCTCACTCATTACTTAAATAAAACAAAATGTTTACACAAAACAAAACCTACCCTTATAACATGTAATCCTTATGAAATTTTCTATTCTCTTCTATAATTTCATTTTAAAATGTTGATCATTACCCACTGAATTGATTTCCTGACCAGCTAATGGACTTTTGCAAAAACAGAAAAAGGTCGTTGTAGGCTAGAGTAAAGAGTTTGGAAAATTATTGGGAGTCCATAAGGATGGCGTAGCATGACCTATAAATGAAATGATTTTGGCTGCTGTAGGAAGAATGAATTGAAGGGTTACAAGAATGGAAGTGGGAGGATCAGTTACAGTATTATTGCAGAAGTCCAGGGGAAGATGATAGTAGCTTGGGCTAGAGTGGTGGCAATCAAGGCGGAGAGATGTGTTCAGACTTAGAATATATTTTAGAGGTAGAACCAACAGGACGTAGTGATGGATTGGATGGGTGGGGATGAAGGAAAAGGAGGCATCAAGAGTCAGTCCAGGCTTCTGGTTTTAGTAACTGGAAGAATGGTAGTGCTATTTATTAGGATGAGGAAGACGAGTAAAATAGGATATCTGGTGGAAAATAAAAAATTCCACTCTAAACATATTAAGTTTGAGATGACTCTGAGTCATGTAAGCAGTTAGTTATACAACTAGAGTTCAGAGAAGAAAGCTGAGGGTTAATAAAATTCGGGTCTAAAACAAATAAATGGTATTTAAAGTCATGGAAATAGATGAGTTCACCTAGAGAAAATATGGATAGAGAGGAAAAAAGAAAGGGCTCAGGAAGGACTTCCAAGGAACTCCAATGTTGAGAGTGGGATAGAGGGGATTAGGAGGGGCTGACAAAATAGATCAAGAAAGAGCAATCATTGGAATGTGAGCAATGTCAGCAGAGACTGCCCTGAGAATCACAGGGCAGAGTGTTTCAAGGAGGGGAAAGCTGTGCTGAATACTGTTGACAAACCAAGTATAATGAGAACAGAAAGGTACCCATCTGGCACTATGGAGGCCTGTGGTAACTTTGACAAGGGTGTTTCAGTGTAGTCGAAGGGAGAAAAGCTAGATTAGACCCTATAACCCAGAAATTCCACCCCTCAGTTATTGGAAACAAGAAACTCTTGTATGAGTGCACCAGGAGACTCATACACGAGATGGTCATAACTGCTTTGCTCACTGGAGCGAATAACTGGAAATGACCCAAATTTGCATTCTTAAGAGAAGTGATAAATAAATTGTGATATATTCATAGACTGGAATAGTAAGAGTAATGAAAGTGAATGCTTCAGCATGGGTAAATCTCACGAACTTACTGCTGACGACAAAAAAAGGCAGATGCAGTATGATTCCATTTATATAAAGTTTAAAAAATAAAGAACTAAACAATGCATTGTTTAAGGATACATAAATGAGGGATAATAAACACAAAATTCAGAAGGGCTGTTACCTGGGACATATGAGAATGCTCAGATTAAACTGTATATATGCTATATATACATTTTAATGTGTATAAAATATTTCATTAAAAGTAGCTACCTCACTCTGTCCACTGAATAGGCCTAAATGCATTAACCAATCCAGAAGCAATGAGCACTGCTAGCAATCAGACTGGTCTGCAAATACTATTTCCTCCTGAAAGGAAGAAGGACTCTTTGGGAAAAGGACTGAGTTCACGTAAGGGACGGGGAATATGCAAAACGAGGTTTGAAAATCTTGTCTTAGACTGCAAGGAAGCTTTTGGGACTGCTGGGGTTGTGTCAAAAGAATTCAGAAGCCAACCTGAAGAGGCTGCTTCTGGCAAAGACGGGAAAGTTTGAGCATCCATAAAGATAAATACTGCAATGGATTGAAAAACACATCAAATATGCTTACCTACTTTTCTTATATAAACTATTACTCTTGGTTATCTAAATGGTAAATAAGGGAAGTTTCTCTTTATAGTATTCCACACAATAAATGAAGAAGAAATAAGAAAATATAACCATTTTGCAATCTGTAATCAATTAATCGATTTAGGCATTGCTCATCAGCTGCTGCTAACATCACAAAGAGAGACAGAATCAGAGATTATGTGCCTCCTGATGGAAAAACACAAACCAACTGTGATGTCTAGCCAAAGGAAGTCAAACCTGAATCTGATCAAGCCTCCAGATCCAACTACTAATTTGCAGGAAATGCAGAGGACAGAGGAATATTGTAAACTACACCACAGAAATGCCATTTGCAAAATCCACACTGTGGAAAATTATAAAAGGCAAACAACTTGGTTCTTTTCAACGACAACAATAGGAACAACTATAAACTGGCAAAGGAAAAATGAGAGATGGAGGAGGAACCAATAGATTCAAAGAGATTTAAAAGATATCTCAACCAATCCCAATATGTGGACCTTATTTGGATTTTGATTCAAACAAACTATTAAACATTTCTAAGAACTGTACGAGACAATTGGAAATTTGAATACTGACTAGATACTTAGGATATTAGGAAATTATTAAATATTTTTATATGTGGTAAAGTTATTGTGGTTATATTAAAAATTAATTTTATTTTAAAATAAGCTTGGTTTGGGGGTAAAATTTGTTGTAAAAAAGAACTAAATTTGATTAAATAGAGAAAAGAAATTTAGTTAAAATAGCTAATTGAATGCATTTTTACAGCTGCTTCTTCTCAAACAAACTAGGATGATAGAAAAGTATATACATACATGTACGAACTTTAAAGTCATAAATCCACAAGTACAAAAGATAAAGGGAAAGAAACAATAGAATTTTGGACTTGGGCACAAGACCCAAGTATACCCAAAACAGGGAATTAAGTGAAAGCTTCCTTGGCCAATCCAGCTTAGAGAATGTTGGTTTTATCACTTTAATTTGCATTTCCCTAAATGACAGTGAAGTTGATCATCTTTATTATTGACCATTTGGTTTCTTTTTTTGTGATTTGGCTATTCATATATTTTGCCTAATTTTCTATTGGGTGGTTTTGTTTCCAAATATTCTGAATAATTATCCCTTTATTGGTAGTATATGTTGCAAATATCTTCTCTGAGGCTTCACTTGTATTTTTACTTTCTTTATGGTATGTTTTGTCATATAGATGTTTTTAATTTTTATATAATATAATCTATCAATATTTTCCTTTATGATTTATGGTTTTTATGTCTTGTTTAAGCAAACTTTTCCCTTCCAAGGTCATAAAGATTTTTCCTATATTTTCTTCTAAAAGTTTTAAGGTTTTACCTTTCATATTTAAACCTTAATCCATCTGGAACTGATTTTTGTGTAGGATTTGTAATAGAGATCTAATAGCTTTTTTCAAAATGTGAATTATCCAATTGTCCCAAGATCATTTATTGAATACTCCATCATTTCCCCATTAGTTTACATAGCTTTTTCCATCACATACCAAGTTCCCAAATGTTCATTAATCTGTTTTTGGTTTTTCTATTCTGTGTCATTGATCTATTTGTCCCTTTACCTATGCTTCTTAGTTTGAATTACTATAGCATCAAAATAAATCTTGATAGGTGGTTGGGCAAGTAAAAGAAGGCTTTGTTTTGTTGTTGTTTATTATTATTATTTTATTGAGGTCATAATAGTTTATAACATTGTGAAATTTCAGTTGTACATTATTATTTGTCAGTCACCATATAGATGTGCCCCTTCACCTCTTGTGCCTACTTCCCAACCCTCTTCCCCCTGGTAACCACTAAACTGTTCTCTCTGTCCATGTATTAGTTTATCTTCCACATATGAGTGAAATCATACATGTTTGTCTTTCTCTGTCTGGCTTATTTTGCTTAACATAATACCCTCAAGGTCCATCCATGTTGTTGCCAATGGGATGATTTTGTCTTTTTTTATGGCTGAGTAGTATTCCATTGTATATATATATATATATACCATATCTTCTTTATCCAATCATCAATTGATGGCCACTTGAATTGCTTCCAGTTCTTGGATATAGTGAATAATGCTTCAGCGAACATAGGGGTGCATGAGTCTCTTTCAAGTTCTTTGGATAAATACCCAGTAGTGGTAAAGCTGGGTCATATGGTATTTCTATTTTTAATTTTTGAGAAATCTCCATACTGTTTTCCATAGTGGCTATACCAGTTTGGATTCCCACCAGCAGTGTATGAGGGTTTCCTTTTCTCCACATTCTCTCCAACATTTGTTATTTTTTGTCTTGGTGATTACAGCCATTCTAACAGGCATAAGGTGATATCTTAGTGTAGTTGCAATTCGCATTTCCCTGATGATTAGTGATGTTGAACATCTTTTCATGTGCCTATTGGCCATCTGTATATCTTCTTTGGAAAAATGTCTGTTCATATCCTCTTCCCATTTTTTGATCGGGTTGTTTGTTTTTTTGTTGTTCAGTTGTGTGAGTTCTTTATATATTATGAAGATTAACCCCTTGTTGGATATATGATTTGCAAATATTTTCTCCCAGTTTGTGGGTTGAAAGAAGGCTTTGTTTTTTAAAGTGAAATGAAAACATTATTAGAAAAGAAAGGAATTAGATTGAGAAGGGGAAAAAAGGCCATAAAATGCTACACTTTAAATCATCTATAATGGCTCATTGTCATTTTCACTCTTTAGAAGAGAATTAGCAACATGCTCTTTTACAGAGTAGGATTTGTTCTGGAACAAACTGAACATTTATATTACAACTGAAAATGAACAGAGAATTCATACTAGACAAGACAGGAAATTGCCCTTTTGTACCCAATGTGTTTATGCACAGAAGGAATTTTTATCCACGTACTGATCAGATATTGGTTAAGCTTTTGTAGCAAGTGAACATATTATGAGTAAATCACTCAGATGAGTTACCTACTTATTATCTAAAATGTGTAAGTACAACTTGTTGTAATGGAGCATATACCTAACCATGATTAGGATAAACAGAGATATTCTGTTTTGAAAGATTTCTAAATTAATAGAACTTATGACTTCCATTAGTGGTTCTTTTAAAAATTGTCTCCCAAATATCTCAGATCTGATCTCTATTTGAAAAAGTAAATCACTTTTATAAGGATAATTTGGGAACCTGGACCCTGGATGGCAGAGGTGAGAGCACTGAATCTTAACCACTAGACCATCGGGCTGGCATGTATAATATACTTCAACAAAAAAAGTGAAAATAAATTATAGTTACTGTTTTTCTAACTGCACATCCTCCTTTCTTATCTTTCTGATTAACGCCGTATGATACACAAATTCTTCCTGGGATGAAGCTAAAATAGTAATATAAGCACATGCATTTGATGATCTTCCTTTCTAAACATCTACTGAAATAGTCTAGCAAATATAAAATGGATATGTTTTGCCTCACCCTGGAAAATAAAGACCTATCTTACCTATGTATCTCAAGACTTAAGGAATTTTCACTAAGCTAACAAGCAAGAAAGGAGCACCAACCTGTCCACAGTTACCTTTAACCATTCTCTCCAGAGAGAGATAGAGAGAATGGCTTTGACTCATATTCTAGGAGAACTGGCTGCTTCACAAATATTTATTAGCCTCCTACCCTGGAGGAATCCTCTTTACAGGTTTGCCCCCAGGGAAAGAAGTGCCTGGCCCTGTTCTCAAAACCACTCAACAAAGAGGAAGCCTGCTTGGAGGCTTGCTCCAGGGAGATTGCAATCTGTGCGGCCATAGGCTCTGCTCCTGCTCAAAGGAAGCAATCTGAGAATAAGAATGAGAAATATACTTGAAACAAACCCAGTGAAGATAGACTGTAACTGAATGAGCACCAAATTATCAAAAATTAAATGTGTGAATTAGGTCTTGATCAGTTTTCTCATAATGGAGAACAAAAGGCAAGTGGAAATTATCGGATAAAAGGTAAAAACATGGAATGTAGATGTAAGTAATCTATTTTTTTAAATGAGTTGCAGAAAGCAAAAAAAGGAAGAGAAGTAAAAATAAAGAAAACAACAAAAAGAAATTCATAAATAGATATGCAGTCAGGATAATTGAAAAAGAGATATACACCTAGATATAGTCTGATAAAATTTACTAATTTCAAAGATAAAGTGTTACATCCTTCAAGAAAGAGAAATATTCTTCTACAAAGGAAAAATAATCAGACTGGTAGTGGATTTTTCCAGATGTTCACAAAGATGTATGAAATATTGAAAACAAATTAAATATCCTTTGATAGAATTTGCAGGTTACTTTTTTTGAAGGAATGAATGAACATCGTCACAATATTTAGTCTTCTTAGCCAGGAACATGATCCGTCTCTCCATGTGTCAGATTGTCTTTTGTGTCTTTGAGTAAAATTTTATAGTTTTCTTCATTTGGGTCTTGCTCATGTCTTAATAGGTTTAATCTTTGGCATTATATGGATTTTTGTGTGTTTATTTGTTTTACCACTGTTTTTTTTTTTTCCATTACATTTTGTAAGCGATTATTACTGGTACATATTGCCACAAATAATGACCATTTGTCTATCCCACATCAAAACTTATATTTCATTTTTTCTTATCTTATTGCAGTGCTTAACACCTCTAGTACAATGTTGATACTATTAATCTTTGCTTTTTCCTGATATGAATGAAATTGCATTTAATGTTTCACCATTAAGAATGACATTTGCCATAGAGTCTGGTAGATTGCTTTTATCGAGATATATTCTGGGGCTGGTCCAGTGGCCATAGTGGTTAGGTTCACGCATTCTACTTCAGTGGCCTGGGGTTCGCCGGTTCGGATCCTGGGCGCGGACCTACTCACCACTCATCAAGCCATGCTGAGGTGGTGTCCCATATAGAAGAGCTACAGCTCTACAACTATGATATATAACTATGTATTGGGGCTTTGGGGAGGAAAAAGAAAGAAAAAAAGAGGAAGATTGGCAACAGATGTTAGCATAGGGCCAATCTTCCTCAAAAAGAAAAAGATATATTCCTAGCTTACTAAGAGTGTTTATAGATGTGGAATTTTTATTGAATTCTTTTCTGTCATCTTTTGAGATGATCACTTTTATTTAACTTTAATCTATTAATGTAGTGAATTACGTGCTTAGATTCTATAAAGTGGATGCATCTTTATATTCCTGTGATAAACCTAATTAGGCAAAAAGTATTCATCTCTTAATACACTGCAGGATCTAATTTGCTAGTATTTAATTAGCATTTTTGCATCTTTGTTCATTAGTGAGACTGCTTTTAATTTTCTTTTTGGTGTGCTATAATTGTATTTTTGAGCCAAAACCATGTTTATATCAGATTCATGGAATGGGTTAGAAAGATTTTTTTAAACACATGTTCCTGAACAGTTTCTACAACATAAAAATTATTGAAACTACATGCAGAAATTGTACAAAACTAGTTAATTTTTTTAGAGTGTTCTTTGACAGATTCCAATTTCTTCTAAGGTTTTAATGTATTCATTGTTTCTACCTAGAAAATCATCCACTTCAAATAGTTTGTCAAATTAATTTATATAATAGTTAATATTATCTAAGAATGTCTAGTCTGGCTATATGCAGTTTGTCCCATTCTTGTTTTTAATGGTGTTTAATGATTTCTATTTGTTTTTTTTCTTGATTAGTCTTATCAAAGTTTTTTCTATTTTATTGGTGTTTTCAATAAAGCAGCTTTTGGTTTTCTCAATTAAGATTACATTTGTATTTTTGGTTTGGGGTTCTTACATATCAGCTCATTTCTTTGTTCTCATTAATTATTTCTTTCTACTTATTGGGGTATATTTTGTTATATTTTCCTCTAACTTCTTGAGTGGAATACTTAATTCTTGTATTTTATTTAAAATTTTTTAAAATTTTCATCAAAGTAATATATATAAATAGATAAATCATCGAGTAGTACTAAAGGCTTACATCAAGAAATAGCAGTCTCTCCTCTTTCTACCACCAAATATAACTCCCTAGGAGCAGCCATTTTTCAGTTCTTTTAGCTGTGCCTTCTGCTATTCATCTCTATCTTTCTAAAATTATGTTTATGTTGCTATTTCTTGATTTATCAATTTTAGACAGACTCTATAGATTGGCTATTATGGTATTGGGGGTTTACCTCTGTACTTCCTTCCTCCATTCTCAAAAAATTTTGTTAAAGCAATCGCCAATGTATATATTGTTCTGATTATATAAATATTGTTCACTATTGAGCCAAATAATATACTTTGATTATGCACCTTTTCTGTAAACTTTTTTGGTATTCCTCCAAGTAATAATTGCCTCCTTTTTTTATTTGCTTAAGTTTTTTCTGTACCTAGCTCTAAGTTTTTTCTAAATGCTCCTACCATTTATTTTTCCAATACACCTAGCAATAATTTTTTCAAATGCTCAATCACATCAAATAATCTATGAGTTCCATTTTTATTTTGCTGGATACCTTTGTCCCAAAGTCCACCATCCTCCTACTCTAATGTGAACCGATTGCCCTCTAGGCCTGGTGTGTAATTGTTAAGATGGAACATTTCTTTATCATTCTCCTGTAGCAGATCTCCTATTTTCTAGCTCCCATGTGTATTGTTGTAGATTCTTAACAGTCTAGAGAATATACTCTAGCTAGGTTAAGCCCAAAGAAATTTATTTGAGTTATACAATAATTGAAAGAGCTGAAGGAAGAGTCTCTAGGCTGAGCTTCCAGGACCTCTCCTAAAGTCATATTATAGAACGAGGTAGTGACTGACTCTGTCATGATCAGGAAGCTGCTTCCTCAATGGCTGGCACCAAAAACCAGGCCACCTCTGCCACATAGAAAGTTGCTGAATCTAAAAGCCTCCTGCTAAGTCAGGAGGATCCCTGGGAATCCATATGCCACAGCCATAGCTGCCAGCTCTAGAACCATGTCTCCTCTCCACAATCTCTCATCAGTCTCTACTCTCACATAATTCAGCTCCAAATCAAATTCTTTCAGAATGCATCTGCTTGGTCCAATCCAATTAATCTAAATCTGTAAACTTAGCTGCAACTTAAATCCAAATTCTGGGATGATCTGCTTTCAGCTTTCCAACCTCTGCATTACAGGAAGGCATTCTGGGACTAGGGTGAAATAGACGTTGTGCAAACCATTCTACAGTATGTATGATAGTCCTCTAGGTTACCCAACATCTATACACACCCTTCTTCCCATACTTAAACTTCCAACAACAACATATTCCCACTTAACACAATGTAACTATACTTTGTACAAATGAAATCATCCTTACCATATTTCCAAAAAAAGAGACCAAAATCTTCTCAGTCACTGCATCCATCTCCAGGTGATGCTCTTTCCTTCTCTAGTTCAGTCACAATATCCTCTTGATAACCTATGACATGTGGACTAAATAAACTCACCACTACCAACACACTTTAGATAAAATAGCAGAGGAAAGAAAAAGGTAAAAAAGGAAAATTGGTCATTATGTATAAGTATATACATAACAGAAGAAAAGAAAATATGCATAGCGATTGCTGTTCAGTTTCTGTAACCGATCATGAGGAATAGTTAATATTCGTTACCACCTTCTTCAAAAATTGAGTCCATGTTCTTTTTAACCTCAGTTAGTCCCTCAGCTGGTGGAGGGCTTTCACCTGGTAGGGTGACTTGAACCTTTATTCTTGAGTTGTCTGAGCCTTTGGTGGTCCTGCTTGCATTGAGTTGCTTGATTTCCCATTAATTTTTAGCACTAGACATGGCAGTACCAGGAGGTGTTCCAGAGGATTCTCTGAGTTCTAAACATACTCTTCCTTGGACCAATGTATGATAACATTAATCAGTCACCTCAGCTAATATATCAGTTCCCCTGTTTGCTTATAGTCCAGTGGCATGAAGAGGCCAAAATGGCCAGGTGGGAATGTCAAAGTCCCATTCAATGGAACCATTGATGGAAACATTTCCCTTTTGAGCACTAAGGCTTCTAAACCAGCAGAGTCCAGAGCTGCAGGGGTGAGAAGCAAAACTTTTGCAAGTGGGTCATTAGGTATAACAATGAGAGGTAACATTCCCATTTCTTTGGTTCCTGGGGCTATGTATTCTGACTTTGGGAGAAACCACATCATATACTGGACACTTTTTAGGAGTATATACCATAAGCTTACAAGGTGTTGTCTCCCCGCTGGAAAATAACTGAATCTTAAACAGTCCATTCCACTATTCTATCAGGTCAGCTGCTTTGGGGAAATAAATACATGGTGAGATAAGCATATCTCAATCGCATCAGTTCATTGTCTTGCTTCTTTTGCTGTAAAATGAATTATTTGGACAGAAGCAATGTTGTATAGGATACCATAATGGGGATTAAGACAGTCAGTAAATCCATAGATAGTATTGCTGGCAGAAGCATGGTAAGTAGTATGTGTGCCTGAGTGTGTGCCATTTCGTCTCAGTGCTGAGTTTTGCACCACTGAGCACTGATGGGCACAGTTGTCCCCAATGTGTTCTTTCTTTTTTTATACAATAGTAGAGTTTTTGGCTGGCCACATGGCTGCCCAGAATCATGACTAAGTTTTCCAGCCTCTCTTGAAGTTTGACCGTGAAATTAAGTTCTGGCAAATAAAATGTGAGCATAAATCATGCACAATCTCTAATTTGTGCCCTTAGAAGGAAGGAGTGGACTTCCCTTCCCTTTTTCTTGATCCCTGCTGGCCAAAATGTGAACCTGATAATGGGAGCCAGAGTAGCCACCTTGAACCATAAAATGAAAGCTGCATTTTGAAAATGGCAGAAAAGCAAGCAGGAAAGAATCTGGATCCCCAAAACTATAAAGCTGCTGTACTAGACTGGATCACCTAGAGATTTTTATAGGGGAGAGAAATACACTTCATTCATTCCTATTACTTTTACTTCGTTTAATCCACTGTGTTTTCAGCCCAACCTGTAATCTAACCTGTACAGTCACTCAACAGTAACAATCACTAAATCAGCCTTGAAAAGGGGAAGTCCGTTTTGACGAGCCCATACATAATCTCCATCATTGCCATCATGGCTAATTTGTACTTGAGCCCATTAAACATCCATTAGAGTGGCTGGAGAAAGAGGATGACTGATATCCATAGAGCAGATCAACTTGTCTACTTGATTATTTAGAGCTTTCTCTAATGTGGGGTGGGATGGAGAGTTGGATGATCATTCACATGGAACACAAATATCCTCACATTCTGAATCTGGTCTGAGAGTTTCTTATATATAGCTTACCCAAATCACCTTGTTATCAATTCTCCCAATGGGCATTCTTCCCAGTTCCTGACCATTCAGCTAAACATTGGATAGTGCCCAGAAATCACTGTCAATTAACCTTTGGCTACCCATCCTTCCAGGCAAAGCAGATAACCAATACTGCTGCTTGAAGCGAGGAGTTGTCTTTCAGGGCCACTTCTGGATGGGATTCTAATTTTTTTCTTTGGTGGATTTATAAATTTTTTATTCTGCTTAACAGTGTTTTCTTTTTTCTTTCAGTTTTATTGAGATATAATTGACATACAGTCCTGTATAAGTTTAAGGTGTACAGCATAATGACTTGACTTAAATGTATTGTGAAATGATTGCCACAATTAGTTAACACCCATCATCTCGTAGAGACATGAAACAAAAAGAAAAGAAAAGAAAAAAATGTTTTATTTCTTGAGATGAGAACTTTTAGGACTTACTCTCTTAGCAACTTTCAAATATACCATACAGCAGTGTTAACTATAGTCATCATGTTGTACACTAGATCCCTAGTACTTATTTATTGTATAACTGAAAGTTTGTACCTTTTGACCACCTTCATCCAATTTTCCCACCCCACCCCCTCTTGGAGTTTTAATTCTATAGTGGTCTGCTTCTTGCCAGTGCCAACATATACTCCAAAAACCGTCTGTAAATCAGGCTTGATTTTTCCCTCCTCAGTTAACTGATGATACTAGACTTCCATGAGACCATATGTGTGGGTTCAGGAAGACAAGACAGTGTATAGTATGAGTAAGTGTGGTGGAAGAGTGAGCCACCTGTTCATACAACTTATCTGTCCTTTAAGGACCTGCTTCAAACCAAAGTCAGTTGCTGCTTCCCCTTAAGGATGGAGCACAGCTCGTCACACCCAACTTTTCACTATGGTGGATTAGATAAGAAAAACCCAGTTTGTGATGAGTAACCAGGCTAATTAATTGTTTAGTGTCCTATGGTCAGGTATGTAATCTTTTATCAGGACACAATAACAAATTAAGTGATATATATCAAAAGGAGAGTAGTTATTTGTTGAAGAGAGAATGTTTTTGTGATAAAATCCAAAGGGGCTTTGATATGATTCTCTTGTTTATGTCTGCCACAGTTTTCTACACAGCATTTCAAATTAGCCACAGATACATCAATCACCATCGTATCCTCTGGGTCTCAAGGACCAGGTACTGGCAGTGAAGCCTGGAGCAGCGTACAGCCTTCTCTTACTCTAGGCATATTCAGTGTTAGAGGCTTTATGGGTTACTCAACCAAAGGTCAAAGCAGTACACCCAACTATGGCACATATTAACTCCAAAACGCAAACAATCCCATGAAGTGTTGTGCCTTTTCCTCAAAGTAGAATTTCAAGGTGCATCATTGTATCTTTCCTTTTGGAGGGAATGTCCTCATGTGACTCAAATAATTGGAATCTCAGAAACTTTACTGAGATGGCAGGACCATGCACTTTTATAGGACTTATCTACCATTCCTTGGCACATGTAACATCTGCTTATCAAGATAGTGAAGGTGGGGGCTGGCCCGGTGGCTTAGCAGTTAAGTTCACGCGTTCCGCTTCGGCAACCCGGGGTTTGAAGGTTTGGATCCCGGGCGCAGACCGATGCACTGCTTGTCAAGCCATCCTGCGGTGGCCTTCCATATAAAGTAGAGGAAGATGGGCACAGATGTTAGCCCAGGGCCAGTCTTCCTCAGCAAAAGAGAGGAGGATTGGCAACGGATGTTAGCTCAGGGCTAATCTTCCTCACACACACACAAAAAAGATAGTGAAGGTGTACTGCTGTCCACATTAGTGAAAACAAGCTGCTTGTAGTGTTCTCAGCTTATTAAGATGGGAAAAAAATGCATTTATCAAATCAATAGGTGCACATAAGATGTGGTATTTTGTTGATCTGACTCAGTAAAGAGACCATAGGTACAATTGTTTACTCTTCTTGATTAAGCTTATGATGCCAGGACCTATTTGTCTTTAGGATAGGCCAATGTCAAGTTCAATGGAAATAAAATGGGAACTACTAGTCTTGTCTGTTTCAAGTCGTTTATACTCTTTCAAGCACTAATTTCTATGAGTCTCCCAGCAATGCAGTATTGCTTTTGGTTTGCTGTTTCAATTGGGAAGGACACTCTACTTGACTCTTTCTGTCATAATAGCCCTTACTACTTGGATTAGGGAGCCAATGCTAGAATTCTACCAACTGCTGAGTATACCATTCCAATTTTACACTCTGGAATAATGGAAGTAACCATAGGATGGGTTGGTAAATGTCAAGACCCACTGTGAGATGAACTTGAGCCCAGCCCCATTTATGACCTGATCCATATAAATCAAACTCAACTGAGTGACCATAGTAATGTCCTGGGTTCCCAGAGATTCATGGCAGCTCAGAGCTATGAGTGTCCAATAATTCCTGAAGAGTATTTCTCTTTCCCCAGTGCACAGTTGCCTCAGTAAATGACAGAGGGCCTTTGGAAAAAGCTAGGAGATCTGGGTTTGAAACTAACTCAGTACTATGGTGTGGGGTCATGATTATTGGAATGTCTCAAATCTGGCTATATATATCAGACCTAAAGGGTTTTTTGGTTTGTTTTTTTGGTTGGTTGGTTAGCCGGTTGGTTTGGTTTAGTTATATAGATTGTGTAGAAGCTTAGAGTGCTGCCCAGCTATTTAGTCCTAAGGACTCAATGATCAATTAATGATTACAGAAGATCCTTGAGGATAAAACCATTCTGACTATCCTTCCAGCCCTGCTGCCTATTACAGTAACCATGCCCATTTTGCCTCTGTGGTTAAGTGCTGCCAATTAGCCTTTGCATTCCAGGTTCCCATCATCCCCATTGAAATTAGGGAGCCCATTTAAATTGCAGCATCTCCTTTATTCATTCTTAGCCTACAAAGTAGAGCCATTTCAGCACCTCTCAAGAATAGTCTCATTCCCTTCACCATTAAACTTTTTATGCCCAAGTAAAGAAAATACCCTTAGGACTTCCTGAGAGGACATAGGGGGTTGTTGAGCTGGTCACACATGATTAATCCACTCCAACATCCCTATATCCCTGAGTCCTTAGATTTGTTCTTCTGTGTCAGTGATAGTCCTGGGGATGGAACTTTGCTTGAGGGAATTTTGGAAATCCATGGGAACATTGGATATCACAGTGATTAGAGATGTTGCTAGCATTTGTTGGTGGGGTTCAGAAATAGTAAATGTCCTGCAATTCATGGGACAGACTCACTCAACAAGAATTGTCCTGCATCCTGCATAATATTCTGTGGTCCCCCAAGCATGACTATACGTGAAAAATTCATTCATAATAATCTGAACCTAGAACATAATGTCATCTAATATATAAACACAAAATATTTTTACAAGGTATTAATATACACTAAATCTTGTGGAAAGCAAGAATCATGTAAATAAAGGTATTATTATATTGTTTTTTCAGAACTTTATCAACAGTTGTTTCATCATTCTGGAAAAATCATATCACTGACTGCAATACTGCCTGTGAAATTTTATCTTCAAAACAACACATCTGTATCTGTCTGCATTTGGAGCTGTTGTAGTCAAGGTGATTCCACATATAAGTGCAGACATGTGACTACTTTGCCATGTCTTTTAGTAGAGTTGTGCCTAAGCATTCGCACATTAAAATAATACTTTCCTTTTATTTCTTCTTTATGTTACAGATAGGATATTATGTTGATTTTAAGAAATAATATGTATAGGTAGGTTATATTAACTATGAATTTCATTTGAGAATAAAGGGGATATTACCAAAAAATTATCATGAAAAGAGGGCATTAGGTCTAATAGGGTTGAGAATCACTGTTTCATACAATACCAAGGGATTTCTGTAATCTCAACTTAGCATAGAACACTGTTAAGTCCAGGCCAACAATTAGAACTATTCTCAGCTGCTTGAGTTAGCTCACTGAACCTAGAGTCTCTCATGGATACATGCCAGTTGACAAATTCAGCCCAACCTAAAGTTATGTTCCTG
This sequence comes from Tapirus indicus, assembly GCA_031878705.1. NCBI lineage: Eukaryota > Metazoa > Chordata > Mammalia > Perissodactyla > Tapiridae > Tapirus > Tapirus indicus. The sequence continues at coordinate 77,464,208 of CM062922.1, read as the reverse complement.
CCTCCTGATCTAACATCCTTAGAATTCATTACCACACATATTCACTGTCCAGGGTTTGGACAATATAAAGTAGTGCTTAGAAGCAGCCAGTCTACCTGACAGTTTTTGATTCCTTTTGCCCCCCTTAAGATCTATTGCAGCAGACATGACATCTGCTAAGGCCATGTCTTCAATAGACACTTCCTTCAAAGTCACCACAAATGGTAATTTAAGTGTTCTATCACTGGTTCTTGGATTACCAATGTCCCATCCTTTTTGCAGTATGATTTTCTGATACTGTTTCACAGAGGATATGTCTTCTTGCATTTTATGGAAGAGGCAAAAAAATTTTTTTTCTTAATAATGCTCCAGGTAATTTTCAGAATTATGTTTTACCCCTCCCCCCACCCTTGGATTGTCAGTCAATAAATATTTATGGAGACTCTACTATGTGCTAGCCATTAGGGAGGTGTCAGGGCTATAAGACTGACATTGTCCCTGCTCCCACGGCATGTTAAAGATACTGTTCCCTTCCTCTTTACTGCAGAACTTTTTCATGGTCCACACTTAATTTTTATCTCTTTCCTAACTTCTCTATCAGATGAAATTTTTCCAGACTCTGTATTTGTCTTTGTCAGTAACAGTGACAGTTGAATGGATCCTTTTATCTGATTCTGGATTATGCCAGATTATGCCAGTGTCTGCTAATTTAATTGAAAGAGCATGTGTTTACCATATGCAAAACATTGTGCTAGGAGGTGTGGCAAATAATAATAATAATAATAGCTAACACTTACTGAATGCTTAATAAGTGCCAATCACTTTTAAGTCCTTGGCATGTATAACTTGTTTAGTCCTCAACCACTCTATGAGGTGTTGCTATTATTACCCCCATTTTACAGATGAAGAAACTGAGGCATTAAGTTGCTTAGAAGCTTGCTCAAGGTCATGCACCAGTAATTAAATACAGGTGGTCCACATCCAGGGCCAACTCTCTTAACCACTTCCTTGTGATAAATAAGATATTAAGTTGAAAAATATGACTTGCTTCAAACAACTTGCCATCAAGGAGAAGCTTTGAAAATTACTATAACATTATTAGTTGAAAAAAGAATCAACCAAGATTCTTGAAGTCTTTTAGAACAGCTAGCCCAGGTAACTTTTCTGTTGAATTTTTTTTCCTCTTTCACTTTACTTTTTCCTCTAGTGATTCACTTGACTATTCATGAAATTGTACTTCTTTATGTTAACTTTTTGATCTCACTGTTTATCTACTAAATGGAGAATTTCTTGAAGGTCAGAACCACGTATTATTTATCTTTTCATCTTTAGCACCCAAAATATAATAGAGGATCGCTAAATATAAGGACTAAATAAATGATTATATTCAAAATAAATAGTAATAATTATTCATTCTTAGTATTTATAAATACATTTCATCTAAGAGCACAACAGTGTTTTAAAGCCTTTGATTGAATAAGTCCCAATAATATTCTCGTAGGAGAGTTAAACATTATTTTCCGGTTTCACAATCAAGGGCTTAATTGTCAAAAGGTCAAGTGGCTTACCACAAGTTATAAAGTCAGTCAGTAGAGGAAAAAACAGAATCTAAGAGTTTCTTTCCTTATTACAAAATGATTACCTCCAAGTTAAATGAATGCACATAATACGAAAAAAAAAACATAACAAAGATGCTTTATCAAAACCAAGCAATACTGAAACACAAAACATTAACTTACGTTAACTTTATATGAATAAGTTATTTTGAAAAGCAACTAAGGAGCATGTTCAGAAACTTCTTTCCACGCTATTTTTGTTTTCTACACATTAGGGCGATATCCTCCCATGAGATCTACAGGGCGGATATGAGATAAGCCACAGATGAGTTAACTTGTTTTGGCTTGCATAAGGAAATGTGGCTGCTCCAGATGCTTCCATGCTCCAAGCACATCACATCTAGTAGGCAAAAAACTGGGCTAAGGCTCAAAGAAAGGGGGTGGTTTTAGCCAAAAACAAAGTCTACTCCTTCAGTGTTTCCGTAGACAAGGCTTTTTTTAAAAAGAAAAATATTATTACAACATAGTTATAGATTAGTTCTTGGTAAACAAAATCCAACAAAGGACGATCCTAGAGTCTTGACTTTCTAACTGTAGAAACAGTTATTTTTACTCTTAAATCTGTTCCAATGACTGTTTTCCCTACCTCTGTTCATGGCTTCATCATCCATTGAACCAACCAAGCTAGAAACCTCATATTTATTCTCCACAGCTCCTTCTCCCTCATCCTCACATGTCAATGGTTTTCCAAGTCCTGCCCATTTTATCTTCTAAGTAGCTATATCTCTATTGCCTTTTCCAAAGGTTAAGCCTCTTCACCTCTCTTGGGGACTATATGATAGTCTCCTGGATGGTTTTCCTGCCTTCAGTCTCTCCTTTTTCTAGTCATTTTTTCTCCCCAAACTGATAAAGTTATTTATTTACCTCAAAACTATCAATGGCTCACTCTTGCCTACAGATCAGAATACAACTTCCTTTGTATGATATTTATGCCCTCCTCAATCTTTATAATCACCTTATTTTCTTCTACTTCCTTGAAACCCTCCACTCTAACTGCAAGTTTCTTCTTGCCATTCCCCAGACATCTCCAACATCTTGAGCTCTTTCATGCTTCAGTGTCCTTGCACATGATGTTCCCTCGGCCTGCAAAGTCCTTCCTCTGTACTTATCACATGGCCAACTCCTATGCTTCCTTCAAATCCCAGCATTAATGTGGCCTCCATGTGAAGAATTCCTTGACTCTCCCATATAATCAGTTAATCACTCTCATTTCATATCTATGGCAGAGGCTCTTGCTCCTCACTGAATAGTCTTTTGATGCCCCACATTTCTCAGCTCCCTTTTAATGAGGTAGGGCCACGTGATTTCTTCTAGTCAAAGAGCTGTGAGTGGAAGTGAGATGTGCCACTTCTGGTCCGAAACACTTAAGAGTTGGTACATGACCTTCTAACTCTCTCTTCTCCTGTGGGGCAACCATGAAGGTCTTGTGATGAGATGGCAGAACCACAAGATGAAAATGGCCTAAACACATCACATGGGGGGAGCTGCTCTGGAAAGTCCTTTGAACCTGCATTAAAGTTCATATAAACAAGAAATAAACTGTGTTGGTTAAGTCACGTGAGCTCTGGTGTTTATTCATTACCACAGTATAACCTCACCTATCCTGACTAATTCAACATTCTGCATATCTCTATTTAGCCTTTTATTAGACTGAATTATAATATTGTGTTAATTATTTTTCTCCTGTACTATGAAATCTCAAGATCAGACCCTATGCCTTATCTTGTATCTAACACAGCGTATGACCAAAAATGAACTTGTTGAAAATTGAACTCAGCATCTTCAAGCTTTACCCCCAAACCTGTTCTCTTTCCAGTGTTTCCTTTTTCAATAAATGATATCACCATTAACCCAGTCACTCAATTCAGAATCTGTAAGTATTGTTCTTATTATCTTCTTAAGTCAAAAATTACCTAAGAGGTACTTATTCTACGTTCTAAGTATGTCTTGAGTTTGCCAGGTTTCTCTATCCCCTTATCCATCATTATCTATCTCTTGTTGGGACAGAAGCCACCAGCTTTCTAAATGGCCCTCTTCCATTGCTCCTTTGTGATTCATTTTTCATCTGCAATAAGAGAAATGTGTTTTAAAATTTGCAAATAGAATCTTACTACTTCCATGCTTAAATAACTTCCAGTTATTTACTATTTAATATTTCCTTCAATAACTTCCAGTCACTTCTGTATTTCTTATATCATATCCCATCTTGCTTTATTGTAATTATTTATTTAATTTTTGTCCTTCTCTTTTGGGCGTTTTGAGACCCAATTTCTGTTACTGCACAAAATTGGGGTTCTCCTACCTGATGCACATTTAAAAAAGCTATTTATTATGGCATTAGCTTTGGGGAAAAGAAAATAGCTTCATTGCTAGATCAATTGGCAAGGATACAAGGAGCATATGCCCTCAGATCTGTCTCCCCATTACGGGGCTTGTGGCAAAATTTATGGGATGAGGGCAGGGTGGTTTGAAGTGTGGAGATAAATGACTGGAGGTAAGGAGAAGTGAGGTAATTGATGACCTGCACAAGTATAGTCAAGCTTCATGACTCCTCATAGGACCCATGTTCACAAAATCGTGGTGTTAGCATGATTTGAGGGTGGAGTTTTCAGCTGTTTCATGTCAAAAATGTCACTTATCAGCCATTTGCATAGGTCCAGTTGATGGGTTGGTGGTCTCAACTGGCCTGAACTAGACAAGGGGTCTCAGTTCCTGAAAAACCACTCTTAATTACTCTGTTGATAAGATGGTGTCAGTAGAATTGGTCCTAGAAGGCCCATGGTTGCAAATCCCCCATTTTGTTGTTCATTCCTCAATCTTGAAGGAAATGGGGTGATGACTGCTCTAGCTTCTTCCTGCTGAAAAGGGGCATAGGCTATTCCGTCTCATTGAGCCAATCTCTTAGTGAGACGGTGATACAGGTGCGCTTCCAAAGTTAGGCCTATATTGTGTAAGCAAGTAACCAGGTATTTAATAAGAAGCATTTCTAGAGAAATAAAAAACAAGGTTAATGGTTGGAGCAAATTATAAACCAGTTTCTGAGCCCAGGGGGAAGCCAGTCAAGAAGATTTCTAGATGTCAGGATTCAAGAATCTTTTGCAGTTTGAAATGTCTCTGATGATGTCATTGGGTGTTTAGGTGTCTTTCTGAGTGCCTTACACGGCAACAGGCATGAATCTCTCTTAAGTTTATATCAAGTTGTCCAGCTTCAGTTTGCAGGGCTTCAGGAAAAAGGGTGGTTTCAGTTCTCAATGATTCCAAATGAAAATGATGGAAAAAATTGAAAACATTAGTTTGGAGATTTGTAGCCAGATATTTCAGGAGACTAGAATAATTCAGGATCCAGTCCAGTTTACAGATAGAAAACAAAAACCTCAAAGACAATTAACAGAACTAGAATCTAATATCCATGTATGTGTACTATAGTTTTTATTTAAACATAATTTTTCTCTCTAAAATCACCCTCATTTTTATCAAAGATAGGCTAATTAAGACTCATTGGTTGGCAAAATAAATCTAGTTTCAATAAACTTGGCCCAATTATTTACATAAATACAGCAAGAATAGCAATTGATCATATAGGCTCTTTTAAATCTGCTTTGCTGGAAACTTTTCATAAAGAATCTCAGATTGAACTTTAAAGGCCTCTCAAGTCCAGGAAAACCAAGCCAAGGACTTGTCCTCAGACTCCACCTGCAATACCTATAGATTTGGGTGAATTCCTCTCTTCTCTTGAGGTTCCCCCAAATACCCTGAAGTTCTTTGCACCTGCCAGGGAAGTGACATTCCTTACTCACCTAGCAAGGTTGCCGGGAACCCTATAAGCAAGGTACCAGGCCAATATTTCCAAGTGGCTTTATTCCAGAGTCAATCTTTCTTCCTCAAAGCTGTCTACAACAGATGCTGTCTTCTTCTCATCCTAATTTGCAGATATTTGTATTTGTTAGTCAAAGTCAGGTGTCAGAAAGGGAGTTGAAACCCACTCAGCCTGGTACCTAGAGATCCAAGAGTTTCCTCAGTTTTTGTTGCTTTTTCTTAAAATTAACTTAAGATCAGTTAGAGGTTCACAGGAATACTCTTGGGTAGAAATGCCAGCTGTAGCCCTTCATGGCCACCCAATGTTTGTATGATTCGGTCCTTCCATTTCCTGTTGTCTGTGAAGGGTATTACCTGTTTGAGAATTATAAAGGCAATGAGGGGGGTCCTGACTGGAAATGGGTACTATTGTTACTTGTGAGTGGTATATCCAAGGTTTAATTCCTTTTAACTTTACAGAAGAATGTGCAACCAGAAGGACTTCATAGGATCCACTCCACTTAGGTTGCAGTTGGCCCTCAGGGTGTTGACTTTTCCAAGTCTTGAGGAGGACCCAATCCCCTGGGCTTATGCAATGCAGGGGAACATCAGTAGGAAACATTAATCAGCTAGAAGCATATTTATGTAAAGCAGATAAAGTAGCACCTAGAGACTGTACACATTTTATAGCATCCAATTATTTTACAATGTGACCGTTTTCAAGATTGCAAATAATACTTAGTCTTAAGGAAGGGTTTCCCATATAACATATCATAAGGGCTCAATTGAAGCCTACTTCTAAGGGCTACTTTTACCCTAAGCAGGGCAACTGACAAGACATTATCCCATGTTAGGTTGGTTTCCTGACATATTTTGGCAATTGTTTTCTTTAAAGTATGATTCATCTTTTCAGTCTTTCCTGTAGACTGAGGTCTCCATGAAGCATGTAACTTCCGTTGTATTCCAAGGGCTCTAGAAAACTCCTGTGTTACTTTGGCTATGAAAGCTCCTCTGTTGTCATTTTGAATTGAAAGAGGCAGCCTGAAATGAGGGATAATTTCTTTTAGTACGCCTTTGTTACTTCAGAAGCCTTTTCCATCCTGCATGGAAAGGCTTTGACCCATCCTGTGAAGGTGTCCACAAATACCAGTAAATATCTATAATTTCCCATGGCTTGTGGCATAACACTAAAGTCTATTTGTCAATCATCTCCTGGTTCTGTCCCTCAGGTTTTCATCCCTTTGATTATCAGTGGTGGCCCAGTTGGGGGATTATTTCTGGCACAAATTAAATAATTTTGTACTACCTTTTGGATAGTCCTTTGCATTTGTGGACCAACAATAAACTTTTGTAGCCAGTGATAGGCTGCATTTCTCCCATAATGGATTCCTTGTTGTAGGTGAGTAATGATTTTTTCCATCAAGTGCTTGGGTATAAGCACTAGTCCTGTTCATTATAAATACAGCCTCTTTTAGTTGTTTGGTACTGATCACCATCTAAGCCTTGAGAGTCAGTATAAAATCCCCATTCGTCTGCTCTGTCTAAATCCATTTCTGAATACTGAGCCTTAAACAGAGACAGATCTACACTCAGGATGAGTGCCAGGGCCTTAGAATTTGAGTTTTTGGTTCTGGCTGCCTGTTTGTCAGCCTGATCAGCCAAACTATTTCCTTTAACTATCTAACCATCAGTCTTTTGGAGGCCTGGGCAATGTACTATGGCCACTTTTTCTAGCATCATAACAAAATCTAATAAGGCCAGTATCTCTCCCACATGTTTAATCTCTTTTCTTCCTGATGTTAGTAGACCTCTCTCTTTCCATATAGCCCCATGTGCATGCACAACAGAGAAGGCATACTTAGAATAAGTATAAATGGTTACCTTTTTCTTAGATCCAAGATGCAGGGCTCTCATGAGGGCTGTGAGTTCCGCTTTCTGGGCAGACATACCTGGAGGGAGTGCTTTTGCTTCTAGGACCTCCTGATGAGTTACTATTGGATACCTGGCCTTTTGAAGTCCACCGTCCATGAAGCTGCTCCCGTCATTTCCATATCTGGATTTTCCAAAGGCTAGTCAGTCAGGTCGGTCTACTAGAATAAACTTCTTCAATTATTTGTATACAATCATGGACAGGTTTTCCCATCATAGTGGGAAGCAAAGTGGCTGGATTTAGGGTAGATACTGCCTTTAATTTTACATTCTGGTTGTCCAGTAGTATGGCCTGATATTTGCCCAGTCTCCCTAAAGTAAGCCAATATCCACCGTTTTGTTCAAGTAGAGGTAGCACACAATGTGGTGTGTGCACAGTAGTAGGCTGGCCCAGGGTAAATTTTTCAGCCTCTTGTAAAAAGTCACAGGTCGTGGCTACAGCCCGGAGGCAAACTGGCCACCGTTGAGTTACAACGTCCAGTTGTTCAGAAAAATAAGCTACTGGTCTCTTGGCAGCACCTAAATTCTGAGTTAGCACTCCAAGTCTTACACCCTGTCATTCATGTACAAAAAGGTCAAATGACTTTCTAATGTCTGGGAGACCAAGTTCTGGGGCTGTTAAGAGTTGTCCATGATGGTATGAAATGCCTTATGGCATTCTGCAGTCCAGTTTAATGGCTTGTCATTTCTCTAAGAGCCTCATATAGGGGTTTGGCCATGAGTCCAAAGTTAGGAATCCAAATATGACAAAACCCAGCCATTCCTAAAATTCCTCACAATTGTCTTCTGGTAGTGGGCACAGCCCCCTAGCTAATGCCTCCGTTAGGCAATAAGTTTCTTTGTCCTTTTGGTAACTCAAATCCTAGGTATTTTACAGTCAGTTGAGAAATTTGTGCTTTTCTCATAGAGATTTTATATCCCCTTTCTGCCAAAAAGTTTAAAGTAAGGATTGTATTTTGGTCTGAAGCTTCCTTAGTGTTACTAGCAATCAGTATGTCATCCACATATTGGAGTAAGACTCCCTCACTTAACTGGATATCCCTTAAGTCCTTGGCTAAGGGACTCCCTGAAGATGATGGGGGCATTTTTAAAGCCTTGTGGAAGTACCATATTGTTGTTTTACATTAGTCTCCAGATCATTCCATTCAAAGGCGAACAGTTCCTGGGATTCAGAACTTTAGGAGTATGCAGTAAAAGGCATTCTTTAAGTCCAGAACTGTAAACCAGCAGAAATCTCCAGGTAAAATCGTAAGCAGAGAATAAGGATTTGGCACCACCAGATATATCTCCTCTACAATTTAGTTAATGGCTCTCAAATCTTGTACAAAATGGTAGTCTCTGGTCCCAGGTTTTTGTACTGACAGGATGGGAGTGTTATATGGAAACTGACAAAGTCAGATTAATTGGCATTTAAGAAAGGTGACTATCAGAGGCTTTATACCCTCTTTTGCATGTCTCTTTAAAGGGTATTTCTTCAAATTTGGAGTCTTGGCATCTGGGCAGAGTTTAACTATGATTGGATCAACCATCTTGGCTCTTCCTGGCCTCCCATCAGCCCAAACATCCACTCTTACCTTTTGCAGAATTTCTTCAGGGACTTCAGATTGAGGCTTGTCTCCCAACTGCAACAGCACTACTTGGAAGGCACAGCCTTGATCTGGGAGGACTTTAATGTCTGCTTTTTCTGGTGAAAAAGTCACTTGGGTATTTAATTTTGTTAGTAGATCTCATCCCAACAATGGGATGGGGCACACAGGCATATATAGAAAGCTGTGCTTTAGGTATGATTTCCCTGTGTGACGCTCAAGCAGTTGTAGGAAAGGTTTATGAGAGACTTCCCCAGATACACCAATAAAGGATGTGATCTTGGGGGAGAGGGGGCCCTGTCTGGTGTTTAGTACAGAATAAGTAGCTCCAGTGTCAATTAGAAAGTTTATAAGTTTCTTTCTCACTGCAATTGTTACCCAGGGTTCCTTGTGGGAAATATCGATGGAGCTAATGGAGTTTAAAGGAGCCCCTGGGCCCCGTCATTCCTGGTCATTATTCCCAAGTTGTGGCATCTGGTGGGAAGTTTTGAGGTAAGTCTCTTTTCTTTCCAGCCAAGGAAGGTTGGGACATTCTCATTTCCAGTGTCCCTCCTGCTTACAAAGGGCACATTGTCTTGGCTCCAGGCCTGAGTATCCCTTGTGGTTGGAAGATGGGGGCCCCAAGGGTCTTACCCATGGCTGTCTGTCTTTTCTCATTGGTCTTGGTGGATTGTGACTGAGGGCTGTGTCAAGTAGAGCGGCTTGCTTTCGCATCTCCCGCTGTTTTTGTTTCTCTTGTTCCTGGTGGCTGCTAAACACCTGAAAAGCAATCTCAACAAGCTGTGACATGGGCATCCCTAATCCCCCTTCCAATTTTTGCAACTTTTTCCTTATATCAGGGGCACTCTGGCTGATAAAGGTCATATTGATCAGCCTCATATTATCTGGATGCTCTGGGTCAATGTCAGTATACTTTCTGTAGGCTTCAAAGACTCCCTAGAAGGGTTGAAGGAATTTTATTATGGCCCTTGTTGTTCCCACTGGACCTTATTTGGGCTCTTCAATTTTGGGACCCCACTCTGCAGTCCAGTTATTAAAGATATTTTATAATGGTTTAACCTTGCCTGGCCTCCAGGGTAATTGGGGTCCTAGCCTGGGCCAACTCCGGGTATGGCTTGTACCACTGGAGCCCTGATTAAATCGTTAGGTTGTCACTCATGAAGTCTCTCAGCCTCTTGATGAGGTTTGTCCAGTATCATCCTATGCTCCTCTGGGATGAGGGCGGTGTTTGTAGGGGCCTGAATGTCGGCCCAGTTGGGGTCATGAGTAGCAAAGATGGAAATAAATAAATTTTCCATCTTTTGGAATCATCTCTATAAGTAGGCATGTTGTTTTTCCAGTTGTATAAGTCCAAAGTTGAAAAGGGTGTATGCACATAGAAAAATCCTCTGGGTTGGCCTTGGTCATCGAGACCTGCAGGGACTTGTCTTAGTGGGAATTGCCCTGCCTGGGGTGGAGCATTCCCTGGGCTGAACTGAGTACCCCAACGGGTATGAGGAGGGGAGATCATTCCTGTCTGACTATGAGGTAAATGGAGGTATATAGCTGAGCCGGTGGCTTCAGGGAGGTCATTATGCCCTTCCTAGTCATCTCCAACAGCCCCTCTGGCATATGGAGCAAATGAGGAAAGACAAGGTCATCATCTGACTTTGATTCTGGAAGAACAGGTTTTTCTGTGGATCCTGCCTCTGAACCATGATCTTACATCATTTTTCCTGATTCTTGTTTTGATGTAAAGACATAAAAGACTGCACATAAGGGATTTCATCCCATTTTTCTTTCTGTTTTACAGAATAGGTCTAATTGCAAGATGATATGTAGTTTAGAGACCCGTTCTGGGGCCATACCTCATCTAACCCCAGTGAGTATTGGGGCCAACTTGTATTACAAAAGGAAATAATTTTCTTTTTCTTCATGGGCTTATAACTGAACATTGCCCAGTTTTGAAGAATGTATCCTAGGGGGCTACATTCTGCTATACCATTTTTATTTCCCATTTTAGAGGGGCTTTTATCAAGGTGGCCACAACAAACAAGGTCTTTCTAGGGAATGGTGTTTAAGGTCTGATAGTGTGCTTGTGGGAATAGCTCCCCCAAGAATAACCAAGGGGTCAGCTTTTTCCCTTACGTGTTCTGGCACCCACAAAGTTTGGGCAATTCAGCCCTGGACAAGCTGCCACTGCCGACTGCCTCACCACAAATAATGAGGGCCCAGTAAGATATACTCTTCAGAAAGGGGTCCCTATAAGGTCGTTGCACATCATGGGCAGACACCCCGACACCTCCGTGACATCCCCAGGCACCTGGGAATGTCCCAAAGGACCAGAGGGAACAGTGCCTCTTTTATTCAGAGTCAGAAGACCCTCATAAGATTAATCTAAAAAGAGAGTTTGTTATGGTCACCAAGAAACTCAGTTCCCAAGCAGCCAACTTTAACAAGTAACACAGTTAGTCATAGACAAACATGAACAGACACAGAATCGAATATTCTAGGACTGTAATCCAGAATTTGGGCCTCTAACCCAATCCTTTGAATGCCCCAGCAGTTGTAACCCTTTTATATTGTCTCCCTCAAACCCACAGTTCTAGCCTTGGGACTTTAACCCAGCAAAAATATCTCCCCAGAGAACAGTGGGGACTCTAACCCACAATCCTGATGAGATATTAGACAATTTTAGGCACAGGTGAGTTTTAATGAGATCACTCACCCAAAAGATGTCTGATCCTGGAGCTGTTTCTTCTCTCAAAAGGAAAAAAATGCCTTGTGGCCTGGAGCACCACAGCAGGAAATGGGAATCCAATCAGCCAAGTCTCTAGACAAAATTGTCTAGTTGGCTGCTTAGGGTCAATGAAAAGACCCTGCACCCCACAGGGGGCTCCAGAACCTCAGGCAGGCAGTCCCTTCATGGTTGCCAAAATTTGTTACCGTACAAAATTAGGGTTTTCCTACCTGATGCGCATTTTTTAAAAAGCCAATTATGATGGCATCAGCTTTTGGGAAAAGAAACAGCTTTGTTACTAAATCAATCTGCAAGGAGACAGGGGCATATGCTCTCATATGATCTGTCTCCCCAATCCAGGGCTTGGGGCAAAGTTAATGGGATGAAGGGCAGGGTGGTTGGAAGTGTGGAGACAGGTGATTGGAGGTAAGGAGAAGTGAGGTAATTGATGATCTGCACAAGCGTAGTCAAGCTTCATGGCTCTTCATAGGAAGCATGTTCACAAAATGGTGGTATTAGCATGATTTGAGGGTGGAGTTTTCAGGTCTTTGATGTCAAAATCTCACTTATCAGGCATTTGCACAGGCCCAATTGATGGGTTGGTGGTCTCAACTGGCCTCAACTGGACACAGGGGTCTCAGTTCCTGAAAAACCACTCTTAATTACTCTGTTGATAAGATGGAATCAGTTGAACTGGTCCTAGAGGGCCAGTGATTACATTTCCAACATTGGTGGGGGAGGTTCCCCACACCAACAAACAGTTCTTGGACACAAGCAGGGTGTCCTTTTGGGATTTTATGGAGGCTTCTTTACAGAGGCATGATTGGTTAAACTGTTGACCACTGGTGACTGAATTCCATCTCCAATCCCTCTCCCCTCCCAGAGGTGATGGGGAGAGAAGAGGGGGAACTGAAAGTTCTAACCCTGTACACATGGTTGGCTCCACTGGCAACTAGCCCCCATCCTTAGGTGCTTTCCAAAAGTCACCTCATTAACATAACAAAAGACACCTTTATCACTCTCAACATTTAGGAAATTCCAAGGGTTTTGAGAGTTGTGAGCCAGGAACTGTGGACAAAGACCAAATGTATTTGAGAAATATATTTTGGTCATCTGAATGACCAAATATATATGTTTCTTTTAAATCATAATATTGCACCTCCGCTTGGACTTCAGATGTGTACAGGGAATAGCCCTGTCTTGCCTGTTCACTGCTATATTTCTAGCTTCTGACATACAACAGGCATTAAAAATATTTGTCGAGTAAATGAATGAATGAATGCTTGGAAAATAGTAAATGCTCAACAGGTGTTTCTTGAATAGATGAACGCTAACTACTCATATATATTCAAGCAAATATGAATTTCAGTACATTCTGAAATGTTTTATCAGTGCATATTTTAACTTTTAGTGCTTTTTCTTCTTTTATGCTAGCCTACAGCCCTGGCAACCTGTAAAATTCAAATCCATGGCTCATTTATTTACTCTTTTATTAGGGAAGGAGGTTCTTTGCATATTAATTCTTATGCACTTGTGTATTTGAGTTATGTAACCATTTAAAATTTTGTGTTATTTTGTAAATGTGCTTGAATAATTTTTACATTTATTGACTGAATTATAAACTTGCTTAGAATTGAAACCATGAGCTCTGTTTGTTTTGAAACTCTTGCCTCCCTTCACACCCTCTACCCTCCTGGTGACTAGCAGTGTGTTTTGCAAAAGAGGATCACTTAGTAAGTCATAGCGATCAGCAAGACTTAGCCTACAAGTGTAAAAGATGGATGGGAGAAATGCTCAACAGACAGATAATTGGAATGAATTCCTGGCTTTGCCTGGGTAGAAATGAACTTTGGGGTTGGCATCTAAGGCTTGGGTCAGAGGTCAAAGGTACCTGGTGTTCACTGTCTTAGTTTTGTTGGGGTCTATCCCAGGATGCACTTTTTCCAACAACTCAGTCAATCATGTTTAATGGCCCCATGTTATATGTGAGACATCTTGAAAACAATAAATGGAGAAGAAAATTAAGTTTCCCTAAGGTCCTTTTAAATTAACTGAAAACTTGCAATACCTAAGGTAAACTGCATTTATTCATTAGAAATTAGTTCATGTTAAGATCTAACTTATCTTTATTTTATTACAACCTCCCTCCCATCTCTCATTGGCATCAATATTTAAAACAAAACAAAAACAAAAACCTTGGTCTTTAACTTCAGGTGATCTGAAATACAAAAGACACCTCTCAATGAAATCAGGAACACGTGTGAATTTATTCTTTGTGTGTCACTAACCATTACTCTGACTCTGCCTGTGCCAAGAGGGACTTTCTTGGCTGTTCTGCCACGGCAGTGGGAAATACATTCTATTTTCTGTAGCTCCAGTGCTGCTGTGTAATTATATATCTCAGATGAGGGGATAAGACTAATCAGAGGGGCAGTCTGATCACAGTGATTCTTTCATGCGCTCAACAGACATTGATATGATGTTTCTATAATAAGTCGTCTTAAAATGGAAGTTCCAGAATAAGAAATACTCAGTATTTCAGAATAATGTAAGGTCATCCTGTTACTTAAAGCAATCCTACACGCAAAATTGGCAAAAGTACTTTAACTCTTAGTTTTTACACCTTACTTCCATGAAAATGTTCACATATTATACATGCTGAGTGAAGAAAATCCATTCTTAAAATTACTGAAATTACACTTTAAATACCTAAAATCACAAGATTTCAGAGCTGGAACATACCTTAGCACTACAGGCACACAGGATTTTGGCATCTTGTTGTTGTGCCTTCTCGAGCTTTACTGAGCTACTAAGGAGTTACTTTTAGTGGTATATTTCAGAGGTCATTGAATATTAGATTGTGACAAACTTGGGTATGTTAAGACATAACTTATTCCCATTTTTAGATTCCACAACCAATTTAAAAAAAAAGCAGGCTATCTTTAGTACATACAAAGAGTCACAATTTCTGAAATATAATAGGTTCACTTTGTGTCTACTAAAACAAAGAGAAGATAGTTTCTTAACAATTGTATTAGTTCAGGCTGCTTTAACAAATACCATAGACAGGGTGGCTTAAACAACAGAAATTTATTTCCTCACAGTTTTGGATGCTCGGAAGTCCAAGACAAGGGTGCTGGCCAATTTGGTTTTTGGTGAGACCTCTCCTCCTGGTTTGCAGACAGCCACCTTCTCATTGTGTCCTTACATGGCAGAGAGAGAGACAAAGGGAGAGAGAAAGAGAAAGAGAAAGAGAAAGGGAAAGCATTTGCTCTCTGGTGTCTCTTCTTACAAGGGCACTAATCCCATCAGACCAGGGCCCCCCTCTCATGACCTCATCTAACCCTAATCATCTCCCAAAAGCCCATTTCCAAGTACCATCACTTTGGAAGTTAAGCCTTCGACACATGAATTTTGGGGTGGGGGTGGGGGACACAAAACATTCAGTCCATAACAACAATTTAAAGTTTTTTTTCTTGAAGTACTTGTGGCTATTGGGAATTGCCATGGTGCCAATTTCTAGTGTGTTACTTTTTTTACATTCTGCTGGTTTTTATTCCCCAAACTTGAGCAATCTGCTTTGACCTTTGTTCTGTGACATACTGGAAAGAATTCTTTGGAAGTGGTTATTTTCTTTTTCTGCTTAGAAAGCCATATGGAATATTTTCGCTTACTTGCCTTATGTAGTGTTTAAATGGTATTCCTGCTTTATATCCTGGAGTATTTTCTTTGCTATGCAATGATGTCACAGAGGTCCCTTCTATTCAGACTGTCCTTTTCACAACTCATTCCAGAATAAGTGGTCAATGCTTCTATTAGCACAAGTGTTCAGATGCTATTAAAAACAAAACAGGGGTGCCTTATGCCTAAAAAGTTCTACTGACGCATGTGTAAACTGGACATCCAAAAGATCACCCAGCTCTTTGAAAGAAAATGTCATTCTTGTATTCAGTGAATACTCTGATGTCAAATTACTTCCTGGAATGACTTTTCCATGAAGTCAGTTTGAGTCAGTATTCATTCTTGCTTTGGGAAAGCGTATCCTGTGTGATTAACAAATGGGTATAGTGAACACTCACCAAAGATCAAGCAAAAGGTTAGTAGAAAACTATTATTACTCCAGACAAATATGATTGGATAAAGGGTTTAAAGCCCTATACCTAAAATTGTGGCATGCTAACACTTAAAAGCAGTTAAGGACTTCAATTACTGGATAATTTACTGGACAGTTTAAAAAATGTGATGTGTGGGGAGAGGATTATTCAGCTTTGCTGTCATTAAGCTTAGTGGGTTATTAGGTGACCCTGTCTCTGGACTTGGATGAAAACGGACCCTTTCCCCCTTCATGTGGAACTAACACCAAATAAGCCTTGTCACTACAGCATATTTATAAAGTCCTTGAGTGATTTAACATTAAAGTTTAACTTTTAAACTTTAATAATTCAGGTTGCAGCCATGGAAAAAATAACCTGTGTGCTTAACTTTAGGCAAATTGAAGTTTTCTTTCCCTCAGCTGATCTTATCTATAACAGTCATTTCTCTTTGTCATAGAATTCAAACTAAAAATATAATGTGTTTTTGTATAATAGTATTTGTCCTAAACAGTATTATTTGCAGGTTATTTCTATTATGCCTGTAAATTGTTTTTAAATTTTAAAAATTGGAAAGAACTTTATGAAGACCTTATTTATGCGCAAAGCATCCATTCAGAAATAAATGTCTCATTATTTCTGACATAATTATCAAACCTAGGTGAAAGTTAATTTGATAATTTAATACATGTGAACTGATGTGTTTGACACTGGCCAAGTCCTTGATAAGTCAACATAGTCTGGGAGGCAGTAGTAGATAATGGTGAAGACAAAGACTCGGCAGCCACACTGTCCATGTTTGAATCTCAGCTCTCCACTTACAAGCTATGTGATCTTGGGTGAATTACTGAGCCTCCCTGCCACCATGTGCTCAACTTTAAAATGGGATGATAGTAAAAATACCTACCTCATAGACTTATTGCAAAGATTAAATGAGTTAATATACACTGAGCACTTAAAATGTCATTGGTACCTAGAAAACCCAAATAAGCACTTATTATTATTATGCACAGTGGTTAGGAGCATTGGCTCTAGTGTCAGACAGCCTGAGTTTAAATCCAGGTTCCACCAGCAGCTGAATGACCTTGGACAAGTTACTCAATATCGCAGTGCCTTCGCTTCTTTATCTGAAAATGGGGATAATAACAGATATTAAGATTTACTGAAATAATAGAGGCAAAATGCTTAGAAGAGTCCCTGGCACATAGTAAAAGCTGAGTAAATATTAGCAATGAATATTATAGTCACATTAGGGGGACTAAATTATATTCATGTCTCCTAAATATCAAATGAAATATGATATGATAAATATGATGTCAAATGAAAAATGTTATATCCTGTTTCACCAGCTTGGAGAATAGCTTAAGGTCACATATTTTTAGTAGTAATATGGCTCCAAACATCTATCCTGCTTTTATGAGAACGACTTTTCTTTGCTGGGTCCCACTTTCAAGCTAAGTCCAGGAACCAAGCGGTTATTACTCATTCTCAAGGGGTCAGTTCCGACAACTGTTCTCTACTACTGAAAGACCATTGCTGCTCCAGCAGTACACCCTTGGGGTGCGGGGTCAGAGAGATTCTGGTGCCAGCTCTCCCTTTCCAATTTGCTCAAACCACAGAGTCCTCTTTCTCACCTCCCTAAAGCATAGCGAGGAGCAGACTCCATGATCCAAGAAAGACAATCACAATAATCAACAGCACATTTCCTAAAGTCCCAGTTATTCAATTTTAAATAACAAACAGTATAATAACAAAGATAACTAGAAAATCCCCAACTGTTTGGAAATTAAGCAACACACCTGTAAATAACCCATGAGCCAAAGTAGAAATTAAAACAGAAATTAGAAAATATCTTGAATTGAATAATAATAATAATGATATGGCACATCAAAACTCATGGGATGGGGGCCGGCCCAGTGGTGCAGCAGTTTAGTTTGCACTTGGCAGCCCGGGGTTCGCCGGTTCGGATCCCGGGCGCCTGCCGACACACTGCGTGTCAGCCATGCTGTGGCGGCGTCCCATATAAGGTGGAGGAAGATGGGCACGGATGTTAGCCCAGGGCCAGTCTTCCTGAGCAAAAAGAGGAGGATTAGCAACAGATGTTAGCTCAGGGCTGGTCTTCCTCACACACACACACAACAAGAAACTCATGAGATGTAGCTAAAGTGGTGTTTAAAGGGAAATTTATATCCGTAAACACACATATTAGGGGAAAAATGGCTGAAATTAATTATCTAAGATTTCATTTCAAGAAGTTAGAGCAAGATATCAAACTCAAAGTTGAAGGAAGACAATAATAAAATACAGAAATAAATAACACAGTAAACAAATAATAGAGAAAAATTACAAAGCCCAAAGCTGGTAATTTGTAACAATTATTTAAACTGATAACCCCTAGTAAGTGAAAATGAGAGAAAATACCAGTTTTAGGAAGGAATAAAGTTCCTGCCATGATTAAAAAGAGAATAAGAAGTAGCTATGAATAACTCTATGCCAATAAATTTGAAATTTAGATGAAATTGACAAGTTCCTTCAAAAACACATTATTAAACTGACTGTAGAAGAAATAGAAAATTTAAATAATTCTACATTTATTCTAAAAATTGAATCTACTATTAAAATGTTTTCTATCCTACTATCCTCCCCCAAAAAGTAGAACCAGATGGCTTCACTGGAATCATTTCAAACATTTAATGATGAAATAACACTTAAAATAATTCTCCCAGAGAAGAGAAAAAGAGGGATACTTCCTAACTTGTTTTGTAAAGCCACTAAAATCTTCATACTAAATCCTGACATGAATGTGAAAAAAAAAGGGTGGTTGAGAGAACATAAGAGGGAAATTTCTCTCATTGACAGAGATGAAAACATCCTAAATATAATTTTAGAAACTAAATTCAGTGATAGATAAAAAGATAATAGCACAAACAAATTGGGTTTATTCCAGGAATACAAGGTTGGTTTAGCATTTAATAATTAATCAGTGTAATCCAGCACATTAACAAAATAATATCATCTAGTATGGATAAGAGAAAAGTCATTTGAGCATTTCAGTAGATGCAGAAATATCATGACCAATTCCAACATTCACTGATAATTAAAAAAAAAAACTACCTATCAAATTAGAAATATAAAGGAAATT
The DNA here is from genome assembly GCA_031878705.1 of Tapirus indicus. Lineage (NCBI taxonomy): Eukaryota > Metazoa > Chordata > Mammalia > Perissodactyla > Tapiridae > Tapirus > Tapirus indicus. Next base: position 77,445,351 of record CM062922.1, on the reverse strand, counting down.
CCTAATGTGATAAAAGGTAAATATAGAAAATGTACGGCAAACAGTATACTTAATGGTGAAATGTTGAACTTTCCCTCTGAGATCAGGAACAAGATAAAGATGTCTACTATCACCATTTCTCTTCAACATTATGCTAGATGTTCTAACCAGTGCAAGTAGAGAAGAAAAAGAACTAAAAGGTATTAAAAAGAAAAATAAGAAATAAAATTGTCAGTATGCAGATGACCTGATTATGTAGATGGAAAATCTAAAAGAGTTTACAAACTATTGGAAATAAAAGTGAATTTAGCAAGGTTGTTGGATTGCCGGATACAAGGCCAATATAAAAAAAAAATTATTGTTTTATATTCTAGTAACAAACAATACGATAAATAAAAGCAAATACCCAGCAAAACATTTAATTAAAAATGTGCAAGATTCTACACAGAAAACAATAAAAGATTACCAAGCTAATCTAAAGAGGACCTAGAAGATGGAGGGATATATCATATTAAAGGATGGAAAACTCAATATTGTATAGATGTTACTTATTCCCAAATTGATATATAGATTGAATGCAATCACAAGCAAACTCTGGGTAGATTTTTTTAGTGGAAATTGACAAGCCACTTCTAGAATAATATGGAAATGCAAAAAGCCAAAGAATAATCATGGTCTTGAAGGAAAAAAAAAAGTGCTAGAGAACCTACACTACTGGATATCAAGACTTATTACAAAACTACAATAAAACAGAATACAGATCCCTGAAACAGACTGCTTGGGCATTTGGTTGGCAACGAAGGTTATACTAAAAAGTAATGGGGGAAAGAATACCCTTTTCAATAATGGTGATTTAGTAATAGGGTAGCCATATGGAAGATATATTTTGACCTCTACCTAATACCATACACAAAAATCAATTCTAGGTGGATTAAAGATTTAAATGTGAAAGATAAAACACAATTTCCAGATCATAGCATAGAAGGATATGCTAATAACCTTAAAGATTTTTTACAATGAGGATACAAACAGCACTAATCTTAAAGTTCAAAATTAGATTACATTAAATTATCAAAATGATAATTCATCATCATTAAATGAAATGGTATAATATCTGTGATTCTGCTTCAAAATAATTAATTGGTGATGGGACGGAGCAAGGTAGGGAGAAGTGAGGGAGCATAGCTGAAACAAGATTGGTTATGAACCTTTTCTGAAGCTAGGATCTCACTACATAATTCTTTCCACTTTTATTTATGTTTAAATTTTTCCATAATAAAAGTTTAAAAAGGAGAGACATTATTAAAGATGGAAAAGACAAACCAGAGTGAAAGAAGACATTTGCAACACATAGAACCAGAAAAGAGGCCTATATCCAATGTATAAAAAAATACCTTAATATTAATAAGAAAAAGACAGTCAACTCAATAGAAAAATGAGCAAAAAAAAAAAAGTGAAAAGAGGCACAGAACTCAAGAGCCTCCATCTCCAGTTTATTACGTATTTGAACAAATGCTAAATTACTTTTTTGCTCCCACTCAAATTTTATTTATCCATTACCCAAATGGACAATAAATATACAAAAAGGATGTCAGTCTAATTAGTAATCAAGGAATTAGAAATTAAAGCCACAATTCAATACTGCACACCCAATGATACAAGTAATTTATCAATTGTTCAAATACATATATAAACTGGAGTGAGAGGCCCTTGAGTTTGGCACCAATACCATAATAATTTTAGCCTGGAATGGTTAAGATTAAAAACATTGACAACACCAAGTGTTCTTGAGGATGTGGTGCAGCTGCAACCCTCATACACTGTTGGTGAGAGAGAATATTGGTACAATTAGTTTGGAAAACAGTTTGGCAGTATCTGCCAAATTTGAATATGCCTACCCCTGTGACTCAGCAATTCCATTCCTAGGTATATACCACAAAAATGTGTGTGTGTGTAGGGGTGTGTGTGTGTGTGTGTATGTGTGTGTGTGTGTGTGTGTGTGTATTCCCAAAGAATATTGATAGTAACAAGTAACATTGTTCATAATAGCCTCAAACTGGAAATGACTGAGATGCCCACCAACAGTAGAATAAATAAGCAAATCACAGTTTATTTATACAATAGAATATTATGCAACAAAGAAAAATAATGGACTATTGCTACCTACATCAACATGGATGCATATCAAAACATAATATTGATCAAAAGAAGCCACCCAGACACAAGATACATATTGTGTAATTTTATTTAAATAGTATTCAAAAAAAAGCAAAGCTAATCTATGGTGACAGAAGTAAGGACAGACGTTACATTTGGGGAGAAGGGAGGGGTATCAATTAGGGGACATAATGAGGCTTTTGGGTTAGGGTAATATTTCATTTCTGGACCTGGGTAGTGATTATTCAAGTGTGTGCACTTTGTGATATGAACTATAGCCTTGGAATTTGTGCATTTTTTTCCATATGTAAGTTGTACTTCAATAAAATACGTCTATTAAAAGAATGATATGGACTAGGAGAGGAAATTCTGATAAATGAGAAAGTCATTTTAGTGTTGTAGAATTATGGATAAAATTTTTAAAATATCGCTTTGATTTGGTTGTTAAATAAAATTTGGGTGGGAGCAAAAAGTAATTGAGCATTTGTTCAAATACATAATAAACTGGAGATGGAGGCTCTTGAGTTCTGTGCCAAGACCATAACAATTTCATCCAGAAAAAATTTTAAAGCTGGTGTTATACCAGCCTCACAAAGAGTCTTGCTCCTGCGAATTTCTAATTCTAAACAATAAAATTTCCAGGCATATCCTCCGAAAAAGAAGAAAAAAACTTGTTGCAATATATATCTAGTAACTGAATAAGGGAATGAACTATAAGGTAATTAAATGTTGGGAGAAAACTACCAATAATAATAACTTTAGTTTTAAAGAATTACCTTTTCTTTCTTTTTTTCTTTTAGAGTTGGATATTTAAATTTGAGTTGGATTTTTAAATTAAATTTAATTTAATAACATATAAAATTATATTAGTTTCAGGTGTACAACATAATTTGATATGTGTATATATTTTGAAATGGTCACCACAGTAAGTCTAGTTAACATCCGTCACCATACATAATTACAATTTTTTTTCTTGTGATGAGAACTTTTAAGATCTAATCTCTTAGCAACTTTCAAATGTGCAATACAGTATTATTAACTATAGTCACCATGCTGTACATGTACCCTTTCTTTCTAACAGTATTTAACCATTCAGGGTCAACAACTTATTAAGGATATTCTGAGTTCCCACAATAAAACCATGTCACCTGCATGCAAAAGATTATTTCTCTCTCTATCTCTACAGTGGAATGCAGTCCACATCTGGTTAGAATAACACAGTTTTTGAGATGTGAAGTTCTCTGTTCCTTTGATGGGAAGATTTTGGGTCAGGGAGGGGTTGGGCTTTGCTCCTCATTTTGGGAAATATTTCATTTTTTATTGTCTTTGTAATAAATAAAGTTCTAGTTTAAATTTTATAAATGATCTGTGTCCTTTTCTCTCTCTTTTTAAAGCAGTATCACAATATAAAGATGGCTTAAATTGGGTGCATAGGGGTGAGTGGGAAGGAAGGGCTTTACTTCATACAAGAGAAATCCTGTCTTTACCTGAGCATGGCCACAAAAGATATCTTATCTTGTTATGCTTGGACTTGTACCAAGGACCCTGGCAGGATCTAAAACCCTAACACAAAGAATCATGTGTAGTTAGTGTAACTTTGAAGAGGGATATTGTAATTCTCTTTTAGTATCACAATAATTTTCACCTAATTTAAAATTCCCATTTGATAACCTAAAAACCTTGGAAGTTTGAGAAGGCTCTTCCTTCACCCTCTTCTCTATCATAACCTTTACACAACAGAAAAGAAAACAGCACTGGACAGGGAGCCAGAATGTGCAGGCTCCCATCTTGCTTTGCTGTTTACTAGTCTACAGAGGTGACCTAATCTCTTGGAGCCTTAGTTTCCTCAGCTCTACATAGTTAATATCCTCTGCTTCAGAGTTATTACATTTCAAAAAGTGTAAAACAGAATGTAAATATAGGCTAACATCATTATATTAGTAGGAGTAATTATTATCTTTAGGTTGCATTCTAAATACGAAAGATAAAGCCTATACTACAGTGGTGCTTAGGCTTGGGAAGAATATAGGCAAATGAGGTCAGAAAGACCAAGTAATGGAAAAATAAACACATTGGTAATTATAAAAGGATTAAAAAAAGGCAAAGTTGCAGTCTTAAAAGGTCAATACAACCTTTTAAATTATTTTTCTTATTATATCACACATTCTCAATCTTGATGCAGTAGACATCTGTTGTTTTTTTCTGCCTTGTAACCTGCCCCCTTCTGGCAACAGCAACCTCTTTCCTTGGAGAACTGCTTTTCCCAAACTTCATGGTTTTCTGGTGGGCTGCTAAATCACATTACTCTATTTACCTGGCTAGGGGTGAGTATGCTCAAGGATATGGAGGTGACCCAACCCAGGGAAATCAGCATCCTTCCTTGAAATTGTTTATATACATCCTGATAGGGGGAAATCTGTTTTTTTTGGAGTCCTAAGTGGGATTTTAAAAAATCTGGAGCTCTTTTGTCTGTACAATAAACAACTGCATGGCCTCATCCTACCTTTCTTTCTGCATGGAGGCACTGGTGATCTGGCACTAACAGTATCTTTTGAGGGATCTGAATCTATTTCTCCCACACCTTCACATTTTTCTTCTAAGCATCACATCTGTTTATTAGATAATGGAGTTTCCAAGCAGTTAAGAACATGTATTAAAGGGCTCTGGAATTTCTTGAAAAAACAGGGTAACTTGAAGTAAAAGAAAATCTCACACACTTTCACCTTTTTTTCTTAAAATACCAAGTCTATTTAGTCAACAGTGGCATCTCCAGGTACCTAAAATACTTATTTGTTACCACCAAATATCTAATTAGTGGTCAAATTTCCCAAATTGTCTTAAAAAATTTGTTTTAACATTTGGTTCATTTGAATCACGATTTAAACAATGGAGCAAAGTTTTCTTATCATCACTGGCTGGTTACATTTTACCACTCTTCAGAATAGGTATTTCCTTGTCACTATACTTCATTCCCATGAGCAACAGAATTTAGAAATTAATTCAAAGTCTCTTTGTGTGCTTTACAAATACCAGATGAGGTTGTAGTAATGAAATTATGGGGTTGATAAGCATAAATAATAGCTTGAAGTTACCCTTGGACATTAGAACCCAAAAGGGAGCAGTGACAAGGAAACATTTATGTTGATGTTGCAGCCTTTGGGGTCTCCTTACCTTTAACTGTTTTGACTTGGTGGAAAATAAAAGGAGACCCACTGCTTGGTTTGCCAATATCTAATAAAATATGAAAATTTATAAGGCAAATGCACTGATATATTTAAATATATTTATTAAAAATATCTATAGTTTTACTTACAATTAGCATCCATATCTTTGTCCTATACGCTCTCGTTTGTTCTCAAGTACAATCAGGGCTGAGAGAGAATATCATCCCTTCTAGGTATAAATGAATATGTTTATTTAGCTTCAACTCAAATATGAAAGGATTAAAACATGGTTACCAATAACCCCACAACTTTCTTCTCTCAAAGAGGAGGTGCCAAGGGGAGAAGAGTTAGAGATTTTTAGCCATTCATAATCTCCACCCATCTCTTTAAATAAATGTACAATGTTAAGTGATCCATGTACTTGCTAAGCAAACTCAGCATTTTGACAAGTCCCCTAGACCCCGCTCCCCCAACCAGACCCTTATCCTCAAGGTCCTCCTAGAGCTGACACTGACCCCAACCATCGTAGCCTAACATTTACTTATTCCATTTATTTCAGATCCCCACTATCCCTTTCTTAACGGGACCACTGGGTCCAAAATAAGGTTGTTGGTTTTTTCCGTGTATTTATTATTCTCACTTTACTATTAAGATCTCGAAATGTTAAAAAAAAAAAAAATCTCTCATGAGCATCCACCTTGCTTGGGGACTTGAAGGTTTAAAACCCGCCGCCCTCGGGCCGTGCACTTTTACAGCACCATCCCTTCCCTGTCTTTGCTTGTATCAGCAGTGGGTAAGTGCCCAGGTTCTGATCTGGGACTGAAACTCATGATCTCCTGGCTCAGCTTCTGTGAACTGAGTCATTCTGGCACCGAGAATATTCCGTGACTCAGCAGGCCCGAAAAGGAGGATGTCAGATCCAGATAATTTCGAGTCTTTTAAAGGCAAGCTGGGGAACATAAACAACACAGTGGAAGAATTTCGCAGTGGGTCTGCGTACCCAGGGGAAAAATGTCATTCCATTCCCAGCCTTTTTACTTCCTTCCTTACCCCTGTTAAACGACTGGTTACACTTTAATTTAGAGGCAGGAAATCGCTTCAGAAAATTAATTTTGATGCTGTAACCAGGCCCTTCATTCTCCAGGGACCGTGTCAGCCCCCTGGATACCCCGGGACCTCTTCTCGGAATGGGCTGGAGCGAGGCCCCGTGCAGCAGGGGGCATTCCCGGGGCGGCCAGCGGGGGCGAGGGACCTGGGGACAGCCCCTACCGTCGGGTCCCTCGGGTGCTGGCCTCTGGTCGCGGCCCTGCTGGACACAACGACCAACACCTGGCGGGGCGGAGATTCGCGCTGCTTCGGCCCAGGTTGGCGCGGGACCCAACCCCCAAGCAACCTCACCAACCGGGCGTCGCCCTTTTAAAGCCCCCTCCGTTACGCCCTCCCCCAATCCGAAGTCTTCAGGGGACCGGAGCCGGGTACCCCAGCCTCCAACTCCCGCAGGGCGCTGGCTCTCCGCAGCCTCCCCTTCCCTCCCGGCATGCACCGCCCCGCGGCCCCTCCCTCGCTCCCTCCTCCTCCCCATCTCCCCTCTCCTTCGCCCTCCTCCCTCTCGCCCGCTCTCCGCCCACCCCTCGCGCCCCTCAGGGCCCCTCCCTCGCCGATCGCGCGCCGCGGGCCCGAGCGCCAGATGCCGCCGCCTCCGCCGCCGCCGCGAGTCGCCAGGGCGGACGCGCAGTCCACGGCGCGCGGAGGGCGGGGGAGCGGCTGCCGGGGCCGCGGGAGCTGCTGAGAGGAGGCCGGGGTTGGGCTTTCTCCTCGGCCAGACCCCACCCCACCCTGCCGACCCCACCCCCTGCTCCTTCCTCCCCGGGGGCGCGCGCTCGGGCACGCGCTCGGAAGTAGGGGGTCGGCGCGGAGAGCGGGCTGTGTCCCGGGTGGGTGAGGGAGGCGCGGAGGCGGCGCGCGGGGCATCGGTCAGCGAGCCGCAGGGTCCTTGCCGGCGGCGCCCACCAACCCGTGTCTCCAGCCGAGCCGCCGCCACCGCCCGCCCCGAGAGTCCGGCCTCCGGGCCCCGAGGCTCAGCCCGCGGAGCGGCCTCCTGGGGACGCCGCTGGGCGAGAGAAACGCGCCCGCGCCTTGCCTTTGCTGTGGCCCAGCGCGCGGGCGGCGGGATGAGGGACAGCGAGCGGGCCGCGCCGGCGCTGCGGCCCCGGGGGCGGCTCTGGCCGGTGTTGGCTGTGCTGGCGGCCGCTGCGGCCGGCTGCGCCCGGGCAGCCATGGACGAGTGCACGGACGAGGGCGGGCGGTCGCAGCGCTGCATGCCTGAGTTCGTCAACGCCGCCTTCAACGTGACCGTGGTGGCCACCAACACGTGCGGGACTCCGCCCGAGGAGTACTGTGTGCAGACCGGGGTGACCGGGGTCACCAAGTCCTGTCACCTGTGCGACGCCGGGCAGCCCCACCTGCAGCACGGGGCAGCCTTCCTGACCGACTACAACAACCAGGCCGACACCACCTGGTGGCAGAGCCAGACCATGTTGTCCGGGGTGCAGTACCCCAACTCCATCAACCTCACGCTGCACCTGGGTAAGCGGTGACAGCCCTGTCTCCCACTGCTGCTCTCCGACAGCTCAGCTCCCGGGCCGTCTTCACCCCTTGGCCCAGCCTGCGGGGCCCAAACAGCCGCGTGCTGGCTCTCTGCTCCCCAGCATGGGCCACACAGAAATTCCCTTCTCCAACTTCTAAACTAGGTCTAGCACTTAACATCCCGCGAGGGCCAGGATGCTTCGCGCCAGCATCTCTGTTTGCTTTCCTATTCTTTCTAACCACCGGATTCTCGCTCCCTTGATTATTCGCTATTTCGGCTGTTTTTGTCTCTCTTTTCTGAAGCTTTAATCAGAAACCCCCATCCTCGCTTTTCTCTGTCCTAGTAGGGCCATCACAACGTATTCTTGGATGAGAGACAAGAAGGTCCACCTTAAGCACTTTTACCTTGTCTCTCACCAGGGTTGAGGGTGATTGCTGTTTGCTCTGTTGAATAAGTTAGAGAGGAAAAGGTCTAAGTTAAGGGAGTTTGAGGGGAGCAAATGCCTTTACTACCGGAATTGTCTATGTGTAATTAAAATAGAAACTCACTTTTAAAGTTATTGTTCTTTAGAGTTGTCCGGCCTTCATTAAGGGCCACAAAGCTATTTCACTGCTGATCCTGGTACAGAGAAAACAAAAGGAAGTGTCTGCACTCACTGTAATTGCTGGGCACAGTTTTGTCCCTGGGTAAAGAGGCTCGCCTTACTGTCTTCCCTTTTGCTTTGATTCGAAGCAAGTGTAGAAACATGTCTTGGTGACCTTTTAGAATCAGGAAAGGGATGTATAGAAAACTTCTTTGCTGGGTGGTGGATGAGGTTGGACATGTTTATCCTAAAGTATCAAAAATCATGTTTGATCTAGGTAAGTTTATCTTCAACATTGAAATATATAAACAAGCAGAATGGTTCATTATCTTGTTTAACAGAGTAACATGTGTGAGAAACTGGCATTTGATTTGTAGAGCTTCAATCCCCATTGCATTGAAAGACTGGGTTTTTCCGGTAGCTGATGGTAATGAACTGCCAGAGAGAACAGACTGCCCAAGCCATTTTTCCATCAAAGCAGAATAATTCTTTAAGGCTAATAACATTATTTGGGGGCCTTTGAAAGGAACACTCTGTAGGCACATGGTTCTTTTGCTTATGGTTTTGTATTTTTCTTTCCTCTGCTCTCTGGTACACTAAACTTTATGTAAGTGTCAAGATTCCAGAGAAAGAACATGCCTTACAAAAAGTGCTTTGAAAAGTCGAGTTAAATTACGGTGCGTGGAGTTTTTAGAAAAGCATAAGTATTTAGCACCTTTGTAGTAAATACCATTTTATTTGTAGGCAAGTCATTAGGAAGATGAAACCTTTTGAAAATGTTTATAAAGTGAAATTCTGAGGCACTGGTTTTTCAGATAGAAGTAAACTACTGAGTTTGGTTTTTCAAAGGTCTTGGAAACGTATAGAACTAGCGGTATCTTGGAACAGGTGCCTTTCTCAAGACACCGCGAGAGATCTAGGGTCTCCTAAGACTTAGTGGGGCTGCTCTTGAGCTATTTTTTCCTAAGTGTTACATTTTTAAACTTGGCCAAAATTACTTTTGAAATTTATATCCAACTATTTAAGCTTAAATTTTGACTTAAAGTTTCTATGTTGAATTTTGAATGCCCATGAAGTCTTATTTTATCTATTTTCAAAGCAAAGGCATTGCCTTGATGTCTCAAAGTGCCTGAGATTCAACTGAAAATTTCTGAACGAGAATCTCTTATTTAGATGAAGGTGGGGCTGTCAATCTCAGCCTTCTGAGTTTTCTGCTGTGGGCACTATGTAGCACAAGGTTATTTCAGGTGGTTGCAGAGGTAGGTAGATTACTCACTGACTACTTCTCTGTTACAAAGGTAATGTGGTAGCTAAGACGGTATTAATCAAGTTAGGGTGCTACTACTGGGACACCTGTATATTAGCTTTGGATCAGGGTGATTAAAAAGTCAAAAGAGATGTTCGAGTTCAGCTAGCTGGGACTCTAACATGACTTTCTAACTCTAGCAATGTTATGTGCTTGGACTTGTTTTTTGCTGAAAAATTCTTCAGTTTTTGGTAGTCTTCTTGGTAAACAAAGTACATAAAACAATGGGTTTAAAACTCCTAAGTAAAAAGAAGATTATTTAAAATAGTTTTCATACAAGTATTGTGATTAACTGTAAAAAACATTTACTTTGGACTTTTCAGATAGACAATTTCTAAAAACTTGACTAGAACTTATTGTACTTGTTCTTGGATCAGAAATGATGTCCTAGAGGAAACTGTGTGTGGTAGAGAAGGTGGGGAAGGGGAGGGAGTTTTTTGTGTACTGGGGTTGATGTCTCAGTCTCTCTCTCTCTCTGTCTCTCTCACCCCGCTCTTTTTTAATGACAAGGATATGTGTATACATGCATGTTATGATCTGTAATTTATGGCAAATAGGTAAGACAGTATGTATCACTGTGTGTTTTGATGTTCAGCATGTTTACTCCCTAGTTCCAGTTACTCCATGGGCTCCAGCTAACTAATTATTTCCCATGAATTCAAGTACCATGACTGTTTGGGCATCTATTAAATCTCCCATCCAGTTCAAATTTCACATACCCTTAAACAAGTGATGCATATTGTGCTTTGCCCTTACAGAGCATGTGAAACTCAAAGTGAGCATGTGAAAGAACCAGGTCTAGCGACCACTTTTCTAGCCTGCCTTTCTAGCCTTCTAGCCTAGCCACTTGAAACACACTGAACTTTAAAAAAGCAAAGTCACATCCCACTTAAACAGTGACAAGAAGCATACATATTTTGGCACTGATCATGTCATTTTTTTATTGTAAAAATAAAACATGACATGGTGAATTAAAACAGTAAGGATAATGAATAGTGAGTCTCTTCATCTTGGAGTTGCTAAGTTGCCCCAGGGACCACTGTTCAGTTTCTTATGTAACCTTTCATGCATACACGTGTGTATATAAAATTACATGATCATTTTAAATGGTACCTTTCTTGGAGGGGTGAGGCATATTTTAACAGATGGCAAGTACAAATTAGATCATTGTACCATTAACATCACTTGTACAAAAGCCAGGAAAATTAGCATTGATTCTGAAAGCAGCCATGTCTCAAGCACCAAATACAGTAATCCAGGGTGCAGCGTATCCTCAGATATAATGAGTTAAAGTTGCTGTGGGAACCAGAACTGCATTTTCTGCCTGTGGTGGAGAGAAATTTCAGCCAGGCACCCTTTTCTAAAAAGAAGTCTTTCTTATTTTGCCTTCGACTTCTGGATCTTCTCTCCTAACTTCTGTATGGATTATTCAGTTGCTGTTTAGAAGTTTGGCTTTGTGTTTTTTAATAAGACATAATAAGTTTTATCAGTATCAGTGGAGTATTTGATAGTAAGATCGTAGCTGAGGATTTGCCTTTTATGTAACAGCCCCTTTTAATTACCTTGACAGTCATTGTGGATGGAAACTTGGCAGAGTGGGTCTTGATCTTGGAGGAAGGTAGTTTTCCCTCTTTCTAAAAACAGATTAAGGAAGAGAGTGCTTATAAAACCAACTCAATCAAAGTTTATGGAACTCCTAAATTTACACCAAGACCAGATTAGTTTCCAAGCTCCTCATAAGCTTTAGGAACAGACAGTGATTAAATGATGCTTTTTAGCTGTATCTAAATATCCTTTTTATGTGTCTAAATTAGAATAATTGATATATAACAATATTGCGTTTTATTCTGTTTGGTCCTCTGAGTATATATTTAACATGAAACAAACAGCATTTTTTCCCCCCAGGAAAATCTTCTCAAGGTAGGTTCTGACTGTGTCAGGGAATAGTTCACTCTGGTGACTTCACTGTGGTATTTGTGCACCCTGAGGGGACACTATTTTAGTTTGTCTCACAAAGGCCTGACTTAATTTTGCAGGTTTCAACTTGAGAAGTTAAGGAGCTCTTCTTTAATGGCCAGCAGTTGAACACAGTTTTATAAAGTCACTATTGGCTGTTTTCCTGTTCTACAATTCACTGCCTTTTCTGTAAATACCTTCTCCATGTTTCTAAAGCGTTCAGAAAAACAATTTACACATTAGGAGAGAAGTTGGAACTATAAGGCACCCCCTCACCCCTCCATTATTTTGTCAGTGGCCACATTTGCGGAAGGGATAAAGTTTGACTATTTCAACTCTAAATCCTTTTAGGAAGTCGGCTATGCCTTTTGCTATGCGTTCCTTCCCACTGTGCATACATTCTCATGTTACTGCCAAATATTCTGCAAACATTTTTTAAATACCTACTAAATACATAGCACAGTACCTGATAGAAAGGTGTAGAAGATTGAAGGTCCCGTCTTCAGAAGTTTATACTCTATCAGATGGAATTTTCATACTCAGTTGTAATGCCATAATAATAATAAATTTTATAATATTTTACAGTTTATAAAGCCTCCACTTTATCACTATTTGGATTTTCACAACTCAGTGAAGGCAGTTTTGAGGATCCTGAGGTTGTGATTTGCCAAAAGTCACGGTGGAGGTAGGTTTTTGACTCCTTAGTCTAATGTACTAGCCCCTGCAGCTCTTAGCTTCTCTAACAGATCTCTCAAAAGAATGGTTTATTCCAGGGCTGCTTTAAAATACAAGTTCATGTACACACTGAGTCAGAGATACCAGGTTCCCTTGGTTTTCCTCCTTTTCCCTCTGTTCCTTTTCATTTAAGTTTCTGGATTCCTTTCTTTTTCATGCTACTCGCTCTCCCTGAATGAACTCCTCTTAATCTCAAGGCTTCATTTACTCTTTGCAAATCAGTAAATTCTAAATTTGTACCTCCAGGCCAGCTGTTTCTCCAGACCTTAAAGACTTGCTGGACATGGTCAGTTTGGGATGTCCAGAGGCCATGTCCAAAACTAAATTCATTGCTCATTGTCTTACCCAACTCAAAGCTATATCTCAGTGGCTGTTGACTAGTTTTTTGCCAAGTCTCCCGTGAAAGGTAGCCATGCTTGATAGGCTTTCATCAGTAAAGGCTTTCATCTGTTTGGTGAGCAGATAGGATCCACTGCTGGGAGGCGGGTCAATTCTTGGGCGGCTGTAACTCCACACCTTTTCTTTCCCACTCTTACTATAATCTGCCCAAGACTCTACTCTTACCTCCTGTATCCAGCCCCTATGTCTCATGAATCTTTATCTCTGCTTTACTGTAGCTCCCCATTGAATTTCACCTGGGATCTGGACCTTTTTAACTTGTGGGCTATCTTTTGTCATTTCATATGCTCCAAGGGCTGCTTCTTTGGTTTGGAACACTTCTCCCAGGTGTCACCACCTTCAGGACCCCTTCCTCAGTTTCTCTACCTCTACCCTTTCCATCCTACTCCCTGGTCTGGAGTAGGTGTCCCACTCACACCACCCTGTAGGTATCTACCACAGCACTTATCACATGGTATTGTCTGTTTCTTTTCTTGTCTATCTGTACTTCTAGACCGTGAGGTCTTTGAAGGCAGGGTCAGGGTCAGGGACTTAGTCATCTTTTTAAGTTCAGTTCAGTATAACTAACATTAGTTAATTGTTTGCTGTGCCTCAGCATCATACAAATTCCTGGATGTATAGTGGTTCATAGGCCTTTGTTCTGACCTCATGGAACTTGTGGCCTAGATGTGGAGACCTAGGTCTCTAGACTGGGGGTTAGGCAAATTACACCCCACTGGCCAAATCCAGCCCAGGGATACCCCCTATTTTTGTATGGGGCATGAGCTGAGAATGGTTTTTACATTTTTAATTGGTTCAGAAATCAAAAGAAGAAGAATATTTTGTGACATGTGAAAATTATATGAAGTTCAAATTTTAGTACCCATGAAGTTCTATTGGAACACAGTCAAGTTCATTTATTAATGTATTGTCTGCGGCTGCTTTTGTGCTACAAAGGCAGAGCTGAGTAATGGCAATAGTTGCTGTATGTCCTGGCCTACAAAGCCTAAAACATCTACTATCTGGCCCTCTACAGCACAAGTTTGTGATCTCTGCTCTAGACCAATACGTTCAATGTCATATAATAAGTTCTAAGTGAAAGGTGCACGTACAGAGAGCATTCACTTAACTTACCATTTGGATAGAGGCTGGAGGTCTTGTATCTGGCACAGTGTTCAATAAACATACAGTCAGCCTTCTGTATCCACGGTTTCCACATCCTCGGATTCAGTCAACTTCAGATTGAAAGGCCTGCGATGGTTTCATGTGTACTGAATATATACAGACTTTTCCTTCTTGTCATTATTTTCTGAAAAATATAGTATAACGGCTATTTACATAGCATTTACATTGTATTAGGTATTATAAGTAATCTAGAGATGACGTAAAGTGTACGGGAGGATGTACATAGGTAATATGCAGATACTACAGCATTTTATATAAGGGACTGGAGCATCCATGGATTTGGTATGGGGGGGTGAGGAGGGGGTCCTGGAAGCAATCTTCTGTGGATACTGAGGGAAGACTGTCTGTAGATGAGTGAATGAATGAATGCCAGAATTATAAGTCCCCCAACGCTGCACATTGATTTAAATTGATCTCAGCAATACTTTTGAGCTTGTATTTATCTTTATCAGTGCCGTCACTCCATTTTCTTGAGATGTATGCCACGGTAATAGCTACTATTAAATGTGGTATATGGTTGTTTTTAGTTTTAAAAAATAGTACTAAGTTACGTATGGAACTGATACAGAATTGAAAGATCTATGATTGTCCTTTTTTGGGTAAAAATTAGTCTTTTATATGATTTTAAGTCAGCTAGATAAATTTTACAAGTAAAGTATCTGCTCAGATTTAAATCTCACATGTGAATTTGTGTTTCTGAAATTTTGATATTAATAGTGTGTTTTTTCTTTAGAAATGGACATAAATTTTATTTTAAAATATATATTCACATGTCTATTGTTGAAATAGACTCCTAAAGGGTATTATTAAACAGTTGTGGAGAAAGGTTACAATGAAATATCTTATTTGCTTATTGTGTGTGGCATCATTTTTTGGTTATTTAATTCATTGGGGGTACTATGAGAAGATAGGCTTACTGAGGTATGCCTTCTCTGCAGGATTCTGAAGAACCACATTAAAGGGGTTAGGCAGATGAACAATAACCACTTATTTGTCTGGAGTTAACAGGCGGCAGACCCAACAGATGCTTCCACTTGTTTCTTGTTTCCAGCTGTACTTAATTGACAGCTCTGCCGCTATTCTGTTTGAGTTTTAGGGAAAAGTGTCAAAGTTTAGAGCAGAGCTGTTTGTTTATTTTTATTGCCCAAAATTCCTGAGGAGATTTTTAAAAATAAGGGGTTAATCTGTCCCTTATCTTAACTAGTCAGTTTCAAAGGGTAAAATTTCAAGATGATGGTGTGCTGGTTCTGTTCCCTTGCCTAAGTTGCTTGCTGTAAGATTTGTAAGAGGGCCTTGCCGGGATTTGCAAGCATCTCCTTTCTTGTGAAATGATAAAGTTAGATGTTTGCTCATTTGGGTCTAAAATTGACAGCTTGCTAAAAGGGGTTACCAGAAAACTCATTTATAGAAACATCCCTGAGGTTTCAGAATATTGTGCCAGATTGTGGTGACACTAATTAAGCATATCTGCTTTTCTTTCCATGGGCTTTTCAAGGGGGCCAGCCTAAAATAACTGGGCCCAGTCAGCCTGGTGCCCTATGCAGCTACATATTCATGAAATAAAATAAAGCAGACGTATCTCTTTCTTAGACAATGGCGCTCTCAGATCTCTTGTGGGAGGAGAACCTTGTGGCAAGGCTGCAGGATGAATTAGGGGATTTACATTATTTCTTTTAAAACTTTAGGAGTTATATTCCCTCAGCTCCCTTCTTTCACTCTTTGTTTCCAACTGTGTGGATGCTTCCTGTTATGTTGAAGGTAACACTGGATTTTTGTTATATCATCTTCTTCGGATTTTTGTTATTTTATCTTCTTTTTGTTTTGAAAGTTCTTGGAAATATTAATCCAGAATCAGCCTCTTCACATTTCTTTTTTTTATTTCTTGAAGTATAAAATACAGATGGTCTTGTGTAGAGTTAGGGACTCAATGCATTTTGTTTCATGATGATTAAAGCACGGTGTATGTGACAGTTTCTGCCAACCAGAATGATTGCCCATGGCCGTCACTACAGAGGTGCCTGCCGGTCTTTTCAGAGACACAGCTAATGATCAGTCTTTTTTTCCTCTCCTTTGTAGTTCTGGCTTTATGTTCTATATGTTGACCTGGGCGGAGGTTACGTGAGTGTATACATATGTACAAATTCAGAGCTGCACATTTAGTATTTGTGCACTTCATTGTATGTAAATTATTCCTCAAGTTAAAAAGAATTAA
This sequence comes from Tapirus indicus, assembly GCA_031878705.1. Classification (NCBI taxonomy): domain Eukaryota; kingdom Metazoa; phylum Chordata; class Mammalia; order Perissodactyla; family Tapiridae; genus Tapirus; species Tapirus indicus. Next base: position 77,429,109 of record CM062922.1, on the reverse strand, counting down.
GAAACTTTTCAACAAATAATAATACAAAATAATGTATAGGTGAGTTTGTTTGTTTTTGGTCTGATTCTGGCTTAAAATAGAGAGCACAGAATCTGAGGCTTAATCCTCTAAGATAATGTTTCTCTCACCCTCTTTCTACTCTCTACCAGCAGTTGCTGGCATTAATAGATGTAAACACATGTTTGTTGAGTGAATCGACAGACAAGTGAACCAGCTGATTTTAACTGAGCTATCAGCTGGTTTTAATTGAAGTACCTGCAGTGCTTTCAGAAAAGCCTTCAGGTGAGCTCCGTGGAAAGTCTCCGGAAGTGGAGTGTGGGGAGGTGTGGGAGAAGAGCAGTTCTCTTTGCTCTTCTCACCCAACTTTAAGCAGGTAATGCTTTTGGTCAATGCTTCCTGCTTTGAAGTGGTAAAATGTTAAGTTAGTTTGTATTTTTTGCTGCAGGTTTAGAGAATTCTCTAAGAATGTCTCTGTGTGGTGTGTGTTTTGGTTACAATGTCTGGTTTTTATATAACTTGTTATTTAATTCCTGTGATGAAAATAAACACAAATTACGCATAACGTATAACATGAAGACCCCATCTTTGACATGTTCTGGGCAGTGACTTCCTCTCATGCAGCCTTTTAGAGATAATAAGTCTGAAGCTTGAATTGTGTGGCTTTCTTAGAGAAGTTTATGAAATTTTGTGAAGTATTTCCTACTAAGTGAAAAGACCTATGCAGTCAAAATGAGATGAGCTTATTAGATTGTGATTCTGATTAGTTAGTGGACAAAGGTCTTATGGAAATAAGGCAGCTGCTGAAAAATTCTTCATTTATTGGCATTGTAATGGGATGTGTGGGTAACAATGTTGAAACACTTTCTTTATCCTCAGGTAATTTGTAATGTGTTTGAGGAGATGAGACAAAAACATTCATGTACAGGAAACCAGTGGGAGACTGTAAGGACAGTAAAAACAGTTTAGTTGAAACTTTTTAAAATGCAGGGGGAATACCTGCAGAGCACTTTGAAGAGTCTGGATTGACCGTAGCCAGGAAAAGCTTCTTGGGTTTTGAAGAAAAGTAGTGGACATGAATGGAGACTTTGCCGGGAGAGTGAGTTGTTTGCATAAAGATCTAAAAGTAACAGATAACGTTGAAGGCTTTGTTTGCTTTTGTGGAGTAGTGGAGACAGGTCGGATGGGTTCTGGGGAGATGAGGATCTTGAAAATTAGGTGACAAAAGAAAGTGAATTACCTTCTGTTGAGTGCCTCCTGTTTGAATCCTTAAAACAATCTTGAGAACTACTGTTATCCCTCTGGAATAGTAATAAAAATGACTATGGAGTTGTCTGAAGTGGAACAGGCTGAGTTTAGGTTGGAATCCAGACCTGTTACAGAGAGATTATGTTCTTGCTCCTGTACCATGTTAGACCTGAGAAGTGATAGATAATTATAGAAAGATCTTTAATTGGGGACTGAAATGAAAGTATCCCAAATCAAAGAACCGAACCCGGTTTCTCTGACAGATCTCTGCTTGAGGAGCCCTGGATTTGAATTGCTTCTTTTAAAAAGGGCTTTGCACTTATTTGTGAAGAACAGAGGATTGTTGGCAATGCAAGAATTTTAGGTTTTGGGTGCTTACAGATTTGTAATACTTAGCTGCTAATGCTTCTAGGAATTTCTAAGGAATGTATTGAATTTCAGAATGAGATCCTGGGTTTTGTCAGTGTCTACTGATGGGAAAGTGTACCATGTACCCCATTTCCTGAAGGGTGGTCAGGGGAATGCCACCTTATCTCTTTTCTACCTTATCCACGACTCCTTTCTGGTTGTTGAGAATTGCTGAGTTTAATTCAGTTGCTTACTTTATCTGACATCCTTAAAGATAAGGCTGCCAGGTCCATCTCCAGGTTCTATTTCTTTTCCCCTCTGCCTCAAGTAGATTCTGACTCTTGCACGGTGGTGTTTTTGTTGTTCAAATTTGCTAACCGAATAGGTCTAACCATGTATTGATTGACAGTTAGATAAGTACTGTGGTCTCAGGAGATTTCTCTGTCACCGTTTTATCTTTCAGGCTCAGAAGTGACTCCCTTCACCTTGATTTCTGTGTATCTAAATTTGTAAATCTATAACTCTGTCTAATCTGTGTATCTATCTATTCAATCTATGTCTCCTTAGTTACCCCAGAGCATCATTGACCTAAGGTTCAATCAGGGCAACTCTTAGATACCTTAAAAAAATTTTTTTTTGCTTTATCTCTGAGGAAGGAGGTCGTAGTTCCCAGTTAAGACTTTGTATTTTGTGCTGCTCTGTCACTACATACTATCTTCACTTCTAGAACTCAAGATTCTAGGATTGATTTTTCTTTACAGGTGTGAGTTGACTGATTAAATTTTAATTATTACTGAATCACAGTCCTGCTTTCTTTACGGACATGCTTGGTACACATTGTATTTGTGTGATACATGTGGTTACATCATCACATCCTAGTGACTGATGATTTTTAAATGTGCGTGCTTGATTTCCTTTCTTATGGGGAGGTTGGGTGGGATGGCACCCACTGCTGCATTTGAGGGCTGAGTGTTGGGCTTAAAGTGTCCCCTCCCCGTTTTTGCCAGTTGGTAAAATATAGAGGCATAAGGATATTTTCGGGGCTTTTTCATCAACTTTTCTTCAGAGAGAATGAAAGGATCCCAACTATTTCCAAGAGAACAGCTTCACAGTTTTTGAAAAGGGGGTAGTGACAGCTTGATGAAAATGAGTTGAACAGCTTTTATTGAGCTTTCTATTCACTAGCAGGAACTGGGAAGTGATGTTTTCCTGCTCTGACAGCACAAATCCTGATTAGAGGCAGGAATGGTCTACCCAGATGTTCTCAAAATCCAGGGTCATCGTATTATCAAAACCTTGTAAGGCATAAGTGATAGTAACTTGGCAATGTAAAATGATTAGATCTAGATATGAATTTTGTTTTCTGACCCTGTCCCTTAGAACATTTAGTTCTTTAGTTTTCTGGAATGTTGGTGTCTAATGGACTTTTTAATTTGTGGCTAAGTAGAATAATAAAATTATGAAATTTTGGAGTTGAAAAGAAACTTAGGAAAGCTTAAGCTGTAAAAAATATATTTTAGAGATGGATCTTGGTTTAATTTATTTACTCTCTTACCCAAGAAGTTAGGGTGCAGTTGTCTTGGTTTAGCCGTTTATCTGTACACCTGTGCTTCAGTGCTGCTGCTCCCCCTGCAGTGGTTCCCACTCATCATGGACCTTATTCCAGTAGGACTGACGGCTTCTTCTATTGTTTTGGTGTCATTAAGTTCTTCGATTATTATTTTTTTAATGTCAGATCATGATCTCATAGAGATGAGCATCCTGGAATTTTCATTGAAATTGTGTGCTCTTTTGGGGGGCAGAAAGAAACAAGGGGGTAAGGGTGAAGATTATGGGGAGGAGGGAGTTGGAAACCAAAAGAGCAATTGTATCCTTTAATTGCTTTGGTCATGTGAGTGCCCCTAGTAGGAAAAGGGTCACGTTCTGTGGGGTCGAGTGTCTAGGATTAACTTTTAGAGCGGCTCTGTACATAGTTTTGAATTAATAGTGAGTATTTTAGATAAGTTCATGGGACAGAAAGTCTGTTGAGGACTAAATTCTTAGAACTCTACTACAGATTATGAGAGCTTGTGGGAACATCTGTAATGCAGCTGTCATAAAATTTGTTTACTTTATCAGGATTGCTTTAGAGGCTCAAGCTGGTTTGTTTACTGCTGCTTTCAGCATTTTTGCCACATGCCAAGAAATAAGTTAGCATCAACTCTGGGTAGAATTGGGGATCATTCCGTTTTGTGGCCGTTCTAATAAGGTTTTGGTTTTAAACTTATGCGTGCTTTAACGCTCTTATATCCTGGCACAAGAAAGACATGGATGGTGAATCCAGGTTATCGAAAGATGGACTGATTCTGGAAATTAGCATACTTTCCAGATGTGAGGAAAATGTAGCCTTGTTTTCTGTGCGGCTTTTTTGTGTATTTGTGTGTGGATCTGTAGCTGTGCTTTCCTGTGTTTTTATAGGAAAGCCCCTTGGAGAAGGGAGGAGGGGATCTGCTTTTTGGATTGGGAAATAAAATAGGTATTAAATTTTTTCATGAAACCTTTTGAGTTGGTAATTCCATTTCTCTGAGAGAAAGGAGATGCAACTTTGTTCCCATGAGGGAGTCTGTTGGGAAGGCGGTGTTGGGGTGAGACTGTGGAAGTAACTAAAAACAGACTTATTCACATCTCTAGTGACTTTCAATTATGAATTGGGCCACTGATGTTCTGAATCAGCAGACTTTTAACCATGCCTGACTAAATAGACCTTGTTTTTGAAATTCACAGCAGTGCCTAGATCCCTGCTGTCTTTTGTCTGTCCTGCTAACACACAGCTGTTTTTGTTCATACATCATTTTGTGTTCAGCTGCCTGGTTACTTCCTCAGGTCCCTTTTATGGTGAATAATGGACACATGGGAGTTTGAACACCCAAGTGTGTGGTTATTCAAACAGGAAGTCTCAAGGAAGCTCAGTAACCTTGTCAGAGGAACAAAAGATGGAACGGGAAAGGCCATAGATGATTCTAGGCTTAAAACATCTGCAGGGAAACATCTGACAATTTCTGAGATACAAACGTTCTGCAGCTTGCAATTGGGATGGCTTATCTGGAACTTGTTCCTTGTGTTTAAAAAAAAAAGTTTGGAGTATTAAGCCCTACCTAGTCCATAAAGTAGAAATGATGGTGAAAAAAGAAGTAATGTGGCGTCACTGGCATTAAAAACAGGAAGGAAGCTCCACCTGTGGGGATGTCTGTGTGGGGATGTCTGTGGGTGTTAGGAAAGAAGGTGCAACAACTCGTCTTTACCAAGGGTAACAGTGAAGCTGTACCCAGGAACGAGCAGGTAGTGGGACCTGACAGGTACTGTGAGAGCTGATGGGATTGGATTAAAAGATGATTTTATACAGAGCTTTTGATTATTGAGCACTGCAAGAAAATGAGATAAAGAAGAGTGTGGGTTGTACTTGAAGAGCGTGCAGTCTAGTGGGAGGGCCAGAATGTGCCTGAGACAAAACATAAAGTGCCATAAGAGAAAGATAAAACTTCCATGTGACTGCAGATATCTGATTATAGCTGATCAAGATAAATGACTTCCCAGAACATTTATCTGGTGACCGTTCAGATTCCCACCAACCTTGAGATTCTATGATAACATGATAGAGGACTTGTTAGAACTAGTCAATTAAATCCTGATTTTAGATTTAAAAATGAAAATTAAATCTGAAAGTTAAAGAAGCTCTGGGTTGACAGCAATTCATATTAAGCAAGTAGCGTGATGCAAATACTAAAGAGAAGAATTCAGCGTTAGGCTTAATTAATGGAAGCAGTAGTATTCGAATCAAAGGAGTACAAATTGAGTATGAAAGAGTTATGTTCATTGTATGATTGAAACTCTGCCCTTAGTTCCAGTCATGGTAAACATGTTTGTACAGCATGAGTGCTACATCTTTTCTTGATTCCTTACTTTTTTTTGTTTGTTTATTTGGCTACCTCCTAATTGTCCTTCAGAACTCATGGCAAGTTTCAACTCCTCCAGAAGGATTTTGTTTTCTAATTCCTCCTGCCCCTCCGTAGCATTTGCCATTATGTTGTTCGATGTTTATACATTTATTCATTTCTAAAAATCAATAAACCCATTGCCTGCCTACAATGTGAGAGGTGCTATGTTGTATTGTTTCTGTTTCCCCCATTAGACTGAGTTCATTGAGGACAAGATGAATTTATTGATTTCTTAATTCATTCACCTAACAAATATTGAGTGCCTATTATGTAAAAGGCACTGCAAAGTGCTGGAGACAGGGCAGAGAAGACCCAGAGCTTAACTTCTGGGTGAAAAGCATGCAGTACAGAGAATCTGACCCAGGGAAGGTTTCATTGGCTTACTTTTTCCCATTGGCTTTCTTTTTCCCATTGGCTTTTAAATCCCTAGTGTATAGCATAGTACCTTTTATATAGTAGTAGGTTCTCAAAAGTTTGCTGAATAAACAAATTCCTATTTCTGTGAGACTGCGGCCACAGAATGCAGATGAGGGTGGGAAATGGCAATTTTGCTTAGTTTCCCAAGATGGAGTTTGCCTTTTAGACAGGGCTGTTGAAATTGGACAGATGGAATGGGATGGCTAGTATGTGGTGTAGCTTTCTTACCAGTGTTGTTAGGTAAAGACTGAGCCACAGTAGCAAAGAGCCCCAACAATGAAGTCGTTTAAAAAACGTTGAGGTTTGTTTCTCCTTCTGAGGTAAGCGGGCAGCAGGGTAGCTCTTATCCACACAGACGTTCTGGGACCCAAGGGCCTTTCATCTTCATGATCTGCTGTCCTGTAGGCTGTTGTCCTTACGTGTGTGGTTGAAGTTGGGTATAGGCACCTCTGTGTTCCAAATGGGGAGATGCTGCTGAGGAGTGTATGCCTACTTCTTGAGACTGAGAGCTGAAGGTGGCACACGTCATTGCATCATCTGCCATTGAGAGCACTTAGTCACCTGGCCACCTCGTATACGCAGTGGAAGCTGGGAAATGTAGTCTAGCTGGGCAGCCTTGTGCCCAGCCACAAATCTGTTCCAGTGACAGAGGGGAGAACTGATTTTGGCAGATGGCTTTGGCATGCCAGCACTTCTACTCTGGTGGTGTACTTGTCAACTCCTGTGCTGCAGAATCCTCTCTGTCCCAAGTTTTGGTCTTCCCGGAGTGCCTTCTTCAGAGGATTTCATTTGTGGCTAGCAGTTTTAAGAAGTGGATCTAGAAAAACTAGCAGACACTCTCTGGGAACCCTCACACCCTAGGTGTTCAGGAGAAGAGCCTCTGAAGAAAAGGGGTGCATGCTCATCCTGCTCTTCTCAGTGAGCAGCCTTCACTCCCTACCTTTGCCGAATTCATTTTCTTCTGAGACTTCACCAGTTTTCATTGCTGTGGTCCCCTCTTGGCACTGAGATCTCCCTGTATTGGTGTTGAGTACTTACGCTGACAGGCTCTGTATCAGATCTGTCTTGAAGGAGCACATCCCGCTGCAGGATCATTAAGTCTTGATTTACTTGACAATACTGATCATGTCTACCTTCAGCTGTGATGGATGAATCAAAGCTGTTTTAAAATCCAGATGTTTTAGACATGAGAATTCCAGAAGTGATAAAACAGTACCTACTGTTTGTACTACTTATTGGTCACTGGAACACAGTTTTGTTTCTGGAGTCTTTTATCTTTTTCTTCAATATGAGTTCACTGAGGGCAGGAACTGTGTTTTAACTGTTAATTAGGTCAGCAACTTAGAGCTCGGTACTTGACTTATGGAATCCTAGTAAATTCTTCATTAAAATGGGTGCGTAGTACATAGAACCTGCAGCAGTACCCTCCCATCAAACACTATTATTTCTGCAGTGAAATGTATTCACACTTAGGGGCTGATAAAGGCTATAATAACCTCACACTAGTTCATCATGTTATGATGTCAAATGTTATGAAAATCTTCTGCTGTTTAGAACTTGTTGAATTTAGAATCACAGATAAAAGGTTATGAACTTGTATCACGTTTGATTATATGTTATACCACTTTTAGAGGTAATGAATGATAATAGAACAGCTAGAGATTATGTAAAAATTTGGCACACAATAGGTATTTGATAAATTGATTATTATCTAAATAAATGAAGTCCACTTAATAGGAACTTTTATTTCATTGAAAGGATGAATTTTAACAGATTTATGCTAAGACGATTTGAGTGGATGGGTTATTAAATTATGGTAAGAATATTTAGAAGTACAAATAGGGCATTTACATAAATGTCCAAAGAAAGTAGTGGTTGAATTTTAACAAAAAAATTACCTATTTTAAAAGAAAAGTATTTCTTTTCCTCTATGGACATTAGTTTAATTTTATTTTTGTTTATTTCTTTTTTGTAAAAATGCAATTTCATCTTCAGTGACTATGCCTAGTTTTTTTAGGAACCTGGCTGCATTAAAGCCATTTCATTTGAGATACTTTTTGAATTGGAGATTAATTCTGATATTCTTGTTCTCAGAAGTAGATAATTTCAATGATGTCTGTGTCCTTACTCTCCCCACACTTTATGAATCTCTCTATCTACCTACTTACCTATCACTGATTTTTTCTTTCTGTTCAGTTGTTTTAAATCAGTAATAAATCAGTGTCTCTAGGAATCTTGAAAGAATCGCTCATGTTGAGGATAACTATATAAATGGTTATAAATGATTGCTTTTGCCTGTAGGGTTTTCTCAGCTTGGTTTTTGCTTTCTAAAAGATTGAGATATCCTTGAGTTAACATCCTTTTTTCTTTTTTTTCCCTTAATGAGTCAAACTCATTGTCTTTATTTGCTCAGAGTGCTTTGCTGTCACCCTTTGCCTAAAATATAGCATGTTGTCCTCTGGGCTTTATCATCCCAGTTTCTTTCTAAAGGAAACTGCCTTCTCTATAAATTCTTTTCAGCATTCTAGAAGTGTGATACAACAGTACTTATTGTACCACTCATTGGTCACTGGAGTACACTGTCTTGTTCTGGAATCTTTTTAAGGTATATTTATTTTGTTTCTCCATATGAGTTCATTGAGGACAGGAGCTATGTTTTAAACCATTAGGTTAGCAACTTAGTGCTAGGTACTTGACTCGTGAAATCATAGGCATTTGCACATTCTTTGGTCATCTCGATGAATCAGAAAACTCAATTCTAAACTGATAGAGAAGCATACGGCTAAATTCAATGATTAAGTATGTCCAGATTATAACTTTGGGAGAGTGTTTGAAAGACGTGCGTTCACTAATCTTTGGAGAAAGGCCACAGAGCTGTTTTCTCAAAATTTAAGACATCATCGTTGTGTGGACAATAATAACAGAAGATCTGCCTGTTTGTTCTGATGAACTTTCTTTTAAGAACAGGAAAATAGCTGAAACCAACCATAAAATTGTTTCTTTTATGAAGCCTTGTCTTCCTTTCCAGGATCCACAATGCCAAGTTAAATACCTTTCTTTTTTTAGGATGGCAGAGTTTCTCAGACTGAGACTTTTAAGAGTTTCTCTTTCACTAAGTATAAAGTCCTGTAAAGTAGGTGTTTAAATTCCTTCTTCATGTCATTTGAAGGTTATTACAATGTAATACTTCCCTCATAAACTCTTAATACTGTTTGCCAGTGAACACAGGGATAATTCCTCAGGGAGGAAATCCTCTTTTCACCTAGGCTATAGTTCTCTAGTACTCACCAGTAACAAATTGAATCATATCTGGAGTTTTTCATGTTGTTTTGTTTTGAAATACATTTGGTCATCTGTGGATTACTATGAAGTGATGTTTTGTACTTACAGGTAAATACAAGATAAAATAGATAACTATATTGTTTGTGCAGCAGATATTCTGTTTTAGTGCACAGAAATCAGGAATAGAAGTGAAAACTTCTCTATGGAGTTGATGAGTAACTCTAGGAGCATTTCTTCCCAACCTCCCCGCTCCAGGTATCCAATACCCTCAATTTTGTGTTTTATTCACTTGCTTTTAAAAGAAAATAGTTTTATCATCCCTAGATGATGTATTGCTTATTTTTGAGTTTTTTTACTGCGTAGTCTTCTGCAACTTGCTTTTTTTCACTCAATACGTTTCTAAAGTGTAGTTGTAATTCATTCATTTTCATTCCTGGGTAGTATTTTATTAAGTGATTATACTAGAGCTAATTTACTGATTATCCTGCTGATAGACTTTTTGTTCTTGTTATTATGAATAATTTCTGTGAGCATTCTGACACATGTGCCCTGGTGCTTATGTGCAAGAGTGTCCCTACCTGGGTTGCTGGGTCATAAAATGAGTATCTTCAATTTTATGAGATAATGCAAATCGTTTTCCAGAGTGGCTGTGCTGCTTTAGATGCTCACCAACAGTGTTAATAGACTGTTGATCCACATTCGGTATAGTGAGAATTCTTAAATTTGCTCATTTGGTTGGTGTAAAGTTGTATCTCAGTGATTTTATTTATTTGCTTATCTTTTCATGTGTTTATTGGTATATTTCCTCTCCTGTAAAATGTCTTTTCGTCTTTTTTGACCACTTTTTCTTATTGATTTGTAGAATTCTTCATATATTCTGAATACTAATCCTTTATTGTTTGTATCTTCTACCAGTGTCTGATTTCTCTTTTGATTTTCTCTGTGATATCTTTTGGACAAAATTTCTTGACTTTAATGTGATCAAATATATCAGTATTTTCTCTGGTAGTTAGCCTTTGGTGTCTTATGTGAGAAATCCTTCCTATATTTTCTTTTTAGGGTCTTCTAAAGTTTTAAAATTTGCCTTTTACATAAAGTTCTTAATTCATCTGGAATTATTTTATATGTTGTCTTTATCTCCTAGGACTAGTTCCTTTCAAACTTGTTCTTCCTTTTTAGATGTATCCTAGCTGTCTTTGGGCCTCTGCCCTTACATGTAAATTTTAGAATCAGATTATCAAGGTCCTCAGTTATCTCTATTTGGATCTTGATTGAAATCACATTGACTTTATACATCCATCTGGGTTGAACTGGCATCTTGACAATATTGAGTCTTTCTTTCCATGAACATAGTATAATTTAGGGCTTCTTTAATGAATTCCAGTAATGTTTTATAATTCTCTCTACATGAGCCTTGTTCTTTTTCTGTAAGATTTATTCCTGGATACATGTTATTTTTTGTTGCTGTTAATATATTTTCTAGATTACATTTTCTAACTCTTTGTTTCTGGTATGTAAAAATGTAACTGGTTATTGTATATTAATCTTATAACCACTTGCTTAATTCTCTTATTAATTCTAATGATTTGTCTTTAGATTCTTTGTTTTTTGTATGTAGACAATCATCATCTGTAAATAATGACAGTTTGTTTCTCCTTACCAATCCTTAACTCTTTTATTTTTTCTTTTCTTTGTCGATTAGAAAAATATACAATGTTCCTGTTTAAACATTCCCCTTAAGGACTGTGATTTTACAAAGCTTTGTTAATTTGATAGATGAGAAATATTTTCATTTTAGGTTGCATTTCTTTTGTAATTGTTGAGGCTTTTTAAAATTCTGTTGCATAATTTTAATTTCTATAAGCTACCTCACTTCCTTTTTTTGTAAAGAGATGTATTAATACAAAAATTTTTTCAGCTTAGTTTCCAGCGTTTTTGCTATTAAACCACTTTAAGGGATATTTGGGGCACAGGTTTCAGTGAATTATAATAGATCTAAAATGTTAAATTTAGTAATACACAGGTATTACTCAACTCTTTGGTAAAATTAGTTACCAAATTAGTTGCTCTTCTTACTGTTTGACATGATAAGTGGTAATGTGGAAAATGAAAACATTGCTATTTATAAAATTCACTGAAGACTTAATACATTTGTTTCCCTAAAAAACAAAGCAAATTGTCTCAGTGGCAACTCCAAGAAGCACTGAGAGGAGGACCTGGTTTTATCTTGATTTCAGAGTTTAATAAATTTCCCAAGCTCCTGAGATGTTTTAAGGCCACTCTTCATGGTTTCCCTGTCATTAATGTGGGCCATATACTTTAAGCTCTTTTCCCCTCTTCTCTTTAAAACTGTCTTAACACACCCTGAAACCTTATTTATAATCTGAGAAGTGGATTAGACTTAAAGGTCTTGGAATAAAGAATGATGAATCTATGGGACTTTGTAGAAAGATTGTTTTGTACAATGTAAAATGTGATAAATGTGAGTCTTTTAAGTTCTTGGGATAGATAAGCCCCATGTGTTATTCATCTATAAACCCCACAGAAGTGGTTTTCAAAGGAGTGTGGTACTGTGCCCTTAGGGGCATTTGGTGGACAGGAGGCAGGAGGGATGAAACGAGGAGGGAAGCGGAGGGAGTCCCACACAACAAAGAATTGCCCAAATCCTGCCCAACTTTGGGATTTCTCAAGGGACATTTGTGCTCTTAAAAGCCCCAATTATAAATATCTAAGCCTAGAACATAACTTTGTCTTCATACATAAACAGAGAGGTTTTTTTAACATAACTTTATTATACATAATTTCCCATGAAAGTAAATATTTTTTGAGCTTAGCAAGAGTTAGTTTACCAATTAGGAAAGTCATTTTTCTGCCAGCAGTGCCTCTAGTGGTGTGCAGGTTGCCCATACCACACACATATAGATCACTTTGCATTTCTAGCACTCACAATTAGAGTGATTCTGTGTATATATTTGTATACTCTTATTTGGCCTCTCTTTTCTGAAATATCAAATGTAAAGAAAAGTGTTGATGATATTCAGTTGAAATTTTGAAATTTCATTTTACAGCTTTCCCTACATGTGGATAGTTACCAACGTGTCTATCCTGCCAACATGTTTTTTCTTATGGAGCAATGAAATCATTAAGATAAAGTGAATATTTTACAAGGAAACATGCTGCTAAAGTTGGGAGAGATATATCATTATTTCTCATGTTCTCCACTTTGACAGTCTGTCATTTGTCCTGATGTTATACCTACTCAAAGTGATATTCCTCTTTATCATAAAACATATGTAAATCTGGTCTGTTATTACTTCTTCTAACACTAATTTTCATTGCTGTAGCCACCTGTACTTCTGCCCCTCATTTTTCTCTATGTCTTGTACAGAATGACATCCAATCCTATTTTTAAAAATGCAAGCTTATTTGTTATTATAGTAGGCACAAGTGTCTGATGGTTTTGTTATACCTTCTAGTGTAGTAATCTCTGAGCCTTTACCTATTGAAATGCGTAAGTTTCCTTTTAATTTCTGCTTTATATTAAAGTTAGGGCTACACACACACACACCCCACTTGGAAGTTATGTATGTTGTAGATTATATAACTTATGGATTTCATTTTGGGATGGTAAAGGGGAGGCATTATAAAATATTTGTTATAAAATGGGGGCATGAGTCTGGTGGGCTTGAGAATTGTCCTACAGCAATTCATCCTCACATGTGTAGTCTAACTAGTCTCTTGCCTCCAGGTTCTCTCTCTAAAACACCAGGTGTTACTTCCACAAGTGCTGCCTTGTATTAACTTTTTGGTGTATATACTGTCCAACCAACTGGAGACATGGTAGACAGGGACTATATCTTAAATATCTTTGTATGGCCAACATTATCATAGTTCTTTGTGCCTAGTGTATACTCTAGAAGTGTTTGCTGATAATTCTAGTTTACTTTTCTCCCTTTATAGTAGAGAGTAAATTTGGAGAAAGTTTTCCATATTTCCTTAGTAACTCTCACTATTTATTTTACACAACTGCTCTTTAAATGGGTCTCAGCAGTGAGTATCTTAATCTTTTCTGTGGTGGAATGGCATATACACCACCCCCGGATATGCAAACATATAGAAATGAAGCGGCGTTAATATTGGTCTAATTGTAATTATAGTATTAGAATAAGTTGTGGCAGAAGTCTTTTAAAAAATTTAATTGCGGTAAAAGAAGTCAGTTTTTATCTAAAAAGGTTGTATCAACGCTATATTCATAATTTTTGTTTTGGTAGCTGTTTTCTCCAATTTTGAGTTTGATTTATGTGTGCATTTTTGTTTTTGTTTCCTGGTGAAGAAATTTGTTTCTTTTCTCCTTAAACACCATACTCTCCTGTTCCTACCAAATTAAAAAAAAAATCATTTTGGACCTTCTTTCTTCTGTGTCAGTTGTATTTATTTTTTAACCTGGGTGTAACAAGAAGAGTTTGGGCAGTAGTAATAGTAAATTAGATCTGTAGTGGATAGCATTTTACATGTGTTTCTATGCATTATTCTTTCAAACTAAAGGTCCTTGACTGATATACAGTACTTAGCATCCTATGTGCCAGAACTACAGTTCCCAATCAGGTTAGTATTATCTACTAATTTATCTTTATCCATCAGATTTCAAAGTTGCTGTTGATCACACTGTATAGGGTTTTATTACCTGTCTACTCTCCATGTGAACTTTATTACATTGTTTAATCATAAAAGATACTTTTGTCTGTATTTATATATTTAACCAATCCCTTAATAGAAATATAGATTACTTCTACTTTGTGACTATTATTAGTAGTGCTTTGATATATTTACCTAACTTTATGTGCCTTTCTGGTTGTTTTCTTAAATTCTTAAAGGTAGAAGTATTGAGTTAAAACATGAATATTTGTAAGGCCTTTAGATGTTTCGGTCTTAAGCTCTGAGTAGCAGGGTCTGAGTGTATCTATTGCTCTGGAAATTCCCTTTCCTCCTCTCCTTTTAATGTGAGGTAGTCAAATGAATTTTTCTTTATCTGAGTTTTTAAAGTCCCAATATTTGGTAATTAGCAAATCATGGCTGCCTAGGACGCAGCTCTGATTTGGGTTGTTAAAATGGATTAAAGATGACCACAAATGCTTTGACACTCCTTCCTTTGCATGTGGGCTGGCCTGTTACTGCTTTGACCAATATGGGATAGTAGATGTGATGATCTGCCAGTTCCAGGCTTAGCATTTGAGAGGAGTGGCAACTTCCATCTAGGTGTTCTGGAGCCTGAGCGGCCATGTAGAAGTCTGACTACCCTAAGACCGCCAGTCTTGAGAGGACCTGGATAGGCAATCTGGTGGGTGTTCCCAGCTGTCGCTAGTCTTCCATGCATACCCACCGAGGCACCAGGCATGACCAGCCCAGCTGCCAGCTAAATACTATCAAGTGACTCCAGTAACACTGAATGGAGCGCAAGAATCAGCCAGCTAAGCCCTTCCCAAATTCCTGACTTGAAAATCATGAGATATAAAAGTGGTTGTTGTTGTAAGCCAGTGAGCTTTGGAGTAGCTTGCTGTGCAGCAATAGACAATTGGAACAGTTATTGAGTCTCTGGAGTATTGACTTGGAGAGCCTAAGCTGTTTTTCCCCAAGGGGAGTCAGCCTTTATTCCTTCCTGGAATGGTGGTGGAGAAAGAACCTGTGGACGCCCAGCAGAAATTGCACTTCGCCTTGGCTTCAACTGGAGAGGGAAGTGGGTGGGGAGCCAGAAGTATCTTGAGGCTGTGCATTTTTGTGTAAGGACTGAAGCTTGGCAGAAGTTTCAAGCCGAGTTACTATCACAGGAATCTTATGTCTGAGAGGGCAGACTCTTCTGGTCAGTATCCTTTTGTGTCTACTGAATGGGAGGCAGGTATAGGGACTCATCTGTAAGATGATCTCAAGGAGAGCCATAAATGTGTGTAACCATAAGGAAACAAATGTGTTCAGATTCTTGGTATCCATAGGTTCCTGCCATTCTCCTTGACCAAAAAGCTTCCCTTTCATTGGCTACCAAGGAAACTATACAGCCCCTGGTTGCTATTCAAGGCACTCTATGCTATGGGCCCAATGTGTAACCATAGCCTTAACTACCACTGTTTTCCTACAGGTGTTCCACTAGCTACCTATCCATTTTTATGTAGCTCTCATGCCTTTTCCTTGCTGTTGTCTCCTCCAAAGACACCCCACTTTCCACTCCTCATCCTTTCTCTCCCAAACTATGCCAATTAATACTCTAACCATACTAAAAGGCTGATTTCAGTTGCTTTCTTTTTCTTAAAGTCTTTCATTTCTTTATGTCTCCTCCTCATGTCCCTCTGTCTCCCTCACCTTGAACACAGTCAGCTTGACTTTTTGGGTGTTTGTCTTGTATCCCTTAGATTATAAGCAGTTTGAGGACAGAGAAGGTCTTCATTCATAAAACAAAATAGTGTTCATTAAATTATTTGGATTAAGTAGAAACAATTGTATTTTCTTCTCTGTTACTCAAAGAAGCTACATGAAAGTTGTTTAGGGGTTTAGTGACTGGGAACTTAAGAATTATTGTTTTGAGAGCCTGTGGGTTTCCTTATGCAAATACAGGAAAATGAGGGATGAGACTTTCACAGTGATTACTCTGTTCTTCCTGGTGTTGGCTAGAGTTGTCTGTAATTCTGCTTCCAGGGCAGGGGGGGTAAAGATCAGTCATTTCTGAATTTATTTGTGTGAATTTATGGTACAAGAATGCTGTAAATCAAATCTCTTGTTCGGGTTTTTTCAGTGCATTAAATGTAAAAACTTAAAATATTTGCTGGAAAACTTGGTTTCCTTGTCCATTTTTAATAGATTAGTTTTTCCCAGATATTTTTGTCTATAGCCCATTATAAGAAATGTATTTTACATTGCCACCTAGTCAGTACATATAACCAAAACAGGTCTTAAAACAAGTCTTAGCATTATTTCATATAGTATCGTACTCTGATATTTTCTGTTGTAGTCTAATTCTTTTTTTGAATGCCGTCCTGACCTGCTAACTTTTTTTTTCATTTCAGACTAATATATTATTGTTTGAAAAATACTAATTAGATAATAAATGGTTGAATGGTAAGGGTCTGCTTCTGAGGCTAATCGGCTTCCCTGAGAGAATTAGTGTTTTTAAAGACCGCATTGGTGGATGAATCTGATCAGAACAGTCACATTTTATAAAGACTTCGTGTAATTCAAAACTTCCTTAATAAAAGGTAGATTTGCTTAAAGGAAAGAAACATAACTTACATGGGATCTCTAGTCTTTGCTCAAATGATGCTTTGTATTTTCTCCGCCTTATCACTAGTTTGCAGAATTCTCTCTCAAAGTAACAGCACTGCCCACTGAGGCAGGTGGTTTTGTTTTTGTTGTTCCATAAATAGTCTTGTCGCCTCCAATTCTCATTTTAAAGTTGTTGGTTTTCAGGTGCATTCATAGTATTAGCATGATTGTTAGTGCCAAGAGTTAACAGCTAACATTTATCGAGCAGTTACTACATGCCACACCTGGCCCTGAGTGCTTTTCTTACATTAATTTAATCTTCAGAGCACACTGGTGGGGATGGTAAGCTCTCCTGATTTACAGAGGAGGAAGCTGAGACACAAAGAGGCCACATACCTTGCCTGTGGGAGCCAGAACGTGCACCCCAGGGTCTGGTTGCAGAGCCCCTTCTCTGAATCAGTGGTGATTCTACCTCTCAGAATAAAATGCCTCCTATAGAATGTGGCTGTACTGTTCATGACTTCTGGGGACTGTTACTACTTGTAACTTATCCCTAAAATTTGAGAGTCATTTCCAGCATTCTAATGACACTATACGGCTGCCCCTCGGATATTGAAATTCTAGGATTATGTTAAGAATGAGACGGGTATGTAAGGTCTTTTTTGATATTTCAGTGGACCTGGTTGCTTGGGGGCTTAAGATTAATCTACCTTGTGTCTCTCACAGTAAATCTATCTGAAGTTTCTCTTAGCTTGAAGTTTACTTAGTTGATAAACATTTAACATTTATTTAGTGTCTACCATATGCTAGGCACCATAACTGGCTCTAAGATTACAAAAATGAGTGTAGAAGATTTGGTCTGACGAAAGGATAAGGCATTGATTATTCATGGACTCCTAGGACCACCACAGGCACCTGAGAGACTTCTTCACTTAACCCTCTTCTACCAGTGGGGAAACAGGCCGGGGGCGAGTGGCTCCTCCAGATTTTCAAGGCTCTGTTGAGTTGCCTTCTCTTCTGCCGTCTTATTCCTTGGATTAGTGAGAACCTTGCACATCCTCTTCTTGGTTACCATTTCCTTTACCAGTTGATGGAATGTGGTGGTAGATATTTTTAACCCTTGACTAGTGATTGATTCAGCTGTGTTGCTGATGCTTGCTAAGGGTGGCTTAGCCCCTTGAAGCCTCAGTTTTCTCTTTTGTAAAAAATGGGGTAATAATGGCACCTATTGGTAGGATTGATGGGAGGATTAAATGAGATAAATGCTTTAAGTGTTTACATGGTGTTTAGCACAAAGGAAACATATAGTCAATGATTATTTTTAATGAGCTTTACTAAAACTGAGAATCTAGTTGGGGACACTTAAAGGATATATTAGATATTATAAAGTTACTGTTGCACTAAATTTTGTGTATGGATTGAGAAGTATTATTTTCATATTTTTACATTCCAGTCTGCTTTCTTTAGCAAGACTTGACTAGAATTGGCCCAGACCTCCCTCTGACTGCTGAGCGCTGTGAACGGGGAGTGTGGTGCAGTGGAGAGAGCGTGGGCTGTGGAGGCAGATGGACCTCATTCCAGCCTTGCTTCAGCAGCTTGCTACCATGTGACCTTTGAAAGGTCTCCTCAGGTTTAAAATTCCTTATTTTCCTGGGTATAAAAAGTGAATCATAGTACTTCCTTTATGGGATTGTAAGGATTAAATAAAATAGTAACTACAGAGTAGCCAGTGCAGCCCTTACCACATGGTCCACTCTCTGCTCCCTTTTCCTTTTCTCTGACACTTAAGGGTCGTCGTATTCTGGCTCCTCCCTCTCTTAATTTCCATTTCCTCCTTGTATGAACACCCGACCTTATCAAATCTGGTGTATTTGTGGTCCACTGGACAAGTACCACTGTCTTTCAAGCCTGACTTGAACTGTCTTCCTATTTGAGGGCTTCTTCACTGCCCACATCCCCACCTTGTTGATCTTACCCTCCCTCCTGAATTCTCTAGTACCGCTTGTTTGACACTTAACCAGCTCTGTGAAGCAGCATAAAGGCACCTCAGAGACCTCAGAAGTCATTTCACCAACCACACTCATTTTACAGATGAAGAAACTGGAGTCCAGGGAAGATAGTGAAAAACCTAAGATCAGGTTTCCTGGTTGTGGACTAGTGCGCTCTCCACTAGTCTGTGTACCATCTCTGTTTTTGAGCATATTTAAAAACAAAAACAAAAACCAGAAATAGGAGATTGTGTACGCAGACCTGTACCTCATGGGACAGAGAGCCTTCCAGGTGTGCATCCTGCTCACAGTCTATATACCTATTTTATTTAGATGATAGGTATGATATTTGAGTGATTCTGTCTTATTTAAAAATCACAACACAGGCATTAATAATCATACATTTACTAAGCACCTACTATGTGCAAAGCTTTGAGGACCAAAGAGTCTGTGCCTTTGAAGAGCTCACAGCCTACTGAGCTATTAAAAAACCAGGGAGATAAGGAAGACTGTGGTGCAGGACTGAGTGTTCTTGAATTTGCTCGTGTTGCTTTCCCATAAAACAGATTCAGAGAAACACAGATTGGTGCTCACAGATTAGTGAGAAGCACAGATTAGTTCTCTCCCCTCAGCTTCTCCAAGAGGAGGTATTTGGTAGTGACAGGTGTGTTTGTTTATATTTCAAAGCCACACTGGTGCCCACCTCATGGGTTTCTGGATCCTGCCAGGAACTTGGTCAGCTCTCATTCCTTACCACTCCCTGAGCCGTCATCGATGGGTAATCAGATTTCATGATACAGGTCAATCTCCAGTTTGACTAGGTTGCCTGTTTCTCTGGAAACTTCCTGGACCATCCCAAACCATGGAAAAATTTATTTAAAAATTTTAACAGCTATCAACTGTAGCCTAAGCTGGTGGTGTTGGGAAGTTGAAAATATATATCATGTTTAGTCTCTATTGAAGTTTTTCTTTTTTTCTTTTCTTACATAGATAGTATATGCCCTAACTAAACATACGGTTTATGTTCAGTTCAACACCTGAGCAGTAACGAAGTCATTATTGAAAGTCTTCTTTAGAAGGATTTGCTCTTGCTTAGCAAATAATAGCAGACCTCATCTCTTTCTAAAAATGAACTGTCAGTTTATGTCATTGAGTATATTTGACCCTTCTAAAAGGAAGCTCTCTCTCAATCTAACATGAGAGGACATTTATTTTTTTGTCTGTGATGTAGTTTTCCAAAACTTCATCACTATTGGCTGCTTCATTTCTGTTCTAAATTGAGTAAATTCTTGGAAGTATACTTAAAGAGTCGATTTAAGGATTTCATCTCAAGCCTGCTGATTGTGTGGTTGAGTGGATGTGACTTTTGGTTGGTCAGTTGTATTTAATACCAATAGCTTTAGGGATATGGGGGGGACATGACTGAATTTTACAACGCTTTGCAGTTTTCTATACCTTTGTGTCTGTCTGCTTCTTGAAATGAATACATTACTTTTTGTGGTGAAGACTCCTCTGTAGTTATTTTAATTTCGTTGACAGGTGTAAATTTGTGTCTGGTCTTGTTTCTTGTCTGCAGCTATTTAATAATAGAGAGCCATATCATTTTTTGTTCCCAGAGAACACCCATTGAAGTGAAGAGTGATGGATTTGGTGATTTGGGAGTCTGGTGTGTGAATGAATCATTAGAAAACACATCTTAAAGGATTCAGGTTTAAGTTTTGTAGTTCTTATACATCTTTCTCATTTTCCTGTAACATTTTCTTATGTCTCAATATGTAAATATTTTATCTTTGCTCATACTAATGTTTCTTGTTAAGCAAATTATCTCCTAAGTTTGTTTATGTAGACTTGAAGTATTTTTTATGTCTCTGGGTGTGGGTGTTCTAAGTACATCCCAGAAAACCTCCAGGAATTTTTGCCCACCTACTTGGTTTCCCTGGAGGGTGAAAGAAGGTGATTAATGGAGGAGAAAGAACTCACAAAAAGCCACCAACAAAAAGCTACCTACATGTTTATTAAAGGCAAAATTCATCAGCTGCAATCTCAGCAGCCAAGGGCTCTTCAAGTCAGGTAATATCTATATATTGTTCTATTTTATAGCATGTAAAATTTTCTGCCCTTGGAATAGAGCCTCAAAAGATTTTCTTGAAAGACAGCTGTACTGTGACAGGATCTGTTTTTGCAGTGTGTCTCAGTTTACTGTAAGTTGTTGTGGGGTTTTTTTTGTGTGAGGAAGATTAGCCCTGAGCTAACATCCGTCGCCAATCCTTCTCTTTTTGCTGAGGAAGACTGGCCCTGGGCTAACATCCGTGCCCATCTTCCTCTACTTTATATGGGACGCCGCCACGGCATGGCTGACAAGCAGTGCATCGGCGGGCGCCCGGGATCCGAACCCACAAACCCCGGGTTGCCAAGCGCAAACTAAACCGCTGCGCCACCGGGCGGCCCCAAGTTTACTGTAAGTTTAACGTAACTAATTGCTTCCATGGTGTTCCCTGCAGCCTATTGCTTATCTTGTGATTTTCTTAGAGTCACCTGGTAGTGAAGTGGCCTCTAATTCAAACCGTCACAAGCAAAGCGTCCACGGATGCTTTCTTAGTATGTGGAGGCTGTGTTAGCAGAATGAGAAACCTGCTCAGAGGTAAGAGGGGAGGCTTCATGGTTGAGATTTTGTTAACTCAGGTTTGGCTTCCTGGTTTGAGAGAGGTTCTACATAAATGTTGATGGATGGACTATTAGTTATATTATGTTGGACCATGGCATCCCAGGCTGTACTAGCCCACTTGCCCTGTTGTATACCAGCATTTGTGGTTTGTGTTAACCCCAAATGTGTGGCAGGAGATGATGGAAGTGATCTGAGACCACCTGGTCTAATTCTTCAGTTCAGCCAAGGAAACTAGCCAGGGTAAGGTGACTTGCCCAGTAGAAGTCAACAACTAATTGCTGGCAGCTCTGGGCATAGAACCCAGGTTCTGCAGCAATTTACAAGATAGGTACAAGAGAGGACACATAGATGTGGGACAGGGAGAGTGCAATTATGTGTGGCAGAATGGATGGAGACCACAGAATCTAGAGTTAGGTTTGAATGGCATCTGTCACTTAAAAGCTATGTGATATTTGGACAAGAAACTTAATTTTTCTGACTAAACTTAAATTTTCTAATTTTTTAAGTTCCTGTATCTTAGAGATTTCATAAGGATTAAATAAGATGATGTATGAAGTGTCTGGCACAGTGTTCCATAATGGCAGCTATTATTATTCTGGTAGTTCAAGGGGGAGGGGAAGCAAGGAGAGAAATGTGAACATTGTGATAGTAGGGAGATGTATTAGGGCTCTCCAGAGAAACAGAACCAATAGGATCTATTTATCTATGTAACTCTCTCTATGAAGAGATTTATTACGAGGAATTGGCTTACGTGATTTTGGAGGCTGAGAAGTCCCACGATCTACTGTCTGCAAGCTGGAGACCCAGGAAAGCTGGTGGTGTAATTCCAGTCTGAGTCCAGAGGCCTGGGAACCAGAGGAGCCAATGGTGTAAATCCCAGTCAAGGGCAGGAGAAGACAGATGTCTCAGCTCAAGCAGGCAGACAGGAAGCAAAAAGTGATGAATTCTTCCTTCCTCTCCCTTTTTCTATTCCGGCCCTCAATGGATTGGATGGTGCCCACCCACACTGGGGAGGGCAATATACTTTACTGAGTCCATCAGTTCAAGTGCTAACCTCATCCGGAAACACCCTCACAGACACACCTAGAAATAATGTTTAATCTGAGCACTCCTTGGGCTAGTCATGCTGACACACAAAATTAGCCATCACAAGAAGGCCCTATTGATCTTGAGAGTGTTTTCAGAGCAAGCCTTTAAAAACCTCACATCTGATCGTGTCACTGTTTAAAAGTCATCCTTGGCTCCTTGTCGCATATCTAGAAGTTCAGGCCTATGTGAATGTGCTTTCCAGCTTCACTTCTTGTATTTTAGTCATGCTGAATCTCTTGCAGTTCCTGGAACGTGGTGTGCATTTTCGTTTGTTTCTTAAATAGCAGTTATCCATTTATCCTGTCCCACCACTCCCCATTAGTCATCCTTCAAGACTTAATTCAAATCTCATTTCTTCTGTGCAGTCTCTTGGACCATGTCTCTTCATCTCTTACCTTTCCTTATGGTGAATCACTCCGTCTATTGTGTTTCCATAGTACCCTGTACACAATATTACAGCAATTACTAAACTATGTCCTCGTGATGTGTTTACATGTCTGACTCACTAAATAATCATTACATTCCCTGAGGACAAGGACCAGGTCTTAGTCATCTCTGTATCCCTAGCTCTAGATTGGTGCCAAACACAGAGTACATAGATTCTCGTTAGATGCTTGTATGAATGAATGAATGAATGAAAACAGAAATTACCCTAATTAGAAGTCATTCTAAGGTGATATAGCTGCATGAGCAAAGACAAGTTTAAGCATTTTGTTGTTATTAATCTCTTCTCTATCCTCACCTTCAAACAGCCTTCTCAACCATTTTCCTCCCCCACCACTCCTGAGAGCTGTAACATCTGATCCATGACTAGGCATCGCAGTGATTCTCAGTTGAAGGAGGTGTGGTGTGGGGAGTGGAGAGGCACTCCATCTGGGGACGTTTTCTCAGCGTAGGGAGTCTGTGGTTGATTGATTGGTTTCTGCTCTGTTCTCTAGGGGCCCTACCACAGAATCAGTGAATAAGAAGTCTTAGTGAATATGTTTGCTAAGTTTCTTGTTAGGATGTTTTCAGAAATATTTAAGATAGTCACCTCTGATGAAAAATGTACCAAAATGCTATGGTCTGACAATGAAGAGTTAATTTAAAATTTTTTTCTTCATGTGACTCTTACTTCTTGATGTAAGAGAGAAAGCAGGACAGGCGTTTACACCTGTGTATACTTTTAATATTTCAGCTCTTTACATTTAATTATTTAAACCATACAGCTTTTTGCGAGTTGCTTTAAATTATACCTTTATGTATGTCATGTAGGTGTAAATTTTAGTCAGTCATAGAAACTTATTCAATAAAAGTCAAGGATTTGGGGGTCCTTGCTAGTTTACTTGTACTAGTGTTGGGTACCTGTTACGTGCAGACCCTTGTGGTGAATGCTTTTACTTGAAAAGATGATTTTAGGTGCTCTTTCAGTATACAGATAATGAATTAGAAGGAAGCTTTTGAAGACCAAGTTGTGAATTTACAAAATATTTCTTGAGTAATGATTTAAAAATGGTTTTGACTCAAATGCAGCATTTGTAAAACTGAGGTGATTAAGCAGTACACACTGAACTTTTCTAATCCCTCTACCCTTCCTTTTTTTTACCAGGATGATCTTCGTCATCTTTTTTCTTTTAAGTCAACACCAAGAAAATTAGAAGTCTTTGTCACATAACGCTACCCAGTACTTAACATAGCCTTGTGCTTATTGTGGTTTTTGTAGACTTTTCAAACATGATGGTTTCTTTTGCTTTTAGAGAACATGTCATAAAGCTTTATTTTGAATAGTTTTGCTGGGTTCATTTGCTTATTTGTCAGTAAATAAAAAGGAGACATTATCTAATATTTAAACATAAGTATGCATTATGAGCCATTTTTCCAGTCTGTATCTACCATTCAGTTTGTGTTTGGTTTCACATCAGATTCTTCTTACACTTTATGTAATGCTCTAGAGTTGAACAAAGCCTTTTAAAGCGGATGTAAACCATCCTGAACTAAAAATGAAGTTAATTTGTTCCCTTTTTAGATGAGCAACTTGTTTGCCACTTGGCTACTAATTTTATTTGGTGGCTCTTATTGGGCTGTGTTATTTCTCTAAAATGAAGAATCATTGAAAAAGAGTGCCTTTAGAAGGAAAGATCTAGGTAGCTCCCAAAGGTGAGGATCTCTTGGATATAGGTGTGTTCTCAGCTTTAGAGTGGAGTAAGTGAGGTTCTCATTAAGTAGCAGGTATCTTAATAGATGATTGAAGAGAGTTCTTAATAGGAGATTTATTAAAATCAGTAGTATTTCAGTAATAGTGACTGGAGAGCAGGGCCAGATGTTGGTGAATAGCTTAAATATATTGATGCATTTGAATATTTATGCCTCAGATGATGGAAAGAATAACAGATGAGATGCAATTTCCAGTTGTGTTTTTTTTAATGATATTTCAACTTTTTAATAGAAAGATTTCTTTTTTAGAGTGGATGTATTTTTTTTGTGAGGAAGACCAGCCCTGAGCTAACATCTGTTGCTAATCCTCCTCTTTTTGCTGAGGAAGACTGGCCCTGGGCTAACATCCATGCCCATCTTCCTCTACTTTATATGGGACGCCGCCACGGCATGGCTGACAGGCAGTGCGTCGGCGGGCACCCGGGATCCGAACCGGTGAACCCCGGGCTGCCAAGCACGAACTAAACCCCTGCACCACCAGGCTGGCCCCAAGTTGCGTTTTTTTAATCCTTAGAGTAAGAGTAGGAAGTGGCAGGAGTAGAAGGAAGTGAGTATTTGCATCCACAGCTCTTAGACTTAGTCCTCAAGTAATTTTAGTGCATTCATTCGTTGATTGAGTAGACATTTACTGAAAACCAGCTCTATGCCAAGTACTGTAGGAAGTTCTGAAGATAGGCCTTCGAGGAACTCAGCCAAGTGGGGCAAGTCTGAATGAGGAACTCTTAGGCAGTAGTTGGATAAGTGTAATGAAAGGAGTGCTCTGGGTACACAGAAAGGGTAGGCACATAACCCAAGAGATGTTAGGAAAGGCTTTCTAAGAGTTCTTTCATCCGAGTCTCTTGAGAGATGAGTAGGGGTTGGCTAAAGAAGATTAATGCTTACATCATCCAGTGACTTAAAAATGACGTGATTTCTCTTCTCATCAGTGGCATCACCATCCCCCAGCTCAGTGGTATCAAAAAGTGCCTGGTCAGAGTCAATGATATTTGTAGGTAGGAACAGTGTTCTCTTTGATGGGGAAAGAATAGTTTTTTTCAACAAATAATGCTGGATATCTGCATGTGAAAGAATGAAGATGAACCGCTACTTCACACCATGTACAAAAAATTGACTCAAGAATGCATCAAAACCTAAATGTAAGAGCTAGAGCTGTAAAACTCTTAGAGGAAAATGTAGGGTGGTAAACCTTTGTGACCTTGGGTTAGGCATTGATTTCTTAGGTGTGATACCTAAAGCGCAAGCAACCAAAAGAAAAAAATAGGTAAATTGGACTTCATCAAAATTAAAAACTGTGCTTCAAAGGACACCATCAAGAAAGTGAAAAGATAGCTCACAGACTGGGAGAAAATATTTGGAAATCGTATATCTGATAAGGAAGAATCTAGTATTTTTAGAATTTATAGACTGTTATGACCCCATAATAGAAAGATAACCCAACTATAAAATGGGCAAAGGGTTTGAATAAACATTGCTCCAAAAAAGATATATAAAGGCACGATAAGGACATGAAAAGATGCTCAACATTATTAGTCATTAGGGAAATGCAAATCAAACACACAATGAAATACTACTTTACACTCACTAGGGTGACTATAATAAAAAAGATGGATAATAACAAGTGTTGGAGAGGATGTGGAGAAATTGGAATCCTCATACACTGCCGTTGGGAATGTAAAATGGTACAGCTGCTTTGGAAAGCAGTTTGACAGTCAAGTTAAACATAGAATTACCATATGACCCAGCAATCCTACTCTTAGGTATATTGGTTTTATATGTCAACTGAGCTGGGCCATGGTGCCCAGATATTTGGTCAAACATTATTCTAGGTCTTTCTGAGGGAATGTTTTTTGGATGAGATTAAATTTATGTTGGTGGGCTTTGAGTAAAGCAGGTTGCCCTCCATAATGTGGGTGGGCCTCATCCAATTAATTGAAGGCCTTAAGAGAACAAAGACTGATGTCCCTTGAGCAAGAAGGAATTCTACCAGCAGACAGGCTTCAGACTTGAACTGCAATATCAGCTCTTCTCTGGATCTCTAGCTTATTGGCCCACCCTGCAGATTTTGAACTTGCCTGCCTCCATGATTATGTGAGCCAATTCCTTAAAATAAATGTCTCTCTCTCTATACATATCCTATTGCTTGTGTTTTTTTGGAGAACCCTGACTAAAACAATACCCAAGAGAATGAAAAATGTGTATTCATACAAAAACTTGTACACAGATGTTCTTAGCAGCATTATTCATAATAGCCAAAACATGGAAACAACCCAAATGCCCATTAATGGATGAATGGATAAACAAATTGTGATATATCCATACCACCAATGGAATACTATTCAGCCATAAAAAGGAATGAAGTACTGATATATACTACAACATGGATGAACCTTCTAAACATTATGCTTAATGAAAGAAGCCAGACACAAAAGGCCACATAGGGTAGGATTCCATTTATATGAAAAAATCAGAATAGACAAATTCATAGAGACAGAAAGTAGATTAGTGTTGCCAGGAGCTAGGGGAGAGAAGGGAATGGGGAGTGACTGCTAGTGGGTATGGGGTTTCTTTTTGGGGTAATGAAAATAACCTGGAATTGAATGGTGGTGATGGTTGTACAACCTCTTATGAATATACTAAAAACCACTGAATTGTATCCTTTCAATGGATGAATTTTATAGTATGTGAATTATGTGTTAATAAAAAAAAGACTAGTGTTCTCAGGGAACTTTCACCAGGTATATTATACTTGGCTCATTGTTCTAAATCTCTTGGGCTTTGTACATTTTTTATTTATACAATAAATATTGAGTTAGTTCAGTAACCAGTAGGTACTCTAGGAATAAAGTGATACATCAAAACACAGATGCCAGCTTATATAGTCTAGTAATAATCTAACCTATATTTATGGAAGGATTTGTCATTTATAAAAAAATTTTCACGTATCTTATCTCATTTGATCCTTACTACAGTCCTGCGATTTAAGTAGGAAGAATTAATTGGTTTCTTATCTGTGTTTTCCAAAGTCTCTTCATACCTTTTACTGTGATACCTTTCTTCACAACAGTATCTGTTTACGTGTTCTTCTTAAAGCCATTATTTATCTTGTCTGTCAGCCAGTAGGAGCTCAATAAATGCTTTGTTACTGGGGTGATTTATCCCCATTTTCTAGTTGAGGAGATCAAGACTCTGGAGGTTAAAGGGACATGCTCATGTCCCCACACTGGGTAGGGGCATAGCTGTGGGGTAGAGCCCAAGCCATGCTGGATCTTTCCATTTTTCCTCACTTGACTGCATACAAGAAAGAAGGTGATTATGTGTCATGAGGGAACCTCTACCAGAGGATTTCTCAGGCTTGGAAGTGAAGGCAATGAGTTATGAAAGAAGTTTTTGTTTGTAATTATTTTATTGAAGTCATATTGGTTTATAACATTGTGTAATTTCAGGTGTACATTATTATATATCAGTTTCTGTATAGACTGCATTGTGCTCATCCCCAATAGTCTAGTTTTTGTCCATCACTATACATATGTGCCCCTTTACCCCTTTTGCCCAGCCCCCCGCCCCCTTCCCCTCTGATAACCACTAATCTGTTCTTCTTATCCACGTGTTTGTTTATTTTCTACATATGAATGAAATCATACAGCGTTTATCTTTCTCTGTCGGCCTTATTTCGCTTAACATAATACCCTCAAGGTCCATCCATGTTGTTGCAAATGGGACGATTTTGTCTTCTTTCATGGCTGAGTAGTATTCCATTGTGTATATATGTATATATATATGCCACATCTTCTGTATCCATTCATCAGTTGATGGACACTTGGGTTGCTTCCACTTCTTGGCTATTGTGAATAATGCTATAGTGAACATAGGGATGCATAAATCTCTTTGTATTGTTGATTTCATATTATTTGGATAAATATCCAGTGCTGGGATAGCTGGATCATATGGTATTTCTATTTTTAATTTTTTGAGAAATCTCCATACTGTGTGAAAGAAGTATTGAATGGAGATGGTGAAGTGGGCATTTTTCATCCTTGATTTTAAGTAGGAGAATGCTTTTAATGTTCCACTGTTGAGTGTGATACTTGCTGTAGATACCTTATTAGGTTAAGGAAGTTCCCTTCTCTTCCCACTTACAGGTGCTGGAGGCACTGAAGAAGAAGTATGCTTATCAGATACTTGTTACTTTTTTGTCTGTTTTGCTAACCTGGTGCTTTAGGAATGTAGCCTACCTAAAGTGCGAGGTTCACTTGAAGGCAGAAATTGGAAAATACTGCTCAAAGCCATTATGGTGACTAAAAATGTTCTCAGTATTTTTGAGAGAGAATATTTTAGAGAAAAATATCTTTAAATAATGACCTCAATATTATGCTCTTCCTATTTTGATGATGCCTGTTTGAGGTATAAAGGTTTTTGAAGTTACATTTCAAGAATTTATAGCCAGAATTTATAGCATAGACCCTAAATGTGGGTTTTGGTAAGAGGAGAAACCTGAGTAGGCTTCAGTTTGGGCCCATTTAGAGTGAAAAGTATACTCTACAGGGTGTTGTGCAAGGACTCAGATCTCTGCTGTGTCACTTAGGATGGTGTGATCTTGATCTTGAGCTCTTAACATTTTTAGATCTTAGTTTCCTTAAACCCAAAAGACAAGATTCTTTCCAGGAGTAAACTTCCATGAATCTGGTAGTTAACCTCGTGGTCCTAGGGTATTTCAAATGATATCCAGGTGGTGGGCTGTACTTAAAGATTTTGATAAATCAAATTACTAGAAACTTTATTACTTACTGGCTGAGCTCTAGGAGAAATAAATTTACCTTGAACTTATAACAGAAATCTTAGTAGTGTTCCCATTTTAGAGGGATTTAATAGGGAATGGCCTGATGGTAAGGTTTTTTGTTTTGTTATTTGTTTTTAAAATTTTAAAAATCATGGTTGAACTCTGCCTGGCTTATATATTTTAAAATTTAATATATACCTTCACATTGCAAACTGTGCTGTACCTACTGTATTGCATATTACAGCAGCTTCTGAGGAACTGAATGAATTGTTTTAGGCTTGTTGTCAGCGAGCACTTTAGGTCCCTTTATACACTGGCAAATAGGCATATTTTAGCTTGTCTTTCTTGCTAGATTTTCAAAACAGCCTTGAATGTGTCTGGGAACAATAAATACAGAGTTTCATTATCACTGTTTTGCTAATGCATGTTCAAAGTAAGACAGATTGGAGCTATTCTTCAGGATATGTAACACCTATTTATTAAAAAATGCAGTTTAATGTCCTACTATGTTTGTATACTTAGAAGTAGAAGATAGGGCATTACTGTAGACAGCATGGGCAAAGGCACTGAGTCCAAGAAGAATGGTTCAGTTGAGTAATTTTAAGTAGTTTGAGATGGCACAGTGCCCAGCATACAGTAGCCTCTTCATAAGTAATTACTCAAAGAATGATTGAGTGGATGGACAGATGAATGAATGTGCTGAATTATAGGGTATGTGTAACATTAGGTAAGAGATATATAGACTTGCCATAAAAATCTTTTATGCCGTCCGTTAAGGAGCTTTTTAAAGTCCAGAGTGCTTTGGGAAATTATTGAGAGATCTGAACGTGGGAATGAAATGACCAGATTTGTATTTTCTAAAACTTGGGTAATTTTATTGCCTAATAAACCATCCGTCCATAGCCCCTTTATATGAGGCAAATACACAGTTGTATCGTTCAATTTGTGATTCAGTAGTTATATTAGCAAATTATTTAATCTTTGAGTCTATTTCCTTACCTATAAATGAGGCAGTTAGACTTGCGAACTCTTATTCCTTCAACCTTAGAACATCTATGGTTTTAAGTAAAGGGACAGGGACCAGTGCTTCTGTTGGGGCTGCAGAGCTGAGCCCCTTCTGATGGGTTCTGTGTCCTGGCTCTCTAAGCATCACTCTGGCCTATCATAGAGATCAGATGACTGAGATGCTTTGTAGGTGCCCAGATGTTCCTGGGATGCTTCCAGTTTTGTGGGTGATGGTGACATTTGTGTGTTCTTCCTTTGTTGTCTGGGTTATGATCACATGAGTGTACCGTCATTTGTATTTATTTGACCACTTTGATCTCTGGTTTTTACCTCTGTGTAGTGAGGTAAAAGCTCCTATTAGATTTTTATAACTGTAAATGGAATGAATGCTATATCTAGTTGATAATTAGGGAAACCTTCTGTTGGAGGTGGTTAGGGAAAGGGTTTAACAGTTCCTTGAGATATTAAAGTGATATTTTTTTAATTTGGGGCTTAAAGAGAAGATGCACTTCTGATTTAGAGAATTAGGAATTTTATTTTTTAGAAACTTAGGAATTTTCTTTTTCCTGTTTAAAGTCAGTGGGGTCTTTCTCACTGTAATGTCACCCTTGGCAAATTTCTTCTGTTAATATGTAAAGAAAGAATTGTTGGACAGGTGGAAAGAATAACTGAGCAGTGGGTGGAGTGAGTTAAAGGAAGAGAAACCCTACAGCTGATGGTTGGTGGATGATAAAGATGTGGGATTGTGCGCTGATGTATTCCCTGTGGTGGTCTGCAAGTTTGTGTGGGAGACATTTGTTCTCATTTCCTGTTTCATCACACCCTGCCACCTGCTGTGTGACTATACAAAGTAACAGTACTTTTCAAGATTGCTGTTTAGGAAATCATGTTTTATGTGTCAGGAAGCTGATTGTTTTGTTGTTCCGCAAAAGGCTGATCCAGGAAATGTCCCTTGAGACTCTAAATTAGAAAGTGGATATGTGTGTGTGTGTGTGTGTGTGTGTGTGTATGTTTGTTGTCAAGTCAGGGAATTGGTGATTGATGCTGCAAGAGACATCATGAGTAACTTGGAATTGTGTGTGTATAGATGCTTTGTCTACGCAGGGGAGGAGGAAGATACTTTACACTGTGTTCTGGAGTTGTAATCCTGTGGGGTTTCTCACTTGAAAATTGAAACTGTATGCAGATACAGCTGTAATGTAAAATAATAATAAGGATAGTACAGTCTGTGTTTTTCTTTTTCTGAAGGCTGGGAAGACTGAGACTACAACTGTGTTGCTGTTTGAGGTACATGTGTACACTGTACATTCCATCCTCATTATTCACAGATTTGGTATTTGCAAATTCACTTACTCATTAACTTTATGTGTGAAATCAATATTCACAGCACTTTTGCAGTTATTTGGGGACATGTGCAGAGCATGAAAACTTTGAGTCCCCTGACACGCATGTTCTCAGCTGAAGTTGAGGAAGATGATGCTCTGCCTTCTTGTTTCAGCTCGTACTGTAAATAAGCGTCCTCTTCATGGTCTATTTAGTGCCATGATTTTCACATTTTTGTGCTTTTTGTTGCTCATTTCACTACCTAAAATGGCCCCTAATTGTCTAGTGTTCCTAAGCACAAGAAGGCTTTGATGTGCTTTAGAGAGAAAACACACGTGTTAGAAAAGCTTTGTTCAAGAATGAGGTTATAGCACTGTTGGCCATGAGTTCACTGTTAATGAATCAACAGTGTATATTAAATCAGAGGTCCTAAAACAGGAACACACGTAAAACAACATTGTGTATTGATCTGTTGATGAACTGTTGTGACCAGAGGCTTGCAAGAATCTACTCCTGTATCTCCCCTAGGAGCAATGCTTCAGTATTCACTAAATCAGTGTTCACAGTAACTTTATAGAACATAACTACCGGGAATAATGAGAATTGACTGTATTGAGAGTAGAAGCTTATTGATCCTACTAATGGTTCAGATGTCTGGGTGAACATGGGAAATTTTTATGCTTTTTTAAAAGATTGGAAAAAAATCTCTTGAGAATTAAAGGAACTGTTTAATTTGGAGCCAAGAACAAATAATAGCACATACGTGAAGTTTGACTTTCTGAACTCTTTATTTAAAGTTTGACTTTCTGAAGTCTGTTACTTGGGGGCACCGGCTGTGATAATGTGGCCATGGTCAGCTTCTGAGTATAGACAAAATCTTGCTACAACACATTCCAAAGACTGCCAGACTTGGGGACGTTTTAATTCAAGTGGTCCTTGCAAGGTCTGCAGACCAGCTCTTTGAATATCTTGGACTCCAAAGGTGTTAGCTGGCTGTGCTTATATCTCTGCTTCGTTAGAGGTTCTGAGATGACAGCTAGGGAGCCCCTCATTCCACTGGTTTTCAAACACCGTATTCCTTTTACAGAGACCTTCTTTATGGGTGTTGTCCTTCCAGAGTGAATGCCAGACTTGAATCTAGGAAATGGTGGGAGAGAATTTTCCCACATTATTATTATAACAGCTGCGAGAGAATGTACTTGGGTGTAGTTACTGGATGACTTTTGGGTAGAGCAGGTTAGAGGGCAAGGTCAGTTGGACATCATTGTAGTATCATTGCTTGGTGTTTTCTTTTAATAGCATTAAAACTGAAGTTTTGTTTTTTAAATTCACCAGTGACCTTCAATGTCCTTCCTCTTTATCTCATTTACTTTGTCTGAAGAGTACTTCCTTAAACCAGTCTTTAAGATCAAATATGTATAAGAACTTAAACGAAAGAAAGGATTAGGTAGGCAGCTCAAACTGAAAATACTGTTTGTATAGTTTAATCTAGAAGATGTCTTTTGAGCATATGATAAAGGAACCTAGAGGAGAAATACTCATTTTTATATGAATTAAATATCTAGGAGTCAGTCTTCAACTTTTGCATGAGTGGGATATCCAAGTGTTCAACCATGATTTGCTTTGTAAAATTTTTTTTTCCATAAAAATTGTTAAATGTAAGTCAGCTTCCAAAATCTCTTTGAAGTGATACTTGTTATGGACTGAATGTTTGTGTCCCCTCAAAATTCATATGTTGAAGCCATAACCCCTGATGTGATGATATTTGGAAGTGGGGCCTTTGAGAGGTAATTAGGTTTCGATGAGGTCATGAGGGTGGGACCCTCATGGTGGAATTAGTGCCCTTATAAGAAGAGGAAGAGAGACTAGAGCTCTTTCTTCCTCTCTCTGCCGTGTGAGGAAACAGTAACGTGGCGGCCCTCTATAAGCCAGGAAGAGGGTCCTCACCAGGAACTAAACCTGCCAGCACCTTGATCTTGGAGTTCCCAGCCTCCAGAACTGTGAGAAATAAATGTCTGTAGTTTAAGTCACCCAGTATATATATGGCATTTTGTCATAGCAGCCTGAGCTGACTAAGACAATACTGAATGTGCTATCGTAAAGAATGTATCATGCATTGGTCCTTAGTTCTTGACACAGAACTTCAAAAACTCTGAATTTCATGAGTGTTAGGAGTTATGTTGATGAGGTGACTCATAGATGGTCCCCAGATAGCTCAGGGATGGGGGCTGGTCACCAGAAAAGTCAACCATGTAATTAGAGGGTTGAAAGTTTGGGCCAGCCAGACCTCCAGGGAGGGTATAGGGACTGGAGATTGAGCTCAGTCGTGTGGACAATGATTTAATCAGTCACGCCTATGTAATGAAACCCCAATAAAAACTCTGAACACTGAGGCTCAGTGCTGCTTCCTGGTTGGTGAACACATTGATGTGCTGAATGACTCCTGGATTCCATGAGGAGAGTGCACAGAAGCTCTGCATTTTCCCCCCAGTCCCATCTCACCCTGTATGTCTCTTCATTTGGCTATTTCTGATCTGTAATTGTAAGTATAGCACTTTCCTGAGTTCTGTGAGTCATTCTAGTGAATTATCAAACTTGAGGGGGTTGTGGGAACCCCCAAATTTATTGCCAGTTAGTCAGAAGTATGGGTGGCTTGGGGACTCCTGAAGTGCAGCTGGTGTCTGAAGTAAGAGCAGTCTTGTGGGGGACTGAGCCTTAAACCTGTGGCATCTAATGCTAATTCCAGGTTGTTAGTACCAGGATCGTATTGCAGTACACCCAGCTGGTGTGAAAATGGAGCACTGCATTTATGTTTAACACAGTGGACAACACACTGCTAGCTCATATATTTGATAACACTTTATATTGACAGATCTTTTCATTTTTACCAGTCACATGGGTATAAAATGGTATTTCATTGTGATTTTGTTTTTTATTTCACTCATTAAAAAGCTCAAGCATCTTTTCACTTGTCTATTGGCTATAAATGTTTTCTCTAATCCTTATACTTGTGATTTCTTTTACTTTTGTGCTGGCTACAGTTTCTAGTATGATGTAAAAGAGTTAGGCATCTTTGTTTTGCATTTTCATGGAATTCACTTTGCCATTGAGTATGATTTTGCTAAAGGTTTTTTGGTTTTTTTGGTCAATACCTTTTATTAGGTTGAGGAAGTTCTCTTTTATTCTTTGTTTGCTAAATTTTTTAACATGAAAGAATTTTGAATCTAATCACATTTGTTTTCTTTGCCTCTCAAAATGATTAGGTTATCTTTCTTTAGTTTCTAGCTATGATAGATTACATTAACATGTTTCATAAATTGTTGAACCAACCTTGCATTCCTGGAATAAACCCAACTTAGACATAATGCAATATCTTTTTTATGTATTACTAGAGAGGACTTACTTCTGTTTCTGGTAATGTTCATCTAGGTTTCTTAGCACAGTCTTTCTGAATGGCAAAATACATCTCAAAGTGCTAACAAAATAGGTAGGAATTTCTGGGTATGAACCTAGGAAAACTCAGGAACCACAGAGGTAAGCCTTGAGTGCATTTTCCAATTTGAAAGAAATAGCTACAAAACAAAGGTTTTGGCAGCCTTACAGGGCAAGGGAGACAGGGTCAAAGTCCATGAGCTGTCAAAGGTAGGCAGTCTGATAATCCTCCCAAACCTTTCAGCTGGGTCCCTGAAAGGCTTTTATCTCCTTGGTAAGGGGAAAACAGAAATACAGCATCCTGCGAATAGACTTAGAACCAGCTTTACATCACCTGGGTAATCCAGGCATACTCAAGCCTTGAACTTGAATTAAGGTTGAGCCAGTTTGGTGTCACTTCCAGGTGCCTGGCCTAAGCAATTGAACATTATTTTGTAGGAAGACACTAGGTCTCAAATTATTCATATATATATATGTATGTATGTATGTATACATGTGTATGTGTATTTTTTAAATACAATGTCCAGCATATAGTCAAAGATAACCAGACATTTATGAAAGCAAGGTATAATGAAAGAAAATCTGCAAAATAATAGACAATAGAAGCAGACATACAAATTTCAGGTATTAAAATTATTAGACACAGTTTATAAAACATCTATGTTTTGTATACTCAGAAAAAAAAGGACAAGTTTGAAGACTTCTTCAGGGAAAGGGAAACAACAAAAAGTGATATAGATTAGAAAACAACTACATAATTCTAGAACTAAAGAAATACATTTCTGGATTCAATTTTGCTGGATGTTTTACATCTACATTCACAAGTGATAATGGCCTGTAATTTTCCTTATTCATCCTCCCTTTATCTAATTTGGTATCAAAGATATACTAGTCTCATAAAGTAAGTTGAAAAGTATTCTTCATTTTTCTCTTCTCTTGAAAAATTCTAAAGAGAAATTTAATTGAAATTAATTATGAAGTTATTCAAATCAGAAACATAGTAACATTAGTCATATGTGTCTTATATAGACTTACAGGTTAGTGCCATTAAGTAGGCATGAATTTCTGTCATTCATATGGTGTTTTTATAAGAAAAGTGATGAATTTATTTGCACTTCTTATGCTCTTATTCTCTTAAGCTCTATGAACCTACAACTTAGAAAAGGCTGAGTATTCAGAGTCTAGGAATGATATTTGCTTGTGGAAAACAAGTGCTGTTGTCTAAAAAGTACATCCATACAAGTTTACTGTACAGTGTGTGGTTCACTCTTTTGATCATGCATAGAAGGCAAAAGCATTCAAAGCCACATAAGCATGGTCTGTTAAGCATTCCCTCAGTCTTCACAGGGTCCTGGTTTAAAGCTGGAACTGTCAGGTTGTGAAAGATAGGGATCTTGAGAAGAGAGGACATTTCTGTATGGATATGATTGTATAATAATATTGAGCCTGAGTGACATGTTTTATTAATGAAGAGGAGGTTGAGTACTTACCTAAGGAAGAGCTGGACATAGAACACCTTTTCCGTCTACTCCATTACAGAGGATTATGATACTTTATGAGTTAGAAAAAGTTATCTTTTTCATTCTGACCTGTTAATTTTATATTTTTAATTCACAATTTTATTGTAGTCTATAAGAAAAAAAGCTTGGAAATCGTCTATTCAGTGCTACAAGAATGGAAGATGAAACTTTACCTAAATATCAGGTAACCAAATAGAAGTAATTGAAACCTCTTCCATTTATCTACCTTTGAATATACAGATTGGCCTTTATCTTATTTAGTTTTAAAAAGAAAACTTATTTCCTTCCAAATTCAGACACAACCTCAATCCCACTTAAGTCTAAAACAATTGTACTGAAATAAGGTTTGTCCTCTGCTTATATTTTTCTTGTTTAATGGGAAATATTTTCCAAAACAGCTTATTAAAATTATAGATACATTTGAGCAAGAATGAAAGGATGTTAACATTAGGAAGTGAACTCTCAGATTATCTTAAAGTCCCACCCAGTATTTTTTTTAAATTATTTTATTGAGGTCATATTGATTTATAACATTGTGTAATTTCAGGTATACATTATTATATATCAGTTTCTGTATAGACTGCATCGTGCTCACCCCCAGTAGTCTAGTTTTATCCGTCACCATACAAATGTGCCCCTTTACCCCCTTCCCCACACCCCATCCCCTTTCCTTCTGGTAACCACTAATCTGTTCTCCTTATCCATGTGTTTATCTTGCACATATGAGTGAAACCATGTGGTGTTTGTCTTTCTCTGACTGGCTTATTTCACTTAACATAATACCTTCAAGATCCATCCATGTTGTTGCAAATGGGACGATTTTGTCTTTTTTAATGGCTGAGTAGTATTCCATTGTATATATATACATATATACTGCATTTTCTTTATCCATTCGTCAGTTGATGGGCACTTAGGTCGCTTCCACATCTTGGCTATTGTGAATAATGTTGCAGTGAACATAGGGGTGCATAAATCTCTTTTTATTGTTGAGTTCATGTTCTTTGGATAAATACCCAGTGCTAGGATAACTGGATTTTATGGTATTTCTATTTTTAATTTTTTAAGAAGTCTCTGTACTATTTTCCATAGTGGCTGCCCCAGTTTGCATTCCCCTATCCAGTGTTTGAGTCTCTTCACAAGCATGGGATCTAAGTGGCTGACTAGCGCTAGGGTCTCTAAACTTCTTTGAGCAAGCACATTAGTAGTAAAATATTTCTTGGAATACACCTATAATATAAGTATCTTGGTTTATTTATAAATGATACACATATATGCTATAGTAATATATTATGTACATTCCAAGTATAATAAATGGAAAGTTTAGAAGGATAAGACAAAACTAAATCTAAACAGAGTTTCTAATATATTCCTTCCACACATCCCAATGGACCATCTTGTTTGCTCATGTTGGATAGCAGTGATCTGGCCTCCCCTGTCCTTCCCCAGAGATAGGGAATTTACAACTTCTAGAATTAGCCCGTTTTAGGTATGGTGTTAGTTTGTGTAGGACAGTGATTGGAATGAATAGCTACAAGCATTTGGTAGAGAAAACTCTCATATCCTTGGAGAGTTTTTTTTTTTTCAGAGCCAGAGGACTTTATTACTTATGGCACAGCAAGCAGCATGAGGTTCATGTCCATGTTGGTTCCACCTTGCACCCCCAAGCCCACAGGGGCAACACAGAGGGGAGGTGAATGCTGTGCTTGCAGTGGATTTGCATGACAGCTGAGGAACTCTGAGCTTAGGGAACCCAAATCTTTTACAAAAAACATTTGCATCAAAGGGAGACACTGTTACATTAGAAAGAAAACAAACCTGCCCTCTGATCTGGAGAGAGACCTTATAT
The DNA here is from genome assembly GCA_031878705.1 of Tapirus indicus. Classification (NCBI taxonomy): domain Eukaryota; kingdom Metazoa; phylum Chordata; class Mammalia; order Perissodactyla; family Tapiridae; genus Tapirus; species Tapirus indicus. The sequence goes on along the minus strand of CM062922.1, from coordinate 77,390,757 downwards.
CTTCCAAGGCTATTTGCTATACAAACATCCTGGAGAAGATAGTCCAGAACACAGGTGGTCGCTGCCTTTGCTCACAAGACATGCAGAAACATGGAGAATTGTCTCCCAACAAAAATAATAGTAGCTACACTCATAGAGTGCTACTGTGCTTTAGAAACAGTTCGGAGTACTTTATGGCTTTTCATATCTTGTCTCACTTAATCCTCACAACAATTCTACAGGGTTATCCTCGTTTCACAGATGAGAAAATTGGATTTTATAATGATACAGAATGGTAGAGAGTCGATAATGATTTGGATCACTGGAGACTCTGAGCCCCTAGGTCTGGAAGGGGCATAATGTTTATTTTTAACAAGCCCCACAGGTGATTCTGATAGACACCAAAGCTTAAGAATCACTAACTTAAAAGATAAGCATCATCTTTTTAATTCCCTTAAATATTTAGCAAGACTTTTTTACTCTTTTTATTTATGCCTCCCTAATAAAGTCCTTGGAGAGTTTTTTTTTTGGTGAGGAAGACCAGCCCTGAGCTAACATCCGTTGCTAATCCTCCTCTTTTTGCTGAGGAAGACTGGCCCTGGGCTAACATCTGTGCCCATCTTCCTCCACTTTATATGGGACGCCGCCACAGCGTGGCTGACATGAAGTGCGTCGGCGGGCGCCCGGGATCCGAACCGGCGAACCCCAGGCTGCCAAGCGCGGATGAAACTGCTACTCCACCGGGTGGCCCCTTGGAGAGTTTTTAAGACTTATTTCCTTTAAAACAAATTCTCAACTTCTGGGTGCTTGAAATGTTTTGGCTTGTGACTCTCAGCTGCCTCCTAAGTGGAGAGGAAGGGTAAGAGATTGTACAGTAACAGTTTCTTAATCTCTTGGCACGCTGGGACATATGAAATCAGTGGATTTGACATCATGTTGTCTGGCCAATTTCTGTAAATGCTTCTGCAGCTGTCTTAAGCAATGTATCGGAAAACTTCATTCTGTCATTTTACCAGATCTTATAGCTATTATAAAGAGAGAACTTTCTTTTGTTGGCCAAGTCCTTTCCAACAGTGAACCTACAAATATGCCTCCACAATGGTAAAGAAGGATGAAAATGAAGAATCCATTCACCCTTTGAAAGGCTATGTGCTTTCCAAGCTTTTTTGTGATTGTTAGGTACACTTCCTGTTAATGCCTTCAGCTCCCTTTCATTTGACTTGATCCCTGAGTAGGGAAGAAGGGCATTTTGTCTGAGCTTTGTCTTTTTTATTTTTTAGCAGTAAGGACCAAAAGAATGCTGTCATGGGATTTTTGATGAAAAATGAGAAACATGAGGGAAAATGTCTCAGTAGTTATATTTTATTCCATTAACTTATCCAGTGACTGTTATTTTGTTCATCATCCTTTGCCATCTTTGTCCATCAGCATAGGGAAACAGTGGGACCAAGCTGGGGATTGGAGTGGTAACACAGGAGGGGTTATTCATCTTTCTCTCTTCCCTTGTTCTGTGATGGCTGAGTACCAACCTTCATGCATCAGCATATCCTACTTGAGGAGCATTGCAGACCTGTAAGATGAGATGGTGTACCTGGACCATACTTCATCTGCTATCAGAGCAAAGTCATTCTCAACTTGTTTTCCTTGCTTTTCTGCCATCTCAGTCATCAGTTCATTGTATGAATGTACTCTAATTAATGTCATGGGTTTGATCACTGGTTATTGAAGCTTTGTTATAAATTTTGGCAGAAAATCACTCGGCATTCAAAACATTTGTGAACGTGCAAAAAGCAAAAAATGTATTTTTCTCTTAGAGACTCCAGTATGTCCCTCCCCACCATCTAATGTCTTGTCAGAAATATTTAAACACAAAAAAGTATTTTAACTTCACACCCAACTAGTTAAAGAAGGGCCTGTTGGTTTTAGTTGCTACCTAGTAACTGACCTTTTCACTGCTGTCTCATGAAGTATCCTGAGAGGCCAAGGTTGTGCTTCATGGGTTCATCTTGGTAACTGGTGTAATTAAGAGGTGCTTTGGAGAACAGTGTGGGTTGCTTCTTTCTAACTGAGGGAGAACAGAAGAAAGGACCTAAAAATGCAAACAGTCTCAAACCTAAATTGCCCCTCCATTTCTCCTTTTTAAGTTTTTTTTTGAAAAGCAGGTACACTTGCTGAAAATTTTGGGGAAGTGGGGATTCCTTTGAAGTACCTGGCACAATAATTCTATAGCATTTTCTTTTTACACTGTGACCCCAGAGATAATCCTGTTCAGTCATTTGGAACAAGGGAGACTCATGGTTGTGGACAATGGTGACTATTTGCAAGAATGCCTTTTCCCGAACCCTTTTCCCTGGTCTGTCAGGTCTCTTCTCAGTACTGCTGCTGTGTTGACTGGCTCTTACCAGTTTTCTCTTTCACTTCTTTGGAGTTTACTTGTTTGGGGCAGTAAAGTTCTCTATTAGATTACTTCAACTCTGGTGTTATTTTTTCCTTAACCTTTAGATATTGTGCTTTGCTTTTGTGCTTTTGTTTGTGTGTGTGTGTATTTTAATGTAATATTTTCCTTGATATTTTAGATACAGGTTAAAATTATGAAAGATCCTATTTCAGAAAGATTATTCTTTTTTTTTTTTGTTGGGTAAATGATTTTTATTAAGATATAATTGACATATAACATATTGATTTCAGGTATTTGACATAATAATTCAATATTTGTATATATTGTGAAGTGATCACCGTAATAAGTCTAGTTGACATCCACCACCACACAGTTACAATTTTTTTTCTTGTGATGAGAACTTTTAAGATTTACTCTCCTAGCAACTTTCAGATATACAGTACAATATTATTAACTATAATCACCATGCAGTACATTATATCCCCCATGACTTACTTATTTTATAACTGGAAGTTTGTACATTTTAACCCCCTTCACCGATTTTGCTCACCCTCCTTCCCCAGCTCCCACCTCTGGCAACCACCAATCTGTTCTCTATGAGTTTGAGTTTTTAGTTTTTGGGGTTTTTTTAGATTCCACATGTAAGTGAGATCGTATGGTATTTGTCTTTCATTGTCTGACTTATTTCACTTAGCACAGTGCCCTCAGGGTCCATCCATATTGTTGCAAACGGCAAGATTTCCCTCTTTTTCGTGGCTGAATAGTATTCCATTATATATATACCACATTTTCTTTATCCATTCATCCATTGGTGGACACTTAGGTTGCTTCCATGTCTTGACTATTGTAAATAATGCTGCAATGAACATAGGGGTGCATACGCGTCTTGTGATGGTTGATTTCACGTCCATTGGGTAGATGCCCAAGAGTGGTATTGCTGGATCATACGGTATTTCTATTTTTAATTTTTTGAGGACTCTCCATACTGTCAGAAAGATTATTCTTAACAGGAACTTTATCATATTTGTTATTCATTTTTGACTAGTTATGGATCCTGTGAATTTCTGCATCTGGAGATAAGGTAATAACTGGAAAGATATGTATCACATGGAATGTTAATTGCTTTTTCAAATGCACTGAAGTCTAAAAGCTTGAGTAATGAGATAAGATCCTCAAATCCCGAAATCTGGAGTCAAGGTGAGAAAACGAAACCTATAATAGATGGAGTAATTTTAACTCATTTTTATGTTATGGTTAAAGGCAACATTGTGAGATTAAGGGAATCATGACATATGATTAATGTAAGAAACCAACAACAGAAGCTTTAGTGACATAAAAGGAATATTGAAAAAGGAAAAATGAAGAGTGAAAATTTTCATCTGTGTCCCATTCTCTGGGAGAGAGAGTGCTCTAATTTTAGACAACTGGTCTGATTATTTTTAGAGAGAACTATCTCTAGACTAGAGAAGGGCAGTTTGCCATAATTTGATAGATCTGTTGCCTAAGAATGTTCAGCTCCCGAATTGCTCTGATTCTCTGCTTACGAAGCAACTTTCTGATCTCTAATTTGGTCTTCTATCAGGACTTGTCCTGTGCAGATATCTGTTTCGACAGATATTTTGTTTTGACAAAAATAACTTTCATAAAAAATGAACATGTGGGGGCCGCCCGGTGGCGCAGCGGTTTAGTCCGCGCTTGGCAGCCCGGGGTTCGCGAGTTCGGATCCCTGGCGCCCGCCGACGCACTGCCTGTCAGCCATGCTGTGGCGGCGTCCCATATAAAGTAGAGGAAGATGGGCACGATGTTAGCCCAGGGCCAGTCTTCCTCAGCAAAAAGGGGAGGATTGGCAACAGATGTTAGCTCAGGGCTGGTCTTCCCCACACACACACACACAAAAAAAAGAACATGTGGTTGTTTATGGTATATAAATCAGTTTGGTTGAGTCTGGTTAGCACAAGTCAGTTCCCAAAAGCCTAATCAGCATTTGATGGATTGATAAAAGTTAAATTTCTGTATTTGAAAAGCTGAGGATCAGATGAGTTTGCCTGAAATAACTAACCAGTGTTACCCGTCTTTATAATAGATTCCATGGAATTCTACTGAATAGAAACATACTGTATATAGTTATCTTATAATGACAGGATATTTTATTGAGTAATGACAGTACCATGAAAATGTAAAAAAAAAAAAAGTTTTTTATAATACCGGCAGTTTTTCCACAAGTATATTTAAGATACCCAGATAGTTTCTACAGTTTCTAGGCTATATCCTTCATCTTTGGTTATCCATTTCCAGAGAGCACTACACTGAACAATGATGAAATATACATAGGCAAAACTTGGAAGTGTGGGCACTTGTTTTAACTGTAGCTGCTGAGGGAGCCGGATGGGATGGGGCATATCCCTGGAGTCCTAGAGGATCAGCCCCACCTGCCTCCATTCCCAGTACTATCCCCTGGCCCTCTCGGTGAAAGCTAAGGGTTCCATGTTCCCTCCCTTATCTTTTTGGACTGCAGACTTGGGGCTTAGGACCGTTGAGAATATCCCCAACTACACTTGGTGGTCAGTGGGTTAAGTCAGACCTTCTGGGGATCAGAGATTTTGTTTCTTCTTGTTTGTTTTTTCCAGACTCAGCAGCTAGTATGTTAAATCTCAACCATTATAGTTTGATGCTAGTGTTTTAATGTTATGTTAAATAGAGAAATTTATGTTGTTAGACTGTGTGATTTTATTTGTGTTATTTTATTTATGTTGTTAGATTGGTAAGATTTTATTTTTTAGTTGGTTTTTTTCAACACAGTCCTTATCTTTGCTTATTTGGACTTAAACAACTGGCCTTAGGACAACTTCTTGGCAGTACTAATGTTCTAAGATTTTAATACTTTGGAATGAAAAGCCTTTGAAAGGCTATAACAAAGTTCATTTGGCTTCTAAAACAAATCTTTTAAATGAAATTTAGTAATGCACTTTTAAAAAATTAATAGACTTTATTTTTAGAGCATTTTTAGGTTAACAGCAAAATTGGGCTGAAAGTAAAGTATAGAGATTTCCCACATACTCTCTCCCTCCATCCATACACACAGCCTCTCCACTGTCAACATCCAACACCAGAGTTTGTTATAATTGATAAAACAACATTGACATATCAATATCCCCCCCAAATCTGTAGTTTACCTTAGGGTTCACTCTTGGCGTTGTACATTTTATGGGTTTGGACAATGTTTAATGACATGTAATCACCATTACGATATCATACAGAATAGTTTTACTACCCTGAAAATCGTCTCTGCTCCACCTTTTCATCCCTCTCTCCTCCCAAGTTCCTGGCAATCACTGATCTTTTTAGGGTCATTATAGTTTTCCTTTTCCAGAATGTCATGTAGTTGGAATCATACAATCCGTATGATTTTCAGATTGGCTTCTTTCATTTAGTAATATGCATTTAAGGTTCCTCCTGTCTTTTTGTGGCTTGATAGCTCATTTCTTTTTATCACTGTATGATATTCCATTGTATGGATACATCACAGTTTTTTTAATTCGCCTCTGGAAGGACATCTTGGTTGCTTCCAAGTTTTGTCAATTGTGAATAAAGCTGCTGTAAACATCCATGTGCATGTTTTTGTGTGGACATGTTTTCACCTCATTTGGTTAAATACCAAGGAGCATGATTGCTGGATTGTATGGTTAGAGTATGTTTAGTTTTGTAAGAAACTGCCAAACTGTCTTCCAAAGTGATTGTACCATTTTTAATCCTAGAGATTGGCATGCTAAGTGTATTTTTGATGACTTCTTTATGAGGATATCATTTTGGCAAAGGACTGTGAAATTTAAAGGGTCAGGGTAAAAAGAATTGAATGTGATGTGTGTTTGTGTGTGAGTGTGTGTGTGAGCGAGGGTTTATGCGAGCACGTGCATGCAGGTGCCCAAGAAAGGGAAGTTGAAGGCCAACGTCTTCCCTTTTCCAAATTACCACAGCTCATCCGGAAATTGGGTCTTACATTTTGAAATCATTGTTGGAAATAGAGTCATGTTAATGTGATTATAGCACTGATGCTCTTTCATTATATTAGTATCAGTGATGAAAATATCTGTGGCATTTTAGGCATGTGCCTGGACCTCTAAAGATGGCTTCATTTGGGTTTATTAGGATCAGTGGCAACCATATCCTAGTACGGGAAGTTGAAGTGAGAGCTGTGACTTTGGACAGTGCTCTTTAGAGGTGCAGTTTCCTGGTGAGGTTCTCTCAGGAGTCTTGATGTGGACAATATCATCATATGTCCTCTTAGTGATACAGCGGAGCAAGAGCTCTTTGGCCTTAGTTAGCACAACTCATGCAAAGTTAGTCAAATGCTCACGTTCCTGCAGTATGTGATACTGACTTTTCCAACATTTTTGCCCTTCACAATGACTTGTGTAGGTGGGAGGACTTTGGAGGAAGCAAAGAAAGGTGATAATTTTTTGAATTGGTGTGAGGCAAATAAGAGAAAAGATTTTCCTCCCGTGTTTTTCTGTTACCATCAAGGGTGCATCCCATACTATTGCTCTATACTTATCTCTGTACTGTGCTCTTTTCCTTGTATTAATGTTGATGATGATTGATCTGCCTTTAAAGTTAATTTTCCTTTTTAAAGTAGGAATAAAATGGGAAGGGGATGGAAGAATCTCATACAGAATCCCCTTTGGGCTACATTCTTGTTTCTTTTGAGTCATAACATGAAATTTACTATATGAGTATGTATAGAAGACAACCCTAAATATTAAGCTATTTCTCATTTTCCCTTTTAGAAGATTTTTAAAACAGGTTTTTGCCAACTTGAATATATATAAAAATTTTAGAGACATAGGTGAAATAGTCAGATGTCTGTATAAAATATTTAACTTATTAACTTACATATTTTAAATAACATATATAAAAATTAGGATTGTTTTCCACATTCTTACATCTTATGAATTCATTTTATTCTAGTTCTTTACATACATCTTTGACATCAGTGATTATTAAAATCACTTTTTAGCCATCAGTACAGTTTTCCAGAACATATTATATTCATGTTCATGAACAAATTACTTATGATACAGTGCTTCTTAAATTCATGTGAGATTGCTATCATCGGAAATTTTGTCTTAAGCCATATATGTTGATTCATATAATATTAGTATATATTTTTTTCCACTTCTCCTTTTGGTTTATATTTGAGATCTTCACAATATAACAACTTACACTCCTGCCTAATAAGGTATTCTTTAGAAGGCTTATTATTTACAATATTCAGGACTTTTAATTTTAAAGCCATACCTCCCAGGGGTAATTACATAAATCTGGGTTAATTTCTCTGCCTCCTAAAAAACAAAAAACAGAAAATCCTTCTATTATGTGTCCTATGTAAGCTTCTAAAACTTGTATTATTTGAGGTCATGTCAAACTAATTTGATTTCCCCACAGCCATTTGTGGTCTAAAATGAAGTAACTGGGAAGCTTTGTAAGAACTGGAATACAAAGCAGTTCTCCCTTTTCTGAAAGGATAATTTAGGAGGGAAATTCTTTTGTAGTATTCAGGCATATGTGGTATTTAGAACTAGTCTCTGTCCTTATCTGTACATGTATTCGCATAAGTTCTCTGTGAGTTCCTTACAGTGCTCCCTTTTTTTATTCTAGCATTAAGAGTGACAATGCCAGGCATTTTACTCCGTGTGAATATTCTTAAAACTCATATACTAAAACATTAAGAGAAGCAGTGAAAGGAAATGCAGTTGAGGGTGTATATATTATATTGGTCTGTTGTGTCAAAACCACCCACTTGTATTTTATCAGTTATTCAGAAGAAGAAATCTAAATTTGTCCATAACTGCTTTTTAAAACCATATGAAATCATCCTTTTGGGATACGCCTTTGCTGAAACTTAGCACACCCTGCTCTGTGTTGCACTTTGATTTGTGGTTCCACTAGACTGTAAACTTTTTGAGGGCAGAAAACACATTCATCCTTATACACTCTGTTACTTTAGGCATTCAGTATGTGCTTAGAGATTAAATTAGAAAGTAGGTGTCACCAAAAAAAGTTTATAAACGTGCTTTATAAATTCTAAAGATATAGAAAACTGGTGAAAATTGGTTTATGCTCATGCTGTCCTTTTGCTCTGGTTTTCTATCACTTAGCCCTTTTTTCCCCTTCTCATATGCCTTTCATTTCTCATAGTAATATTTTTCTTTTTAAGTTCTCACCGGACATTTAAGAACTTGGAGTGTTTGACCATTGGTATGTGTTCACTTAGTCTGGCCCTTTAGGAGAGTTCTAAAAAGGATTGGAAACAGCACTAAGTATAAGCAGACAAATTAAAAAATGTAATGCCTGTATCTATTTTAAAATATATGGACAGGCCTGTTTTATGCCAAATTACACATCTGTTATGTGGTGGACTTGAAATTGTATTGCTATGAAAAGGAGGAGAACAGGGAGTGAAATCTGGAGAAGGTTCCCTTGACATATTGGGGTGGAATCACTGTGTGGTAATGTGCTACATGGCTGCATTGTAATTCTAATCCGCCTACATGCGTAAGTCAATGGGGTCTTTGTTCCAAAGTTGTGGAAGAATGCATGAGCCAAGTAGTGGTGGGAGTTCAGTTTAGTTCCACTGTTTTATAGATTGGGCTAATTTTCAAAGGGATCCAGACATTTACTTTTTTAAGTGGGAGAAGCAAGAGCAGAAAATCCATTCTTTCTTGCTACTGAAGAACTTAGTCTAAAATATTACAAGTCATTTGTCCCTCATGGCTAGATGCGGATGGAGATGTTTGATTATTTGTTTGGAGCCTGGAGATTGAACTACTTCATCTTTTATGGACATAGAAACCAAGAGTTATCTTTTTCTCATCCGAAGATGGAAGCAGCTATTTGAGAACCCTTTGCTTAGTCATTAGAAAAGTTTTAACCTTAAAAATGGAACCTTAATTTCTGTTATCTTTTGCAGATTATTTAGTATAAGCTCACTTGAAGCTGGGAATATAGAACTTGACCGAGCACAGAATATGGGCAAAAGCATTGTATAGGTTCAGAAAATTATTAAAGTTTATACAGAACTGAAGTTAATTGGAAACCAGCTGATACTTCATGTCTCTGATGTCATTTGTCTTTGTGAAATCAGTTCCTATGGCCTTTTAGCATTTCTCCAGAATGTTATTATAAGGAAAAAAAAGTATTGAAAAGATCTGGTGAGGGAGGTATCCTTAGAAATGTCACTGACACACAAGACTGTACAATCAAGCCTTTTGGACCTGGACGTTAAAAGTTCATCTTGTCAAAACTATTTTACAGATGAGAAACAGATATATGGTTGCTCCTTACTCCTAGTATAGTACTTCTCTTGCTGTGCGTTTCAATTATTTGTGAATAATTCCTTCCCTTATATATCATATGGAATTTCTTTAGGGCAAGGGCTGAGTCTTATTTTATCCTTGTATCTTTAGTGCCTTACCAACTGCTTGGCATGCAGTTTTAGCGTATTTTTCCAAAATGAATGAATCAGTGAATGAACAAACCAAACAATAAACCAGACTTACCTCAATCACTCTCTTTCTCCAGTTGGGTTGCTGCTTATTTTACAAGCCAGATACTTCTCTCCCTTTAAAAGGCAACAACAAAAATGTACCTCAAAGTAAAGGGATAGCAGGGCACCAGACAAGAGTCCTGGTCCTCAAAAGCTTACTCATTTGAGTGTGTGTGTGTGTGTGTGTGTGTGTGTGTTGCCGGGCGGGGCGGGGGGTAGGCATATAAACAAAACATGCAAAAAATAAATGAGATAATTCCAGGTACTGATAATCCAATGAAAAAACTGCCATGACTTGAGACATGGAGAACTGTTTCCTAATCAGTATCCAAATGCCTTCTCTTTAGTAGAAATCTAACCCCCACCAGTGGGCATCAGTCCGTCTGCCCCACAGAGAAGAAATCCTTGCTGCTACCCTGAAGACTTATCACATGCTCATGGTTGAAGGAGTTCTTCGGGAACCAGAGCTGCTAAAAAGAACTTCTTTGGAAAGATTAGTTCAGGCAAGATTGGTGGCTTCTGGCCCTCTTAGGGATGCCATGTTGATGAATGGAATTTTTGCCTTTTAGCTTTAGGAAAAGGTTTTTTGTTTATTTGTTAAAGGCTGCCATATGCAAAGGTTCTTTTTTATATTGTCCTGTTTTTATGGAAGAAGGTCTTGAAAGGCATCATCTTCAACTTTGACAGTATCCAGAAAATATAATTTCATTGTAGAATTCTGACCTGTTGTGTGTAGTAGATGAGTCAACCTACAGTAAACAAATATTTATTGAGCTCCTGTTTCATGCCAAGGACAGTGCCTGAGGGATTGCGGAGTAGTTTTCCAAATGGTGGGTTACAATTTCCTAATGTCATAAAATCAATTTAGTGAGATGTGACTGGCATTTTCTACCAAGTGAAGTGGAGGATAGAATAGAATATCAGATTGCATCATAGATAATATTGCATTGTTTTATCAAACTTGAGTTTCAGTTGTGTGTGTATGTTCAGGGTTGCAATGTAAAATGCCTTTTTTTTTTTCCTTTGAGGAACATTGGCCCTGCACTAACATCTGTTGCCAATCTTCCTCTTTTTTCTTTTTTCTCCCCAAATCCCCAGTACATAGTTGTGTATCATAGTTGTAGAGTTGTAGCTCTTCTATGTGGGACCCCGCCTTCACATGGATGAGCACACTCAGGATTCAAACTGGCGAACCCCGGGCCACCGAAGCAGAACACGTGAACTTAACTGCTGCACCTCCAGGCCGGCCCCTAAAGTGCCTTTTTTACTGTGCGTCATGGTCAGAAAAGCTTGAAAAATACTGTTGTAGAGGATACCTCGAAAGTATAGATAGATTCCTTGCTTTTGAATAAGTTAAACTCTTGTAGGAGAAAAGAAACCTACACGAAGGAGTAAATACTCAAGTACTGAATTATGTGGTTTGGATAGTAAGTGCTGTGTGTTCTGAAAAGTAAGATGATCATACAGGTTGGAAGTGTCATGGAGATGGTGGCACTAAACCTGGAAAGATAGGTAAGATTTGGAAGCAGTGAAAGCTAGAGAATTACTCAGAAGTGTGAAATGATATATGGATTAAAAAGTTGGCAAGACGGGAGTAGATTGGTTTCAGTTTATGTTGGAGAGTTTTAGGATATGGTTTGGAAGCATAAAATGAAGCACAATTGTTCAGACTTATGAATGCCTTGCAATAACATACCTAAAGAGTTTGCACTGGATCAGGTAACCTGCACAGATTCGTAAGCTGGGGAGTGATCTGATGTAGGGTGGGTTTGTAGAGTATTTTCCAACTCCTTCCCAACCCCTGTTTAGTCGTGGAGCTCCTGAGAGAATTTGTTCTAGGTGGGTGTTGGATACCAAGTCTCTGGCATCAGATCAAAGAGAGGGAGGAAGGACTTTGGCTGTCCTCCAAAATGTAAATACAAAGGTAAAACAGGACCCATTGTGGTGCATGTGAAATACTCCCGTGGATGGGAACTCCAGCACTGTCTATTTGAAATATGGGGAAGGATGGATTTGAGGAACATTTCTTCTGCTATCACTGCTAAATGTTTGCTCTCAATGTAGAAGGAAAAGCAGATAAGAAAGGCTCATGTTTTTGAAATTCTGGGAATCTGACTGACCTACCTGAAGTATGCTATATAAATAATTTGTCAGATGATCTTCTTTTTGCCCTCCGCATCCCTTCTCTGAATGTGATATATACGTAATTCACAAAACAATTTCAAGAGTGATCACAAAAAGTTTCCCCTCACTGGAAAGGGACACTGAAACTCTTTACTGCTTTCCAACTGAAGAGAAATTTAAAACAAAGAAGTTTCTGAAATTATAATATACATTAAAGGGAAGGTGACTTAACTAGAAAAAGCATATTTAAACGCGACTGTTTAATCTGTAACACTAAATACACCAATAATTTTGATTGATTTGTTGTGGTAGATTATTAAATGTTCTTAATTGAGGCTCTACTAGAGAGTATTCAGTGTTTAATCTAAGTCATTAGAAAAGTTAAGCAGATATTTGCATCTGGGAGTGCAAGATTGCTTACAAATAACCTAGGGAGATTGCATACATCTTAAATATTTGGTGGGGGGCATAATTTAATCAGGAACACAATGAAAGTCCAAAGCACAGCCCATGAGAGATGAAGGAATGTGAAGAACACAAACTTTGGTTTCTAAAAGATAGTGTGTAGAGCATGCATTTCCATTTCCCTGCAAAGAGGGTGGATGAATGAAAGATGAAGAAGGGGGTGTATTCGTTTATACTTATCTTATGAAGGCATCTGCTCACAATCAGTCGCTTGTGGAGAGAATGCCAGTTGGCAGAATATTTTCATGATGTAAATTGTCCATCCGCTCAGAAGAGCAGAAGTACAAGGAGGCCTGTGTGAAGGACTGAATTCCTACCCAAAGGAAAAGGGAGGGAGGTTCTCACTGAGGTCTAAATGAGATCTACTCGAATTTTCTACTTTATTTGCTGTTTCAACATGTCATTTTTCCTACTATCCCAGCTCTGATTGCTGTTTGAGTCGACTAATCGGTTTCCCTCTTTTCGCAGCTATTACCACTTATTGAATCTCCACTTGGGTGGGTCTGAGAGGAGGCACCACTGGAAAAATGGTGCTGCTTTTTCCAACAGTGTTGTTTTCCTTGACTTTCCGCTTGTTTGGTTCATTTTTGTGGGCTGTACAAGAGCTAAAGTTTGTTATTACAGATTTGATTTTTGAAATGAATTAAATCTTTATCCTCTCACCTTTTAACTGCTAATCTTTTTGCCTGTTCATTTGCCAGGGGAAAAAAAGTGAATTTTTTTCTATGAAATAATAAAATAAGTAATTCTAGGTATCAAATATTTTTGAATTATTAATCTTGTAAAAATTTCTGAATAGACTTCCTCCTCCTTCTGTATTTTTTGTGACAATAAAGGAAAAATTCAGATTTCCTTGGATCAAATTTTGAACCAGTGTACTTGCAGAAAAGAGGTAGAAGAGGTTTTAGTAGAAATCTTTATTTTTATGTTATTTGATTTCTTAGATCAGGATTGGCAAACATTTTCTGTAGAGGGCCACACAGTAAATAGTTTAGGCTATGCAGCCTCTCTCACAATTGCTAAGCTCTGCTCTTGTAACCAGAAAGCAGCCATAGACAAATTGCAAATGAACGAGCATGGCTTTGTTTCAGTTAAACTTCATGAAAAATAGGCAGTGAGCTAGATTTGGTCTTTGGGCTCTAGTTTGCCAACCTTAGGTTCTAAACTACTAAAGGTGTGTCCTAAGGCTTGAGTCTGGAAGGAGATGGGAATACCTAGAAATACTTAGAAATACCTCGAAGTATTTCTAAAATGAAAACAAAGCATGCCCTATAGATCAGGTGTGAATGTTATGAGAGAATTTAAAATCCAGAATGTCAAGTCTGGATTTTTAGAGTGTTCTTATAATTCTTCAATCAATCTCAATCTTCCTTCTCTCTCTCTCTCTAATACCAATATGAATGTCTCCTACTTTACTCTTAAGCCCCCTTTTATATATATATATATAATATATATAATATATATATATTATATATATATATATTAATATATATATGTTAAATAAATACCTGAAATTTCTTCTCTGAAAAGTAAATATTTCTACACTGGTCTTTAACCAACAGAATGTAACACCCTCCCTGAAAATACCAACACTACCTGACATAGAGTGGGATTAAACAAGTCTAGGCTTCTAGACAAAGAAGAAGTGTTTTCTTATCTTTTTGAGTGTACTGAAGCAGAAGTTAACTCTTTGCTTCCAGATTTGTTCCTTGCCATTGAGAATTGCTGTTGGTCATGTATCATTTTATTAAATATTAGTCATTGTTGGGAGGAGGAAGGAAGGACAGGAACCAGAGGGGATAGAGAATTTGGTTTACAGGGAATCTTGACCGATATTTGTGTGAGAAGAATAGCACTGTGAAACCCCCTGCAGTAGGTGGGTTTTCTCGAAATCAAACGTATATTTCTACATGCCTGGGAAATAGGGCCTTGAGGATTCAAATTTAATGACAGAGGAAATTGGCATGGAGAGCAATATTGGGGAGTGTGGATTCAGCTGGCCCAGTCATCCCAAGCCTCCTTGGATATGGAGTAAGGGTGGAGTTTAACATCTGTATGTGTCTTAAAGAGGATAGACTGCTGTTATTCTGGTTCACTGCTCATGCCTGCACAGTTAACACTTACAATTAATTTCATCTTGAAATGCATGACATGTGAAAGTCAAAGCCACCACTCCTGAGTGTCTAAGTTCATTCTGCAGTGCAGCACCAAGGTCAGAAGCCTTTTCCTACCTAAATCTTTAAAGAGCGAGAACCAGGATGAAGAAGAGTTTATAGTAGGGCAGTGTTTCTCAAATGTAATTGTGTATAAAAATCACCTAGGGTTCTTTTAAAAATGCAGATTTGGGGAACTCACCCAGAATCTACCAAAATGGAACTTCTGGGGATGAGGCTCAACAATTTGCATTTTTTTCAGAAGCTCTGTAGGTGATTCTAACAGCCAGTCTGGTACCTTATCATGGGCCAGATTATGGGAATCACTGTAGCAGGAAAGCCTAGACCTGGGCTGGCTCTACTGGGGAGGTGCCTTCCAGAGCTTCTGTGGGTTTTGAACCTTTTGGGTACCAGATAACTCTTTCTAATCTAGATCTGAGGGAAATCTTTGAGAAGGCTGTCTCAAAGAACTTTACTGTGGACCAAAGTGGGTCTCTTTTACCCACTGTAATCCATCTACACCACCATGATCCTCACTGTTCAGTGTAAACTCAGCTGCTACACTGGATCATTCCCATCAACATAACACATGCTGTCTTCCCACCTTAAAAAGTATTTTTTTTTCTTGAACCTCCTCTTCTCCCCTCTAGCTACCACCTCATTTCTTCATAGCAAAATTACTTTGAAAATTGTCTTTCTTTGCTGTCTCCAATCTATGTTCCCCCACCCCCCAACATTCTGTGGCTTTCATCCTTATCATTCTACCAAACCAGTTGTTGTCAAGGTGAGCAGTAACCTCCGGGTTGTTAAATCCAGTGACCAATGCTCAGTCTTCGTCTTTCTCAGGCTTTCAGGAGTATTTGACTCAGTTGATCATTGTCTTCTTGAAAAGTTCTTTAAAACTTGGCTTCTGGAATTCTACTCTATGGATTCTGCTTCAGTGGCTGTAACTCTTGAGTCTCTCCTGTGCTGGGTCTGCCTTGTCTCCCCCATCTCTGAAAGTTAGTATGTCCCAAGATCCAGTTCTATTCCTCTCATCTATCTATATCCATTCCCTAGGTGTTTTCATCTGATCCCCTGACTTTCAATGCTGTTATATGCTTCTAGATTTCTCTCTTCTGCTTAGACGTCTCCCTGAAATCCAGACTTGTATATCTTAATTGCTGACTTAATATTGTCAGTCAGATGTTTCATAAGCATCTCAAAGTTAAAATATCCAGAACTGAACTCCCAATTTCCTTGCTCTCCATCCCCACACCCATTCCTCCCGTATTCTTCTCTATCTTAGTAAATGGCAGCTTCATCTTTCTAGTTGCTTAAGCCACAGCTTACACACCAATCCAATCCGTCAGTAATACTAGTCTACTCTACCCTCAAAATATGTCCAGAATCTGATACTGCTCACTGCTTCCACCCTGGACCTAGCTACCATTATCTTATGTCTGGATGATTGCAAGAAACCCCTGACTAGCCTTCTTCTCTTTCTCTAGTCCCCTCTATAGTCTTTTGTCAATGAAGCATCCAGAGTGATCCTTTTAAAATACTGGTCAGATCATGTTACTCCCTTGTAGAAAATCCTCCATTGAGTTTTCATCCCATTCAGAGTAAAAGCCAAAGTCTTACAATGGCCTGTAAGGCATACATAATCAGCAGTCCCTTCCTCCCCTCAGCTTCTCTAACCTCATCCCTGTACTTTTCTTCTTGTTCACTCTTGCTTCAGCCACACTGGCTTCCTCACCATTCCCTGGAACTTGCCAGCATGCTCCTGCCTCAGGGTATTTACATTTGTCCTTTCTAGAATGCTCTTCCCTCAGATATCTGTTTCACTTCTTCAGCGCCCTCCTCAGATGTCACCTTATCCACATCAGTGAGGCCATCTCTGATGATGCTGTATTAAATGGCACTCCTCCCCCATGCTTTCTATCCCCACGTCGTTCGTCACCACATCATTTATCATCTGACACATAAAATTTATGTTTTTATTTTTGCTTTTTATCTATCCCTTACCCACCCTCATTCCCTACTGCACTGTAAGCCTTACAAAGTTGGGATCTTGTCTGTCTTATTCTCTGTAGTAGCCCCAGTGCCTAGAACAGTGACATAGTAGGTACTCAGTAAATATTTGTTGAATGAATGGAAGAATTTGGGCTTAGAATTATCAAGACCCTATTAACCTTGATCTAATGGGTGGCTGTGGTAAGAAACTAAGCAATTGTGAAAACTGAGAAAAACATTTTAGTATTTAAGATATTTTAGGTAGTTCTAGTTATTTCTTCTCTTGAGAACAGATACAAATAGTATATGATCTAGGGGAGTAAGGGGCCAAGTTTGTTAGGAATTAAAGAAACTGGAGAGTAAAAGGCATTCTAGCAAAATGAAGGATTGGCTATTATAAATCACTTGTCATGCTGGACTTTCACTTAAATTCATTTAGCAAATAGTTGAATAAATAATAATACATTATTGGTTACTTTCTGTGACTGTGTGTGTGTGTATCAGGCGGGTTTATTAGAGTCGATCTTAGTCTATTATTGCTATTATGCTATATTGCTATATGGTATATTGCAATATGCTATTATTGCTATACCATTATGACTATATATTAGAATCTCTTTTTTTTTCCAATCAAATTTTCTCACTATTCTTTTATCATTCTTCACTCTTCTGTTATGGATGAAAGCCCAAAAATAGCCAATTCTCAATAGTGTATGGATGTCACAGAATAAGAAATAGCTTCCCATAAAATTATGGTGTCTTTTTTCCTTTTCATATCTTAATAATTAGACATTTTTAAAATATAGGTTTTACTTATGCAGCTTACATTTCATTACCTTTTTATTTCTTTATTTCCTTAGATTATAATTAACTTTTTTGCTTTCTTTATGTGACTCCATTAAATCCCACATGTCAGTCAATTCCTTGTAGTTAGAACTCTCTTGTTCAGCAGAGTGGATTTTTTGCCTCAGCTTGGATGAGTGGGAGTAAATGCTGACTTCATTCCTTTAGCTCTGCTCAAGGATTTCAGGCATGCTTGTGACCTACTAGCCTGAATTAGGGCTGGTATTGAGTCTTGCAAGCATGGGTTTGGGTTAATAAGGCATATGCCCAGTTCTTGGCTTGGAATTTCACTTGGGAATCTTGTCTCTTCGGGTGAAGATTTCAAGTAAAATGACAAAGATGTACAAATGAGGATAAATTTATCTTATGTTTTGATAATGGAAAAAATCTGTAGCCTCTGACAGTAATTTGCACCTATTTGAAATTACCCTCTAAGAGTGTTGGATATTCTGTGCTCAGTTAAGAATTCTCTCTGTTCACATAATGGCTGTATGATGATCTCATGTTTAATTAGTGTGTTAAACCAAATCAATTTTGACCCTTCGATTTGCTGAAGACCATAGAGCATTTTTGGATACTGCAGTTGAGCAATAGAAGCAGAAAGATTTTATTTCTTGAGGATTGCAACACTAGGTTAGTGTCATAGTCTTATTCAGCAATTATATCAAGTGGTCATTTAGAGGGTGATGAGGAGAGAGTAGGACTGTCTTCTCTGGCTTAAACTTTAAATTTGGTACTTTATGGAAACATCTAGTTTCCCTAAGAGATTATGAGTTTCTCTTCCCCCAAATCATAACAATTAATTTCAAAACTTTTCTTTTCCCCTTAGCTCCGTTGTTATAGCCACAGCATTATTTTTATAAATAGCCTTTGGTATAGAATTTTATTAGCTTTTTAAAAATTTCTAAAATGATTATCTTCACTTCTTCTCTTTTGTCTACCTACTTTGTTATATTTTGCTGTGGCAGCTTGGAATTGAAGCTTTCCATATTCCAGCACTTACTCATCTCAGTGTGTGTTTCTGTCATGACAGTGGCACATATGTGATACGAAGGGCTTATTGCACGTACTCGGGAAATTTGAACCCTTTAAGCCTTTTGTTTATTCATGTGAAAGGGACACTTTCTCAAATTGTAAATTCCATTGCATTTGTTTTAATAAATTCAATTAAAAATGACTTTTTATACAACGCTATGCAGGTTACTTGTCCTCATTCGTAAGTTGTGCTGATTTAGATGTGCTTCCTATAGGATTGTCCCCTTGCACTGGGGCATTTAGCTGACTGACAAGAGAAAGCCCATGAAAAAGGAGCACTGAAATTTAAGGGAAAGGAATGGAATAGTAAGTTTTTTAAAACAATCTATCTTTAAGATGAGTTTTAGGCAATAGAAACTAGCCTTTCAACAGGCAATTAGGACTGCGTTTTCTCGCAGTTGGAATGACTCCATGTACCCAGACCACATCAACACATTATGTATATGCTTGACTGTTCCTCTTCATGCTTTCTGACCATCGGTCTGTGTCTACTTGAGGATCCCACATTCAGCATTAACTTGGCCCTGGGTCGTCTTGATTGGCGAGGCTGTATTTGTACAATCTGTCTGCCGAGGTGGAACAATAACAGCTGGTATGCAGCTGTACACGTTGTCCTGGGAACTCTTATTTCAGCCAACAGTTACACTAACAAAATTGAAAATGTTTTCAAATAGTTGCTTTCTGTGACTACTGTTTGTGTT
Source organism: Tapirus indicus (assembly GCA_031878705.1). Classification (NCBI taxonomy): domain Eukaryota; kingdom Metazoa; phylum Chordata; class Mammalia; order Perissodactyla; family Tapiridae; genus Tapirus; species Tapirus indicus. Next base: position 77,371,521 of record CM062922.1, on the reverse strand, counting down.
AACTGTTTGGAGAATCCCATTTGGTAATCTAGATGTCTACCATCTCTAATTGATTTTATGCACTACAACCTTATTAAAGTTCTGTATTCCTAAGATCTAGTCTGACTGTAAGAACAGTCATTTTCGGGTTCTAAGGAGTTCGCATGTGAGAACAATAGTGAGTCAGTGACTCCTAATTTGATACTTTAGAATGAACTAGTTTTCTTCGTGTAATTCAGGCCATGGAAGGGCATTTTGAAGTTTCGTCAAATTCTGTATGGCCATTGTCATGCATTACTTTATGGAATTCTTCTGAGTTGCACATAACAGAGAAGCATTTATGTTCTCCAGCGGTCAGTACTTGAATCCCATTCTAAGACAGGAAGGGTTTCTTCCCTACTCAGAGAGATTAGAAATACTTCACCATGTAGGAGGCTTAAGCAAAATTCCTTGGCTTGGCCCTGCACAAACAAAGGCTCGATTCTCATTGTTCAGGCGGCCCCCCTCCCCTTCTTTCATTCTCTCAGCCAGCATGAACCGTAGGATTCAGAGTGGGAAGTATTAGTTAATTTTGTGTGCTTCATTCAAAACATCTGCACTTGAGTCTTGTTTATGGAAGGAATGTGGTGGGGGCAGGGGGGAGGCAATAGAACATTCAGAAGCTAAATATTTTCTCGACGGTGTGTATACTTCCATGGTTAGTTGTCTTGTGCATGAACGTGAGGTGAGGGGTGGAAGATGTTCTGGTTGTATCATTGCTGGAATACTTTCCAGACGTGTACTTACTGATTTTCTTAATTGTTAGGCTCAGCCTTTTTACCTTAAAGTCATACTGTCTACTTTTGCATGCTCCCACAGTGTGAAGAAAGTATAGTAGCTGTCATTGGACTGGAAATCAGGAGACCTGGTCCTGTTTTCTCTTCATCTACCATTTAACTAGATCTTCTTACTTTGTCAACTGTGAAATGAGTAGGATGGACAGATAAAGAGTAGGGAAGTCTGTTGAGAGAGAGAGAGAGCAAGTACATGGTAGGTCTCAATTGTAGCTGTTTAATGGAATAAAAGCTAGCTCCTTAGTTATCCACTTCTTGATTATCCATGGTTACAGGTAATTCCGGATAGCACAGATAACTCAAGCCTTGACTCTTCCACTCCATTTTCTGTATTTGCTTCCTTTTTTTTTTTTTTTTTTTTTTGGTGGGGAAGACCAGCCCTGAGCTAACATCTGTTGCCAATCTTCCCCTTTTTGCTGAGGAAGACTGGCCCTGAGCTAACATCCATGCCATCTTCCTCCACTTTATATGGGATGCCGCCACAGCATGGCTGACAGGCAGTGCGCGTCCGCGGGCGCCTGGGATCCGAACCCGCGAACCCCGGGCTGCCAAGCGCGGACTAAACCGCTGCGCCACCAGGTGGCCCCTGCTTCCTTATTTATTCAGATTAGATTTCAAATTCCTTGAGGTAGCTTCAGTTCCCTTGTCTTTTTGTCCTTTCATTGCATCTGGAAAGGGGATGCTAATTGCTGCTGTAGAAAATCACCTCCACAAAGATGTGCCTACAAAGTCATGCCCTCCCACCCTCTTCTCAGCAGCCTTGTCTCTGCCCAGCAAGCCTTCTTTTTCTCTAGTCAACTGCCTCTGCTAGTCTTTACAGTGGCTCTTAAGAAGTTTCTACACTCTCTTCAAATATTCCCCACCAAACATTCCGCACTGGCTTTGCTCCCAACCCCTTAGCAGGTACTCTTTGATTTTACTGCACAGAAAAAATAAAGTCAACAGTTAGAACTCTTTCAACTTCCATCACTTAAAACCTACAGAGTCACTTGCATTTGCACCCAGATAGAAAGCAAGGATGCAGGTTACCTCTTGTATGGAGCTAGTCCTTTCAGCAGCACTGAATCACATTCTTGTTCCCCAGCCTTGTTTCCACATTCAGTCTTTCTCTCTCTGTTGACTCAAGCACAACAGCATGTAGTACAACCTTGTATCTCCTATCTAAAAAACAAGAAAGAGACAAATCTTCCCTTGACCTTATATCCCCTCCAACTATCTTCTCCTCCTTGTCCTCCACTTTAGCCAGATGTTATAACAGGTTGACTACACTCCTTGTGTCTACTTTCCCATCTCCTATCTGCCATTCATCGTCAATTCCAACCCATCATGATCCTTGCTCATGGGACCGCTCTCACTAAACACAGCAATGACCTCTTTGTGGCTTAAAGCCAATGGGCACTTCTTAGTCATTATCTTACTTGACTCTCTTTGCAGATTTTAACACCGTTGATTATTTCCTCCTTAAAACCTTCTTGACTTCCATGACATTTGTACTCTTTTATTTGCTCTCTTCCTTCTAGCCTTCACAGTCTCCTCTATTGTCTCATCTTCTTTCTCTCTCTGCTTTAAATGTTGATGATCCTCAGGATGATCTCAAAAGTCATCTCTCTTCTCACTCAACACACTTGCTTCATTGGTCTCAACCATACCCAAATCATTATCCATCTACATGCTAATGAATCCCATATCTAGATATCTAACTCAGACGTCTCTCTTGGGCTTTCAGACCACTCACATATAACACCCTACTAGACATTTCCTCTTGTCTAGCTGACCCGCAGACACCTCAAAACTAGTATATCTACAACTGAACTCATCTCCCCATCCTGCCCTCTGCCCCTGCTTCCAATCCTGCTTAACCTCCTCTGTTCTCTATTTCAGTGGGTGGTGCTAATCTCCATTTGGTTGTTTTTAAACTAGAAAACTGAATGCTATTTTTAATCCTTCCACCTTATGGAATTAGTAAAAGAAGCTTTGACAATGAAACAGAATGTCAACATGGTAAAAGTAGAGGAGGCTTTCAAAAGTGGCTCCAGCTCCCCATCACCCTCTATCAGTTACTAAGTTACTATTGATATCTGCTTCCTACATCTCTCTCAGATCCATTCATTTCTCTCCATTCCAGCTGTCCCTATTCTTAATTCAGCTGTCATCTCTCCAGGATTTCTGCCACATCTTCTTAACTATTCTCCCCACCTTTAGTCCTGTCCCTTCCAACCTAATCTCCACACAGTAGCCAGAGTGATCTTTCTGAAAATCAAATCTGATCATGTATTTCCTGACATAAATCCTTCAATGGCTTGCCATTGCCCTTAAGTTGAAGTTGCTCTTTAACATGGCCTTAGGCCTGGCATTCTGTACTTGCTAGTTAGCTCACCTTCAGCCACTACCTTCAATACTAGCTATACTACACAAGTCTAATTCCTGCAGTGGTCACTCCTCTGTGTCCTCCAAGCTTTCACACATGCTATTTTATCTGCCTGGACAACTGATCCCTGTTTGCTTAGCTAATTCCTCAGCATTCCTCAGGTCTTGGATTTACATGTCACTTCCTTTAGAAAACGTTTTGTGACCTCTCAAATCCAGGTTAGGTGACTTTCCTCCATGTTCCCAAAACATTATGCACTTCCCCTGTAATAGCATTCGTCACATGGAATTGCAGTGGCCTGTATCCCCTACTGGATTAACTGTAGCTCCAAGGGCATGCACGTGGCTGTCTTGTTGTGTGGAATGTGTGAGCCTCCTTTACAGACTGCCACAGAGCCCTTTTTCTCTTCCAACTGTGGCTGTAGGTTAGAATGAGAAAGGCAGCTCTGAAAACGAGGCTCGATGAGGTAAGGCCAGCACTAGCAAACTAGGCTGCTTTGAAGTTTAATGCTAGCAAAGTTGCTTTCTGGATGTTCTGCCACCCATTGCCCTGTGTCTATGGCAGCAGCGAGAGTGACCACATATGCCTGTTTCCTTCAGAGTGTGGCTTTGTGGTGCAGATGTTGGTCTGGAACACAGGATACCCTGACCCATTTTACCTTCTCTCCTTTGATCTAGTCTCCTGCAGGTTGGGTTGCTAAAGAACAATGAGATGTGAGAAATGTAGACAGAGTAGAAAAGCAAGGGTAATCTATAATCCACAGATTGGTGAGTAAGCCTTTGAATATCCCAAGCCACCTACTCCTGAGTAAAACTAAATTGTTTTACCATTCTGGAATGTCTTAGATAGTCTCTGGAATGCCATAGATACTGTATTATAACCTCGCCCTCATTCAAAGGTGATGTCTTGACATTTTTGACACAGTAAAGAGATACAGGTTAAATTTGCATTCTTTTAACAGGAGGGTTGTAAACCATATTTTCGTGACCTGTGTCCAGGCAAAATGTTCTGCGTCCTAGGTAGAAAATCCGGATTTGTATAATATTCTTTGGCAACTGTACCAGGTAGTACCTGGTACAATCAGGCACTTATATGTGAACATATCCAGGATCCTAGTTCAGGAATTTTCTTCTAAATCCTATTATCATATTGCCTTATATTTGTATAGAGTTTTACCGTTAATCAAGTATATGCAAGATCTTAGTATGACTTTCCAACAACTCTAAGGCAGGAGGCTCAGGGATTATCAGCCTCATTTTTGCAGAGGGGAAAATGGCGCAGCAGAAATCACACAGGTAGTGATTGAAGGAGCCAGGACCTGACCTCAGGTCTCCCAATGCCCAGTCCTGTGTTCTTTCTATCATGCCACGCGCCTTTGTGTTCATAGTGTGTACGTGTTCATTTAAAGTATATGGGGGACAGTTAATTAAATCTGTCTTTTAAGATCTGGACCAGTTGAGAAATAGAGTCAGATCAGTAGAATAGTGCTGATCATATTCTTTCTGCATCAGGAAGTAATATTACAGTTAATAAAGAATGAGTTTTTAAAGATCTTGAAAGTGCCCAGAAGACCCATTTAGAAGGTCAGCAAATATTTTCTTTTCTATCTTCTAATTAAGTTTTTACTGAAGCACCAGCATTAAGAATAAATGCACCTTTTAATTGAATTTTATTTTTGTTTAATAGTCTAAGTACAGTACTGATATATGCTCCCATTTTTCATGGCAAACAAAATTTCAACAATGCACATGATAAACAGGCTTTTATGAGCCAACTTATGAACCCAACTATAACTTGTCATTTCTGTGGGAAAACGCACATTGTTTCCAGGTTTAGAATAGCCTACTGGACACAGCCAATGTATTGGGTGTTCTGGAACCTGCCTAGTCTAGTGTGCACAGGGTGGTTTGTGTCCTCTTTCTTTGTCAAGTTCCAAAGCAAACTGGGAATAGAGGGTATTTTTTTTGCTATATACATATGACTTATGACTTTTGATGTGTTCGTCCCATAGGAAAAGCTTTTGATATCACATATGTGCGCCTCAAGTTCCACACCAGCCGCCCGGAGAGCTTTGCCATTTACAAGCGCACGCGGGAAGATGGGCCCTGGATTCCTTACCAGTACTACAGCGGCTCCTGCGAGAACACCTACTCGAAGGCAAACCGCGGCTTCATCAGGACGGGAGGGGATGAGCAGCAGGCCTTGTGCACGGATGAATTCAGTGACATTTCCCCTCTCACTGGGGGCAACGTAGCCTTTTCAACCCTTGAAGGAAGACCCAGTGCCTACAACTTTGACAATAGCCCTGTGCTGCAGGTAGGCATCCAGAGGTTGGCTTTGGAGCCAGTTAGTTCTGTGTACAGGATGCAGGAAGATTATTGTAGAGGGGGCCTGTGGTCCCACTGCTGAGGTAAGGGGTAGGAGTAGAGTCTGCCCCAGCAAAATAGACAGCTGGATTCTATTCTGCTCTCCTCTGTACTCTTAATAAGTGAAGGAAGTAGTGTCGTTCCTGCTGCCCAGTTGATGTGTGCTCTTATGCTCTCATGCACTTGCAGATGTATCCTGGGATGTAAACTTTACAAATTTTTTAAAAAGTTGAACCATTTTAACTTTAATGTCTATACTTAAGGTGGAAACGTTTTGCTTTTGACCTTTTGAAGAGAGTATTTGAACTAATCTATCCAGTTTTCACGCATCCTTTCTTACTTCGTCTTTGATTTGATGAAATAAAAATTATTTTTTAAAATTAGCAATGGAGAGGGGCCAGCCCCGTGGTGTAGTGGTTAAGTTCACGTGCTCCGCTTCCGCAGCCCGGGGTTTCACAGGTTTGGATCCCGGGCACAGACCAACGCACCGCTTGTCAAGCCATGCTGTGGTGGCGTCCCGTATAAAGTAGAGGAAGATGGGCACAGATGTTAGCCCAGGGCCAGTCTTCCTCAGCAAAAAAGAAGAGGATTAGCAACGGATGTTAGGTCAGGGCTAGTCTTCCTCACACACACACACAAAAAAAATTAGCAAGGGAGAACAATTAAAGCAAGATGTTTAAGAACGCTGCCTTCCTGCATTATTGTGCAAGGAAATTTTGATTGGGTTTGTCTGGCATCATTGTCAATCATTATGAAAATTCTTCATCACCTCAAAGCACTGGCGTTTGTAACAGGATATAAATTTATATAAATTAGTACCCCTAGTGTAGTGCTTAAGCATTGTAATAGAAACTTTCCCCTATTTAACAATAGAAGGAATTAAAGATTTCTTTTTTCTTATGAATTCTGGGTGCATGTTCCTTATACACCATAGTATGGAATCTTTCTGTGTTGCTTAGATTTCTGTGAACTTTTCTCATGTTCTGACTGTTTGATTATGGAGAGACTGGTGAGCCTCATGCTATATTCAGCACCTTCACACAGAATTGAGGTGCTTCTGTCGTCTGGCTGAAATTAACTTCTAAATGGGGGCAGCCTGTGTTAATTGACTGAGACAAGAAATACTCAGTGTGGGTTTGCAAATGCTGTGTACATTTTATGAGAAGCTGTTGTGATTTCTTAGTAGGGAATCCCCCAGTTTTTCTGGGATTTGTGCTTTTGTGTCTTCTCATTCTTTCTCTCTGGAATTTATTATGTTCAAGGACTCTTTTTCTAATTTGGTTGTATGGTTTTGGACAGTGGCAGAAGATGTGAGTATATTTCTCTGTGGATCCAATTCTTCCCTTTTGTTGTACTTCTGTAGGTTGCTAGGAGATCATAAATCTTGATCTTGGTAAACTCTGAGGTTATGGTGAACAATGAATATGTTTGTAAAGGCCTTTCAGAAAAGTATTTCTTGTGTTGGCAATAAGATGTGCTCAAAATAAATGGTAGAAAGAACAGCTGACTTTGATAAATGAAAAAGCAGGAGACTGAATGCCTAGGAGAGAAGTGGTCTACAAATATTCTTTAAGTTGATCAACTGGCAAACATTTGCTAGCTTTGTTTCTTCCTACACCAACTATTGTATTTTACTGTCCTAGAGAGGCAACTGTATAGTCAGTTGGAAAAAGCAGTGAGGTAATGTTGTGACTGTGTTTTTCTGGCATTTTGCTAACCGTATGCCTTGTCAGCCTGTCTTGAAGCAGTTCCCCCAGCTATAGGCATTCTGATGTTTGTTACTTTTTGTGCTGTAGGAACTTCTTAGACTAAATGTGATGAAAATGCTATGGGCATCTGCAATAGATTTGGTCAGTTGTTAGCATTATGCAAAAACACTAATTATGTGTGTCTGGATATAAGAGCTCTGGCTCTGATATCCAGTTGCCAAGGAGGTTTAACTGCTTTGACTTTTAGCTGATCTGACAATGAAGAGAGAGAAAGTCAGCCTCTCACCTCATTGCTCCCTATGTGTCTGTCCAGATTCTGTGATCTCCTAGATGGGAGATGAAACCCTTCCTGGTTTCATTGTACATGAATATTTTAAGCATGTATTGATTTATAATAATAGTTAGCATTTATTACAGCACTTACTATAATGTGCCATAATGTGCCAAGAATTGTTCTAAGCCCTTTAGATCTATTAGATAAATTAACACATTTAACCTTCACAGTAACTCATAAGGTACTTTTATTATCTCCATTTTACAGATGAGGAGTCAGAGGCCCAGAAAGGATAAAATAACTTGCCCCAAATCACAGTTGCAAGTGGCAGAACTGGGATTCAAAACCTAGAAAGTCTAACTCCAGAGTCTGTTCTTTTTAAGGTGCCCATTGTGAAAAAAAAAGGCTTAGATTCAGCCCTTGAGAAGCTTTTGTTCTAGGAGAACTGTGATGAAAATGAAGTCTGTAGAAGATATAATAAGCATTAAACACAGAGATATGTTTAGCTATTTACATTATAGACGACTCAAAGATTCCTAACATTGTGACCATGAGTGGGAGTTGTTATTGGAGTTCCAAGTTTGGATACGGTGAAATCATCATCTCTTCTCCCTTCTAATTATACTTGGAGGCTTCAAGGAGATTAGCTTTTATGAGCTCTCTATGATGTTGTTCTATATGCCAGGTGTTTGGCATGATTTAAGCAGTGTTTCTTAATCAGGGGTGTGCCTCCCATCCCATGAGGAGGCTTCAGAAAACATAGATGCCTGCAGCTTTGCACTTGCTTCTCTTATGTCTCAGTAGGTGATTCTGATTTGCAGTCCTAGGAGAGGACTTAAAGTGGAAATGGTGTCTTTGGGTGGTTATATGTAATACACCACTCCAAAACTTAATAATTTTAAACAACCGTGATTTATTATTTCTTATGATTCTGCGTTGGCCTGGGCTCACTCTCTGCCAGGTCAGCTGGGACCTGGGTTTCTCTCCCAGTGGTCCTTACCTCCTCAAGGAGACTAGACTAGACTTCTTCATGTAATGGTGGAAATATTCTAAGAGGGAAAGTCCTAGTGCACAAGTGCTTATCAGTTCTCGGCTTGTGTCACATTTGTTGATGTCCCCTGGGCCAAAGCACGTCACACGCCCAAGCCTAGAATCAGTGTGGAAAGGGACTCCACAGGGTGTGGACACTGGCAGACATGATTCATTGAGATTGTTATTATAGCAATCTACTACAGATGTAAACATCTGTCTAAAATTAGCTCAGTGAAAGGGCATTTATTATAAAGGCTTAGGTCTCATAAAACCTAGGGAAAAACAACCTTCATTGTGCTCTGCCATTATGGTACACTTGCCAACTTGATCAGTTGTGATTTCTTCAAATTCGTTCATTTGTCAGCAGATGTTATTTGAGCACCTGTTGTATGCTAAGCAATAGGGAAATTGCGACAAACAAAACGAAAAATTCCTGCCCTTGTAAGGCTTACAATCTGGCGGTGGTGGTGGAAACAGACAATATAAATAGAACAGGGAAGGAAAATAGGGAGTTGGGACAGGGGGAAGCAATTTTAGATAAGGTGGCCAGGGAAGGCATCACAGAGAAGTGACATTGTGGGAAGGGTCAGGACAAACAGACTGCATCTGATTGGTCCAGGCCAGTGTGGTGATTTCTTACTTTGTACTTGGATGTCTCTCCCAGATCTGTCAGTATGAGTTGGGTTTGGAGGGAGAGAGAGATGGTATAAAATGGCCAGGAGGAGGCAATGACCAGCATATCTAGTACAAGTGTGGTGCTACACGTGCTGTCTGCTGGTATCTCTGACTGGATTTGGGGTGTGTATACAGACTGGAGAGAAGGGATGTGTATATTGAGTACCGCATTTAAAAGTATATTTCATTTAAGCCTCTTTAACAGGCTTTGAAGAAACTAGTATTATTCCTGCATTTTTGGAACTCTGAGTGGTAAAGAAATGACTTAGATCAAAGAAGGGAAGAGTCAAGAAAGAGAAAAACATTAGGAAATTAAAGGAGTCATGAGTATTATAATGGATTTAATGCTAGAAGAGGACATTAGTTAAATGATACGTTAACTGTTTAGAAAATTTTGTCACATTTATGTCTTCATCTTCAATCCCTCTACCTGTCTTTTCTGTTTTTGTTTTTGTTTTCTGACAGGAATGGGTAACTGCCACTGATATCAGAGTAACTCTCAATCGCCTGAACACTTTTGGAGACGAAGTATTTAACGACCCCAAAGTCCTCAAGTCGTATTATTATGCAATCTCTGATTTTGCTGTAGGTGGTAGGTAAGTAAACTGTTAGATCAACCCTGAAAATGATTGAGCTTTGGTTTAGAAATGAGTGTAGCAACTTGTTTACAACTATTTTAATAATGTTGTTAGATCTTCTCATTATCCTGGAAACAACGTAATTAGGTTTTCTAAAATCTTGTTAAATCAACACACTTAGTGAATTATTGAGCGTGTAAGTGCAAAGCTCCATGATAGGCACTATGAAGATACTGAGGAAGTGTAAGACTGACCTTCGCCTATTGAGAAGGACCTGACCTTCTAGGATCCTATAAATGAATGGGGCAGGAGATGTATGAATATGTGAAACATTAAATACTAGTACAGTCACAGGTTTTAGGTAAAAAGATCAAGCAGCACTAGAAAAGATGCCGTATGTCAGAGAACAATATGGGACTGTCAGGCTAGAGAAGCAAACGGGATCTGAGCCAGGTCTTGAAGAATGGGTAGGATTTGGGTGAGTAGGGAGGAGGTCTGGGTTGGGTGCAGGAGAAGGGGCATGTTGTGAACAAAAGTTTAGACTTGGGAGAGTATAAACTTACTTGACCTAAAGAAAATCTTTTATATGAATTTGTAGAGTTGTAAACCAGAGAGATAGTTTGGTGGCCAGAAACCTTAGGCAGCAGGCTGAGAATCTTGGACTTACTTCCCCTGTATTAGACTGTGAGGTCTCAAGAGCAGAAACATTATTTTTGTATGCAGTGTTCCTGGTATGGAATTGATGCTCAGTGAAAATTGATGGAAACTATAACCAATAAGAAATTATGTACTTTTTTGGAGTAGGGCTATGATATCAAAACAATGGATTAAGAAGATTAATATGTAGGCAGGGTGAAAGAGTATGATTGAGAGAATTTCTATTCCTGTTATGATGCTGTGTTCTAGGTATTGGACAACAAATGCCTGACATTAGAGTGGTAACAGCAGAATGGAAAGCAACATAGAGGTGCATTTTATTATGAAGGAAGAATTATCAAGACTTTAGTCAAAGATGATTTTGAGGTTTAGTGATCAGGAGAATGGTAGTACCATTAATGATAAATGAAGAAGGTGAGCTAATTTGGGGAGATAATGGGTTTAGTTGTAGACATAAAAGGTAATGAGGAACATCTAAATTTGTGCAGCAGTCAAGGAGAGGAGCTTGGGAGAAAGATGAGAGAGCTGGAGATAAAAGTTTGGGACTCATCCTAGTATACTGTAGATGTTTCAGAAGTGTTTGGGTGTAGTGTTAAGTGGTAGTTGAAGCTGTGGAACTGATTGCTATCTTTAAGGAAGCAAGTGAGGGAAATGTCAGTGCACCAGAGTGCAGGTTAGTATTCATGGGGATTTCCATGAGTCTGTAGTTTATGATTATACCTGCATCTAAGGGATCCTTCAGGGATTCTTGCCCCAAAGAACCTGAGGGAATATCAGGCTACCAGAAATCCATATGGTGGTGAGGTATCTAATGTCTGTCAGTACCTTCAGATCGAAATACTGAATATTGCTGACATAATTATTGACTTGTTATGTATCCGCATGATCCTAGGCACATAAATAAAGCAACTTCTTGATCCTCCCAATAACCCTATGAAATAGACATTATTATCACCCCTATTTTAAAGGTAAGGCACAGAGGTTAAGTTACATGAGTAAGTCACAGGGCAGGGTTTCAAACGCAGGCAGCTTGGCTTCAGAGTCTATGCTCTTCTTGACCACTACACTTGGCTACCTCTGGACACACACATTTGACTTCAGGAAGTGATCCTACAGATGTCCTCAAAAATTGTTAGAGACTTTCTTCTCATGTTTGGTTAATGCCCCGTCTCCTGTTAAGATATCTTTTTTTTTTTTTCACTTGTTTAATTTGTCTTCATACCTGAAAACTCAAACAGCCATTACTTAATCTTGCTTGGTTCCTCAGCTTACAGTTTTGAATGTTAAAACTCAGAAACATTCTGAGGTTGTTTTTAGTTCTCTCTGTGCATCACTTTTCTGCAGCCATTTCTGGGACTTTGTTTCATATTTTTGAGTGTCTCTTCTCTTCCCAGGTGTAAATGTAATGGACATGCAAGCGAGTGTGTGAAGAATGAATTTGACAAGCTGGTGTGTAATTGCAAACATAATACTTATGGAGTAGACTGTGAAAAGTGTCTTCCTTTCTTCAATGACCGGCCGTGGAGGAGGGCAACCGCCGAGAGTGCCAGTGAATGCCTGCGTGAGTGTCCTTGGCATCAGTCTGTTAAACTGTCTTGAGGATTTCCAGAGGTGGAAGAAGGAATGGGTGACTTCTTTTTATTCCTCCTTTGAAAGGCAAATTCTGAAAGGCAGTGCTGCTTCCATAATTTGAGAATATAGAAAAGTAAACTGTATGCATGTCAGAGGAAAGATCATAGGTGAGGGCAGTTGGCTGTAGATGTAAACTGTGCTGGGTTTGTGTTTCCTTTATGAACACACGTACCGGAGTGGGAGCAGCATCCTCCAGGTTTGGAACTTCACTTAGATCCAAATACTGGGCCAATGTAGCCTACTCCAAAACATAGTTTTTCTAGTCTCGTCTTTGTTGCCCTTTAAAATAGTCTTCTTCCTGCCAACGCTCATTTACTCAAGCAGCCAAGGTCATTGATTAACATAGGTTATGTATGCTGAGTTCTAGACTAAGTCTGTCATTCAAAAGATTATTTCTCAAAATTATTTTTCCTTTATCTCACTAAAGAGCACAATGGGGAGAATTTTCCCACTCCCTCCATGCAGAGGTGGGTGGCTTTGGGAGGAAGAGTAGATCCTAGTATTCCTAGGAAAGGGTAAAATGAAAAAGATTACACATTGTTCTTCCCTTCATAATGGCTTGGTATATTTTGAACAGACAGAGAAAGGAATCTCAGGAGAAAGGAACCATGAAAGCATGTAATCATGATTCCCCAAGGGCTTAAAAATAAGAAACTTTCAAAGGAGCTATAATTTTATTATGTCCTTATAAATATTTCTTATCATACTCTTGGGAATAACGGGAATAAGAAAGAAGACACTCTGAACTTGCAGGAATTATTGGCAGAAATCTTGAGAAAGGACCAATATCTTGACTCATGACTATTTTTGTTAGCTGCCTGGAGCAGATTTTCTTATTCATCTTTTCTTTCCCTCAACAAATCTCAGATTTGCAGATAAATTTTACCGCCTCCTCTTGCATTCCTTAGCACTTGCTTGAGCTTTTTAAATTTTTACCAAACTGTAATATCCAGTGTTAGAAGCTACATGATAATGGTTGGTAAAAGAAAGAATGAAATACTTCTAAGATGTGACATCTAAATAAATGTACACATGTGATTGAAAAGTATTCTGCTTAATGATGTGGTCATATTTTGAGTCTATCCAGGAACATTATGAGAAAAACAAGTACAACATATTGCCATCTTACCATTAGCAAATAAACTGAATCCTATAGCTGAAGGACTTTGATGAGAAACTAAATTAATTTACTTTCTTCCTTGGTCCCTTCACAACTGTGACCCCTTGAAGAGTGAAGTTTCTGGAGGTTGTGACAATACTACAGTATTATCAGGATGCTGGGGTCAGGGAAGAGAAAATTACAGCTGCCTTCTCTCTTACTAGCTGATGATGAGGGAGACATAGCATCTATTTTAGCTGTGGATTAGGGCAGTGTAGACATGGAAATTGTTCTGCTTCATAGTCTCAGCACCAGGATGGGCTGCATTGACTGCTGGATACTCTAGGGAGGCTTAAGGAAAGAGAAATAAATAAATAGCTAATGAAGAAGGGAAAGGGAGCTATGAAAGTTACTTAACACAACTCTAATTTTTAGTGCCAGTAATTCAAGATTCTAAAAAGTTTTCAAGCATAATGCTATAAAAGAACTGATTGTAAAGGAATGGAGGGGAAAAAAAGAGAAAATACATATATTCAAAAATTTTTTTAAACAACTTCCTACTCTATCTGAAATCAAATAAAACTTTATTTGTATTTAGTGCTCAAGATACTGCCTCTACTTTGGGTAGAATCAATAATTCTGAGAAAATCATCTTAATTTAAATATAATAAAGAATTTCTATGACTATAGATGCTTGTTCTTAAAATATAGTTGTGCCCTGTAGGGAATATAGTTCCTTAACAGCTGACCCAGTGGCATCGTGGCTCTCCAGTAGATGGATGTATCTGGTGGACTAGATTTCCCTTCAATTCTGCTTCCCTCCACAGAGGCACTAATTTTAACCCACATGTCTCAGGTTACCCCCATCTGGATATGCAAGTAATCTGGCACTTTGCAAGTTGGTGTCTTAATGTATTTGAATCGTGTAAGGCCTGAAAAATTAAGGTAAATTGAAGCCTGCATATAAATCGGCACCTTGTGCTTGCAGTTGGTATTAGAATGAAGGATAAAGATTCAGAAAAATTATTTGACTTGGCTTTTACTTGTATATGAACAATTACCTCAAGATTGCTTTCACAGTATAGGAATTCCTTGTATTTTATGATGATGCTATTTTTGATAAGGATGAACATTTCTTCGTAAGCTGATACCTGGCTATCTAAACTATTGACATACTGTTTTTTTTTTTAATGAACAATGCATCTGGTAGTCATTCTTATTCTATCATTGCCTATCTGTCACAGAGATGTGGGAAATTATGGTTTGATGTTCTTTGAGTCTTTTAAAATGCTATTTGTAAAGGAACGTGAATCTGACTTAACTCGTATGTTTTGGCCGACAGCCTGTGACTGCAATGGCCGATCACAGGAATGCTACTTTGACCCTGAGCTATACCGGTCCACTGGCCATGGTGGCCACTGTACCAACTGCCAAGATAACACAGATGGCGCCAACTGTGAGAGGTGCCGGGAGAATTTCTTCCGCCTTGGGAACAATGAAGCCTGCTCTCCATGCCACTGTAGTCCTGTTGGTAAGTGACAGGCGGTGTCTCCTTCAGCCTGATGAGTTGAAAAACAAGATAAGCATTCCCTGTACCCCCAGAAAATGAAGGTTTGTTTCCTAGGCATTTGCACAGGTTAAGTATGGAAGGGTGTATGTTATTGTAACATGTAAATGATTCAGGATCTGCCTCTGCCTCCCACCTCCAATCTCTTTAACCAAGTTGAACTTGCAGATGATTTTCTAGTGTGTATACAAGTGTGGAGTTGGCCTGAGTAATGGTTTTGTAAATAATTAGCAATAAGATCATAGAGACCATTTGAACTTTGACTGTAAAATCTTAGCTGCTTCATGAGTTCTTCCTTGTTAATGATTTTGTTTAGTCTAGCCTCCTTAGAGGGCTGAACTTTTTCATCATGTCGGACTGTGTTCAGAGACGCAAAATGCTCTTCCAAGAGCTTGACCTGTTTTTTTGTTGTTCGTGCCTGTGTATACTTAAATTCCAGACATGGGCCTTATAGAGCCTGTGCTTGCCCGCAGAGAAGTGACTGGCCTTGTGTGCTGCAGAGTGACTTGTTAGTGTTCTTTTACCATTGATGAGTAGGGGTGTGTATCTGGAAAGTTAAAATGTCATGGCTTAAAAGAGAGATATTCTGATTTAAACAGAGAGAATTCTGATTTAAAATTTGATCTTTATTCTCTCTGTAACCATCTAGAGATTACTTATGGGTTTTCAGGCATTGTTTTAGTTACCCATTTTCTTTCTTTGACACATTAATTTTACTTACATATCTGGTGGTTGACAAGCTCTTTAAATTTTAGGTTCTCTCAGCACACAGTGTGACAGCTATGGCAGGTGTAGCTGTAAGCCAGGAGTGATGGGTGACAAATGTGACCGTTGTCAGCCTGGATTCCATTCTCTCACTGAGGCAGGATGCAGGTAAGATGTTTTCAAAACCAGGAAAAGGGGACGGAATTTAAATTTAGTCTATTCATGATAATAGATCTTGTGGCTTATCTGCAGCAGTAACATTTTCATGATGATTTTCAACAAGATTCAAAACTTTAACTGTAATGATGATCCAGGATTGGTTTGTCAGAGATTAAGCAGAGTTTTAAATATCTAAATGTGATGGGTAACTTTGATTGGAACAAAATCCAAATATAAAAATGACTTTAGGAGTCCTTTTGCTTTATTATGTATTCCTTTGAAAAAATCTCTTAACAAGTAAAACAAAAGGTTGACTTTAAAACTTGAATTTTTTTCCTCCTTTCTCTTCTCTCATTGTTTTATCTGTTTTCCATCCATTAGGCCATGCTCTTGTAATCCTTCTGGCAGCATAGATGAATGTAATGTTGAAACAGGAAGATGTGTTTGCAAAGACAATGTTGAAGGCTTCAATTGTGAGAGGTAGCGCATTCTTTCTCCAGCTGTATTGTGTTTTCTCTGTTATCCTATTTCAAGTACAAAAAATACCTGATTGTATCTTTATCTTTTCCAGATGCAAACCGGGATTTTTTAATCTGGAATCACCTAATCTCAGGGGTTGCACACCCTGCTTCTGCTTTGGGCATTCTTCTGTCTGTACAAATGCCATCGGCTACAGTGTTTATTCTATAACCTCTACCTTTCAGATTGGTAATTTAGACCTTTCCTTTTCTCTCCTAGAATTGTAAGATTAGACTTTAAATATTTTAAAAAAATCAACTCTTTGAGAATTTTTTGATGGTGGCATCACTTCATGTTTTTTAATGTACATGATTTTTCTTGTTTGGCTTTTTAATTTAATGAAAACATACACATGGTTTTAGAATTTACCGTAGTATAAATGTTACATAAAATAAGGCAAAACATAGCTTGAGGAATATAGTGTATCTAAGTACTGTTGTAGGATCCATTTATTTAAAAACTTTTATTGATGATAAACTTTAAATAAAACTTTTAAATAAAACTTAAATAAACTTTTATTTATTATTATGACTTTTATTTTCTATATATGTTTGTGGAATATGGAGGACCTGAATTCAGGATGTTTACAATGTAACTGCATTTGTGTTTACATTCTTTGCTTGCAGATGAGGATGGGTGGCATGCAGAACAAAGGGACGGCTCTGAAGCATCACTGGAGTGGTCCTCTGAGAGGCAAGACATCGCCGTCATCTCAGATAGCTACTTTCCTAGGTACTTCATTGCTCCTGGTAAGTGAGGCTAGAAAGTAGTCTGCCTTGATGTGGCCTCCCATTTAGTCTCATTCTTACATTCTTGTACACCATTGTGTCTGCATTCCAGCGAAGTTCTTGGGCAAGCAGGTGTTGAGTTATGGTCAGAACCTCTCCTTCTCCTTTCGAGTGGACAGGCGAGACACTCGCCTCTCTGCAGAAGACCTGGTGCTTGAGGGAGCTGGCCTCAGAGTATCTGTGCCCTTGATCGCTCAGGGCAATTCCTATCCGAGTGAGACCACTGTGAAATACATCTTCAGGTAAGGTGATCTTCTTTGTAAAATCTGACTTGACCAGAATTATAAAAGTGATTTCTTTATCTAAGCTTATCAGGCCTCAGGTTTCTGTTGAAGAAAAACTTCTAGGTTATCAAGATGATTTTGTGAAAGGGAGACTTCTGTTTGTTTACCTATTCTCTTTCCAATTGTACTGGCAAACCAATAGACTCATTTCTGTCTGATTTGGTTAGATTGTCAGAACATTGCATTGTTTGTGGCATAAATGAAGTTAGAAATGCTTTCTCAGCACCCAGAATTGTCCTCACAGAGGTTAATGTGGCCCTTTCTTTCTCTCCAGGCTCCATGAAGCAACAGATTACCCCTGGAGGCCTACTCTTACCCCTTTCGAATTTCAAAAGCTCCTAAACAATTTGACCTCTATCAAGATCCGTGGGACATATAGTGAGAGAAGTAAGTTATGATATAATTTAGGAGAATTGTTTAAGATGATGATTAGGTAGAAGGATCCATAATAATGCAAAAGTTTGTCTCTAAAGTCCTAATGCATAACACTGAGCTTAAAGAAGAGCTATAAAAATACCTCATTATTCATAAATTATGTATAAAAATAATGCATTTTTTAACTACTTTCAAGGACATAGAGAAAATTAGGTAAAATTAGTAAATAGTATTGTTTTATAATGAATAAGCCTATTGAGGTTGCATTAATATAAATAGATTCTTCTAAGAATCCTAAGTATAATTCTACTGGCTCACTTTGCTTAATCTTCATTTCTTTTTGTATATTGCTATGTAATTATCAAGCCCTTTTAACCATTGGCTAAATTATGAAAAATTATAAATTATTGAATGAACATTTGTAATTTTAGATAAACAAAACTGTTTTAAGTATACCTCTAAAATTTTTTTCCTATAAAATTTTTTTTTTGATGAGGACCTTTTTCTGTAGAAAGGTAAAGCTGTTTGGGGGAGTGGAGTCAGGGTGGTGGTGTGGCATTGGGAGTGGCATCAGCAGCTTGAATATGTTGATTTTTGAAATGCCTGCATGAATATCCAGATGAAAATGTCTTTATAAGTAGTTAGAAATATGGGTCTGGGGCTTAGGAAGAAGTTAGGACTGGAGATCTAGAATTGAAAGGTTGTCAGTGTATGGGCAATAATTTTTTTTATATTTTTTTTATTGGTGTCATATAGTGTATAACATTGTGAAATTTCAGTTGTGCATTATTATTTGTCAGTCACCATATATATATATGCCCCTTTATCCCTTATGCTCACCTCGCAATTCCCTACCCCTCTGGTAACCACTCATCTGTTCTCTTTGTCCATGTATTTATCTTCCACATATGAGTGAAATCAGGCAGTGTTTGTCTTTCTCTGTCTGGCTTATCTCACTTAACATAATACCCTCAAGTTCCATCCATGTTGTTGCAAATGGGGTGATTTTGTCTTTTTTTATGATGGAATAGCATTCCATTGTATATATATACCACATCTTCTTTATCCATTCATCAGTCGATGGGCACTTGGGTTGCTTACAAGTCTTGGCTATTGTAAATAATGCTGCAGTGGACATAGGGGTACATAAGTCTCTTTGAATTGTTGATTTCAAGTTCTTTGGATAAATACCCAGTAGTGGTATAGCTGGGTCATATGGTATTCGGATTTTTAATTTTTTGAGAAATCTCCGTACTCTTTTCCATAGTGGCTTCACCAGTTTGCATTCCCACCAACAGTGTATAAGGGTTCCTTTTTCTCCACATCCTCTCCAACATTTGTTGGGTTTTGTCCTGGTAATTATAGCCATTCTAATAGGTGTAAGGTGATATCTTATTGTAGTTTTGATTTGCATTTCCCCAACGATTAGTTATGTTGAACATCTTTTCATGTGCCTGTTGGCCATCTGTATATCTTCTTTGGAAAAATATCTGTTCATATCCTCTCCCCTTTTGTTTTTTTGGTGAGGAAGACCAGCCCTGAGCTAACGTCCGTTGCTAATCCTCCCCTTTTTGCTGAGGAAGACTGGCCCTGGGCTAACATCCGTGCCCATCTTCCTCTACTTTATATGGGACGCCACCACAGCATGGCTGACAAGCAGTTCATCGGCAGGCGCCCTGGATCCGAACCCGCGAACCCCGGGCTGCCAAGAGCGAACTAAACCACTGTGCCACTGGGCCGGCCCCCCTCTGCCCATTTTTTGATTGGGTTATTTGTTTTTTTGAGTTGTGTGAGTTCTTTATATATTTTGGAGATTAATCCCTCGTCAGATATATGATTTGCAAATATTTTCTCCCAGTTGGTGGGTTGTCTTTTCGTTTTGTTCATAGTTTCTTTTGCCTTGCAGAAGCTCTTTAGTCTGATGAAGTCCCATTTATTTTTTCTTTTGTTTCCCTTGGGTAATAATTTTTAAACTTGGAAATATGACCAAAAAAATAGAAAAAGAAAAGAAGATGCAATCCTGGAAACGTAGTTATTTAAGGTCCATGCCTTGAGACTCAAGGGAGAAAAAGAATTTTAAGAAGGAGAAACAATTAATAGACTTACGAAGATAGCACCGTTGGATGTTGGATTGGGTGACTAAGGAATCATTGGTGAGGTTTTTTTTTTAAGAAATGTTGAAACTGAAGTTGGATTGCAGTGCTTTGATAAGTAATATGAAGGTGATGAAGTAAAATAAAGGTTATTCTTTTAAGAAGTTTGGCCATAAGAGATGGACTATAATTCAGGCACAAGGACAAGATTGAAGGAGAAGTACTTTTAGCATGGGGAGACGTAAGGATGTTTAGAGTTGGAAGCACATTAATCAGTGGAGATGTATCTCATGATCTAACCAGGGGAAAAAAAACATAAACATTAAAAGTTAACTAAGTTCAAGGCTGTAACAGAAGAGATGTCCTTCAGCTTTAGGTTGTCAGGTTCTAAGAATTATATAAACAGCAAGTGATATTTCATAGCATAGGGAAATACACTTGAAACATAAGTCTGCAAGAGACAGGAGTGGAATGGATAATAAAGGGGGATATAATGATATAACCAAGGACTGCCTCTTCCCTAGGATGTTCCTGCTGAGGCTATCACATGCACTGTTGGGTTGGATGACCCTTTGGTCTAAGCCAATATAAGGCTTCCTCTACTTTTATTTTTTCTGAAAATGGGAAAGCATTGTGATACATGGCATAATGGCTTTGGAATAATTGCATATTTGTCAAAGTAGCCCTGAGTATTAGAACTTGTTTACTTATTTTTGCTGTTTTATGCAGGGCAAAGAATATAACTGAGTGGTACTTGTTGACAAGTGCTTTCCCTGCTTTCTTATCCTTGACCTCTCTAATCAGTGCCTGCTTTTGTGGCAAAAGAGCAAAACCGTTGCTTAATGGCTGCAGACTTAAACTCTTCTTGTCCTTCACATTCTTGCCCTTATCTCTTCTTGCCCCAGGTTGTTGCCCAGTGCTTTTCATTTTTCACATTGGTGTTTGGAAGAACTGTAGAATCCAACAAATCTGGGTGTGTGTCTGTGTGTGTGTTTAAAAATATGCATTTGCTGTACTGCCATTCCAGATACTTAGCATCAGGTACCACGTGATTGTTCCAAATGTGATTTTCTAGTTATCTTCTCCAGTGGTTGATTGTCTCTGGAATTTGGGGTCTAGTTACTCTTTAGCATTATTGACTTTTTGTAAGGTTTTGGAAAACGGAAGCCAGTTCAGTGATTCTCTTTTCCACGTCAAACACAGGTGCTGGATATTTGGATGATGTCACCCTGGCAAGTGCTCGTCCTGGGCCTGGGGTCCCTGCCACTTGGGTGGAGTCCTGCACCTGTCCTGTGGGATACGGAGGACAGTTTTGTGAGATGTGCCTCTCAGGTTACAGAAGGGAAACTCCAAGTCTTGGACCATACAGTCCGTGTGTGCTTTGTACCTGCAATGGACATAGTGAGACCTGTGACCCTGAGACAGGTGAGAAGAAGATTTTGGAGGGCTCCAAGACCTAAGTTCTCTTTAGCAGATGGGTACTCGTTGTCTTATTTGCTTGTACACTTCCCTGTGTTCTCACACCCACTCTCCAAACAGGTGTTTGTAACTGCAGAGACAATACAGCTGGCCCCCACTGTGAGAAGTGTAGTGATGGGTACTATGGAGATTCAACAGTGGGCGCCTCCTCTGACTGCCATCCCTGTCCTTGTCCTGGGGGCTCAAGTTGTGCTGTTGTCCCTAAGACGCAGGAGGTGGTATGCACCAACTGTCCTACTGGCACCACCGGTAAGTCTGCTCTTTCCATTTGCTTTCAGTGTTCTGTCCTACAAAAATATCTTGGACAGAAGAGCTTTGGGGGTTTTTGGACTTTTTTGTTTGGTTCAATGATTACAGTTTTCTGAGTAGGCAAAAGTTTTGTAGGAAACAGATTTATTATGGATTCATAAAATGCATATCAGATACTAATAATAGCTAACATATTTATGGCCACATAAGTGCTTTAACATGTACTAGCTCATTAATCCTCACAGCCCCATGAAATAGGTTCTGATATTACCCCCATGTTACAGCTAAGAAAACTGAGGCACAGAGACATTAAGTTACATGTCCAAGGCTGCATGGCTAGTCATTGGAGGAGCTGAAATTTCTAGCTAGGCGTTCTGGCTCCAAAGACGATGATTACAACAATACGCTCTCCCTCATAAGATGAAAACCAAAACTTGATTTTCAGTTTGTGGGACTGTCCTGGAATTCTTGATATAAAGTGGCAATTTTTAAATCCTTTAGATTCTTTCTCTAAATAGTCCTTTCAGTGTATCAGAGCCCATCACATTGATTTGGGAAAAAAAAAATTTTTATAGCTTTGGATAGGCCTCTGTTCCCATTCTCTGAGTTTCTTTCTTTTTGATAAGACCATGATACTAGGTCTGGATTCTAGAACCCTGGATTCCAGTTCTGTCTCTCTTATTATCAGCTGTTTGGTTGTGGGCAAGTTACTTCACCTCTGTTCCCTTAGCTATAATAGAAGCAGGTGGCAAATGAAGATCTCCAAGTTCTCTTCTAAAATGCTCTGAGTCTGTGCTAGTTGACAGTGCTCAAATAAAAATTAGCACATGCCTTTTATTTTCTAAGAGAATGATCCTGCTCACCCTGTTGTATAGGAAATTTATGGTATCAAGAGTCACAAAAACAAATATATATGAATGTGCCATCCCTTGGAACTGAGACGTTTATAAACCCTGAGCCTGACTCATTTACAAAGCACTTTTAGTGCAGAATTTCAGTTAATCCTCAGAACAGTTGAAGTGAAGTAGGCAAACCAGGTGCTGTCTTTCTAATGAGGAAATGGAGATGTGCCAAAGGTCACTCCACTGGCCTGGCACAGTGCCAGAACTGCAGCCCAGGTCCTCTGCTCTCCTGGGCTGGTGCCAGATCCCCTGCACCATGTTGCTTTGCATCCGATGGTTACACTAGACTATTTATAACCAGTGGTAATTTGTAAGCAGACTTTGTTACCAGTAGCACCAAAAATGTCTAAGGCCATTCTTTCATAACATCAGATTGTCTCATGCCCAGGTAAAAGATGTGAGCTCTGTGATGATGGCTACTTTGGAGACCCTCTGGGTAGAAACGGCCCTGTGAGGCTTTGCCGCCTGTGCCAGTGCAACGACAACATTGATCCCAATGCAGTTGGAAACTGTAATCGCTTGACGGGAGAATGCCTGAAATGCATCTATAACACCGCTGGCTTCTATTGTGACCGGTGCAAAGACGGATTTTTTGGAAATCCCCTGGCTTCTAATCCAGCAGACAAATGCAAAGGTAATCAGCCATCGGCCCAATTCTGTCACAATTGCACTCATTTATTCTGAAATTCGTTGTGTGGTCTCTTTAAATATTTACAGTTGTTTGGTCTGACGCATCACTGTTCAATAGAAATACAGTGTGAACCACTTACGTAATTTAATTTTTTCTAGTAGACACATTAAAATTAAGAGGAACAGGTGAATCAATTTTAATAATATATTTTAACCTAATATAGCTAGCATATTATCATTTCAACGAGTAATCAATAAAAAATTATTGAGATGTATGTTCTTTTGTTCCCACACCAAGTCTTCAAAATCCAGTGTGTATTTCACATTTGCAGCACATTTCAGTTCAGACCAGCCACATTTCGAGTGCTCAATAGCCACAGGTGACCGGTGGCTACAGTAGTGAACAGTGCAAGTCTAAAGAATCTGTATTGTTTATATTTTAGTGTTTCTCTCAGGTGATTTGCATCTTTTGCTGTCTGTCTTCCTGCCTTAGCCTGCGATTGCAATCCCTATGGGACCGTGAAGCAGCAGAGTAGCTGTAACCCTGTGACCGGGCAGTGCGAGTGTCTGCCTCACGTGACCGGCCGGGACTGTGGAGCTTGTGACCCTGGATTCTACAACCTGCAGAGCGGGCAAGGCTGTGAGAGGTAAGAAGTAGCCTTTGCCTTTTTTCTTGTAAGAGATGAATTTTTGCAAGTTATAGTTAATAGTCGGCTTGACTTTGTTCAGGAATTATTTGAGTGCCTAGTACAGGCAAAGACGCCCTTAGAGGCGATACTGGAGAGTTATCATTAAGCTAATGGAGAAAGAGAGTGGAGTGCAGTGGCCCCAGCTGTGTCAGAGTCACCTGAGCAACGTTTTAAAAAATGCAAATTACAAGGTTCTTTTCGAGGTGCTTAGAATCAGACCCTCTAGGGTTGCAGTCTGAGAATTCCTGTTTCCAAGCTCCTAGTAAGTGGCT
The DNA here is from genome assembly GCA_031878705.1 of Tapirus indicus. Classification (NCBI taxonomy): domain Eukaryota; kingdom Metazoa; phylum Chordata; class Mammalia; order Perissodactyla; family Tapiridae; genus Tapirus; species Tapirus indicus. The sequence continues at coordinate 77,347,608 of CM062922.1, read as the reverse complement.
ACGTGGTGCCAAGTTAGAGGGCCCCTGGGAGGGGTTTTAGTGGTGGCATAACAGTGCTTGTGTGGGTTAGGTTAGAAAAAGAGGTTCTGAATAGAATTCATGAAAATTCCTTGAAAGCCCCAGGGACTCTTAACATTCTGTCTTAATAGCCCTTAACATCCTGTTCTCTAATACAAATTATAGAGGTCCTATGCTGAAAGGAAAAGAAAAGGGTTTGCCTCAAGTCTGTTTTTCTTACCTGAGAAATGTCATGTGTTCATTTTCAGGTGTGACTGCCATGCGTTGGGTTCCACCAATGGGCAGTGTGACATCCACACTGGCCAGTGTGAGTGCCAGCCTGGCATCACCGGTCAGCACTGTGAGCGCTGTGAGGGCAACCACTTTGGGTTCGGACCCGAAGGCTGCAAACGTAAGGGGTGTTAGTGGCGTAGAGCTCTAAGTCTCCCCTAATTCCAGTTAGAACCGTAAGTCCAGGAAGGACTTTGGCAGCCTCAGCGTAATCACATAGCTTAGAGTCAGGGCTGTACCTAAAGCATCATGATGTGTTATTTTATGAATATTATCCTTTTCTAAAACTGCAGATTAAGGGCTCCTCTGGTTTCTTTGCAACTACCTTATTTATGTCTTCTTTTATAATATTTCTGATTCTTAAGTTTTTCAGTCTTCTATTTTTCCAGAGAAAAGTCTCCCTTTGATTACCAAGCCTTCCTACTGGGCTTAATGAAACTTTTTTATTGATCACATTCTCAGGCAAATAATGAAACAGTGAGGGATTTTGCTCACAATGTGTTTGTTGACTTACTCGCTGCAGTTGCTTCCCACCCTTGGGGCCCTTTTGGTTACGTATAAACATCTGCTTCTCCTTGGCATAAACACTTCCCTGGAATTAGGCCTCAGAACAGTCTGGGGTTTTGCTTTCTGAATTCCTTCATTTCTCCTGTGGAATGTAGCATAAGTCATTGACTCAGTTCAGAGAACAAAGTGAGTAAACAAACTATAAAATAATGCAAAATAAGCATTAGAATTTAGGTTTTGTAGTTCCTTAGTGAGAGGGAATATTAAACAGTGGAGAAATGAGATAGAGATGAGTTCTTGAAGTGCACAAAAAGGACCCTGATTAGTTTAGTAGACTAATTTCTATAATTATTAAGTAACATGAAATGTGCCCCCTCCAAAGGATGCACATTTTATTTTAAAACTTACTTTTGATTTAAAAATTTGTCTTCTCTGTTAAGCAGACTTAACCATTTAGATTCTCATGAATCAGCTTGTTTTTTAAAAAAATGTCTACTTACCATGGTAGTACAGTCAGCTTATTGATATCAGTCTGATTTATAAGAAAATGTACTCATCCTTCTTTTCCATATTATGTACTTTTCCATTTATGCTGCAGCCTGTGACTGTCATCCCGAGGGGTCTCTTTCACTCCAGTGCAAAGATAATGGTCGCTGTGAATGCAAAGAAGGCTTTGTGGGGAATCGCTGCGATCAGTGTGAAGAGAACTATTTCTACAATCGGTCTTGGCCTGGCTGCCAGGAATGTCCTGCATGTTACCGGCTGGTGAAGGATAAGGTAAGCCGTCCACAGTGCCTGCATTCAGTCATTCATTCATTCATTCATTCAGCAGCGGGCACTTCCTGTGCACTAAGCTCCAGAGAAAAAATGGTGAACAAGATAGACACAGTCCCTGTTCTCAAAGATTCATGTTCCACTTGGGAGACAGATAATAAAAATTAAATAAAGAAATACTAACTGAGATAAGTGCCAGAAAGAATACAAATAGAGAATAACTGAGGGGTACTACTTTATATAAGGCCTCTCTAAGGAAATTTGTTTAAGGTGAGAACTTAAGGATGAGAAGGAGCAAGCCAAACGGGAAGTGATGGGTTGGCTGGTCCACACAGAAGGAATGTGGGGTATAAAGGCCTCAAAGCTAGAGGGTGTTTGGAGCCTAATGAATGAGGAGGAAGTGGTTTGTGATAAGACTGGAGAGGTTGGTAGAGACAGCTTATGTTGCACCATGTTGGCCATAGTAAGGAATTTAGATTTTATTCCAAATCCAATAGGAATGCACTGAAGAGTTTTAAGCGAGGAAATCCAGTTTATATTTTAAGAAGAACACTCTGACTGCTATGTGAAAAATGATGGTTAGGAGTGGGGCAAAAGGTGAAGCCTAGATTGGGTTGGATAAATATGTCGTGTGTTTGGGGAAGTAGGGCATTAGAGGGGGCAAGGATAGGGAAAGAGAAGAATCAAGGATAGATCTTGGGTTTTTTGCTTAAGGTAGCTGGAGGCGTTATTTATTGAGATGGAGATGACTCAGAGAGAACAGATTGAAGAGAAAAAAATCAGGAGTATGGTTTTGGATGTTAAGTTGACATACCTATCAGAGAGCCAAGTGGAGATATCAGGAAGGTAATCTAAAATGCAAGGGAGGAGTCAGAACTGGAGAATCTTCAGCATGTAGTGTTTAAGGTCAAAGGAATGGGCCTGGCAGTTTTTCTTTTGAAGCCAGAGAAATAAAGAAAACCTACTCGTATTGTCTGTTTAAAACTCAACATACGTGGAGTGTATAGACCGACATATTTATAGAGTGCCCCTTTGGTGATTATTCCTGCAGGAAGTACAGTTGAGTTCTTTAGAAATATTTGTATGTCCTACATTTCCCTTTTCTTCCTTCCTTATGTTTAGGTTGCTGATCATCGAGTGAAACTCCAGGAATTAGAGAATCTCATAGCAAATCTTGGAACTGGGGATGAGATGGTGACGGATCAAGCATTTGAGGATAGACTAAAGGAAGCAGAGAGAGAGGTTATGGACCTCCTTCGTGAGGCCCAGGATGTCAAAGGTACAGGTCATTAAACAGTGGGTAAATTCTGTGAGACGCACCAATCGTTAGATGTGCCTCCTAATTCGAGGTTAATTAGTATGGTTTTAAAAAATTCTTTCTTGATTTTTAAACTCTTCGTAGGATATGAATTATTTTTTATTTTAAACAATATATAAAAATACAAGAACATATCAACTTAATGTTTTAAGATATAGTAAGCATAAAATAGTTCTCCCAACACATCAAAAACTGTTAGATGTTAAAATTCCAAGTGTTTTATAAATCTGTTCCATTACAAAGTGTTTTAAAATAGTTTTAAAAAATCATGGGAGGCATGAATTTTGGGTGTGCATTGTTTTAAATAGAAAATTTGAACTTTAATTTTTATCCTTCTAGTGAGTGAGAATTTATTTTATGCATTGCTTTATTTCCTTAGAAAGGACTCTCATAAGGAAAAATTGTGGTCCTCAAGTATTGACTGACCAGCTGGCTACTGAATATATAACACTCAGTATTTACAAAAGTAGAGATTAGAAATTAGTGCCTACTTATGAAATTTTTTGTTTAATTAGCGAACAAATGTGCTAGTAACATTATATGGAAGTGTATATTTTATATATTATGTGCATATTTAATATCCTTTGCAATTAGATCAGTCCTCTGTTATCTGTTATCAGTCCTCATTATCTGATGAGACTGATGATAAGCAGAAAAGGGATTGACTTAAGATTTCGAAAACATTTTAAAATACTTTATTGATGTTAAAAGAAACTGAGTTTTTAAAATTTTGAAAGTAAAAAAAAGTTATTTTAAATAATTTACTTGCTTTTCAAATCACTTTAAAATTTTATTTTTATTTCTTGCTCTCTGAATTAAGCTTTTTCCCTAAATTTGAGCAAGTCCTTTCCTACCCTTGCTGAGGGCCTGCAGTATGCCCGGCATTGTGCTAAACGCCAATAATGAAGAGATGCATAAGACCCTGCTCCTTCTATCAAGGTGCTCACTGCCTGGCTGAGGTCACTTTTGTTTTGGGGCTTTTCATCACTGAGATGCAGGTGTTCACAGACACTCATAGTAAATCTGCACTAACGTTAGTACACCTGGGACCACGATGATCGACTTCCCTATTGAGTTTATGAATCTGTATCCATTTAGAGAGTTAGAAAAGTCTTCTCAGAGTACAGGTCAACAAAAACTAAATATGTTGCCTGTTGTAAATATCCCCAATATACAGAATTTTGATTTTATAAAATTATTGAAGTGAAGAAGGAAGTAATTGGATGCGTCTGGTTTTAGCCAGTTTGTTTAATTTTTATATGAGAGTCCAGAAATCATTCTATGAGGTAAGTTTTTAGAAATTGAAAAATAAAATGAGAGGTCAATAGCTTATGTTAACTGTAGGTTTGTATTTTGTTTTGGTTGTTGTTACCTTTTAAGTCTTAAAACATAGATTAAGAAGAATTTAAATGTTTCCTGTTCTATATAAACAATAGTGGGGTTTTTTAGGATGTTCACTTCTCAGCAACAACTTTTGACATACGTCTTTCCATTACAGTTATGTGTTCTCTTGTAACAACAAATTCATATCTGTCCTGCCATATACATTGAAGAGTTGAATGTGGGGTTATCATTCTTAAGTGCTGATCAGTCCATCTGAGAGATGGGGTTTGACACGCGGCTCTGGTGCCGGCACCATCAGCACCTGGGCATAGTCACGGGGCGAGAAAGGGAGGGTCAGCCAGCACTGCCACTCATCTAAGCCCAACATCTCATGGCAGCCCCAGCTCCACCTAGCTCTCTTCGGCCACAATGACCACCTACTTTCCTCTGCCCAAGCAGGTGATTCTGTTGGACAGAAGCTCTGATAGGAGCCATGGCCATCATACTTGCCCTTGAGCAACCTGAAAGGTGGGGAGCGGAGTGGGCTGCTGCTTCTGATAGCTTTGGGAGCACCATAGTGAAGCTGGGGTTAAAATCCATTCCTACTAAGACCTGATTCGTGAAGTTCTTGGCTGACCTTTCCTGCTTAGGTTCAAATTAGCCAAGAATAAAAATGTCTTCATAATAATTTGTCTTTTCAGACTATCCTGAGTATTTATTTGTAATTTAAACTTGTGTTTATTCTGCAGCTTTAAAAGAAGACCATATGGTGCAATTAGGTCTTGCAATTAGGTGCTTGGTATTGGAAGGCATTTGAAGTGATCTTACCAGTTAGGTTACCTATTCTCTTATCACATATTATTGTTTCTCTAAAGAACTGACCAGAGAGATCGGTATCTGTTACATTCATGAAGGTCTCCAGAGAAGGGGCTTCTGTATCTTCATTGGCTGATTGTGCGTCCTAAATCTAAATGATTTTCTATGATTTCAACTTGTTTTTATCTTTTGTATTTTCTCAAAAATCTTTAGATTATCAAGCAATTGTTTAAGTAATCATCCAAGCAGGGCCACTGTGTATAGTTAGGCAAGAGTTTTGTAGTACACCAACTTTGCACGTGTGTTTGGTAGTCCTGCTTACAAGTTGCTATTTTCCAGACCTGTGTTCATCTTTATTGATCCTAACTTTGACCTGTCATCGTTTTTACATTCCTTGGAAAATTTAGATGCCAGTATTGAGCATCATGCTGAAATAAGAACTGGTCAGTTTTAAATAGGACTTATTTAATGGTTCCTGTGTATTAATATAACCTCATGACATGTGAGGATTTTAATAATGACAGAATTATATTTGCATGAGCTTATATTTATCTTTTGATTTATTAGTACCCAGGATTGAGGTTTAAAATGGGCATAATTAATAAAGAACAATTCAAAGAACTATTCAAAAGCAGAAATCAATTTGAAAGAAATCACATGGATATGCCAGGGGGTGGGAGGTGGCAGCAAGAGTCTGTTTGGTTTAAAATACAAAATGAATTTAGTTTTCCATACTTCAGCATCTGTTTTGTACCTAGTTCTTAGTTTAGAAAAATATCCAGCTGTCAGGACTGGCAGTGCTTAACAACATTGTATTTTTATGATTAAATCTGTCATGTGCTAGAATATCAAAATCTTTCCTTCATCAGACATTTCTTGGGTGTCTTCTCTTTGCCAGTCACTGTATAAGGCTGGGGATACAGTGATACAAGAGAAGCTCATAGTCAAGGGGGACAGACAGACACAGAGTGGAGGTACTACTGGGCACAGTAAAGACTGACCAGGTCTGCTGATGGATTTAGGGAAAACTCTTCAGAAAGGTTCTACGTTAGGAAGAGTAAAGATAAGTGGTGCCTCAGATTTCAAGTGAGGTATGTCCCCTCTTCAAATAAGTTATGGACTTTGTTCTGCAATGCTGTTGCAGATGTAGACCAAAATTTGATGGATCGCCTCCAGAGAGTGAATAACACCTTATCCAGCCAAATTAGCCGTTTACAGAATATCCGGAATACCATTGAAGAAACCGGAAACTTGGCTGAACAAGCACGTGCCCGGGTAGAAAGCACAGAGCAATTGATTGAAATCGCGTCCAGAGAACTAGAGAAAGCAAAGATTGCTGTTGCCAATGTGGTGAGTGATTGTGAGGGTCTGAGGTGGGGCGGGGTGGGGAGTCCCTTGGTAATTCGTAGCAAGTCTGTTACCGGCAGTGGAATGCTTCTTCAGCTAAACTGACTCCCTTTGTCTCTTTATTTGTCTCTAACCACGAAGCAGGAAAGCCACATTGCTCATAGTTGTCATGAAATAGTTATCATGAACTGGATAGAAACCAAAGGACACCTGGGTCCTTTCTCTAGCTTTGTTCCTTCTGGGGCACTAGTCAATTTAAGTTTTTTTTATCCTTTACGGAAAATAGAAATAAAATCTGCAATCACAGGTGCTGATATTAAGTAAAGAGCTCTGAAATTAAGAAGGGTCATTCTTTTTGCTAAGTAACACTAATAAAAATTTACTTTTGACACTTGTTTTGTTAAATTTAAATCATTCAGTCCTTTGAGATGAGTGCTTTGTTTATTTCCTCTAAAGTCGATCACTCAGCCAGAGTCTACTGGGGACCCAAACAACATGACTCTCTTGGCAGAAGAGGCGCGAAAGCTTGCTGAACGGTAACCTCCAGATAGATCTCTGTTTAATGGTTAAGTTATGGCTTTCCTTATGGTGTGTACATGCTGTCTCATCCTATACCCACAGACACTTTCTGCATAACCCACTTTTGCAAAGTTTGCTTTCTTTTCTGAAATGTTATCAGCTACATGTCCTCTTTTCTTCCCTTTACTTTGAAATTAGAATATTTACTTTGAATATTAGAATATGATGGTTTAGAAGGAAATTATATTTGCACATCTCAAAGAAAAACCATAACATTTTTAGACTTTTAATTTTGAAACCTTAAAGTTAACAGTTAACTAAGAAGCTCAGTGGAATTTAGTTATTATTTTAAAAATTTTTTTAAATTTTTAACAAAAATGCTTAATTTTCAAATTTCAATAGAAAACATTTACTAGCCTGTAGTACATTTGAAAATCAGCTTAAGAAAACAGACCATTTTATTTCTGATTTTTTTAAGACTTTTTAATTAAGTGTGAGGTAATGTCTTAAGAAGACTTCAAATTGTAGAAGGCATCAAGTTAAAAAAAATTTTTTTAAATAAAATTGCCAGAATGTAGGCTCCACGAGGGCAGGCATTTTGGCGTGTTTTATTCACTGCTGAAATCCCAATGCCTGAAACCACGTCTGGCTTGTAGTAAGTACTCAGTAAACGTTTGTTGAATGCATTGCAGAAGAGCTAGTAGACCTCATGGGTGTGGGGTGCTTAAGTAAGCCTGATATTAGAATTTTAGCCTCAGTGTCCAGAGCAATTACACTGGCTTCTTGCTTTAATAGGTGCTCCTTTTCTGTTCTTTGTAAATGTGAATGTATAAGCTGTGTAATTTAGTTCATAGAATATTCATGGTCTCAAAGCTAGATTTTCTGATTAAAAGAAGAAAGCTGAAAACATTATGAAAAGCTCCCAAGAAAATTAGGTCTTGGAGAAAAATTAATTCTGGTGCACTTCATATATGGATTTTGAAGGAAAGTTTATCATACCAAAAAGAATGGCCACATATTGCAGTGTGACAATATAATATGAAATTTTAGAGCTAAAAAAAAAAAACCTTAGCAGGGACTGGCCCAGGGACATAGTGGTAGGGTTCATGCATTCTGCTTGGGTGGCCCGGGGTTCACCGGTTCGGATCCTCGGCGCAGACCTACTCACTGCTCATCAACCTATGCTGAGACAGTGTCCCACATAAAGAAGTACAACTCTACAGCTATGACATACAACTATGTACTGGGGCTTTGGGGAGAAAAAAGAGGAAGATTGGCAATAGATGTTAGCGCAGGCGAAGCTTCCTCAAAACAACCCACAAAAACCCTTAGCAGTTACCTGGCTAAAATGTGTTATTGGGCTGGAGTCCCTATTGACATGTTCTTTGCCACTTGTTGTTGAGTTGCTCTCGGCCAGTAATTAGGTTCTATATGAGAAATCTGAATATCAAAGCTATTTCAAGACTATGTAGTGACTGAACCAGAGTGGTGATTAAAGATTAGATCTGGGATTTGTGTTTATGACTAGATAAATGAATTCTTGCTAACATACATGGTTTTATATATAAATTATTCTTAAATAATTATATTTAAAAGTAATTTTTTAAAGAAATGTAAATATTTGCCCCTATAAATTTTATACCATTAATTTTCTTGGAAACTCACATTTTCTCAGATTACAGAATGCTATTTGTAAAAGCCCTATCGAAATGATTGCAAAATTCTAAATTTATAAGATTTTCCAATATTTGTAGAGTTCTGCCCACATTACTTTATGTATAATAAGGTAACCATTACCTTAATGCTACTTCTTTCCCTGTCGGATGGTTCTGTTTCATGGTTTATTTTTTCTTTTATGGTATACAGCCATAAACAAGAAGCCGATGACATTGTACGAGTGGCAAACACAGCCAGTGATACGTCAACTGAAGCGTATAATTTGCTTTTGAGGACACTGGCAGGAGAAAATCAAACAGCATTTGAGATTGAAGAGCTTAATAGAAAGTGAGTGTAATTTAAAAGTGGCTTATATCCCTTCAATTGTTCTTGTAAATAACACCAGTACATTGAAAAATTAAAGGCTGGGGGATTCAGCACATGCATTCATGCAGTAAGATTTCTTTTGTTAATCATGCTTTTGAAATGGTGCAGTAATTAGAGCAGGGGTATAAAGCCACCAAGATTTTATTTGCTGAGGTTACTGTAACTGCAGAGAATGGTAACAAGACTAGCCATGATACTTAAAATTCTGCATATGTGAAAAAAGAAGATAAAAAATATCATAGAGTAAGTAGAGAAAATATACTTGAGCTACAAATATTTAAAAGATCTCCAAAATAAAAAAGTATATGGTAAACCATATGTTATAAATAGAAGTAATGAGATGAAATATAAATTTAAGCTATGTTGGTATTAAGTAATAGCATTTTAATATAGTGTTTTCTTTGAGGTTTTGGAAATACTGTCACAGTGATTTAAACTAGAATGAATCTGGTTAACATTAAAATGCTAAAAGTATCTAAGTTTTTCGTTAAATCATATCTTTTGTTCCTTAGGTATGAACAAGCAAAGAACATCTCACAGGATCTGGAGAAGCAAGCTGCCCGAGTACACGAAGAGGCCACAAGGGCTGGTGATAAAGCTGTGGAGATCTACGCCAGTGTGGCCCAGCTGACTCCTGTGGACTCAGAAGCGCTGGAGGTATGGGGTGGACAGCCTCATGCACAGGGCTTTGGTTGTCACTGCCATCACCCATCCATAGCCCCCACCCTCACCCCACAAACACACATGCACACACACTCACCCGTCACAGTCTGGGTAAGAGCTATTCTGACTGCCCCACAACTTTCACCAGTGCCTACCTCCTCTATCCTCCGACTGACTCACTGGTAAAATTGAGTTCTATTTTAAATATGTTAATAGACCTTATGGAGGCAAAGAGTCCTCTGATTATAAACATTAAATCACAAAGACTACTTTAGTGATATGAAAAAATCACTCCTAAATCTTTAACATAGATCCAAATGATAATATATTTGGATTAATTAAAGCAGAGTACACCTAGACCCTTACTCCCAGGCACAGATAGGTTGAGAATGAGAAAGAAATGAAACAGAATAGTTTAAATGAAAGACCTGTATCAGGATGCCCTGGGGCAGGTAAAGTATTTTGAGATTGGTAGTATTTTATTTCGTATGTACTCTCATCATGAATCCTCACATCGGGCTCAGTATAAAGGGTGTATTTTTTACATTAAACTTGAAATTTATCAAGTTTCACTTCTTAACATCTGAGGTGTTGACTTGATTTTTGCCATACAGGTTTGGGTCTCTTCAGACGTGTACATACTGTATGATTCCACATATATGAAATTTGAGAATAGGCAGAACTAACCTGTGATGATAAAAGCCAGACAAGTGGCAGCTGTATTGTTGGAAAGATGGGTGTGGAAATTGACTGGAAAGAAATACAGGGGAATTTCCTGGGGTGGAAATATTCTGTATCTTGATTGGGGTGTTGGTTACACAGGTGAATATATTTGTAAAAACTCATCGAGCTAAGCACTGTGCATTTCTCTGTAAAGTATACCTCCGTTTTTTTAAACAGTCCATAAAATCTTGACCTATGCTGTTCTTTTAAACATATCTATTGAATATTAAGTGTTGTAAAGTTATTAAGTATACTTTTTATCAGTTTGTCTAAAATGTAATGATCTTACTTGCTTTTCTCAGAATGAGGCAAATAAAATAAAGAAGGAAGCTGAGGATCTGGACCGTCTTATTGACCAGAAGTTGAAAGATTATGAGGATCTCAGAGAGGACATGAGAGGGAAGGAACTTGAAGTAAAGAACCTTCTGGAGAAGGGAAAGACCGAACAGCAGGTTGGTTTGATTTCTTGAGGTAAAATTTGAAACCATCCAGGTGGAAGCTGTGTCCGTAATGTTGCCGCCATTGCAGAAGCAGCAGACCACAAGGTATTTAGAGGAGGGCCTCACGTGGGGTGCCCAGGCCCAGCCTGCTGTTTGCCGGCAGGTCTCAGTGTGGTAGCTTGGAGGTGCCTGGTCTGTTGGGGGAGAGAAGGGATTTACCCTGGAGGGTTTGTCATCTGATCTGCCGTGTGTTTGCAGACTGCCGACCAGCTCCTAGCCCGAGCTGATGCTGCCAAGGCTCTGGCGGAAGAAGCTGCTAAAAAGGGACGAAATACCTTACAAGAAGCCAATGACATTCTCAACAACCTGAAAGGTAAGAAAGGGTCAAATAACAGGGTAAATTTGTATCCTTCCTCCATTAGGGGGATTTCCTTTTTTTTTTTTTTTTTAATTTTTAAAAAAAAATCTTTACCTTGAGACTCTCTGAACATATGCAATGTGAAAGATAATAGTATAATAAATCCCATATGCCTATCATTCCAGATTCAACAGTTATGGCTTTTACTACACTTACTTCATCCCCAACACCCACCCTACTTTTTTTATGCTGATGTGTCTCGAAGAAGAATCCCAGAGCTCATGGCATTTTACCCCTGCATACCTCAGTATGAAAACCAAAAAAACAGGAAATTTTCTTATGTTAGGATAACTCATGTAACCAAGATATGCCTATTTAGCTGACTTATGTTGGTAAATGGAAGTTATCTTTAATTTTCTCTGCCAATTGCATCTCAATCTTTGTGTTTCTTTCCTCACCCGAGATAAAAAAAGAAGTGTGCTTGCTTCACTGTGTAGCCCTGGACTCGCCTCTCATAAAATTGCCATAGCTTCTGTAAATATGGAAGCCTTATAGGACAGTGGTTGAATGTGTTGACTCTGTGTCAGGGGCATTAGGTTAGAATCCCTGATCCACCTCTTACTGTGGGAAATTATCTACCTCCTCAGTCCTCAATTTTCTCACATATAAAAATGATACAATGCCTGCAGCACAGGCGCATAGGGCTCTTCACTCAGCGCCTAACACACAGTAAACACTAAATAAACTGCAGGTTTTTGGTTTTTTTTTTTTGTGAGGAAGACCAGCCCTGAGCTAACATCCGTTGCCAATCCTCCCCTTTTTGCTGAGGAAGACTGGCCCTGGGCTAACATCCGTGCCCATCTTCCTCCACTTTATATGGGACGCCGCCACGGCATGGCTGACAAGCAGTGCGTCCGTGGGCGCCCAGGATCCAAACTCGCGAACCCTGGGCTGCCAAGCGCGAACTAAACCCCTGCACCACCCGGTGGCCCCTAAACTGCAGCTTTTAATAGTGGTTGAGGTGGTGATGGCATACTCTGTGCTCTGCACGAAAATAAATTTTCCAAGTAAGAATTTGCTTTCCAGATGTTCATTCATTTGAATCGTCCATGTAGAGCTGTGTGCTTTGTTCTTCTAAGATTTCAGTCCATGCTGTTTTTCATTTTTCTCCCGTGACTTTCATTGTTCATAAAACAAAATCCAGTTGCAGCTCCCTGAAAGGCTCCCTTTTGGCTTGTTGAGAGTTTAGTTCGAATGCATTCCTTGAACTTGTTTTAGATTTTGATAGGCGAGTGAACGATAACAAGACTGCTGCCGAGGAGGCGCTGCGGAAGATCCCTGCCATCAACCAGACCATAACTGAAGCCAATGAAAAGACAAGGGAGGCGCAGCTGGCTCTGGGCAATGCTGCCGCGGACGCCACCGAGGCTAAGAACAAGGCCCACGAGGCGGAGAAGATCGCCAGTGCTGTCCAAAAGGTGTGCGCTTTCCTCTTCTCTGGAACAAAGTCTTTGGTCATATATTTCTCTAGTCATTTTCCAGTTTCTTTCCAGACTCCCAAAAGCCCTTGCAGATGTTTTCCTTGACTCCAATAAAATTATCTTAAACCATCCTTGTCATTTTTTTTTCCCCCTAGGCATTAGAATAGTTAACCACATTGATTAAGGAGAGACAATCATTGAAAGGGTCCTTTACTCTAAAATTTCTGCTGTGTCTCAGTGACAGAGTCTGGGTCATGAAGACAGGGGTGGCTTCAGGGACCCATGGAGCCAGCCCCTGCCCCCCAGGAAAAATCAGACTCTTCCTAGATAAACAGAGTTCCTTGACATGGACAGCTGACATTTTTTTCAATCTTACATAAGAGTGCCAAGTCAGTAGAACTTTCAGGCTACTTCAGTAGCTAAGCCCCACCTATTGAGAATTTCTGTAGCTGCCAGCGCTCAGATTCTTTCTCCTCATCTTAAAGAATAATTTCTGTAGGCTGGCTTTTTCCTACCTAAAGGTCAATCTCTTTGCTTTATTTAAAAGAGAGATTAGAGCTGATTCTACAATTATGTGCTTGAGAATCACACACATTTTTAGTTTCTTTTAGAACAGTTGGTTTTTGGATTAATTGTATTTTATAAAATACTCATATTTCAGGATTATGGTCTTTTTGTACATTATGATGAACTGCCAAGTAGAACAAGGCTAGCTTTGAATTTAAAAATTCTCCAAGTGAAAGAGTCTAATCAATATGATGTGGTAGAAAGTGTACACCATTTAAATGGGTTTTTTTTAATTGCAGTAACATTGGTTTATAACATCGTATAAATTTCAGGTGTATATCATTATACTTCTATATCTACATAGATTACATCATGTTCACCACCCAAATACTAATTACAGTCCATCTCTACCCACATGTGCCTAATCATCCCTTTCGCCCTCTTCCCTCCCCCTTCTCCTATGGTAAGCACCAATCCAATCTCTGTCTCAGTGTGTTTGTTTGTTGTTGTTTTTATCTTCTACTTATGAGTGAGAACATATGGTCTTTGACCTCCCTCTGACTTATTTCGCTTAGCATAATACCCTCAGTGTCCATTCATGTTGTCACAAATGGCTGGATTTCATCGTTTCTTATGGCAGAGTAGTATTCCATTGTGTATATATACCACATCCTCTTTATCCATTCATCCCTTGGTGGGCACTTAGGTTGCTTCCAAGTCTTGGCTATTGTGAGCAATGCTGCAATGAACACAGGGCTGTATGTATCTTTACATATTGGTGTTTTCGTGTTTCATGATAAATACCCAGCAGTGGAATAGCTGGATCATATGGTTAGTTCTATTGTTAATTTTTTGAGGAATCTCCATACTGTTTTCCATAGTGGCTGCACCAGTTTGCACTCCCACCAGCAGTGTATGAGAGTTCCCTTCTCACCACATCCTCTCCAACACTTGTTGTTTCCTGTGTTGTAAATGTTTATCATTTGCTAGCTGTGTGACCTCAACTAAAAATGGCAGTAATAGAACAGGAAGTTTTAAGGATTAAATAAGGGTATACAAATGAAATCACTTTATAAAATATAAAATGCTGTTATGTTAGGTGGTGATGTTATTTTTTTATTACTGTTATTTGGAGCCCAAATACATGATAACATAAGTCAACATTAGTATAAATTACTGCCCTGTTCTTTTTGGGTTGTATTTTTGAGCCATTTTACAGATTTTAAAAGGAGTGGGAGCATACTTTAGAAAAAGGAAAGCTTTTTTGTCCATTAGCAATTGTTTGTTTTGTGCCTAGAATGCTACCAGCACCAAGGCAGAAGCTGAAAGGACGTTTGCAGAAGTTACAGACCTGGATAACGAGGTGAACAATATGTTGAAACAACTACAGGAAGCAGAAAAGGAGCTGAAGAAAAAACAAGATGATGCTGACCAGGATATGATGATGGCAGGGATGGTAAGCGATTTTGGCTTATTTGCTTGTGGGCAGGAAGTGAAGGGTGTTTAATCATAGAGACCCCTAACTTGTTGAGAAGAGTCTCTTTCATATTTCGTCTTCTCTTTTTCATTGCATTTTCTGGTCAAGAATTGGGTTAGTGGGGCCGCCCGGTGGCGCAGCGGTTTAGTCCGCGCTTGGCAGTCCGGGGTTCGCAGGTTCGGATCCCAGGCGCCAGCCGACGCACTGCTTGTCAGCCATGCCGTGGCGGCGTCCCATATAAAGTAGAGGAAGATGGGCACGGATGTTAGCCCAGGGCCAGTCTTCCTCAGCAAAAAGAGGAGGATTAGCAACAGATGTTAGCTCAGGGCTGGTCTTCCTCACAAAAAAAAAAAAAAAGAATTGGGTTAGTAACTTACATAGAAGACAAAGAATTTGGATCTTCTGCCAGGTTATTACACAATTGTCCTGTCCCAAAGCTACTCTCAGTTAAAATCAAGACATTGTTTTACACATTTGAGGTTTTAGGACATTTAAAAGTATGTATTTATATTTTTGAATGGGTAATTCATAGATGTTATAAAATCAAAAAGGAATACAATGAAAAGTTAATTTCTTTCCTACTCTTGTTCTCCCAGCAACTTGCTCCCTGGAGGCAAAGACCAGTTTCTAGTTTAAAAGGACATTTTGGAAGATGACAAAACATACTAAACTTACATCCAATTTAATCTTCCTTTTATAATGGTGTGTATACATAACACCTTTTGTAACAAAGTTGACTTGTGAATGCATGGCCTAACAAAGAACTAGGGTCCATTTTTCTGTTTTGTGCTGCATTTTGCTTTTGAAAGACTAGTGGAGTCACAATGAAATAATCCTTTCCAGTTTAGTCTGATTACAATCACAGTAATGACAGACATTAACTTGTCTAGTTGTGCCCTTTCAGTGCAAGGAAGGGACCCTTCTTCCACCTCTGCTAAAAAACACGCCCTTCACTCTGGGTCATTTTCACCTTGGGATGGAGAGGAGAAATACTAAGTTTGTTAATCTAGGTAAAGAAGACTCAAGGGAAGTGATGACAGGAAGCCTCCCTGTGCACTGTATTCCATTGTGTTTTTTGGGGGTTTTCTTTTGGATTGTCCTCATTTTCTGTAGCAAGGTATGGCTCAAGTGGAAATTCCCATATAGTAAAATATGTATTGCTCATATGTACTTAGGGTCTCTGGATTTCATTTTTAACATGGTTGTAGAAACATGAGATTTAGAGCCTATTGAAAGAAGGAAAAGGGTATATTCTTTATGGGCTTCAAAAAAGGGTATGGATTCAATTCAGAGGGTGGAAAGAAGATTCATCTTTTGTTCCTTTTGGTAAATAACTTCTGAGCAGTACAAAGCACCCTTGATGCACTATCCCATTTACATTTATATCAATCCTGAAAGGCCAGCATTGGGCCAGTATTGTTCGAGTCTGTGACATATTTTTTTTTTTTAGCCAGAAGAGTGAAGGCTATGGTTGTTTCTGGAAGAGAAGGCTGGAGACAACAGGTTGAAGGCAATAGTATTTCCCTCAGCGGGTCTTAACTAAGTCCTTTACCCTGCTCCTAGTACACTCACAAAAAACCCCATGAAGCCTCAATAAGAACAGCTGTGATTTGAATTGAGCTTAATCATTTATTTGTGAAGGTTTTTTTCCCTTGCTTTCTTTTTCTTTTTTGAATTTTTCACCTTGTTTCTATCCAAAAATTTTGCATTGTCTTGACACAAAAACTAGGAAGAACAGTTATGTGTTAGGGAGCTCAAAGCCACTCATGTATATCCTGACTAGATTTATTTGTGAAAGCATCTGTTTTCTGATATTTAGACACTTCCTCTTCCATTGCTGTTTCCTGTGACTCATGCACAGTGTATTTGTTCAGGTTTCATGGGATTTTCCCAAATATATTTATCTTTGGTTGACTTTTTTAAGTGTAAATTGTATTACCCCAGTTTGTGTGTGTGTGTATGTGTGTGTGTGTGGTTGCAGGGAGAGAGGGAGTTATAGAAGAATGTCATTTGATTATGAAAATTTTCTGAGAATAGGACATTTCTAATAATCAAAGCCCTAACAGTGTCCTGAAGAACATGTTTTGGTTCTAAAATGTAGTTTTTATACACATCCTTGAAAAATAACTTGCTTCTGCTTGATGGATTTTATTATGAATATACCTCCATACATTCTTGAGTAAGAAAAGGAGATAATATTGATCTTTGAAATACAGATGGAGTCAATGCAGGCATACAGCCTATTCATGACTGTTATATGAATTAAAAATAGTGACATCCTCAACATGAAGATATGACCAAAAAAAAAAAAAAAAAAGTACCGTGAGAGATCGTAGTTTCATGAGTTAGGAAAGAGGAAGGCATCTGAAAATTAGATTTGTTGACTCATTGGGGAAGAAATACTTCAAGAAGATGAAAGCTATTTGTATCATTTATCCTTTTTACTCATACAGGCTTCCCAGGCTGCTCAGGAAGCCGAGATCAATGCCAGAAAGGCCAAAAACTCCGCTACCAGCCTCCTCAACCTTATTAATGACCTCTTGGAGCAGCTGGGTAAGTAGCCGTAGAGTCATTTTAGGCAGTCTAGGAATTCTCTGTACTGTTCTTGGGATCTGATATAGTTGACTCAAAAGCAGATATTATAGTGTGAATATTGTGTGGACTGAATCGTTACTTTAGTAAATAAGTACTTATTAGATCCTTCCATGGAATCTGATCTAAGTATTGGAATTTGACCTTGGTCCGAGGACTTATAAAATTTTGAAGATATGCTGCCAGCTAGTGGCCCATTTATGGTTGAGGTTTATGATACAATTGAACAGTGATTAATCTTAGCTCATCCTGCTGGCAGTGTCTTTAAAGGATTTAAAGTGAAGGATTTCAATGATAGAATAAAAGAGCACTTTAAACTGGTCATGACTTCACTACCTGGAATTCTCTTCATTTGCTAATTAAAAGATAATCTGATGAGGTGACAGTTTTTATGCCAGAAGAGAGAAGAAACTTGAATTTTCAAGGAAATATAAGCATATTGAAATGCTCTTTTGATCCATTATGATAGGGAGCAGGCTTCATTATGGGACAGATGTACTTTTGTCACCAGCCTCCAGTATAAAGTGGTCATGCTCTAGCCAGTACAGCTTGTAGCAAAGCATTCTAGTCTCATTTTCTGGCCTTTAGAGTTTGCTCAGTGTTTTGTGGGGTTTTTTTAGCAGGCAGCAGGGAGTATATTTTTTATCTGTTTCAAAGGTCAAGAATAATAAATGATGTCCTAGCAGATGGATTTTAAAATGAAAGTAAGCTAGAAGAGGTAGCTTTTTGTGGCAGAAAGAGCTGGATTTTAAAGTTAATCAGACTTGGGTTGGAATCTTGCTTGGTTGCCTATAAGCCATACAGACTTGGGCAAATTCCGTAACCTCGGAGCATCACTGATGTCTACATGATGGTCTTGTGAGCATTCGGTCAAGTACAGTATGCATTAAGTGCTGACCGTTGTGCAGCTGTCTGCTTTCATTTGTTGTGGAAGCATTTCTTTTCAAAAGAACCTTCTCTTCTTGCTGATTTTAAAGTGAAGCTTTGCTGAAATTCTTTCAACATTTCAACCCTGGCCATTTTCCATAGGAGGGCAACTAATAGTTGGGCAACTAACTCCTGAGATCAGGACATGACTCCCAGAACCAACCCAGCTTCCCTGGGAAATAAAAGCTGCGGGTTTAGGATTCTAGCTTAAAGATTTTTATGTTCATTACATGGCACTAAAATGACCCACAGATTACATATATAAACATGAAGAAGAAATATTAACAGATGACCTTCAAAACCATGAGTGAGGCTTAAGGTCTAAAACATGGTTGCTGTGTATTTGGAAAACATTTCACAAAAACCATTTTCTCTGAAAAAAACATCCAGCCCAATTCTCGTTTCGTTATCTGCTCTGACCCATTCCCGCGGGGTTAGGTCAAGTGTTTGTCCTTGGTTTGCATTGTTTATGCCCTCGTACGGACATGAACAATCTGCGAGTCACATTTGCAGGCTGCCTTTGCGTAGTGGCAGCTGTTGGGCTTTGTTTATAACAAGGCTATTGGAGGTACTTGTGGAGTGATGTTATAATTCTTACTGAATGCGTCTGTTCTCTTCTGTGTCCTTTCTATCTCTACAGGCCAGCTGGACACAGTGGACCTGAATAAGCTAAATGAGATTGAAGGCACCCTGAACAAAGCCAAAGATGAAATGAAAGTCAGTGACCTAGACAGGAAAGTGTCCGACCTGGAGAATGAAGCCAAGAAGCAGGAGGCTGCCATCATGGACTATAACAGAGATATTGAGGAGATCATGAAGGACATTCGCAACCTAGAAGACATCAAGAAGACCTTACCATCTGGCTGCTTCAACACCCCGTCCATTGAAAAGCCCTAGCATCTTCCTTCAGGGCTGGAAGGCAGCACCCCCCGACCGGGGAGCCATTGTGAGGCCATAGAGTGCCTTAACACAAAGATTACATTTCAGACCCCCACTTCTCTGCTGCTCTCCACCACTGTCCTTTTGAACCAGGAAAAGTCACAAAGTTTAAAGAGAAGCAAATTAAACAACGTGAATCGGGAACAAAGGGTTTTATCTAATAAAGTCTCTCTTCCACTTATGGCGCTCCCTTACCCACACTTTCCCTTCTGAGTTGCATAAGGACATGGCATCCTACGTCACTGTATGGTGGCATAAACACTTCGTGGGAACCATTGTATGCCAGGGCTGAGCAAGTAGCCCTCCCTTTCTCAACACCACCAACAGAACCTCCTCAGTCTCAGTACTCTTATTTCTATGAAGGAAAAGTTTGGCTACTAATAGTAGCATTGTGATGGCCAGTATATCCAGTCTATAGATAAAGAACATGCGTCTACATCTCCTGCCCCTCCACCTTTTAAGCTAAAGGAAATAAACGTCCTGTGCCAAAGATACTGGTCATTTAGAATGTCGAGAGCCATCATCAGTTGTTTTAGCTATTTTGAGTATAGGACACTGAGCCATCCACGGGTAAGGATGCAATTATTTATGACAGTCTCCAGGAGAATATGAGGCTGCAGAAGTAGGTTGAACATTTTCTCAAATGTTAATAATTGACTAGGAAGATAAACTTTTTTCAGATCTTTGGGCAGCTGATAATTTAAATCTGGATGGGCAGCTTGCACTCGCTAATAGACATCTTTTGATATTCCTACAAATGGAATTTATTCAAAGAAATAGGGATGTGATAACCACTAAAATTTTTTTCAAAGTCAAACTAATTCTTAGAGCTTTTTTAGTATGTTAGTCTTGGAACTAGTGTTGTTATCTGGCAGAGAACAGTCGGTCCCTAAGATCTTGACAAACAAAACAAAAGGAGAACAAGCCTCCTTGTCCTAGTCTTTTCTGGCAAAGGGATAAAACTTAGTTGCAACTTGTGTTGTCAGGATCCCACATTTCCATTTTTCTTCCGTTGGAGAGAGAGGAAACATTTGACCCTTTGCCTCAATTTTCTTCTGATGTTCCCATCTTCTAGAATTCCTCAAACACATTGTTTGCCAAATCCTGGTGGCAAATAACTTGCACTCAGTTTTTCACACAGCTGCCAACACCATCTAGTTCCTGCACTTTGTGATTTAAACCCACTCTAAACCTTCCCTCTAAGTACTGAGGGAAGACCCTTCTGTGGAGTTGCCTAGTGGGCTTCTCAACTTTTGATCCTCAGCTCTGTGGTTTTCATTTAAGATCACAGTGTGACAATTCCCTGCCACACAACCCCTTCCTCCTCCCAACCCGCCTTCGAGATTCGTATATAGCCTTTAACACTATGCAACTTTGTACTTTGCGTAGCGGGGGGAAAGAAACTATTATCTGACACACTGGTGCTATTAATTATTTCAAATTTATATTTTTGTGTGAATGTTTTTTTATCATGATTATAGAGTAAGGAATTTATGTAAATATACTTGGTCCTCTTTCTAGAATGGCACTGTCTGTCCACTTCTTCACTCCATTTTTCCTCTTCACTGGCACAATGTGTCTGCATACCTCCTTCCCTTCCATCTGCAATTCTTCGGATTGTATTTGTTCCCCATTGCTTTGCTCTTTGCCTTGTGTTTGCGGCATGTCCATTCTCTAACATATCGACCTGCTTTCCTCCACACACAGCCACTATAAAGAGGTACCTCAAACCCTCCTCCATTGTGCTCCTGGTGATCCTAAACTGCAGCACAAGGTGGTGGTTAATGCCTGCTCCAGAGAAGGAATGCCAGGTTGACAGAATCGGGTGAAATCAGGATATTTTGCTGAAGGGTATCTTCAGTATCAATGTGGATCTAGCCAGGAATGAGCTAGAAATGCCCTTTCTGGCAATTGTTTGAGCTGGATGGGTCAGTTTTATTAGGGAGGGAATAATTACTGAGCGCTCGTAGGGCATCAGGGATAGGCTACAGGTAGGTAGAGTGGGAGAGGTCGTGGAACTTAGTTCTTCCCCTTTCCCTCTCGTTGCATATCGGAGTCGGCCACAAATGTTTTGGTTTGGCATACCTCTAAGCTTTCACTCTGCTTCTCTCAGGCCTCTTCTGCTGTTGTGGAGGCCTGGCTCTTTCTTGCCAAGTTTTCACATCAGTGTTTCCTAGCTAGTTCCTCTTGTTAAGTGGCCACGTCCTAACAGAGATATTTTGGTCAAGGTTGCAGGAAAAGGACTGAAGGTAGACTGCCACGGTAGTTTTCCATCTAGCCTATGGGTCAGGTTCACTCCAGTAAGTCTTAGGCCACAGTGAAATTTTTTGGATTTTGTTTTTTTGCTTTTCTCCTTCTCCATCTGTGTGGTATATTTTTAAACAGAATTTTATTTTTAAAATAAAAGTTCCTTATAAGATGATACCTTAATTACACTCCTGCAATATAGCCATTATTTTATTGTATAGTTCCAGTTATCTGTATTTTATGTAATAAAATTGACAGGGTGGCTGCTGCAGAATGCTGGGTGTCACAGGGAACATACACAGCTGTTCCCTGGAATTTTTCCTTTTAATTCCAACTGTGGCCCTTTTATATGTGCCTTCACTTGAGCTGTTTGCCTTAATCTCTACAATCTTGCTCTCCAGGGTGGTGAAGAAAATGCAACACTTGGCATTTTTTATGTTAAAAAAAACAGTATTTTATTTATAATAAAATCTGAATATTTGTAACCCTTTATATTTGGTGTGGCCTAAGTGTGGTACTGGGGACATAAGATGTCTTGAAAGGTATGGTGAAGGTAAGGCTGCTCGTGTGTCTTCTTTGGGTTACTGATTTTCTTGAGAACAATCCAGTATGTGTGCATGTGTGTCTGTATATATTTGTGTATAGAATTTTTTTATCCTTCTCAGATTGGGATAATTTCGTGTAGTCCAGAGGTTGGCAGACTTTTTCTGTAAAGAGCTAGAGTGTAAATAGACTTTGGAGGCCATACATTCTCTGTTACAACTTCTCTGCTGTTGTAGCAGGAAACCAGCTGGCGACAATAAGTAAACGAATGAGCATGGCTGTATTCCAATAAAACTATTGACAGAAACAGGCCGTGGGCCTGTAAGCTGTAGTTTACTGGACCCTCTGGGGTAGTCTTAATACTTGATTAATGACTACTGGGGACCATTTTTAAATTATTTGGGCTTCCTAAATTAGCATATATATGTAGAAAGTTGTCTTTCCATCTTTTAAATATGCACATGTCTTTGGCTAAAGGTAGTTTCTTCAGATGATGAGAAACACCGTCAAACATATAATGGAATAAAAAGAAAAAGTGAGTGAGTGCTGTGCTGGACCAGCAGGCCAGGAGTAGCTAATTGTACTTCACCCCATCTCGGGGGCTGACCCAACTGGAGCAACCTGAGGCCGGGTGAAGAGTTCTGGAACTACAGAGACAGCAGGAAGACTTTGATTTACTCTTCAGTGCTCTGTTTATACCCCGAGCCCCTGTGATGACATGCCACCTTCCCAGTCTTATAAATCGTTATAACTATGACACCTGTAAGGAAGAACCTGAACTCATTAGACTTCCTCAGAGAGAGCTTTAGAGGGCACTAGTTACTAGCTTTCTTGCGCTCCCTGTTCTTAACCCATTTGTAGGATCTGATTCAGATGCAGATATATCTCCTTTATAGTCACTGTGTCAGAGGGATGAGTGAGATGTTTTAAATGGCCCCTATTCCTTTCATTTCAGAGTCAGCATTTTCTCAACAGTTGGTATCAGCATAATGTGATTGAAAATATCTCTAAAGATTTACTCCTTAAATAAGCATTGTAGCCCCCTAATAAATCTGAATTCACCAGCCCCACTCCGTTAAGCTTAAAATGGAATTCCTGAAGAGTCATGAGGTAGAAGAGTAGATGGCACCTTCTTGCTAACGTGAGGGACACAGCCCAAGGAAAGATCAAATCTCTCCCAACCCACAGCTTACGGAAACAGAAAAGAGACAATTGTAAATGGCAGGTAATTTTGCCTGTTCACACTAAGCAGGTTTAAATGAAGTGAGTATTAATAGTTGGAGTGAAAAATAAGAAACTTTCTAATAAGAAATCAGAGGATCCACTGGTTCAAGAGTCATCAACCAGACTGCCTTAGATTTGTGTTGAGTCTCCTAAAATGATTGATTATACCTGCTCTACACAAATAAATGAAATTCCAAATAAAAATCAAATGGATGCTGAAGAAATGTAAATATTTAGCAGTCCAAAGAAAAGCTATAAAGTCCCTAATTTGGAATTCAAGTAAGAGAAACCTCAACATTTCAAGTGTTGTTATAACACCTCCATGACTTTGCTTTAACTCCTTTCTGCCTAGAATGCCCTTTCTTTCCCCTCCCCGGGACAGGAGAGACTGAGGTCAAGGTGTCACCTCCTCTGTTGAAATTGGCCAGTCCTTCCTTGTGTCCACTACCCCTCCCAGCCTTGTACTGGCCCTTGGATACGTGTTAATTGATCAGGTGTCTCTCACCCACCTTTCCTCTCCACCTCCCTCCCTCCCCAAGGTCCAGGTCTGGTTTGTTCATGTCCACATCCTCAGGGCGAGGAGGCAGACAGTTATCACTCAGGTTGTCTAAACGGTGTGAAGGTGATCAACCTTTCTCATCCACCAATTCTTCCGTTCCTGTTAACGTCACAGCAGGGAGGGAGGTTTATAGATATTTGTTAATGTGCTGACTCTCTCTCTCTCTCTCTCTCTCTCTCTCTCGCCTCTCTCTCTCTCGCCTCCTTCCAACAGCATTCTGCTCCCTCAACACTCCCACCTAAGGAGGGATTTGCAGCAAGATAAACAAAACCACTGTCTTTCAGCCACACACAAGCAACCAGCTCGTGCAATCTGGTCTACAAGGCCTGTTCCTCTGACCTGCAGCCTCACACTAGCTATTCCCATTGCTATGCGTGTGTGTCTGCAGGTTTTACCCACAGCCCCTTCTGTAGTTATCTCTGGCTCCTGGCCCAAGTTATAATGTTAATTCAATTTTTTTTCCTCCAACTCCTGGGAATGGTCCCAGTAAATTTCAACAGATTGGTTGGTGTTTTATCCTGTTTGCATATGTACCTTAGAAAGCCTTGTAATATAGGCTATAGAGGTATTGCTTATGATTAATTCAGTATAGTTTGTATTTATTTCTATAAAAAGTTGAGCATCAGGCCCTTGATCAAGAATATAACCCTCTATTACAGCCTTGTTCCGTGAATATGTCCAAATCAATTTGAGTCTGAAATGTGCTTAGTCATACCTTTGAGGACTACCCTCTATCCTCCCATAATCCTTTTTCACCACGGCTAGTAACAAAAAATTCTACTTGAACCTTAGACTGATGCTTTTGAGGCCCATTCCATGGTGTCGTTCCTTACACTGAGATCCTTTCTCATTTCAGTAACTAAGCGCAATCATTAAATTTTGTCCGTGGCAACTAGTGTTAAGAATTTCTAGTACAATTTACTTCTAAATATTTCTGAATATATTTCTAAATGTACTCTTCTCTGTTAATTGATCCCAGCCATTTCTTCCATGGATGTTTCTTTCCTCCTGAGCATCATTTCTAAGTTGAGGTTAGTGCAGAGTAAGCACAAGTCCAGCCATGAGGAGAGATGTCTGGGGAAGATGTGCGGTCCTAGTGTGGATTACACGTTCCAGGGTTGCTGAGCCAGCGTCCAAGATAAAGGCTCAGGAGAAACAGCTGTGATTTGGGTGATTACATGTTTCCCATGGTCAGAGAAGTTTTTGTTACAACTTGCTGATCCCTCCTGGCTCAGACAGTCTGCTCTCTGTGCTGTCTCGGTCGGGCTGATACAGAGGCTCAGACCTGGCCAGAGAGATGAGTTTTGCCACATAGATTGCAGACAGACAGCCCTCTTCAAGTTTCTGAGGGACTCAGGAAGGACTAGCACTATCAAGGTAGCTCACCTTGTATACCATGTTTTAAAGGGCACCTTCATAATTATTTTCTGTCATTTGCCCCTCATTTGATTAGGGTTTCCATTTGACTGAGGAAATCCAAACCCTGGTTTGCTGCTCCGTCACCCTCAGCACTGTTTGGCACATTGCCTTATTCTCTCTTGTGATTTTGATCCATTTTCCTTTTAAGAATCCCTGTTATATACATATATTTTGTTTTAAGCTTCCTCAAATCCCTCTTTTAGAAGGATCAAGGCAGGATTTAAATATATCAGTAACTTGCCCAATATTCAGAAAGCAGTTAGTAGCAGAATTATTACTCGGAACCTGATTGTCTTCAAGCAACCTGGGCCATGTACACCGCGCAGCCCACAGCCCTCTCTTGCTGCTCATGGTTTCCCCTGCCTCTCTCCTCCTCCTACTTAGGCTCAGGGACGAGGAGCGTAGAGCCAGTTCCCCTTGCTTTACCTTCACCTAGCTTCCTCCAGTGTTAACATCAGATATGACCATGGTACACTTATCAAAACCTAGAAATTAAAATTGATAGAACACTATTAACAAATTAACATTGGTAGAATATTATTAACTAAACAGTCCTTTCCCTACTTTTAAACATCTGCTTTTCAAGACCCCATTTTAAAGTAATACTGAATTTTAAAACAGAAAGTGAAAATACTCAACATGAATAACCAAGCTATGAGGAAACATGAGTGTGGAGTCCAAAGTAACTGATTTTACTTTCATAATACACTTCAGACTGCCCAGTGTATAACTTATTCATAGTTAATTACAAATAATGTCATTAAACAACTTGCTAAAATGTCCTTCAAG
Source organism: Tapirus indicus (assembly GCA_031878705.1). Lineage (NCBI taxonomy): Eukaryota > Metazoa > Chordata > Mammalia > Perissodactyla > Tapiridae > Tapirus > Tapirus indicus. Next base: position 77,321,785 of record CM062922.1, on the reverse strand, counting down.
TTTCAAAAGAGATTTTTAAAGATCCATCAGAATGAACATGTCATTTATAATATGTCACAAATTTAAGTATTTATTAGAAGTAGGAAATTTACCTACAAAGATTACATTAAATTCTTTTATTACATAATTTCAGACTTACAGAAAAATTGCAAGAATAGTACAAAAACTCTCTGATACTCTTTACCCAGATTCCGCAAATGTTAATATTTTACTACATTTGCTTTTTTGCTGCTCTCACTCTTGCTCTCTTGCTCTTGTTCTCTGTGGAGAGAGAGGGAAAGAGAGAGAGAGAGAGAGAACTGTTTTAAGTTGCAGACATGAAGCCCCTTTACCGGTAAATACTTCAATGTGTATTTCCTAAAGACGGGGAGCTTTTTACATAACTACAGTACAATTGTCAAAATCAGGAAATTACCATTGATACAATACTATTATCTAATCTACAGCCTTTATTCAGATTGCACCATTTGTGGCAGGCAGAGTGATGGCTCCCCAAAGGTGTCCACATCCTAATCCCTACAACCTACAAACTGTTAGGTTATATGGCAAAGGGGAATTAAGGTTTCTGATGTAACTAAGGTTGTGAAACAGGTGATCTTAAAATCGAGCAATTATCTGGGCAGGCCAATATAATCATAAGGATTCTCATAATTGGAAGAGGGAAGCAGAAAAGGAGGTTCAGAGTGATGTAATGTGATAAGGACTTGGCCCACCATCGCGCGGGCTTGAAGATGGAAGAAGGGGGCAGGAGCCCAGGAATGTGGGCCTCCCCCGGAGGCTGGAAAAGGCAAGGAAATGGATTCTGCCCTAGAGCCTCCAGAAGGGAACAAAGCCCTGCTGAAGCCTTGATTTTAGCCCAGGGAGACCCCTATCAGACTTCTAATCTACAGAACCATAAAATAATAAAGTTGTATTGTTTTAAGCCACTAAATCCGGGGCAATTTGTTACATAGTCTTAGAAAACTAATAAGCCATTTGTCTCAATAATGTCCTTAATAGCAAAAGAAAATCTGAAATTATGTGCTGTGTTCAGTTGTCATACCTCTTTCATTTCCTTTAATTGGAATAGTTCCTGAGTCTTTCTTTGGATTTCATGACATTGACATTTTTGAAACATGCAGACAGTTATTTTGTAGAGTGTTCCTCAGTTTGGTTTGTCTGATGTTTTCTCTTGACTGGATTCAGGTTGTACAGGGAGGTCATGGAAGTGATGCTGAATTCTTTTCAATACCTTAAATCGGGAGGCATGTAAATTATTACTGGCAATGTTAACTTTAACTTTGACATTTGATTGGGGGTGGTACCTTCCAGGTTTCTCCATCATAAAGTTACTCTGTTACCTTTTGTAATTAATAAGTATTTTACAAGGCAATACCTTGAGACTATATAAATATCCTGTTACTCTTTACACTTTTACTCTCTAGTTTTAGTATCCATTGATGATGGCTGCCGAATGGAGATTTTCTAATTCCATCATTCTTTCTATATTTATTAATTGGCATTTTGCTGTCAGGTAGAGGTTTTCCTTCTCCTCTATACATGGATAGATAGATAGATAGGTAGATAGATAGACTTATATCATTTCAGATCCATGGATTTCTATTTTATTTAATGGGTTACAATATGTTGTTCTTGATATTTATTTTGATTCTTTTGTGTGTGTGTGTGAGGAAGACCAGCCCTGAGCTAACAACTGTTGCCAATCCTGCTCTTTTTGCTGAGGAAGACTGGCCCTGAGCTAACATCTGTGCCCATCTTCCTCTATTTTATGTGGGACGCCTGCCACAACATGGCTTGATGAGCGGTGCATAGGTCCGCCCCCAGGATCTGAGCCTGCGAACCCCGGGCCACCAAAGCAGAGCAGGCAAACTTAACCACTATGCCACTGGGCCGGGCCCCAACAAATCTATTTTTTAAATCTTTTAATGTAACTATTTTACTTCTCAATTGATTTCTCTACTTTTCATAAGATCTTTTAAATAGTCATTTTATCCACTAGAGGTGAACAGGCCAAAAGATCACGGAATAGGCTAGAACTTTTATGATTCATCATTACCGTCTAATGCTGTGAATTTGGTGAGCTTGTTCTGAAAAGCATAAAGTAAAACAGAGCCAAGTCATTTAATGTGGGAGTTCTGTTTTAAATTAGGATAATCAATAAATATACCTGTAGACATCAAAAGAAGTTGAATTAAAACTTTAGGCCCTTCCGAGTGGCCACAATTCATGGACACCACAGCTGTGTGGCCTCAGGTAAATCTCTCAGCCTTGCCTGTGTTTCCTCTAAATGGGGCTGGCACAACCTTACAGTTGTTCACATAAATGGGCAAGTATGTGAAACTATACAAAATTTATAGTAGTCAGGTAAACTAAGTTTTTGTGGGGCCTAAAGCTTGTACAATTTGGGGCCCCCTTCAAAAAATATACATAAGGTCATAAATGCAAAAGGAAGCACAGGGGCCCATGAACTCCATTATCTCCACAAGGGAAATTCACCTCTGTGTAGTTGCGATATTTGTTTTAAGCCAGGGGAAGGCAGAGCAGTTGCTTCCTTTATGTCACTGTGTCATCGGGTGTGTGCGTGACTGTACTTCTCTTCCGCTGCAGACACCTCAGCCGCCGTCTAGCCAGGCGAGCCTGTTTAGTGCGCTCACTGCATGACGATGTGGGTGCGGCTTGAGGGGAGTGCCTGGCCTCCAGAATGTGCCCAGAGGCTGCAGAATCAGACTTTTGCTGGAGGAAGAAGGAGAGTCCCAAGGCACGCGTTCACTGGGGCCACGGGGAACGGCTCGATTAGGCAGAGCCTTTGCTGTCTTCTTCATTAAACATTTATAGCTCAGAAATGGAAGAGGCAAAACTTGATTCTTAATGGTCCCTTCTTAAAATAGATCTCCATCCACTTCTCTGCTCAGGAAATTGCATACCAGAGTCAGTCCAGTACTGGAGTCATTGTGAGTTGCTTTCAGGCGCAAGCCTGCTCTAAGCACACGCCATACTGGACAGAACATAAACTCTGGACGGCAGGGACACAGACCCTGGCGTTTCAGCCGGGAGTTGGTGCTAGGTTTGTTTTTATTAAAAGAAAACAAAATAGCAACAACAACAAAGACAGTGCTATTTTAATGAATTGAAAGATCTGACCTTGTAAGTTTACTCTTCTGAGTCTGTTTTTCTGGAGCCTGTGGGATGGTTTAGGATAACATGTCCTTTATTTAGGGATCCCCTTTCACTGGGGACCCCAGAGTACCCTGTGGATATTTGTTCTCTTAAGTGACACTTTTGAAGAATATTCTGGTCAGAAAACAGAAGCTCCTAAGAAGAGCTTCAGTTTAGGACTGGAACACCTCAGTTGGTTCCCTTCTATCAAAGGAAAATGATTTTTGATAGTTATTGATCTAGTACTAAAATAGAACCGGTGCATGTCCACCTAGCATGCTGAGAGTCTATTCTGTGACTTTCTGAAATGAGCTAGGAGAGAAACTTGCCACCTGTCAGTGACTAACACAAATATATCTGGGCCCATGCCAACATCTGCAGTAGGGGAACTCGAGCTTTTGTTCATATGCGCATCATTATATTAAGGAAATTTTTAGCAAGTTTTCCTTACTGACTCTTGAGTATCTAAGAAACTTTAATGACCTGTCATTCTACAGCTACATACTGAGCACAGCTCTGTGTGAGACCCCGTCCTGTGTGGTGGGGATATAACAGTGACCAAAACAGGCAAAACCCCCTGCCCTATGGCACTTACATTCTAGTGGAGGAGGCGTAATAAACAAAAGATGGATGAAACCTTAAGTGTTAGCTAACCATGTAGCACTTAATAAGTTCCAAATATTCTTCTAAGAACTTTATAAATATTAAGCCTACAACTTGATGAGGTGGGTACAGTTATTATTCCCATTTTATAGATGAGAAAAGAGAAGAATAGAGAGATTCTATCCTGACTACCTGGTAAGTGACACAGCCAGGCCTTGAACTCAGGCAGACTGACTCTAAGACCTACCTTTAGCTCAACCACCCTATTATACTGCCTCTAAGTGGCACACCAATGTCTAGTAGGGTAGAAAGTTCTGTGGAGAAAAATAAAGCAGGGGAGAAAGAAAGAAAGTGTTTGGGGGGTGGGGTGGAGCTTGCAATTTTTATACAAGATGATTGAGAAAGCCTCACTGAGAAGATGGTGTCTGAGTAAAGACCTGAACCACATAAATATCTGGAGAAAGCACGTTCCAGGTAGAGGCAGTAGAGAGCAAAGAGGTCCCCAAGTGGATGCGGCCGTGTGGTTGAGGGTGAACAATGAGGACAGTGAGGTAAATGGGGATTAGAGGTGGGGCAGGACACATAGTGTAGGATCTGAGGCCATTACAAGGAGTTTGGCTTTTACTCAGTGTGGGATGAAATGCCATCAGAAGCTTTTGTAACAAGGCATGAAGCAATCTGAGTTACAGTGTGAAAGGAGTAGTCTGCCAGTTGTGTTAAAGGAGACTAAAGGGGGACAAGGGCAAAAACAGGGAGATGAGATAGGAGGCTATCACCATAATCTATGCAAAAGATGAAGGGGCTTAGATTAAGGCAATTGCAGTGGAGGTGATGAGAAGTGATCCACAGGTTCTGATTATCATCCAAAGGTAGAGTGAAGCAGCAAGATTTGCTATGAGAGAAAGAGTAGAGACAAGAATGACTTTAAGGTGCTTGGACTGAAGGTCAAAAGGATGGCAAGACTCAGGCAGAAAAGGCATAGGAGGCCGAATATCAGGAGCTCAGCTTTGTATGTATTGCACCAGGGATTTTAATTATCCATCTAAATGGAGATTTCAATTAGGCAGTTGAACATGATCTTAAGAGTTCAGGGGACCTGTGCAAGCAAGCTAAAGATATAAACTGAAAGTCATCAGCAGATATGCTTAAAGCTATGAGATTAGCTGAGAAAACCAAGGGAGTGAGTGTAGACAGAAAAGAGATGAGGTCCAAGGCCTGAGCCTTGAGTGGCTTCTTCTAAGAGGGCACTTCTATGTTAAGAGGTCAGGGAGATGAGGAAGAATCATCAAAGCGGACAAAGAGGGGGTGATCTGTGAGGGAGAAGAAAAGCCACATGAGCACACGACGTCCTGGAAACCAAGAAAATTGTTTTAAGGAGAAAGGAATGATCAATTATGTCCAACAATGCTGAAAGATCCAAGAAGATGAAGGCTGAGAATTGGCCATTAGGTTGTACAACATGGAGGTCCTTGAAGGCCTCGGCAGGGGCAGTGTCAGTGGAGCAGTGGAGACAAAGGCCTAATTACAGTGGTTGGAGAAGTTTCTTGAAATCCAATTGCAGCAGTTTCAAGAGAGACCAGGAGGAAAGAAACTGGGGAGCGCATGTATAAACAACTCTTTTGTTGTCCATAAGGGAGACAACTCTAAAAGGGAGCAGAAAAATAGGACAGAAGCTAAAGTGTAACATAGGTTCAAGGGAGTTGTTTTTGTTTTTTAAGATGGGGATAGTCCAAAAAAGAAAGAAAAACCAATGACGCAGGAAAGAGGATGAAAAGTCCTTCTCCAGAGTGTGGAATACTGTCTTTGACTAGAGGAAAGGATGGCCCTAGATGGGTATGTAACAGCAGAGAATGTGAAAAAGAGAGCAGGCTGATGGATGGGGCAGTAAAAGGGTGTGGTAGAGGTTTTCTTCTAAGTGCTTCTATTTTCTTTTTTTCAATTATTTTATTGAGGTCATAATGGTTTATAACATTGTGTAATTTCAGGTGTACATTATTATATATCAGTTTCTGTATAGACTGCATCATGCTCACCACCAGTAGTCTAGTTTTTATCCATCACCATACATATGTGCTCCTTTACCCCCTTCGCCCACACCCCAACCCCCTTTAACTCTGGTAATCACTGATCTGTTTTCTTTATCCTTGTGTTTATCTTCCACATATGAGTTAAATCATCCAGTGTTTGTCTTTCTCTGTCTGGCTTATTTTGCTTAACATCATACCCTCAAGGTCCATCCATGTTGTTGCAAATTTGGGACGATTTTGTCTTTTAGTATTCCATTGTATATATATACCACATCTTCTTTATCCAGTCATCAGTTAATGGGTACTTGGGTTGCTTCCATGTCTCAGCTATTGTCAATAATGCTGCAATGAACATAGGGGTGAATAAATCTCTTTGGATTGTTGATTTCAAGTTCTTTGGCTAAATAGCCAGTAGTGGGATAGCTGGATTGTATGGTATTTCTATTTTTAATTTTTTGAGAAATCTCCATACTGTTTTCTACAGTGGTTGCACCAGTTTGCATTCCCACCAGCAGTGAATGAGGGTTCCGTTTTCTCCACATCCTCTCCAACATTTGCTATTTTTTGTCTTGGTAATTATAGCCATGCTGACAGGTGTAAGGTGGTTTTGTAGTTTTGATTTGCATTTCCCTAATAATTAGGGCTGTTGAACATCTTTTCATGTGCCTGTTGGCCATCTGTATATCTTCTTTGGAAAAATGTCTGTTCATATCCTCTACCCATTTTTTGATCAGATTGTTTATTTCGTTGTTGTTGTTGAATTGTATGAGTTCTTTAGATATTTTGGAAATTAACCCTTTGTTGGATATATGATTTGTAAATATTTTCTCCCAGTTGGTGGACTGTCTTTTCATTTTGTTCATGGTTTCCTTTGCCTTAAAGAAGCTGTTTAGTCTGATGTAGTCCCATTTGTTTATTTTTTCTTTTGTTTCCCTTGCCTGAGTAAACATGGTGTTCAAAAAGATGCTGCTAAGACTGATGTCAAAGAGTGTACTGCCCATATTTTCTTCTAGGATTTTTATGGTTTCAGGTCCTACATTCAAGTCTTTAACCCATTTTGAGTGAATTTTTGTGTATGGTGTAAGATAATGGTCTACTTTCATTGTTTTGCATTTGGCTGTCCAGTTTTCCCAATACCATTTATTGAAGAGACTTTCCTTTCTCCATTGTATATTCTTGGCTCCTTTGTCAAAGATTAACTGTCCATAGGTGTGTGGTTTTATTTCTGGGCTTTAATTCTGTTCCATTAACCTGTGTGTCTGTTTTTGTGCCAGTACCACGCTGTTTTGATTATTATAGGTTAGTAATATATTTTGAAGTCAGGGATTGTGAATCCAACTTTGTTCTTTTTTCTCAGGATTGCTTTGGCTATTTGGGATCTTTTGTTTGTTCCACATAAATTTTAGGATTCTTTGTTCTATTTCCATGAGGAATATCATTGGGATTCTGACTGGGATTGCATTGAATCTGTAGATTGCTTCAGGTAGTATGGACATTTTAACTATGTTTATTCTTCCAATCCATGAGCGTGGACTATCTTTCCACTTCTTTGATTTCTTTCAATCATGTCTTATCGTTTTTAGTGTATAGGTCTTTCACCTCCTTGGTTAAGTTTATTCCTAGATATTTTATTCTTTTTTGTTGTGATTGTAAATGGGATTGTATTCTTGACTTTTCTTTCTGCTAGTTATTTGTGTATAGAAGTGCAACTTATTTTTGTAAGTTGATTTTGTACCCTGCAACTTTGCTGTAGTTGTTGCTTATTTCTAACAGTTTTCTGTGGATTCTTTAGGGTCTTCTATATATAGAATCATGTCATCTGCAAAAAGCAAGAGTTTTACTTCTTCCTTTCCAATTTGGATACCTTTTATTTCTTTTTCTTGCCTAATTGCTCTGACCGAAACTTCCAGTACTATGTTGAATAGGAGTAGCAACAGTGAGCACCCTTGTCTTGTCCCTGTTCTCAGAGGAATGGTTTTCAGTTTTTCACTGTTAAGTATGACATTGGCTGTGGGTTTGTCATATATGGCCTTTATTGTGCTGAGATACTTTCCTTCTATACCCATTTTACTGAGAGTTTTTATCATAAATGGATGTTGGATCTTGTCAAATGCTTTTTCTGCATTTATTGAGATGATCATGTGGTTTTTATTCCTCATTTTGTTAATGTGGTGTATCACATTGATTGATTTGCAGATGTTGAGCTATCCCTGCGTCCCTGGTACAAATCCCACTTGATCATGGTGTGTGATTTGTTTAATGTATTGCTGTATTCAGTTTGCCAGTATTTTGTTTGTTTGTTTGTTTGTTTGTTTTGCTGAGGAAGATTCACCCTGAGCTAACATCTGTCACCAGTCTTCCTCTATTTTGTATGTGGGTCACTGCCACAGTATGGCTGCTGATTGGAGGTGTACCTCTGCACCTGAGAACCAAACTCGGGCTTCCAAAGTAGAGTGCACTGAACGTAACTACTAGACCACTAGGCCGGCACTGCCAATCTTCCTCTTTTTGCTGAGGAAGATTCACCCTGAGCTAACATCTGTTGCCAATCTTCCTCTATTTTGTATGTGAGCTGCCACCACAGTGTGGCCACTGATAGATGAGTGGTATAGGTTCATGCCCAGGATCTGAACCTGGGCCACAGAAGCAAAGCATGCCGAACTTGGCCACCAGGGCTAGCCCTCAGTTCGCTAATATTTTGTTGAGGATTTTTCATCTATGTTCTTCTATTTTCTCAGTCTCAGGAAATAGGACATTAGCAGAGAGTTACACAGGGAAGAGGTGTGAGAGGTTTGAAGAAAAAGTATGAAATCATCTTCAAGGAGAATAGCAGAACCAGTGGACTGGGGAAATGGAGTCTGATTGCTCAGAACCCCCTTGAGGTTAATGAGCATGAATTCAGATGTGACAGTTAGTTGTGTGTGGGATTCTAATGGGACTCTAAGGGAGGATTCTAATGACTGACCAGGGCATTTAAAATGGGTGAGGAGGGCTGTGATGGTAAAAGCGGGTAGGAGAGTGTAAAGGGGGTAGGTTCAATGCATTGTAGGGCCCAGTGGGGCTGAGGTATTATTAAAGTCTGGGCACTGGAGAGACTGACCTTCAAAAACAAGAGGTGGTGATTAGAGATTGGGTGCTTGAAACTGAGGTTCTGGAAGAGGTACAGTTACTTGGAATGGCAAGATCTAGATGTGATCACAAGGGTGAGTAGCTGAGTAGGGTGTATTTTACTAGAGAATTTATTTGGTTAAGCAATCACAGTCCCAGTTGAAGCCACCCCAGTAAATTGCCCAAAAGTTTTATTTCTCAAATGAAGCTGAATGAAATCTTTGTTCACTGGCAGCGCATAGGCCATGAATGACCCATCATGACTCACAGATGCCCTGGCTTTCTGCATCCTGCACACAGACACATGAGTAGGACATTCAGTGAGACTCCTTGATGGAAAAGGATGGGTTTGAATCCCAAATGAACATTAGCATACATACTTGGGGTTGATGAAGTATACTTGAGTAATTTCTGCAAAGCCAATGGTTTAAGAAGGGATATTTGATTTGCTCAAACCAAATATCAGATTACTGTATTTCCCTTTGTGGTTGCCAGGTGCATTCTGCAAATTGGCCTTCTTTTAAGTGTACTTCTCTAGGGCAAAGAATTTGAAAACCATTTACCCAGCAATCCTTAATCAGAACCCTTAATTTGACTGGACTTTTTTCAGCAATTGAATTAATTGAAAAGAGAAATATCTCAAGAATATAAATTCATATCAATTATCTCACTGGGAAAAAAAAGACAAATAACTATCCAAAATTTCCAAGTGAGATCAATGGATGGGCAAAAATTTGGCTTACACTGTCTATATTAACTATAGTGTTGAAGAGTAAAAATAATGGTTAAAAATGAACAAGATCCAAAATCTTCCAGAAAGATGATAATAATCATGCTTTAGACAACATGGGTGACACAGAGTGGGGACCTAATTTGTTAAATGAAGGCATGAATGCCTTGGTCTGGAAAGTGAGGTGTCATGCTTTAGAAAAAACCATTAGCAGGGGTTTAGTTAGCTAGAAATCGTATTCAACCCCAACATCTTCTTTCCTGAACTTTCTGTTTAATCAGGGATTCTTCATTTGCTGCATTTATAGGAAGTGGGAAATTGAGGAGGCTCTGAACTGGCCAGGATAATTCTTTTTAAAAATCTTCCCCACAATTACACTGGGGCTGTTCAAGGGCTTTTTTCCTTCTGCTCATTTTCATGGCCTGAGATAACAGATCAAAATGAAGGCCTGTGTTCAGGTGTTTGTGAAAGCACAGCAGAACAGGATAAGACAGGAACCAAAGCCTCCACTGTGGGGAAATGGATGCTTTTATAGACCATGAGATGGGTGGGTTTCCAAAGAGATGTGTCAGAGCCGTGCAATGCTGCTACGAGGGCTGTGCCCAACCTAAGAGGGTGTGAAACGAACCCTCTGAGCACATTAGAGGCCTCTCTGTCGTGAGACAAACTTTGGAGAAATGAACCAACAGTCGCCTATTTCTGTAAGCCTGTGCTTTGGAAGCAAATTTGGAATTGCTTTAAGAGAAAAAATATCCTGATAGAATGAAGACAATGGTGGCTAAAGTTTGATCTGACCAAACAGACGTAGACATCTTATAGACTGATCCAACAATAATTTTCCCCCATTTTCTTTCAAATGAACAACCCTAAACATGTACTTTTTAGTTTTACAAGAAGTCTTTCCTCCAGTTTCACTCATATGTGGAAGATAAACAAACACATGGATAAAGAGAACAGATTAGTGGTTACCAGAGGGGAAAGGGGGCAATGGGCGAAAGGGTTAAAGGGGCACATATGTATGGTGACGGATAAAAACTAGACTAGCGGTGGTGAACACGATGCAGTCTATACAGAAAGTGAGAAACAATATTGTACACCTGAAATTACACAATGTTGTAAACCAATATGACCTCAATAAAATAAATTTTTTTAAAAATGAAGTCTTTCCAAGTGGATTTTCAGCTACCCAGCCAATTATTCTAATTGTAATGATTCTAATTCTAAAACATGGAATTGAGGCCGGCCCAGGGGCACAGCGGTTAAGTTTGTGTGTTCTGCTTTGGGGGCCCAGGGTTCGCCGGTTCGGATCCCGGGTGCAGACCTACTCACCACTCATCAAGCCATGCTGAGGCGGCGTCCCACATAGAGCAGCTAGAAGGATGTACAACTATGACATCCAACTATCTACTGGGGCTTTGGGGAGAAAAAAGAAAAAAGAGGAAGATTGGCAACAGATGTTAGCACAGGGCCAATCTGCCTCAAAAAAAAAAAAAATCTGTTTGACAAACATGTGATGTACAAACAGAATTTTAAAAAAATAAAAATAAAACATGCAATTTATTCTCTAGTTGTTTCGTGGTGTGTGTGCATGTGATTTTTAAGAGCACGTTAATGTGAGATCACTCTGAGGATGCGTGTTTTAGGAGAGGCATGGAGATAGCTTCCTTTCTGAGGAAAGGCAGGATTCATGCCTACAAAAGGAGCCTCACAGCCTGGAAGACTGAAAGCACATTTTCAGGACATGCTGAGGTAACCAGTTTAAACTTGCCAAAGGATGCTTTTCCACTTGGCTCACAGCTATTCATTCATGGTTTTGACCATCCCACTCATTTTATTTTTAATTTCTTATTCATTTTCAGGCCTTTCCGTATAGGGTTAGCAAGGAATTGCTAATTTCAGAGCTGCCATTTGTGACACTCAACTAGAAGATTAAGTCAGGTTTTAGAAATCTTGTTTTTGTCATATTTTCCCATGCCCAGCTTGAGAACACTCTAAATATTAATACTTAATTACAGAAAGTGGTGAGTTTTAAGGACACCAATTTGGGGGAAATTGGCTTCAGACTATTTTTCAATGGTGCTCGGTAAAAATAAAATAATTCATTCAAGCAGAGATTAGACTAGAAAAATTACTTATGGAGAAAAGAGAAATCTGCCATACAGAAGAATTCCAAATAATTTATGTAGATACTGTGCCCTCAAGGATGTGGAGAGTAAGTCACCACCCGTTAAGTGTGGGCAGCGTGTAGTGACATCCTTCCAGAGATAATGATATGGAAATTGGGGGGAAAGAGTCACTTTACAGTGGAGAAACCTGGCAAACAGTTCCTCAGCCAGGTGATCAAGGTCAACATCAACAGCGATAAGTCATGCTGATGCCATGTATCCTTGATACAATGAAATGAAAATGGCACTAAGCTCTGTCATCTTCCTCCCCCAAACCCATTACCCCAGTCTAATGATGAGAAAAATATCAGACGAATTCCAATTGAGGGAGATTCTACAAAATTCCTGACCAGTAGTCCTCAAAACTATCAAGGTCATCAAAAATACAGACTGTCTGAGAAACTGTCACAGGCAAGAGGAGCCTAAGGAGACATGACAGCTAAATGTAACAAACATGGTGTCCTGGATGCGATCCTGGAACAGAAAAAGGACATTAGGTAAAAAACTAAGGAAATTTGAATAAAATATGGACGTTAGTTAATAATAATGTATCAATATTGGTTCCTTAATTGTAACAAATATACAATCCTAATGTAAGATGTGATAAGAAAAACTGGATATGGGGTATATGGGAATTCTCTGTACTATATACTCAATTTTTCTACAAATCTATGGCTTTTCTAAAACATCTATTTAAAAAAAATTACTTGACTGAAAGGTAAACCACCCCAGTCTCATAGAGTCTGATGCAGAAAGTCTGACCACGAATGGGGCAGTTCTGGGCAGTCAGAACCCTGTAATAACGGACTCCACAGGCAGGCAATGCTGTGAAGAGAAGTATGTTCCAAAGCTCCCAGCTTCCCTCTTCTGAACTCTTTCCCTTCATAAAAATAAGAGCTGATGTTTACATAGTATACTGGGCTAAGTTTTTAGCCCATTTATCACGTTTCACCTTCACAGCAGCCAACACTATGAAGCAGGTGAATGCTATTAATATCATTATTTTATCCATGAAGAAAATCAGACTGAGATAGTTTAAGGACCCAAGATCACCCTGCCTCTGAGGGTGGAGCTGGGATAAAAAATCCAGACAGTCTGGACCCCAGAGCCAGTGTTCTTTTAACCTCTATCATTTGTGTACTTTCCTCCCCCCTTTCACTCCTTCTCTTCCGGGCATTCAGGGGCTCATACTCTCTTCAACAGGAGTTATCCTTAGGAAATGAATGGCCACATTTATTATGATCCATGGTGTCAGGGTACTGTGGAGAGTCTATAGAGAAATAATAGAGGGGGGCGGTGGTGCTGTGAGCAGGGTGGGAAAGCACCACTCTCTAAAGTGATGCCTGGTTTCTAATTACATTGGCCCTGATCCCACTCTCAGATCCCCACATGGATACTGAATCCCATCCTATAGTCTATTCTAGCCCTAAACCTAACATTGTACCCACCTGATGTCTTGGAAACAACCCAACATTGGGGCATTTTCAAGTGGTTTCTATAATGAGCATTAGTAAACCCACAGATGTGCCTAAATGAGGATTTGTGAGGCTGAGCATACATTCCCAAACCTATATTTCAGAACGGTTGGCTCCCTTTTATTTACAAAATAAGATGAAATTGTATATACCAGCCCAAATGAAGAGAAGTAGGTTCTCTTTCATGTTTGCAAAAGATGTACATAAGACTTTGAGAAAGCAGTTTGAAACAGCAACTTCTCAGACTCTGCCCTTTTCCATAAATTTCCTTAAATGGTCAGAAAGTTCACAACTTAATAAAGACCCTTAGAAAGGCTAGTCAAAGAATAGACCTATTCAGTAACTTTATAAATATAGGGGGCTAAAAAAATAAAAGATTTCATAGCGACTTCCTGCTGGAAAAGTCAAAGCTAGTTTAGGTCAGTTGGAGGGAAGACTGCATCTCCGGAACACGCTATTTGTTTTAAAATTTCCCTGGTGTGTGGGATGGTGACAAGTTTTCTTTTTTTTCCTTTGTTTATCTGTGTTTTCTAATGTTTCTACAGTGGATATGTATTGCTCCTGTCATAATAGAAACTAACAAGAAAAGCAATAACAAAAGAAAGGTCAGATTGCTGTTTGGGCAGGAAATCGCTTACCTGGAAAATCAGGATGTGAACGTACGCAGGGGCCGTTCTTCCTGTGACCGGCCAGGCATTACAAAGCAGAGCCTTGGTTCCAGGCAGATTCCTTCTAGGACTGCAGCGGGACTCCGGGGAATTCCTCTAACACTGTTGGTGGGTTGAAGATCTGGCAGAGCGTTTGAGTGGTCTGGTTCCATGGAATTAACAAATAACTTGAAGACAATTCAGGAAAACAAAACAAACCAAACCATACTGCCAAGATGGGAACACAGATCAATATAAGGAACCGATACCAATCTGGAAGAGAGGAATGAGGATAAGTCAATGGCTTCAAGAACTAAGGCTTTCATTCTGACGCTGGTGTGTTCATTTCTTTTTCAGCTCTGCTCAGGAAAGAACAAGAGAAAAAAATCAACTTAGGCTGACATGTGAGAGGCTTACACTGATCCCATTGAGTCCAACTTTCTCTCGTTGTTTAGTAGCATCATGATTTAGGGGATCAGACTTGGCTTCAAAGTGGGTCCATGTTGACCCAAGACAGTGGTTGGCAAAATTTTTCTGTGTAAGGTCAGATAGTAAATATTTGAGGGTTTATGGGCCCTATGGTCTCTGTTAGCAACCACCGAACACTGTTGCCAAAGTGGGCTGGATAATACGTAGAAGAAGAGCACGGCTGTGTTCTAATTACACTTCACAGAAACAGCTGGCAGGCAGCATTTGGCCCAGGGCCATAGTTTGCCGACCTCTGCCGTGAGCCAATCATAGTCAACCCATCCCTCTTGTCCGTGATTCAGGTACCCAGGCTTAAACTAATCAGCATCATGCATTATCCTGGTGATGTCAGTGGTTCAGAGATAGGGTATGACCTAAATTGGCCCAATTAGGAGGGGAAACATTTTTGTTTGAAGTTTGGAGGAGAGAGGTTTGATCTCCTCCTCGCTGCATGAATAAGGAAGCATACAACCCTGATTGCTACTGGCAACCAGTCTACAACTATGAGGGGAACCAGCCTGCAGATGAAGTGGACTCTGGATGATGGAAGAGAAAGATAGAACCCAAATCCTTGAACCACAGAGTGATTTAAACCTATGTGCCACCTAACCTCTGGATTTTCAGTTATGTGAGCCTATAAATTTGCTTCTTGTAAAAATCATTTTGAGTTGGGACTTCTATTACTTGTAGCTAAATGCATCTTAGCTGATGGAAAATTTAAAAAGAAGTTTACGACTCTCAAAGCTTGCAAACACTAAAAAGAACTGACACCTGTTTCTATAAAATTTCCTTTCCATCATTGAAAATAAATGTGAAAAATAGGGAATAAAATATTATAGCTCTATTGAATTACCTAGATTGGTGAGTATGGGTCTTCCAGAGGGCAGGGAAGGTTTGATTAAATGACCTTTAATTTATGGAATATCTGAGTTGAAGGACACTTTTCTCTGTGATGGGACCAAGAAGATGGATGCAAAGAGGCACTGAGGATCTGGACTTTCTTTCTGTCTTCCACTGACATCCTTGGTCTTAAATGCAAGTCTCTTCCTTTCATCATCTTCAAGCTCTAAACATAAGAAAGTACTTTTTCAAATCCACATCTAAAACTGGAAGAATGAAAAGGATCTTAAACCTTAGGCCTTAATGAAAAGAGTTTATCAAAAACAACAATAATAAAAACCCACTTGTAACATGTAAAACAAAAGTACTTTTCATAAGCAATATCTCATTTTGAAGTTAAATATTCCTTATACCATTCTTAATATAGTTATATGCTATTCTTTTACATTCATTTTAGTCTCTCTTAGTTGTATGAATTTATAGCTTTGGTGATCTGTGTAATTACTTTAATAAAATAAGAAAACTTGAGTTTTAGAATTGTTTTTCTTCCAAGCAGGTCAAATCTGTATAGTATTAACTTGGTCAACTTTCTAACATTCTTAAGAAGTAATTTAGATAAGATATATTTTCCCTCATCATGTTCATATTTAAACTGAGATGTAGAAAGGTGAGTTTCGTCTTGCAAAATAAGTACTAAACACGTATTACTCATTCATTCAACAAGATATTACTGAGGACCTGCTGAGAGCCAGACACTGTTCTAGGCTTTGTTACAACACAAAGTCCTTGCTGTCCTGGAGTTTACATTCTAGAGGGAAAGACAGATAGTAAACATGTAAATCTTATGTCGGGTGGTAATAAGTGGTAGGAAGACGCATAAAGCAAAGTGAGGACTAGAGAATGATCAGGCAGGTGAGAGAGCTGGCATGTGATCATGGTCATCCTCAGGTGGGATGGGCTCTAAGGTGGACGGGCTCCTTGTTTAAGAAACAGCAGAGGGGCCAGTGTGGCCGGAGCAGGACGAATGAGAGAGAATGGCAGTGGATGGGTTGGAGAGGTGGGGTGGGGCATATCACAAATGACCTTAGAGGCCACATAATGATTTGGGGTTTTGTTCTGAGGAAGATGAGAATCACTGGAAAGATGCAAATCCCCCTGGAAAGACAGGAATCATACAGACTCTCTGAGAAGCCCAAACGTCCCCAGAAATACCAAAGACAGTAAAATTTACAAATTCTTACTGTACATCAAGCTGATTTATAGTCTTAATAAGCAGATGAGTAACCATTTATTAGATAGATCAAAGGGATTAATTCATTGCTCTCTTTCAAAGCAACCTGTTCTACCGGGACAAGCCTTTGAAACTGTATTCCATAATAATATTTTTTCCTTTGGTTCAATTCACATCTAGTAAACTGTGTTTCTGTAGCACCTGCCTCATTATTCTTTTTCCATAGACTATGTAGAATGGAGCCGTATTATTTATCTAGTGTCTACCACCAACCCCAGCTCACAGTAGCTGCTCAAAAAAATTCATTGAGGGGCCAGCCCAGTGGCATAGTGGTTAAGTTCGTGTGCTCTGCTTTGGCGACCCAGGGTTCGCAGGTTCAGATCCCATGTATGGACATATGCACCGCTTATCAAGCCATGCTGTGGCAGGCTTCCCAAATATAAAGTAGAGGAAGATGGGCACAGATGTTAGCCCAGGGCCAATCTTCCTCAGCAAAATGGGGAAGGATTGGCAACAGATGTTAGCTCAGGGCTAATCTTCCTCACCAAAAAAAAAAAAAGAAAGAAAGAAAAGTCATTGAACAAGTAAGTGAAAGAATGAGCACAGCAAAATATTTTACTACAATAAAGGATTCTCTATAAAAATTATCTCTATAAAACAAATTTGTCAGACTTTAATATAAAGAATTTAGCCTAGAGTCACTGAAAAAGACAGATTACGAGCACTTCTTTCCTCTTGTGTCATATTATTTTCTTTAAAAAGATCAAATCATAGGGGCCGCCGGGTGGCGTAGCGGTTTAGTTCGCGCTTGGCAGCCCGGGGTTCGCAGGTTCGGATCCCAGGCGCCCGCCGACACACTGCTTGTCAGCCATGCCGTGGCGGCGTCCCATATAAAGTGGAGGAAGATGGGCACGGGTGTTAGCCCATCAGCAAAAAGAGGAGGATTGGCGACGGATGTTAGCTCAGGGCTGGTCTTCCTCACAAAAAAAAAAAAAAAAAAGATCAAATCATATAATCAAAATCTGTATTGTGGTGACAGTTTTTGTAGGTAAATTCCATTTGTAGGTGATTACAACACCTGAGTAAGTTTTCAAGCGTGTTCTGGAAAGCAATTTAAAATACATTTTCTGGTATTTTACAAACAATAATTATTTCATTTCTCATGGAATACCCTTCAAATATAGCAGTGTGAATACCTTACTTTACAATTGTGAAAATGAAAATGTGTGCAACTTTCCAAATTTTAGACTCAAGAAAGTGAAACTAAAAGTCAGAGAAAAAACTTCTACCCCATTTCCAGGCATCTAGTTTACAGGATTTTATTAATATAAAAGTGATATTTGCCAATAGGAATGCAGAGTCAGAAAAGCTTAGGTAACACATAAGATAAAATTTCTGCTGGGTAAAATTTCAATAGTCAAACAATGATTTATTAAGTATTTCATAGGTGATTTTTTTTTCCATCAGAAGTGATTCTATCTACTCACTAATTTTGCAAGAACTCAAATTATGGGACTGCTGACCACAAGATACAATACTTAGTTACAAGTGACCACTGTGAAGGAGGCATTTAGTGAGATGTCCATTTATAGAAAGGGTGCCAGAGATGGCCTTGGACCTGTGCTGTCCAATACGTTAGCCACTAGCCACACGTGGCTATTTAAATTTAAATAAAATTTAATAAATGAAAAATTTAGCTCCTCAGTCACACTAACCACATTTCAAATGCTCAATAGACACATGTGGTTAGTGGCTACCCTTTAGGAGGCACAAATATAGAACATTTCCATCATTGCAGAAATTTCCACTGGACAGCACTGCCTTAGAAAGTACAGATAGGGGAGTCAAGCTGATAGAGTCTTTAATAAAGGTAACCAGGCAACTTACTCTGGGAAAGGAAGCATGGATTCTGGGAAAAGGACACTGATCACACTAGAACAGCTCTTTGGGAACATAAATGAGTTTAAAGACAAGATAGAAACGATAGTTATTTGTTTGGATGTTCCAAAAAGTTACCAAACTTCCTCACCAGAAATTATTTTAAAACTTTTGTTACCCTAGAACCAGAGGTAATGTTTGGTTATACATGGGGAACTTGCTTAGAGAGAGGAATGGGCAGTTTTGGGATGGAGGAAAACATGCTAAAATGTCCTCCGAAGATTATGCAGTAAGCAGTGTTTTCTAAAATGACTGTAAATTACCTGGAAGACATAATGCATGGTTTAATCTTCCAGATGGTGTTTCGCTGAAGTGGGTGCCAAATTTCAAATCAATGCAGAGAAAAGAAACTTTTTGGAAAAGCTCACAAGAACTGGAGTAAGCAGAAAGGTGAAATGTGAAATTCAATGAAAACTGGGTGTTATTATTATATTTAAGGAAAAATAATCAAAATTAGAATACTCAAATGATGGTATCTGAATTACCAGCTTCATATCAAGGACAAAAGTCAAGAAGTCACGTGGACTGATCCTTTGGTTCCCATTTCCTGCTGATGACCAAGAGGAGCCCTCTGGGCAGACAAAGTAGAGAAAAGTTTTCCTTCCTTTGGATGCACGCAGACCTGTGCCGGGGCGCATGGCTTGGTAAGAGAAGCTCTGTGCTGGATTTTAGTGCTCTACCACCCCCGCCCTCTGCATACCTCCTCTGCCAGATGCTCTTGTGCCGCCCTTAACCGCATAAGGTGACCTGCATGGAACTCTCCATCCAAAACTGTTATGCCACCAGCGTGCAAGCTACAGCACATCCAAATGTAAGAAGGTTTTACAATCTGGTCTCTCTTTGTGAAGACATACATGGAAAAGCTTGGAAACATCCTAAGAAGAGCAACCAAAATCATCACCAGGGCATGAGTCTAAAAATGGGATTTTTCAGCCAGAAAGGCAAAGGGACATATACATAAAGTCATAAAGGATTGGGAAATGGTGAAATATACTCTTGTTTAGCAAACCCTACAGTACCAGGCCCAGGGACAATTAAGAGGTCCTTTTAATAACATAAAAGAAATTTGATTTTGTATAGCAGATCAAAAACTTCTAGAAAAATATTTTAAAGAGAGAATTGGTTAAATTTACAGATGATAATTCCATAATATGCTAATAAGTAAATTTTAGGATATTTTGGACTGTTTCCTAAACATTCAAGGTTAGTGTCATGGAGGCAACCCACCTCCAAAACATCTGCTGGTGCTCCTCTGAGGTCCAGCCTAACTCTGTGTAAGGGGGCGTTGATCCGAATCAGCACGACCTTTTATATTATTGCTCTTTCGGCTCTGTCTGTGTTCTGGAGGGAAAATCAACATTGTGGTTGACAGGTTAGACAAAATCTGGTTCAGAAAGGAAGTTCATTAAATTAATTTTTATTAATATAAATTTATAAAGTTAATAAGACTTCTTCAGAAAATTTCAACAGGAAAGATTAGAATACAGATAAAATTGGGACGGTTCCCTCTAAAATGGGTTTTCCATCAGGCCCTGAAGGGTCAGAAAATTTAGAATTGTCTTTTCCTTAGAAAATGTTGAATGTAAAACCAAACCAACCAACCAAAAGCCCACAAATTTTACTCAAAAAAAATTTTCTACTTATGGCTCAAGTAATATATATCCGAGTGTGTGTGTGTGTGTGTGTGTGTGTGTGTGTGTGTGTGTGTGGAATTTTTAGCATAGGTGTAATCCATTTTAGTTTACCTGAGGCACATAAAATATATTTAATTCCATATAAACAATTCTGCTGCAAAACCAAGTAGCCATATTCTGCTTTAGCTGAGATTTTCTAAGTTACTTCCAAGGGTTGGATTAATCGAGGACCCTGAGATAAGAAACAAGCAAAGGCATCCACAACTTTGATAAAGCAATGGCAATTCGATCTTGCTTTGCTATGTATTCATACTATAAAAAGCAGAACACTGAAACAATTGTCCAAATAATTCAGGCCTAAAATACATTCACCTAAAATAGCCAGATAGTTGAGGCAATTGTGTCATTTTGGTTTAAGTTGTCTGAATCACTGCATTAATTCTCCTACTTAATCTAAGTAGACATATTGAGGCTGTGAGAAGTTTTTAGGTTAGTAAGGAATGTCTCTAAATTTTTCTTTGATTATTTGTAACTCTCTCCATAATTGCAGTGAACTAACAGTTTCACCTTTTAATCGAAGTCTAATCCAATCTGCAGGCTTCCTGCAAAAGAACCACCCAGGAATGTTTGGGGATTTCTGTGTAACCAGGCCCTAGAAAAACAGAACCCAGGGAGATAGCTACTAAATTCTGGAGCTCTTTCAGACTGCGCAGACTCTTTACACTACGCCAAAAATAATTTCCAGTTGTTCCAAGGAGTTCAAGAACTGAGTGGCTTAATAAAGAGCTCACACACCTGCATTAAGGTATCAGACTAAGAGAAAACCATCAAGACCTGATGGGATGATGTACAAGGATGTTGCGTAAGAATCCGAAGTCATTGTACACTGAAGAATTACGAAGGTAATGTGAAAAGGAAAATGCACTAATAACCAAACTTTTATTGCTGATCTGCAGGAGAGGAGTCATAGAACACAGTATATGTTATAAAGACTAGGCATTTCATCTTTTATTTGAAGATCAAACTCAACTTTTGTTTTAATTGGAGAAGGGTGTGTTTATACGGTGAGAGGCTTAATTTGTTTTTATACTGTAGTTGAATAATAACTCTAGAGAGAGGTATTGGCATGGATTTGTGAGGGAGCCTAGGTAACCTCAAGATGAAGATAATAATAGGACCTGCTTCACAGGGCGGTGGTGAGGCAGGAACTCTGAAACCCTGCAAAGCTCCCAGCACCGAGCTGGGCACATGCAGAATAGACAGTACTGCTTTGCTGTCAGTATTGTAATTGTTATAATTGTTCTTAGATGTTTACAATGTGTGGAAAATTTCCCATCTAAGGACAGAAGATTAAACTCTAAATGCTATAGTGGTTTTTAGACTTTATAATTTAAATTATTGACGGTGGAAAAGTTCCAGATTGAAATTAAGAAGCCCATTTAGAAACATTGTTCCCTGGACTCCTTCTTACTTCCGAAAGGCAGAGGTGGGACCTAATAAAGAGCTAAACTGGTGCCCCCAACCACTGCAACCCAGGGAAGAATTTTCACTGTGGTGGGCTCCTTCACCTCTCATTCAAATCCGAATATCTGCGGTCCAAGTATTAGGGTGGTTGAGGAACCGCGGGCAGTGTTTAATCTACACATCAACATTTCACACCTGAGTGGATGAGCAAATTTCAGTCTAAGGGGATACAACGGCTGGCACACCCCTGAATCTACTCATTTCCTCTCAGAATCTTTCACCCTCTCCGGTTTTCTTCTGTATCTGTTTTGTCTTTTTCTGAGCACTGTCCCTCCTCTCCCTGCTTCTCTCCATTTGTTGTAGTGGTAAACAAATAATGGATTTGAATATTTGTCTGTAATAATTACACCGAAAAAGATGCAAAGGAAGTCGTTCTTTGCCTGTAGTTGTTGATTTCCCACCATATCCTGGGCCCAGGTGTATCACCAGCCAGCCACAGAAAAAGGATCATCTCCCCTTAAAAAGTTAACAGCGTTGCTGAGTTTTGGTCTGGCCTCTGCTGCAGCCTGAACACTTGCTGTGGGAACACCATATACGTTTCTGCATAAAATGGAAGCCTGCCACTTCAGCCAGGGTGCTGCTTCAGAGAACATTGTTTTCTGGAATCCGGCCAACCTCAGAGAATTTACCCAGACGATCCAGGAAACACTGAACCATTTCCATTTATGGACATTTTCCTTTATCAATTAAGAACAAAGGGGAGTTGTTGGGTTTTTTTCCCCTCGATTGCTGTATTTTACATTTAAACTTTTTATGCAAATGCTGATGTAATTAGAACTCTCTGGGGAGATTAAGGGCGGGGAATGAGAGACCAACGGCCCTGTCTATTGCTGGCATGTTAACAGCCAGTCCTTCAGTTTTTATCATAAGTGAGTTTGAAAGCGGGTGACATGCCAGACATTCCTTCTGAAAGTTAACTAAGGTAATAATGGAACTCAAGGCAAAAATCAACATGTCACTTGCAATTCTATTTGGGAGGTTGGTGTGGAGAGATGACAGTTCTGTGAAGTGATTTACACAGCATTATAAAAAGAAAAGTTCCCTGGCTGATGACTGAGCTGTAAACGAAAGAAAGGACAAAGCAGACTTCCAGGGCCTCAGCCTTCCCGCCTCGGGGCGCGACCGTGCAAATGCCCCAGCGCCTTTCAGTGTTGGGAGTGGAGAGCTTCTGCAGAGAACATTATCCTCCCTGGTGGCAGGGGTTACACTCTAGATGAATGTGACAACTTTGGGGAAGATAGGAGGAAAATCCAAGTGGTGACTTCCTAGAACAAAAGTCCAGATGGGTTTAAACTTCATGCCTCTAAGCAAACCTTTCAGAAAGGCATCTCTTACCTTTTGTAAATTGCCAAAATAGACAGATTTCCAGAAGAGGGGTCCCCCGCAAGTCTTGGGTGGTATTTCTGTCTGAAGCTCCTTAGAGCTTATCAGAACCAGTGGGATGTCTCAGTGGGACTCCACACTGTGGCTTTCTCACAAGTTACGCAGACACTGGAATGCTTCTAGTCCTGGATTTAAGTTTGGACATTTGAATTGAAGTATCATCTTAACTGTCATACGATTTTTTGAGATTTTCTCTTATTTTTTTACCAGTTTTATTGAGGTATGATTTATATACAATCAAATTTATCTCTTTTATGTGTATAATTTGATTACTTTTGACCAGTATCATATTTCAGAATATTTCTTTCATCCCCAAAATTTATCCTCATGCCCCATTGCTGTCAGTCCCTGCCTCTGGCAACCACTGATCTGGTTTTTTCCCTGCAGTTTTACCTTTTCTAGAATTTCATATAAATGGAATCGTACAGAATCTGGCCTTTTGTGTCTGACCTCTTTGACTTAGCACAACACTTTGAAATTCACCCATGTATGTATCAGTAGTTCCTTCCTTTCTGTTGCTGAGTAGTATCAAGTTGATTTTTTTTCACGTTTTTTAATTGTATTAAAATATACATAACATAAAATTTATCATCTTAACCATTTTTACATGTAAATCAAGTTGACTTTGGCCGGATTTGAAAAAAATATTTATTTGGGTCATGTGGAAAAGCAAATCAATTTTTATCACCTTTTCGAAAAACATATATTAATCATAAGAGTATATTCAAATCCATTTTACCTTTACAATTTCCCTGAACTGTCAGATTCCACCCCACTTTATTTAAAACAAAGTTCCGGGCCTGCCCGTTGGCTCAGCAGTTTAGTTCGCGCTTTGGCAGCCCCGGGTTCGCGGGTTTGGATCCGGGCACCTGGGTGCCCGCCGATGCGCTGCTTGTCAGCCATGCTGTGGCGGTGTCCCATATAAAGTGGAGGAAGACGGTCACGATGTTAGCCCAAGGCCAGTCTTCCTCAGCAAAAAGAGGAGGATTAGCAACGGATGTTAGCTCAGGGCTGGTCTTCCTCACCAAAATAAATAAATTAATTTAATTAAATGAAGTTCTAAGTGCACAAATTTTGAAACATTAGGCAGGCAAATCTGAATGTGACAGACATTTCCAGATATGTAGCAGAAATACAGATCAACAACTTCCAAGTAAATGTTGGTAAACTGGACGTGAACCTGGATTGGACCAAGAGTTTCACAGAAGTTTAAAATTATGATTGAATAGTCAATTAGTAGAAGGGCTGAGGGAAAAAACCATCGTCTTTCTCATATGGGTATTTGTTAGTAATTATAACAGGAAAAACTGATGGTGTTTATTGATAACATTAATAGCAAAAACAATAACAGTAATAATTATCATACCTTACTTGTATAGTGCATGTTATATGCCTGGTGCTGCTTTGAGCACTAGATGGGTCATTAACTCATTTAATTTTCCCAACAACCCTACCACGTGAGTGCTCTATTATTATCCCCATTTTACAGATGAAGAAACTGAGGCTCAGAGAAAACTAAGTAACCTGCTTTGGTGAGAGGTGAAGCCAGGGTTTGGCCCTGGGAATCTGCTCCAGAGCCTTGACTTTTGACCACTAGAACACCCTTAACCCCAGAAGCGCAGAGAGAATTCTCAAATTGGCAAAGGTGGTTGGTATTGTCCCTGAGCAAGGTAGGAGATTAAGCCAGAGCAGAGGTCTCACGCTTGAGCCAGACAGGTTGTTTAGCCGTGTGAGGAGGCCCAGAATACGGCAATGAGAAGAGGGAGGAGCTGAGAAAAGCTGGAGTGTACTGTCACATAAAAGAGGGTACTGGTTAGCCTGGTGCCCGGGGGCCTGCTGCCCATATTTTACCCCAGGTTCAGGTGACCTCGGGGGATCCTTTCAGAGCTAACATGTTAGGAAAATCAGAAATATTATTCACAGTCCATTGTGACTTGGCTTTATTGATGTGGACCACTAGTAAATAATTTGATTGAGTTGTAATGGATGTTGATAAATAACCATTGACTGCATATTGAATTCACTCAATATTGTGAATTTGTCTATTTTATGGTGACTTAAATGTGACCTAACAAAGAGCTTATGAATTCTGGAACTAGATTGCCTGGTTTTGAATCTTGGCTTTGCCACTTACTAGCAGTGTGACTTTGAGCACGTTGCTTGATCTTTCCATGCCTCTGTTTTCTCATCTGTAAAAGGGGGAAATTAATAGTACACCTATTTCATCGCACTGTTTTAAGATTAAAGGGCTATTATGTGTAAAAGACTTAACAACAGTATGACAAATAGTAGGTACTATATATGCATTAGCTATTATTATTATCACTATCCAGAAATGATGGTAGATGAAAATATCTATTCCAACTTTTAAGATAACAAACCATATTACTCTGTACTAAAATGAACTTTACCTTCAAGACTTCATCTTGCAGGTCCCTCTCCCTTGTTCCTGCAGGACTGTGGGGCACTGCACAACACTGATGGGTGGAATTGCAAAGATCAGGGAACTCAGGGACGTGATTTCAGCCTCCACGATGTACCAGCTACTAGAAGGGAAAATTCTAAATACCTGGTCTCTATGACCTGAAACTTTAGCAGTAACAGGACACTGTGAGTTTTGAGAGAGAAGAATCTTCATGTTATTTGTTTGAATCCTGGACAAAGTAGAAGAGAATAGAACTTGGGATGAGAAAGTTGGAGTTTCCTTTCTCCTCATGTTTTGTTGCTGGAGATTTTCCAGTGTTAGCCAGTTTGCAGTAACCTGCCTTGCCCCTGTGGTTCTTTGGTGCTGGCTTCAGATCCCGGTTATTCCTGAACACCCAGTTCATGCTCCCTGTACTGCACAAAGCCATGCCTTGCTATCCCAGTTAGCCCACACTGGTCTTGATGACATGCATGAACTGAAGTTCTTTTTTTTTTTTTAACTATGTTATTGAGGTCGTATTGGCTTATAATATTGTGTAAATTTCACGTGTACATTATTATATGTCAGTTTCTGTATAGACTGCATTGTGCTCACCACCAATAGTCTAGTTTTCATCTGTCACCACACACATGTCCTCCTTTACCCCTTTGGCCCTCCCCCAGCCCCTTTCCCTCCGGTACCCATCAATCTGTTCTCTTTATTTATGTGTTTGCTTAAACTGAAATTCTTACACCGTTGACACTTAAGTACTATTTTGTATTGCTTGTTGCCTTATGTTATCATCTATAGAACTATCTAGAGAACATTCATTCATTTTGTGAGTGAACAACAATGTATTGGGGGACTTTGCAGACCTTGGTGATGAAAGGTCGGGGGTTGTTTTGGACAGATTGTGTACATAAACCTCCGGTATTTTTTAAATCTCTAGTAGGAACCACAGCTTTCTCTTTGACAGCCACCTCTCTGAATTATTGCCACCAGCCTCCTTGGGGAAAGGGACGATGTAGGATACACCACGATTTGCAGTTTTAGATGTCACTCGCTTCACCTTGCACAATGGACGTGGATGATACTCACAGTTGGTCTCAACAAACATTTTCTAATAGGCCCACAGAGAATGGCATGGGAAATATGCTTTTAAGATGTAAAAGGAATACAAATTGGATCCTCTTTCTTATTCAGCAGAACACTTATTGAGCATGGACTGTGGGCTAGAGACTGTACTGGTTGTTAGGGCTACACAGTGATACCTAGCCTTCACAGGGACACAGACCGGTCAACAAGTGACATAACGAATTGCTAGCCTAGGTGATCAAGAAGTTATGGGGACCCAGGAGGGGAACCCTTGCTCCAGCCCCGTGATGGTGAGGGAAAGAATGAGGTGTCACAGAGTGGGTGGGTTGGGGTAGGGCTGCTGAAAGCTGTATTTCAGAGAGAGGTTGAACCTCAGCCGGGGGGCGAGAAGGACCCTGTTGTGACTCTCGGACTGGCCTGTTTTCCTTGATGTCTTTTAGACCAGAGCTGACCAAGCCTGCTGTCTTATTTTTGAGTTTGCGCGCTTGAGACTGGGCCTCCCAGTTTAAGGAAGGGACAGGCTGCTAGCTACCTCTGTGAAGTCTGTTCTAGACCACCCCGGGAGAGAAGGAGAATTCTGGGGGATCCGGCACATTCCTCCAGAAAGATCCCTGGGCCGCAGCCTCTGCGCCACACCCTTGGACCGGGCCAGGTGTGCACCCTCCTTGCGGCGAGGGGGGAGCCGGCGGCTGGGGTGAGCGCTTTAACAGCTCGATGTGTGCTGCGTGTGTTTGTCCGCCTCCCGAGGGCTGGGTCCTCCTTATTCACAGGTGAGTCACACCCTGAAACACAGGCTCTTTTCCTGTCAGGACTGAGTCAGGTAGAAGAGTCGATAAAACCACCTGATCAAGGAAAAGGAAGGCACAGCGGAGCGCAGAGTGAAAACTCCCAGCCGCGAGGCGCGGGCAGCGACCCCTGCAGCGGCGGACCGCGCGCCCGGCCCGGCCATGCCTGCGCTCTGGCTGAGCTGCTGCCTCTGCTTCTCGCTCCTCCTGCCTGCAGCCCGGGCCACCTCCAGGAGGGAAGGTGAGTCGGCTTCCAGGAGGAAACGTCGCAGCCCTGGGCTGTGAACTGGCCTTTCTCTGC
Organism: Tapirus indicus; assembly: GCA_031878705.1. Taxonomy (NCBI): domain Eukaryota; kingdom Metazoa; phylum Chordata; class Mammalia; order Perissodactyla; family Tapiridae; genus Tapirus; species Tapirus indicus. The sequence goes on along the minus strand of CM062922.1, from coordinate 77,294,271 downwards.
AGACCGTGATGGCTGAACGCACCTCGGAGGATTCCCACTTTGTCGGAACCTCTTTAGAGCTCCCTCCTCCTCCCCCAATTGGGGCTTTCTCGAGAGACGGGTTTTAAATAAGACTAACAGTATGTAAAGCTGTCTGATTTAAAAACGCGAAGCCAATAGGTGGGCCAGACTAGGGTTTTCCTTACTTTAAAAATGTTCCTTCTTGATTCCTTTTTCGATCAAGGGGCCCCTGTTTGATCAGTAATATGTTGGTATATAAATTCTTTTCCTATTGTGTGTTTTTATTGATGATATTTTGGTGGGAATGTTTTCTGTGTTTGTGAACACCAAAAAGGTTGAAAAGGAACCTCTTTGATGATCCTTCTGTAATTCCCGTTCAGTCTTTGGGATGGAAAATGAGCCATAAGAGTCTTAACAATGCTTTGTTTTTACATAACGTTACTCTCTATAGTATTTTCACATAGTATTCATTCAGCAGGCATTTATTGGGCACCTATGTCATAGATCATTTGATCTTATCTGGGGCACCCAGTGGCTGTCCTGTCCTGAGTAGTTCAGCTCATGTAAACAAAACTTTATGAGAACCTAGCAACTGTTTACTGTGCGCATATGTCAACTATGACAACACATAACGGGTGTTTTCCTTGTCATTTAGTTTTACCAATGATATTTGCTTGTATAATTACCCTGAAGTTGCATTTTTATATCGCTTCCTGCACCTGATAGCATTTCAATAATCATTTCAGTAGGTCCAAGAGCCATTTTCACACATGTGCTTGCATGAATATAAGACAACATTCATGTGCATATGGAATTATCTTAGACATTCCATTTACTGCCATGCAGTTTGGATGATGCTGGCCTGAATTGTATTTGAATGACATGAATATTTTAGCATGTGTTGAATACATTGATACAATCTTTTTTTTTCTAAAATAGTCTTAGGTGGCCTGCTGGCAGCATAGTAGTTAAGTGCGAGTGCCTCGCTTAGGCAGCCTGGGGTTTGTAGGTTCAGATCCCAGGTATGGACCTACACACCGCTCATCAAGCCATGCTGTGGCAGTGTCCCACATACAAAATAGAGGAAGATTGGCACAGATGTTAGCTCAGGGACAATCTTCCTCACCAATAATAATAATAATAAAATGAAATAAAAGTCTTGGAATTAACTTCCAACCCATCATCCTTGACTACCATTTTAAAAACCATTTGTGAAAATGATCATGTAGATTAGGTCCCCTTAGATAAATAGGATAAAATAGCCTTAACCTAGTGAGAAACATCCTAAAAGTAAGGATAGTCTGAATATTAGAATTCAAAAGGATGCTTACAGATCAACTACCAGAATCCCTTGGCTTAAATAATGAAAAAATGGAAATGGGTTTGTGTAAAGCCACACAAGCAGCTGTTGGTAGAGACCCATCTGGCACTTGGTCCAGGGGTGCTTAGGCTGGAGCTTTTGGGACCACATTATAAAAGTAATAAGGGAACAAGTACATATGTCTTACATAATGGGTAATTATTGAAGCAATTTTCCCCTTGGCTGTAGTTGAGTGTATGTTAGCAACAGATAACAGAAATAAATATGTAGGTTGTTATCAATTACTTAATAAAATCAGACTCAAGAGGACAGAGCATAGATTCTCACTTCTCAAGGATGGTCAAACTCTGAGCACTCCATCTAGACCATTAAGACATAAGCAATGTTCGGGCTCATTTCCAGACTTTCTCCTTCCTTGGAGACAGGCCACTTAACATATTAGGCTCCCTCCTCAAAGGGTTCATTTTGGGGTTCAATGAGAGTGTGAAAACTTTGGTGTTAGGGGTGAACACACATGCTTTTCCATTCATGGAACATTGGGATCTAGTGAAAGTTGGACTGAAAGTATGGTACTTCCCATCTCCCAAAGTGTCCCGCTTATATGTGTCCCACGGGCTGCACCTACAGGAGCCTAAAGCAATGATGTTGCTTCCTGGTTGTTCCCTTGCAGGCAAAATTATGGTGTTAGATGTAATCAGATGTAACCAATCAGGGTTGGTCTCAGGTTTTAGCATCAGCCTGACCCGGCTTCAAATTTTGGCTCATTCACTTACTAGTTCTTTATAAGTAACCTTCCAGGCTCCTCAGCTGCTTGGAGTCTGCTTCTTCGCCTGTTAAATGTAGGCAATAGTACTGTGCAACCTTGTAGAGTTGTTGAAAGGATGAGAGATTATTGTAAAGTGCCTTAAAATGCCTGGAACCACATTTCTTTAAAAAGTCTAAAGCCAACAGTACAGAGATAGTGAATTTGGATGCCCAGAGATCAGTAAGGAAGATAAGGACTCCCCTTCAGGATCTCACAGTTGGTGTGAGAGAAAGTGGCATGTAGCTCCGATGTCTGGATCACGGTTCACTTGGGGAGGTATGACTGGAGAAGCCATGAGAAAGAGATAGGAATGAGACTAGAAATGTAGCCAGGAATCTGGTTGTGAAGAGCCTTACATGCCAGGCTGTGCAGTTAGGATGATGTCCTGTAGTTGAAGAAGAGTTGCAGATGGTTTATAAGCAGGGGTGGGTGTGGTCAGATTCATGTTCTAGAAAGGTCTCTCACTTAAGGGCTTAGAGGGTAGAGTTGAGCTAAAAGAGGCAAATAAAAGTCCATTGCAATAGCCCAAATGAGAGATGGTGAAGGCCTTCAAACAGATTACAGAGATGTTTAGAAGGTAAAATTGAAAGAATTTGGTGATCCAATGAGTGTATGTGTTATGGATACAAGTAAGGGAAAATCATGAGAAATAAGGAAGAGTCCAAGATAATCCAAGGCCTCAGCTTTGTGTGATTGGTTAGACAGTGTGCCATTAAAGGCAATGAGGACTATAAAAGAAGGATTAGATTTGGGAGCAAGGTTGGGCAGTGGATGAAGAGTGGGGAGTGAGTTCCTGTGGGGACCTGTTGAATTTGAGATGCCAGTGGAGATGTCCAACAGTCCCTGGGGACAGCTGGAACTGTGATTCTGAAGTTTAGAAGAAAGTTTGAAATATAAATTTGGGAGCCCAAAAGTGGAAAATAAAGTCTTGATGATAGATGAGACTACCTGGAACGTGGAGGTAAAAGAAACCTCCACACTTGACAAGGAGATGGAAGAACAATGAAAGAGACTAGGAGGAATGAGCATTGAGGATAGAGGAGAATCAAGAAAGAGGACTGTTTTGTTAGCCAGAGGAAGAGTTTCAGCAATGGAGGAGTAATAAGTGGTATTCAGATATCAAAATATGAACAAACAAAAAATGAGGACTAAAATCACGCTGTTGGATTCAGCCATCAGGTAAGTTTTGAAGCAACTGTTCTTCTAGAATGGTGAGCTCAGAATCCACGATTATTATAGATCACTGATTTGGTTTCTCCCATGCCTGATACTGGAAAAGAGGTGCGATGGGCAGTGGAAAGGACCCCTGGAAAGGCTTACATTCTCTCATAGATTCTGTTACTTAAATTGTTGAAGAGGTATAGCATCAGGCGATAGAGTGCAGGCTCTGGAGTAAGGCTGCCTGGCTCTGTCATTTACCAGTTGTGTGATTTGGGCAAGCTGCTTCACCTGTTACTTAGTTTCCTCATCTCTAAGATGAGAATAATAAATTGTTGTGATCATTGCATGTAAAGCACTTTGCACAGTGCCTAGTAGGCACTCATTATGTGTTCAATATTATTGTTATTAACTAACTGCCCTGACAGTACTGAATGTCAGTATATTGCCTTCTGCGTTTTAAGTGGTTTAATTTTTTTTTTTTTTTTTTGTGAGGAAGACCAGCCCTGAGCTAACATCCGTTGCCAATCATCCTCTTTTTGCTGAGGAAGACTGGCCCTGGGCTACCATCCGTGCCCATCTTTCTCTACTTTATATGGGACGCCACCACAGCATGGCTGACAAGCAGTGCGTTGGCGGGTGCCAGGGATCCGAACCCATGAACCCCGGGCTGCCAAGCGCAAACCAAACCGCTGCACCACCGGGTGGCCCCTTAAGTGGTCTAATTTTTGAAGGGACTCTTCTTTACTCTCCTTTCATCAGCCCAAGAAAAGTGATGAGAAACCCTTCTGCTCAGGCTGAAATGAACCCCAAGTTTTACCCAGTGAATCAAATGGGGTACCTGACAAGGAACCCAAAGGAGATTGGAATTCATGTCATTTCTTCTCCTTGTCTTTTGTCAACCACTAGACCTCATCCCATACAGATTCAGCAAATCTGTTGCTCTCTAGAACATGCCCAAGTATAACATGACCCCACATAAAATGGTCTCTCAATTCTTAATGGGAAAATCTCCCCGCCTCCACCAAAAAAAGGATTTGGCCAAATTGATTTATGAAAACATGTAGCAATATAGATGCGGTGGTCACATGCCTCTTTATATTTAATTTAGTAAATTAGTTACACAAATGTATTTAAAGTCACAAAATTTATAAAGTAATAACTTAGAAGTATTGATTTCTTCATTCACATTTCATGAAGTAGTTGTATTCAAACTTTTTCCATTCATCTTTAGCATTCCCAAAACCACTTTAATACAATTTCTTCTTCACTTCGGACTAGGTGGCTTGAGATACAGACCTATTTGAGTCTGTTTTGATGCTGTTACTGGAAAATACACCATTTTCAAAACATTTAAAAATTATCCTTAAGTGGATGTTATGATCTTCACAGCGTGATCATCTTGAAAGGCTTATTATGACAACTTCCAGTGCTCACAGTTGTGAGACAGCGAACAATTATGAGAATTGTGTTCAATAGCTTGGCCTCTTTCTTTTTTTTAAAGCAACACTTTTTTTTTGAGGAAGATTGGCCCTGAGCTAACATCTGTTGCCAATCTTCCTCCTTTCTTTTGCTTTTTTTCTCCCCAAAGCCCCAGTAGATAGTTGTATGACATAGTTGTGCATCCTTCTAGTTGCTCTATGTGGGACGCCACCTCAGCATGGCTTGATGAGCGGTGCATTGGTCCGTGCCCAGGATGCGAACCAGCCAACCCCGGGCCGCCGAAGTGGAGTGTGCGAACTAAACCGCCACACCACCGGCCAGCCCCCTTGGCCTCTTTCTTACTGATGAGTAACCAAAACATTGACTGAGGTCATTTCAGATTAACGTGTCTTCCTCAAACAATATTTAAAATAAGGTAATTGAGAAAGTGCCCTATAAAATGAGAGATTTGTGTGTGTGTGTGTGTGTGTGTGTGTGAGGAAGACTAGCCCTGAGCTAACATCCGTTACCAATCCTCCTCTTTTTTGGTGAGGAAGACTGGCTCTGGGCTAACATCCGTGCCCATCTTCCTCTACTTTATATGGGACGCCGCCACAGCATGGCTGACAAAGCAGTGCTTCTGTCCACACCTGGTATCTGTACCTGTGAAACCCCGGGCCGCCGAAGTGGAGCGCATGAACTTAACTGCTATGCCACCAGGCCAGCCCCAAAATGATAGACTTTTAAAGGACTTAAATGTGACCCTTTTTCCCTCTGAGGGAAAAAAAAATTGAGAGAATAAAAACCTCCACCTTATATTCAAGCATGTACAATAAACAGGAATACAGAATTGGGTTAAAATGTAAGTTGGAAATTCCTATGTAGGCTTAAATTCTGGATGTCTTGAGCTTGGGGGGCAGACATTGGTTTAGCTCCACCATCCAAGAAGCTGAGAAAGAATGTTGATTTGCGATCAGTGTGTATGAGAAAGTCAGGAGCATGAAATTACGATGTTGAGGCAATCCTGGGAATATTTTTCCCATTTCAGGTGTTAGTGGTTCGACTGTATTGACTTTTTTTTCTAGAGAAATTTGCAAGTACCAGACTTGAATCATCCATTACGGACCAGTATAGAAATAGGAGCTCCATAGATTCTGGAATACTCTAATTTAGTCACAAATTAGGCCTAGTAGATTACTGAATCATTACTGGGCTGTGTTCTAATATAATCCCCAGGTACATGATGTAATATTTGAATCATATCCAAAGCCAAAGGCTAAGTCCTTTCTGTGTCTGTGGGTGACTGTATGTCTGTATATGTGCCTTCCCAACAAACACGTGCTTCCTTATGTCACAATTATGGAAGAAGAAAAGAATGGTTCTTCCTCCAACACTGATCAGCGTAAGTGCTTGAGTCTTTCCCTTTTGCTGTGTCAGAGAAAGGTGGAGATCAGTTGGGCAAAGGTACATGCATCCTGGACTACTTCAAGCTTGTTAACCACTTACAGAATTCCAACTGGTGCTTTTCCAGATTTTATTTTTATTCATTGTGTGAATATGAATCTTCACATTCTAAAAACAATTAAATTTCAGCCAAATCATTTCCCACACTAACTTAAACATTGGAAAAATTATCCTAATCTTCAGCTGCTCTTATGTGGGGCATTTCTTACAAAAAGGTTTGTACATTTCACCACTCTGTTCTCTTGTTGCAGCATCATGGAACTGAATGAGAATGAACCTTAGGGGTTCTCTGCAGGGGCCTCTCATTGTATAGATGAGGAAAATGACACCCAGGGAGGTAGAGTAACTGTCCAAATTCTCATGATTGGTTGTAGCAGATCTGGGCTCCCGCATGTGTAATCCTCATTTACAGATGGGAGATTGAGGCACAGAAAAGTGATTGCCTTGACCAGAGCCATGCGTTTGGCAACAGGACCAGATTTCAGTTGCCAGTTTAATGTTCCTTAACAAGATACCTCCTTGGCTTATTTCTGATTCTTACTAAGAATTTTTTTTTTTGCCGAGGAAGATTCACCCTGAGCTAACATCTGTGCCAATCTTCCTGTATTTTTATGTGGGTCACCGCCACAGCATGGCTTGATGAGCAGTGCGTAGGTCCTCGCCCGGGATCCGAACCTGCGAACCCCAGGCTGCCAAAGCAGAGCGTGCCAATCTTAACTACTATGCATGGAGCTGGCCCCAAGAATTTATATTTAAATTAATTTTCAGATTTATGGAATCTTGATCTATTGTGAGAACATGCCTTGTGTCTCTAATTGGGACATCTGTTTCCTGTCCATTCAGAAGTCTCTATTTGTGTATGTGAGTCAATATAGTGGCCTTTCCCTTACACATGTCAGAGAACAACAGGTTAAAACCAAGCACAAACTCTAGTTTCTGAGGCATTGACAAGAGAACAGATTCCAAATTACCAAGTTTCCTCTTCTCTTTGTTTAACTTTGTTGTCAGATTATCACACAGTTTAGAATTGACCAAGGCGCTCAGGCAAAAAAAAAAAAAAGGACCCTTGAGGGACAGTAATAAACCTTTCTGTTTTACCAGTCATTGTTCTTCAATGACTGTTGACATTTTGAATCTACATCTGCAGAGTTGTGACCCCAGGTTGTATTTCTCTCCCTGATGGAGACCGTTGGTGTAAATTTTGAAGTCTTTCAGGATCAGGTTAGGTTCACAGCTGGATCATTGACCATGTAAGTTTTACACATACTTACTGCTATTTCAAATCACTACCCATTTTGCTCTTAGAAAAAGGGAATTCCTAATGTTTAAAGATAATTTCTCATCTCAAGCAGACTTGTCTACTTCGCGATAGCAGTGGGTCCAACAGTAACGTGCAGCTGCTGCTCTTGCCTCACCCAGGGGTTTGTACATGGGAGGAGGGGATCTTCACCTGCTGAGGTCTGCAGGGACAGAGGTGAGGCCCGGCTAACGTGGCGTGGGAAGTGGCAGTAGAGCAGCCACATATTTGTCCAGTTTGAGGCAGGACACATTGCTCCCACTCCCTGGTGGAGGCGTCATGATCCAATCTCTTCTTGGAATATTTGTTACTTCTCTTTATGGATGTATAAAAATGGTTGGTCTCTTAAAAGGCCATTTCATTCATTCTTCTGACTTCAAGCAATACAGTTTTAATTTATACTTTTCAAATGGATTTTTCTTTTTCAGAAAAGAATCAATAAGGGAGATGCTATAAATGTACTCCGCACATATTTTCCCAACATTGTAAGTGTACATGAATTACCATTGTTCTTTAGTCAAAACTGAGAACTATAATGGTGCATAGTAAGCACGCACATACCTACATGCTTGTATCTTTGTGAAGGGATGTAGTGATAGCAAAAAAAATCTATGGCTAATCTCCTTGTACAAAAATATATTGTTCATAAAAGCAATAAAAGGTTTAACGAGGAAGAATTATTTATTAGGTAACTTTTTTTTATTTTTAAGGAGCCAACATAACACAAATTTAAAAGATTGACAAAACACATTTAAGGTATACTCCAAAAAGCATTTCAGTACAAATCAGAATTTCCTATTAAACTTTTCTTTATTCAGACTCCTCATACAGGATTTCTTACCTTTGGGTCCTCATTGCTTCAGGTGTCAGCTCTAGCTGTCCTGGACTCTCTAATTTCCTTTACTTCAACTGCTTCTTAAAGGAGCATATGACACCTTTTGCTGGGCCATGTAGGAAGTGCTCAAAGAACACTGTGCTCTTTGAATAACAGTCAAGTGTGCTTTCTATATTGGAATGCTTTTCTTTATAGAGAAGCTCATAGAAATACAGACATTGCAATTTCCATGATCACTTACTGAGTCTCCACACTGTAGCTGACACCAGCTGTCTTGGAGTAGAGCCCTTAAAGGAGACCCCATGTAAGAGAAGGGGAAGCTCTTCTATGTATCTTGTGTCCTAACCTTTCACCTTTGAACTCACTCTGACTGAGCCTTCAGCTTCCTCCTTTACCGTCGACTCCTTTGCTAGTCAGACAAAAATGGGCGTCCCCAACCTCCCTGTTCGATGGACTTTCTTTCCCTCTCTGCACAGTCTGCCTAGCCCTGGTGGGGTGTTAGGGGAAGACATTTCCAGCTGTGGTCTCCTGGTGTAGTCCTCACCAGGCTGAGTTAACTACAGTCCACATGTGCCGTTTCCAAGTCTAGGTTGTAAAATAATCTGCTATGAACTCAGTGAAAATAGATGACTCCTTTTAAGCCATAATCATTCAAAAGAAAAATGTAGTGACTTGAATTTCATTGACTTTTGATGATTTAGAGTTGAAAAGATTTGTCCATATTTTATTATTCAAAATTGCCCGTGTGATTAGAACACTGACCTCTGTTGTTCCTCTCCTCAGAGCATGTCACTTTGCAGCCTTACTTACACTGCGTGGGCATTTACGTGTCCCAGGAAACAAACAGATCAGGCAGAATACAACACCAGTGGTTCTGGTGCGTTGGCTTAAAATATGGTTGTGAAAAATGTGAGAGAAAACTGAACTCAGTTAAAAGACTCTTGGCGAGGGAAGTGCCATTTCAGTTTTCTTATTCTAATTAGAAAACATTGTGACATACCTTAAAAAGATAAAACTGGAAGCAGACATTCACACATTAAACTATAAAGTTCAAGATCAGCTTAAATGATGAAATGTTTAGATTTTGTTTTAAAGTATTCATCCAAGCTGAGAAACATATTAAACCCTGGAAAGAAAAATCTCCTGTAGGAGGTTTTAAAGCTTGAAAATACTTGTGAGCATTTTCATCATCACATGTAAGTATAATATTACAAGAATATTCATCTTGTCATCTTGAGTATTTCGGATTTGGAGACTTTGATTTTTGCAAATGGGATGATAGCTTCCAATGCCTTTGATGCCAAACTGATAGATGACAGGTGTGTGTTGCTTTAGATTTCATAAGTAATGTACAATTTGAATATTTGTAAAAAATTAAAAATACATTAGAATAGATTGATATTTAAAGGACACTTTCAATAATTGCTTTTGTTTTGAAAATAAGCATTGCCAGGTTTTTAAAAAGTGAGTGTATTATTCTCACCTTCAATTTTATTCACCATCTTCAGTTTAGCTGTTCACATTTGGACTTCCTATTGAAGTGCTTCATTACAACTGACTTCATGCAGGTGATGGTTGCTGCCTTTGAGCATAAAAGGGTTGTCAGTTTACATAAGACCAGTTCTTTGACTCAGAGGAAGGGAATGGTATCCAATAAGATAAATTAAGATTTAATTTTTAGTGTAACTTCTTTGAACAAACAGAAGGGAGGAGGGTGGTTGGGATTGTTAGCCCCAGTGTACCTCTCCCCACCACGATGCTTTTCCTTTACAAAGCAAGAATTTTTAGAAGCAGAGGAAGTAAAGATATAAAATGAAGTATATGTGAAATGAATGGGAGAGAGATAAAGACATCCCAGTAGGGAGTGTTGCATGAAATTAGCCTGGAAAAGCAGATACTATGGAAGTCTTTGTAGGCGATGTGAAGGAATTCTGGTTTTTATCCTAAAAGTAAAGGAAAGGCATCAGAGAGTTTTAGGCAGAGAAATATTGGTAAAATTTGTATTTGAAGAGGTTTCCTGACTGCTGAGTGGAGGGAGGCAAGAGAAGTTACAGGGAATTCAGTTAAGAAGCTATTGCAAGCAAGAGGTGATTGGGGTTTGGTCTAGAGTAGCCATAGTGTAGATATACTTGGATAGATGAGCTATTTGGTGGGTTCTAGCAATAAAATTTGGTGTTGAATAGAATATGGGCAGGTGAGAAAGATGGAGAACCTATAAGGATAGCTTTCAGCTTTCTGACTTGAAGGGATGGCAATCATGAGTTTGGTTTTAAACATTGTTGTATGTAAAGAGCTTTTAAGGCAACCAGTTGGAGATGTGTAATGGATGGCTGGGCATGAAGGTCTAAAGTTGAGAATGAAGTCTGAGCCAGGGAAGTATCTTGGGATGTCAACACCTATGATGGTTATTGAAGCCCTTGGCTTGGATGAGAGAGTTCTAGGGTTCTAGAGTGAGGAGTCATGGAGGTTCAGGACTGAGCTTTCAGGAACACCAGCATTTAGAGTTGGGGTAAGGAGAAGAGCCAGCAAAGACTTGGGTGGGGGGTGGGCAAAGTCAGAAGCCAAAGAGAAACCTGACAGTATGGCATTATGGCATCCAAGGGAAGAGAGTTTCAAAAAGGAAGGAGAGAAAAAGATTCATTGTCTCAGAAAGGGAGTGAGGAGCACAGAATACTGGAAAGGAAACAGGGCACACACCTTTCCTCTAAATCAGGAAGAGAATTGAGTGCCATCTCTAAATGGTTTAAACATGGCCTCATCCACAGGAGATTACAGGTGACTTACTTTATAAACTTGCTGCTGTTTAACTGAATCAGTATTAGTGCACTAAGCAGCTGAAATGGCAGCAAGAGCAGCAGAGCTCTACGTAATAGCAGCCAGCACCCACTGTCAGGTTCAAACATGATGCTCAAATTCCTAGCTTCTGAGATAGTCCCCCACACCAGCCAAGGACACGACCTGTCAAGGCTGCCTGATCACTGCAAACTGAGCTCATGGTCTCGAGCCTGCCTCATCCCTTTGCCCCTCCTCCTGCGCAGCCCTAGGCTTGCTGCCCTTTGAGATGGCAGGCAGAACGTTGGTTGCTGCACAGACCACAGATGGGCAGGCAGTCCTGATGCAGAAATACTTCATCTGGTATGAGCAGCAACCTGAAAGAAAGTTCCAGATACTCTTTCTAACTGAAAGTATCATGTTCCTCTCACAGTTCTTTCTGTTCTCATCTCACCTGCAATTTTTAGGTTGAAACATGAGTTTTTCACACTGAATACTGTATATATAGACAATGAAAACTTTGTGTGTTGTGTTGAGAAAATTTTATATTGGGTCCCTGGACTCCTGGGAGATTTCTGTTTGTTCAGGCTCTTTGGCTTTTCTTAGAGTCAGACAGCCTGTCTCCCTTCCTCCCTCCCTCTTTCCTTCCTTCCTTCGCTCTGTCCCTCCCTCCCTTCCTTTCTTCATTTCTTCCTTCCTCCCTCCCTCCTCTGTCCATTCTTCCATCTATCCTTCCATCCATCCAACAATCACAGTCCCAAGCACTGTATTAGGTCTTGTGGTGATACAACGTGAGAAGTGCTATAGAGGAAGTAAGTCATGTACACAGATAGTGATGACTCGGGATAGAAAGTGATAAATGCCAGGAGAGAGGTGGGGGTGAAGTCTCATGGGCATTCAGAGAAAGGAAAAGCTTTGACGGGTTATCAGCAGGAACCATACACGATCTGATTTATGCTTCTTAAGGAGATCGCTCTGGCTGCTGTGTGGGTTTAGGGAGAGTGGAAGCAGGTAGTGCCCCAAGCAAAGGAGATAGCCAGCCTAAAGTCCTGAGGAGGGAAGAGCTTGGTGCATCCTAGAATTCCTGCAAGGGTCTGTGTGTTGGAGCCCAGTGAACAAGAGAGAGAAAGCGGAATGAGATAAAGTTGGAGAGGTCAGCAGGGTCAAATCTGCAGGGTTCTGAAAGGAGTTTGGATTTTTACTTTTGCTCTTACTGTTAAAGCACTAACAAGTACAACGATTCCATCGTATGAAGATGGAAATTAGATCACGTTGGTGAAAAGCAGAGCATGTTTTTAAATTGAGAACAATAGAAAGAGGATCTTCTTATACACAAATGATCACATTAATGCCAAGTTGTTAAAATTTCTCGTAACTGCTTGCACCATTTCCTATGGGAAATTTAAAATGAGGTCTTGATGAACTGCAGCCGCTGATGATGATTATTGCAAGGCCTTACCCTGAGTACAACGCTAGGAAATATTTTCGGTTTCCTTTCATTCTCCTAAGGATACAGCTTGGAAGCAGCCTCTGCCGTGTGCTTCCTGTCCTGACCTGTTGGAGCTGTGTGCTTGAGGGAGGATGGGAGTGTCTGAAGTGAGCCCAAGGGTTCTGCACACCTTGCTCCATTGTTCACAGAGGTTTCTTGGGTCTGCGTCGCAGGGGCGCGTGGGTGGCGGTGGGCGGATCAGCCTGCGTCTGGCTGCCGGGCTGGTTTTTCTAAGAAGCACCTTGAGGGTCAGCGACCGTGTGCTATTATAGTTATCATTATAATAAATACTTAAGTGCCAAAGAAGCAGCATGCAGCGTAGTCAGATACAACTACCACCCACGCTTTGCTAGACTGAAAGAAATATGTGAAAATCTGAGTAAAATGACTCGGTTTCAGATGTGTTTACTCAGGGCTTGAGGTAAACATGATGAATCTCATTCCTTTGGCTGTGGAAAGAACCCTGGCTGACAGAGACAAGGATTTCAGGGAGTTGGAGTGAGGGGACAGAGAGAGGACGATGAAACTTTGAGAGATGTAGTGGTTTGGAAAGAGTACAGTATAAATGAATAGTCAAATAAGAGTAATGGATGGGACCTGGCACCTAGGATAGCGAGTTCAGTGAAAGAGGAAGAACCTGCCTGTCTTGATTCCTAGACCTATAAGGGCTTCAGGTGTGTTCAGGGTCCCAGTCTGATTTGTTTCTGTATTTTCTAGTGTAATGATATCTTAACGCCAAGCCCCAGACCCATGCCTCTCCTTGGTGAAATGAGGAAAACATGGATAATGTGATGAATGTCTGACAAAGCCCAATAAATATCAAATAAATATATATATTTACTGTCTTATTTGACAGAATAAAACATTGACAACCCTGTGTTTTGAAATCTTGCTGGCTCATGAAGTCGCAGGGCAGCCTCCCTGTTAGGTGTGAAGCGATATTTATTAAATGAATGAAGTAAATGTAGTACATCTCATTGACTGAGGACAGAGGAAGGATTGGGGGAAAGGAGTAGGAATCAGTAAAACAAAATCTAGCAATGAGGTACTTGGAGGGAATGGAGATTTATCAGGAGGGGTAAAAGAAAATGTGCAACAAAGTGACAGGCAAATAGTTTGACATTTGGATGTAAATAATTCATGATAATTTATAAGAAAAACATCATGCCCAATAGATAAATGGAGAAAGATCATCAACAGATCAGTATCAAAACAGAAATAAAATAGTAAACCAGCATATGGCACTTTTCAACCCTCCCCTAACTTCCTATTTCCTTCACTGCTTTATGTATTTCTCCTTAACAAATATCACTATCCCAATATTCTCTCTATATGACTTATCTTGTTTATTTTCTTTCCCTCCAACTTGCATGTAAACTCCACGAGGGCTGGGATGTCTATTGGTTTTGTTTACTCCTGTATCCCCAGTGGCTACAACAAGGCCTGGCACATAGCAGATGCTCAGTTCGTATTTGTTGAATGAATGGATGAATGGACTGTTGATCAATGGTTCTCAGTTGACCCAGGAAATGTCTAAGACCCCCATTTTTATACTTCCATCTCTTGCATTTTGTGTCAAGGCTCCCTGATGGAAACTAGACAACATATTTACAAAATTTGCAGGTGGCCCAAAATTTGGGAGTGTAGGGGAGGAAGAACTATTGCTCTACCCTCTAGGTCCTTCTGGCTGGTCTAAGAATTAAATTGACATGAGACAGAATAACAAGAGAAAATGAAACAAAGTTTAATAACATGTATACAGGGGAGAAACCCAGGAAAACTGAGTAACTCACCAAAATGGCCGAAGCCGCCAGCTTAAATACCATCTTCAGCTAAAGGCAAAGGAGGGTGTTGGGGGTAGTGGTTTGGGTCTTCAAAGAGGAGGAAGGTAATTTACATGGAGATGGAAAAGCAAGTGTTTGATAAATGTTTGCTGGGCCGTCTATAGACAATGTAACTTGAGAGAGAAAACTTTGACAAAAATGGGCTTAGCAAAGATCCTCCCAGTCTGTCATACCCAGAGTTATCTATGTGGTGGCCTGTCCCGGGACAGGCCTTCTATCTTAAATCCTTTCAGACAGTTAGTAGGGGGGTAGGTCAAAGTTTTTTTCAGAGTCTCTTGTCCTTAAAAATAATCAAGTCAAAGAGACACATTTTGGGGTGGCCAATACTGATCCCCTAAAGGAGAAGAGCAAGTAGATTACAAAATAAAAATGGAAAAAATTCTAGACATAAAATTGAACAAGGCTAAACATAAAGGAAGGAATGTATAATAAAAAAAAGTTTTTTTAGAATTTCCTCTTGTTTTAAAATGTATTATAAGCTTGTATTTAGGTCTATTAATCTAAATAAATCATTGTATTACAAGTTACCAAGAAAGGCTGTTTTCTGGACTAGGGTCCTGTGAAGAGAAGCATTCCTTCAAGGAACAGGGAAGAGAGTGACTGCTAAATATTGGTATTTGTATTTCTAAGGCATGTCCACACAGGTAAGGACACATGGAGTTCTTTCATCACATCTAGGGGTTTCCTGAAGTTCAAGAGAACATGCATTCATTTGTTCATTAAAAAACATTAGATATGATTATGGACGTGGCACTGTGCCACATCCTAGCGCTTCATTTTTCCTTTTTTCTAAAGCATGAGATGTATTTTCTATCTGTTAGAAGAGCAGAGATTCAGAGATTTGCCCTTGGACAGAGGTTTATTTTAAAAAGAAATTTTAAAATATTATTTTCCAACATTTAAAAACCAGTAGATTTCATACACAAAGCCAGATTTCTGTCTTCTTTAAAATGTAAGTGGAAATGCTGACTATGGTAGGCATCATTCCCATGTGACTACAGTCGGCGGGGCGTGAAGCACTGCTTCGCCCTTTATCCCTTTTGGCAGAGTCCCCACTCTTCCCTGTTGCCTAATTCCCAGCCTGGCACTGCCCTTGGGCAACCAGCGTGCCCATGGTAGTGGTTGGGCAGAAATGGGTCACAGAATAAAAAAGACCAGGCACAAGCTGTATGAGGCCCATTTTATTAAGCCCAGTTGCCAGAATATTCTGGAATTGGAAATATAAAGATTTTTTTTCCCCCATAGTGAGTATGAATAATAATTGGTTTTAGAGGAGTTAGTCTAAATTTGGGGAGATAATTTGAGAAAGACCATGTTTCAAATGCATCAATGACAGAAAGGATCATTCCATGCAAAAGGAACAAACTCTTTAGGTGTGACTGAAAGACTCAATATTGAGCTGAGTGCACTTCAGGCAAGGCGAGAGAGTGTCTTCACGGAGTTCTCATGTAACGCAGATGCAGGAGGCCGATACACTCCCCGGACACGAGGCCCATACATCCCCTTGCTCCAGCCGGCATAACCCTGGGCTTTAAGGGAAACTCATGTGAGAGAAAGGAGGGTAGTTTGGCAAAAGGATTGTAACCTTTTGGGCAAGCTCTAGAGTGGAGATGCTGACTGAACACCCCCCTCGCTGGAACTGTAATGCATCTTTATGGAAGGCTTTAAAGGAGAAAGGACAGAAGGAGAGGGAGGTGGTAAAAAAAAAAAAAAAAAAAAAAAAAAGATTATAGCAAAGTTATATATATTTTAAGATATTGCCCTAAATAAATATATCACGTGCTGTTCTTATGAAGTTAACTATTACCAGCAAAAATTATGTTCTGAATTAGAAAGGCACAATGAAAAGTTTGTAATTATTTTGAGATTGCTCCCAGAAGGCATCCAGGGCAGAGAGGGCTTAGGCTCACCGTGTGATCCAGCTGAGTAACCTCACAAGGATCGTTGGCTGGTGAGTTGAACTCTTGTACATGCCTGACGATGGACTTGGTAGAAATTTCACAGCACATGACAGCTGTGTGGCACATCTGTTCGGGGTCCAAAAAATCAGTTACACAAGCATTCGTTGGGAAAGATTCAGCTTGGCACAACTTCTGTGAACAAGCTCTGGGAGTTTGCATTGAGTGCAAACTTAATATGCTGTAAGTTTAATGAAACGTTAGGCTGCATCCATGGAATTATAGTATTTAGTCCTGCATAAGCTGAGCTGTTCAAACCACACCTGAAGTACTGTAATAAATTCCAGTCATTTTAAGAAAGATATGGAAAATTAGAGTTTGTTTCTAGAAGGGTAGTCAAGAAGAATCTAGAAGTCATGACATGGGAAATGGTTGAAAGACCTGGAGGTGACAAGTCTCCAGTGTAACCTGAGGAAGAGAAGACTCAGGAGGGAGATGCTGTAGCTGTTTTCAAATATTCAAAGGCTTGGCTGACGCAGTGCCTTGTAAAACAGTGTTTGAAATAAATGTCTGATAAATAAGTAAATGAAGAAGAGAGTAGGTGCGAGTGTGTGCGTGTGGTGTTTTCCAGAGAAACAACAAGAACATGTGGTAAAAATTACAGGGAGGGAGGCAGATTTTAAACTCCATTAAAAACAATTTGTAACAAGCAGTGCTGTCCAAGGAGGGACAGGACATCGTCCTAGATTGGGAAGGGTTCGAGAAGAGGCTGAACAACCCTCTGTGAGGGATTGATAGAAAGAATGCCCACATGCAGTAGTAAACCAGATTCCTGAGAAGCAGGGTTAAAATGGAAAGGTGAGGGCTTTGTGGTTGGACAGACCTGGGAG
Organism: Tapirus indicus; assembly: GCA_031878705.1. Classification (NCBI taxonomy): domain Eukaryota; kingdom Metazoa; phylum Chordata; class Mammalia; order Perissodactyla; family Tapiridae; genus Tapirus; species Tapirus indicus. The sequence continues at coordinate 77,277,076 of CM062922.1, read as the reverse complement.
AAAATTATATCTTTGCCATTTAGCTGTGTGACTTTAAGCAGGATATCTATCCCCTCTAAGTATTCATTTCTTTATCTGTTAAATGGAGATAAGAAAACCATGTTAAAGTGTTATGGTGAGAACTAACAGAGCTGAGGTATGTAGAGCTCTGGATGATGTTAGTCGACTTGCCCTAGGTTAGACGGCATCCAGAGTAGTAAGAGAGTGTTTTAGGAGCCGCTGTAAGGAAGTCTCTTAGGAAACTCACCAGATTTATTTAGTCACCTTCGCCACCTTCGTGCCTTCAGAGCCTGACACGGCCTGCACAGGGCAGCTGTTCAGTAGGTGTTGGCACATGTGTTGACTTTTTTATCCATACTCTGGGTAAGTCATGGCCCTAGGCACTTCTAGAAACAGGCTCTCACTGGGGCTGCAGGGCCAGTGGGGACAGCATGACCGGTGGAAAGAAAGTGGATTTTGGCATCAGACAGAGGTTCAAATCCCAGCTCTCCACTGGGTCAAGTTAGTCAACCTTTCCAAGCTGCACTCTTCTCTGAGGCAATGCTGTCTCATGCGAGTGAGGGGTGAAATAGCGTGGGCGAAGGACTTGATATTCTTTCCTCAGTGGGATCCTTTCAACAATCCAGGGAGGCAGATGATGCTGTCTATATTTATAAAAGAAGAAACAAGACTCAGAGTTGAAGTGATTTGCCCAAGGAAATAGCAGAACTGGTATTTGATACAGTTCTTTTAACCTCAAGGCTCATCTTTCTCTTCTATACCATGACTGAAACATTTCGTGAGTGTCTGCTGTGTGCCAGGTACTATGCTACGTGTTTCCACCTGTTACCTCATTGGCTGTTTAGGTCCAACCGGAGATGTTAGTCACTCCATGAGTCTCTGTGGAACATCCACTTGTTCACTAGGGTGAACTTTCCTAGACACTTGGGAAAGGTCATTCTTCATGGGACTGTGGTTCTCTTTGCCACCTGGCTTTGGAGGGACACTCAAGGCACAGTGAGTGGGGGAGGAGATACCTGTCCAGACAGTCATAGCTCCTGAGCCTTGACCATCACCAGAGGGACGAATCTACGTATCTTGAACAGTTGACACTGTCAGCTGTTAGACAGTTGTGCTAGAGTGCACAAGTTGGCAGTCCTCGGGGCTTCTCCAGCCCACAGACTTGTTCTGTGGAGTTGCACGGGGTTTTAAAAATGAATTCCTTGTGAATATTTAAATCAGGAATTTACACATAAGATTTTTGTTTTCTCTTGAGGAACTGGACAGTCGGGCAACCCTAAACTCTTGTTCTCCCAGGCAACACCTCACCGGCACTGCGTAACGGCTGCTTCCTTTAGGTAGAACAAAAACTCTCGTAGTCCTCAGGGGTGCATTTCACTCCCTTACCTTACGCCATCAAGCAGTTTAAATTAATATGTGGTACCCCATGCATAATTTATATTAATAATAATAAAACACCTGGGAGATTTGTCCCTGAGTTGTTTTTTGCTAATGATGTCTTTTTTTTCTGATCCTCAGTCTGTGACTGCAGTGGGAAGTCCAGGCAATGCGTCTTTGACCAGGAACTTCACAGACAGACAGGGAATGGATTCCGCTGCCTCAATTGCAATGACAACACTGACGGCATCCACTGCGAGAGGTGCAAGGCAGGATTTTACCGACAGAGAGAAAGAGACCGCTGTTTACCCTGCAACTGTAACCCCAAAGGTAGTTGGAAAAAAGGGGGAAAGAGCGAGAAGGAGAGGGGGAGAGGATGGGGAAGGAGGGAGGGAGAGAGGGAGGCAGAAGCAAGCAGACATTCAACATCTAGAACAAATGAGAATCTACTAGACGCTGGCCTTTTTAGCAATTTCAATCTGAAAGGAAACGTTTTTCTCAAGTCTGGGCTGTAGGAACCAGCTGGGGACTTTAGGGCACCTGGGTTTAAATTCTAGTACCAAGAGGCATACGACTACCTTCCCCGCCAGATGACAGTCATTGACCTAGGGACAAAGGAAGTTTGCACTCTTCCAGAGATGGTTCTTCATATCCATAACTATCCCTTTGGCCAACTTCTCAAAAAATGAAAGATTAGAAAGATCTGTTTCTGGTGCTAAGCTAGATGCTAGCAGTATAAACTGGGACTAATAGAAGAGACAGACAAATAAACAGGCAAATTAGAGTCTTTCACAGAGTTGTTAGCAAGGGAAAATAGAATGACAAACAGGAAGCACCTGACAGGGTGGCTGGTTCATAGGAGGGCTTGCTTTTGTTTTAAACGTATCTCCCAGGGCTGTCTTTGCAGAACTGTAGGTAGTTTTTGTGCACAGATGCACGCATCACGCTATATTCATCGTGGATGGACAGTAACAAGTTAGTAAGTATGAAGAGGAAGAGAGAGGTAGTTCTGTTAAGTAAGTTGAGTTTTTTTTTAACTACCTTATTTGTCTATTATCTTTCTTGGCAGTATCTGTTTCTCCCCTTTGCTAGAAAGTGTTTGACAGCATAATATGATAAATATTAATCCACTTAAAGGGCATAGCCTTAGTGCATGGCAGTGACTCAGTGTAGTTCTATGGAGCCAATTGGGAGCAGCAGCTGAAAGGATCTACAAATGGGCAGATTTTGGTCCAGCCATGAGTTGCTGTTAGAGTGTGTCCGGGAGCCTTATGGAAAACTGGGGTGACCCTGTGGTGATACAGACCCATATTCCAGCAGTCACTCCCAAATTCACCAGAGTTGCTGTTACAATGTGGTTTGAGTCAGATTTGTCCAGCCTTGTGGCGTAGAATCAGCATCCAGAGTCTTTTGGATTTAACAATTCTCCCCATGAATCAGAGAACTTCATAGAGAAAAATTAAAAGAAAAATTACTCCATTTTAATGGGCATTTAACCTCTCTGAAGAGCCCACATCCCCTTAGGCTATGCAGCTTCGTTGTGAGTCACTGGAGTTGGGTTATCCCAGCAAAATGATCAGTGAGAATGTAATTAGAAATGTAATTGGCTCAGCTGGAAAGCCTGGCCTGAAGACAAGGTTATTAGTCTCAGAGTAGACAAGGAGCCTGCCGCCTAGCAAAGAGAGGTGGAAATGAAGGATTTACCACGTCGCCTCTTCTTTTTCACTGTGTAGTCCATTGCTTGCCCAGCAACAATGAGCCTGGCTCTTTCTTTTCTTTTGGGGAATAGATATCCTGGATTCAGTGTGAACAGGCTGGTAGGAAGTGGTGGAGCCTAGCGATGATTTATGTCTTGTATGCTAGCTAACATGCATTGCGTGCTTACTCTGTGCCGGGCACTTTTCTAGATACTTTCATCCAGTAATTAATTTAATCTTCACAAATAACCTTAGGAAGAGAGTGCTATTATTATTTCCATTTTACAAATGAAGTAGCAGAGGCTCCAAGAGGGAGATGAAGAAACTTGTCCAGGGTTGTAGAGCTATGTGGCGGAGCAAGGGTTCCAGCCCCGGGGTGCTGACATCAAAGATCATAATGTAGAGTGTACTGGCGGGTTTGGAGCCAGACAGCCTGGGTTCAGATCTTGGCTCTGTCACTACTGCTGTGTCACTCCGTGCATGTTCCTTAACTGCTTGCTGCCCAAATGTCCTCATCTGTGAAAGAGTGATCATGCTATTTATATCACAGGATCATGAGGATAAAATGATGTTTGTTAAGCACATGGTAGACAACTCAATAAATTGTAGTTGATGTAGTTGTTTTTCTTATGAGGACAGAGGTCAGGATCCCAATCTCCTGGAACACTGGTTTTTTAAAAAACTATATTCCACCTTAGAAAGAAACCTTGCAGAGGTCATATATTTGGTCTAAAACTATTTATTAACATTTTAGTTATTATTAACATCCTGAAATTGGCAGTGAATTTTTCAAATATGTTTTAAACAGTGGGGAAACTAAGACCTAGAAGAGTTAACGAATGGCCTAAAGTCTCCTAGCAAGAGATTGCAAGAGCTAAAGTTGTAATCCAGGTGTTCTGATTTATTTAGTACAATTATTAAATAATAATAATGTTCTTTTAAAATGCAAGTGCATATATATTTTTCAAGTATTCTCAAAAGGAAGTATACCCTCTTGGTTTAAATTTTAATCATTTTAGAATACCTTCCTGAGTCCTCAAGTGCATGTAGACTGTATCTACATAAGCCCTGAAAGTGCTTATTGGGACAGGAAGCTGTTCTTTAAATCCAATTGTTCACAATCCCGAGAGTAGCTCATGCTGTAGAAATTGGGACAGGTGTTTTTATTTTAATGAGATACTTTGAAAACCCAGTGCTATTAGTTTAGAAGTTTTGAAACATGAAATAAATGAGTCATGTTCACAGTAAGAGCCTGTGTATGTCTCCATGTCGACTTTGCAAGGCTTGCAGGAGGCCTAGAGATAACAGTATCAACTACATTTTTTATGCACCTACTATGTGTGAGACTCTAAATTAGACACTTTCTATATTTTAGCTCAAAGCTCTATAGGGTATAGGTGGTTAACCCCAGTGATGAGTAAGCATTTTGCCCAAGGACACACAGATAGTAAGTGGCTGAGCTGGTATCTGAAGTGAGATCTGTTGGACTTCAAAGCCAGGGCTCTCTTCATGTCCCCCAGCTTCTAGAGCTGTATTCTCTAGATAATGTCCTATGGAACACTGTATTCCTCAAGATAATAATAGGTGTTGCCTGTAAGAATGTCAAATAATGTTTGGAAACACTGGCATTAAAAAGTTAACAAGCTTCCTGCCTGCTGAATGTACTATTATGTTATAAATCTCTGAAAGATTTAGTATGTACCATTTCCCAAACTCTATGAACAACGGAATGCCTATTTTCCTGAAATGACTGTTAATACCCCCCAGGAGAGTTTTGTAGAGCACCACCCAGACTCCTCTAATGCAGGCCATCATGTCAGGGGAGGATTCCTTTCACGAGAGCCTGCTGGTCTTCCCCTCCCAAGCCATCCTGCAGATTGCTCTGGAGCTGTCTTTCTAAACTGCAGGTCTGATCTTGTCACTGCCTGCCTGTACCTCTAATAGCTCTCTATTGTCCACAAATGGATCTGTTATCCTTCTATCAGCTCTCGATTCACTAGTAGATAGCAAGAACTAATGTATATATATAGGGCCTAACTCAGTGCCTCATACGCAGTAGGTGCTCAAAAAATGTAGTTTATACTATTATCAGTGAGGACCCCTTCAAGCCTTGCAAAACTGACATGGAGACTTTCACAGACTCTAACTTGAACATGACTAACTTATCTCACATTCTATATGTGGCATAAAAGCCTTTACATAGGCACAGAGCAAAAACTTTTATTGATCTACTATATACTTTTTATAGTATCTACTAGTGAATTAAAAGTTCATAGAAGGACAACAGATTAGAATAAAACGAGCAACTGGTTAATGTTTTGCTGGCTTTATAGATCATGGATAGCCTAATTGTTGCAGTTATTTGAGATATATGGATTATTTTATAATTCTGCCAGCTGCAGGGAAATTATAAAGTAGGTGAGGTATACCTCTAGCCACCTCTCACCTCATCTTTTGGCTCCCTCCTAACTTCTTTCACAATAGCCCTGTCCGTTTTCTTGGCATAGGTGCATTAAGCCAACAGATTTCGGGGCCTCTTCTTGGTGTCGGGCACTGTGCCGGGCACTGGGAATACAGCGGGGAACATGAGCTGCGGTCGTCATAAGCCAGCAGGGCTAAAGCCTGGAGTGGGGGTAGGATGGATATTTTAGATACGGGAGTCAGAGAAGATTTCTCTAGAGAAGTAATATTTAATCAAGACCTGAGTGCAGAGAATGGGCCAACTCGGGGAAGTTCTAGGGATAGAGGCTAAGAGAGCAGGAAGAGGAGATGCCCTGAGGAGGAAAGCAGTTAGCACATTCTAGGAACAGTTGGAAGAGCTGGACGCTGGAACTCAGTGAAGGAGGGTAGGAGATGAGGTAAGAGAGGTTGAGTGTTGCGGGCCATGGTCCAGAGTTTGCATTTTATTCTGCTTGTAGTGGGGAGCCACCAGAAGACTTAAACAGATGAATAATATGATCTGAATTACGTTTTAAAAAGAGCACTGGGCTTCTATCTAGAGAAGAGAGTCTAGGGAGGCAAGGATGGAGGCAGAGAGGAGACTGAGAGGCAGGGTCCAGGTGAGAGAAGATGGAGGCTTGAACTGGGGGGTGGAAGTGAAGGGGGTGAGAAGGGGCTGGATTCCAGAGTGGCACATTTTGTGATCCTGAACACCTCTCGTCTTTCATCAACACTCAGTCTGAGAGGACCTGTTTACGAGTAAGAGCTTGTCTATAAAAAGTTTATCACAGGACAAGTACTCTAGTGCACAAAACCGGGTAAGATGCACAGGTCCTTCATTCTTCACAAGGGGTGATGCTCCAAGGATGAGAATTTCTACCACTCCAGGTTGGTAGAGATATTTTTGGTTAAGAGGCCTTTTTGTGCTCTTAAAAAAAATCACACTGTTCAAGCACTGACCCTTCAAAGATGACTTTTGTCCGCCAGAAATAAGGAAGAATGTTGCTCACTTTCTCATACTACCTCTCTTCGAGGAGGCTGATGTGCTCATTCAAAAATTTTCCTTCTTGAGATCTCAAGGATTTGATGAACTTCTTTTAAAAAGCAGTGCCTTACACACTACTTAATATTGAAATCAGAGTAGATACATAAATAAAAATGCTTTCAGGAGTAATTTCCATTTCTTTCCTTGAAGAAGCCATCCTTGGCTGTCAAAACTTCCCCGAGTGGGTGGATGAATCCTCAGATGACGTGAAAGAATTGCTAGAGGCAGCAGGTGGTGGTTATTAGTATTTCTTGAGCCCCCATAGGGTGACAGGTGCTTCCTAATGCCGTATAAATTAAATATTTCCTTTTCCCTACCTTGTCGGTTACAGGTTCTCTTAGCGCTCGATGTGACAACTCTGGACGGTGCAGCTGTAAGCCAGGTGTGACAGGGGACAGGTGTGACCGATGTCTGCCTGGCTTCCACACACTCACTGATGCTGGCTGCAACCAAGACCAAAGGCTCCTGTAAGCACCTGCACTCGCCACTGCCGCTTCTGCCACGAACAATGACAAGTATATGAACATTAGTGACCACTTACATTTACTGAGCACCTACTGCGTGCCAAACACTGTTTTGAGGAATTCATGTGGGTTATCTCACGTAATCCTCACAATAACCCTAAGAGGTTAGGATTAGCATGATACTCATGTTGAAGATAAGAAACAAACCACAAGAGGTTAAATAAATTGCCTGATGTTACGGGGTAGGTGGTCCTAAAATTCAGGCCCAGAGTTTTGGCTCTGGAACCCATGTTCTTCACCCTAACAACTGCCCCCCCTTTAGAGGAACTAGGGTGGAGGTAAAGAGTCCTTCAGATTCTTACCTGGGATCTGTTTCAACCCAAATGAATTTGGAGTAGAAGAACTTTTCTGCATAATATTTTAATCCCCTTTAGTTTAAAGCATCCTCTATCTCTCCTCAAATTCTTTTCTGGAAGAAGATGGAGCATACATTATAAATCACATAACCAATCTGCAGAGATGCAGAACTGGCAAGGTGTTGGGAGGGGAGGCTTAGCAGTGAAGCCATTAGCTAGAAGGTGACCTGCAGAGGAATTGCTTCCTCCCTGCCCACTTTCCCAGCTCCCTGCCCATATGAGAACCACCCTCCTCCCATGCTTGCACTTTTCCAGTTATCATTGTCCCAAGTTCTCTTAGCCTCTGGGCCTCTGTGTAGATTGTTCTCTTCCAGCCTGATCCCTGACCCCTTTTAGATAGTTTTCAGGGACGCTCCCCTGGGCCCAATCTCCCTTTTGTAATCCTTTTAAAACATGAAGTAGATCATTTCACTCCTCTGCTCACAACCCTCCATTAGCTCCCTTTCCCACTCAGAATGAGATCCAAACTTCTTATCAAGGCCGGCAGGGCCCTGTAAGAGCCTCCTGCCCTCTCCACCCTCAGCAGTAGGCTCCCCCTCGATTTCTCACCACTCTCCCACCGCATTCCAGCCACACCAGCCTTCCTTCCCTTCTTCAAAGGAGCCAAGTGTATGTGACTATGGCCTTGGCCTGGAGCACTCTTCCTGCAGAGCCACACAGAGCTTCATGGGGCTCCATTCCCACCTCATCCAGCTCCTTGAAAAGGCCTTTCCTGACCAGTCCCCACTCCTCCATGTTCAGACTCTATTGTTTTACTTCAATCGCTTATTTTATATATATATATTTATTTGTCTGTCTCTCGCACTAGACCGTAAGCCCCATCATGGCTTGGTCTTGTTCACTGCTGTATCCCCATGCCTAGAGTAGGAAGAGGCACATAGAGGGTGTCCCAGCTCAGCTACAGCTGGCATTATGCTTTATTGCCATTGCTGTTGACATATCTGCCCTGCCTTGAGACTCCTAGAGAACAGGGGCTATTTCCTATTTTTTAGTATCCCCAGTGCTTAGCAACAAGTAGATGCTGAACACACATTTGTCAAAGGGTCCAGATAAGCGGTATGGAGGGGCTAAGACAGGGAGCTGACTATGAGAAGTGAAAGATGAAGATTGGGAAAGGAATCTTCAGGAAGCCTGACAGGACTTGGTATCTGATTGGATGAAGAATATAAGGGAGAGAAAGGAGTCAAATCCAGGTTTGAGCAGGATTTGAATAGGGTCATAGGGCAGTCAGAGGAGGAGCAGATCAGTAGAGAAAAGACAACAAACTTGGTTTTAGATCCATGAGATAGATGGATATGATTGTGTGCCAAACTGAGTGACAGAGACCAGTGCACCAGTCACTAATCAAAGCACTGGTCTGCACGAGACAAGGAGATCGTGCCAAAATTAAATAACAAAAGTACTGATTTCCTTCACTGAGAAAGTCTTACAACAACAAAAATCAGCCAGACTCAGCAATTCCACTCCTAGGTATACACTCAAGAGATATGAAAACATATATCTGCACAGAAACTAGTACAGAAATGTTCATAGCAGCATTGTTCATAATAGCTAAAAAGTGGAAACAGTCCAAATGTCCATCAGCTGATGAAGGGATAAACAAAATATAGTATATCCATATGGTGGGATTTTATTCAGCCATAAAAGGAATGGAGTACTGATGCAGGGTATGACATGGGTGAACCTTGAAAACATACTAACTGAAAGAAGCCAAACACAAAAGGCCACATATTGTATGATTCTATTTATAGGAAGTGTTCAGAATAGACAAATCTGTAGAGACAAAAAGTCGGTTAGTGGTTACATCGGGGAGGGGAGAGGAAATGAGGGGACGATTGCCAAAGGGCACAGGGTTTCTTTTTGGAGTGATGAAAATGTTCTAAAATTGATTGATGGTTGTATAACTGAGAATCTACTAAAACCCATCGAAAGTACACTTTAAATGGGTGAATTGCGTGGTATATGAATTATATCTCAATAAGTATTACCCAAAGAAAGAACTAAAACAGGATGTAGATGGAATCAATCATGACAAAAGCAGACATTATTGAATTAAACAATAGAGAATCAAATGATAAATTTTTCAAAAAATGTCAATTGAACCAGTCAACCAAACTAAACTAAACAGTTTAGTGATGACTTTGGTTTACATTCTGGCACAAAACCCCTCCTCTCCTTACGGGTGGGTAGTAAACAGTTCATGGCCCCGCTACCACCCGCAGACCACACTCTGAGTGGCACTAGCATAGACAAATGAAGCCTTCGAGGGTCTGAGAGAGATTAGCGTGGACCAGGATCGCTAAGAGAGGCCTCATTGAAGAGGAGATTTGTTCAAGTTGCTGACATTTGCTTATGAGCACTTGATCTTTGTGTAGTTGCAAAGCATTTGGAAACACATTCCTAATTTTCTTTCTCTTCTTTCCCAGAGACCCCAAGTGTGACTGTGACCCAGCTGGCATCTCGGGGCCCTGTGACTCAGGCCGCTGTGTCTGCAAGCCAGCTGTCACCGGCGAGCGCTGTGATAGGTCTGTGGGAACCGTGGCCCTGCAGACACAGCAGGAGAGTCCCTTGGCAACTAGCCTGAGAATTCCTCCTCTGAGTGCAACTATGGAAAAGGGATACTTAACAAGTGCTGATGACCTTCCTGTCCTCTGTCCTCAAAAACTAGCCTTTTTTTTTTTCTTTAAAAACAGCTGAGCCCCCAAATCTCGCTGGACTCCATGCTTCTGCCATGGGCCCCTTCTCCTTGTTTACACTGTGGCAGAGGCACAGGGCCCCAGTGAGTCCCCTCACCAGCTGGCTCTGAATCCCAGGTGCTCGGATACAAGGTGGTATGCAATAACGAGATCACAAGTCTTAGCTCAGCCCTGTTTTCTGAGGGCCTGGACTAATTAAACGTGTTGGGAAAATCCTAGTAAGAGGGAATATCGCAATATGGTATGGCCATATATAACCATCGTGTGCAGAAAAGGAACCGCCCAGGGATGGGGTGGTGGTTGCAAGCACACACATGAAGCGGGAGAAGATGTAAGAGCCCTTTGGGCCCCACGCCATGTTGGGGCAGGTGGCGCGGTAAAGAGCGATCCACCCTCTGTTGCTGCTGCAGGACATTCCTTAAGTACAAACTGCTCAGACTTAAAACTCTTCCCTCCCCTGAGATGGTTGTGAGCAGAGGGTTGGCCTCTGTGAGGTTCGCCCCAAAGGTAGTCTTCCCCCTCATTTCCTTAAAAGTAAGAAAGCAGGTCTTTGGCATTCTGCCAGTAACTTATACCTGGGCAGAGGAAATGCCAGATACATTCCGAGCTTGTGTTTTCAGGGGGTTCTTTTTGGCTGAGGTGGGGGTAGGGGCACATAGCTGAAGGGTTAAAAGCGGAGTCACTTTTTGAAAACCTTTTTAATTTCAAAATATAACAAAGAAATAGAAAGCCACATAAAACAAATGTCAGCACCACCAATTATATGAAATAGACCTTTGCTAAAATGTTCCATCCCAATAAGAGCACCCTCCCTCCTAGAAATGACCACTATTCTGACTTCTATGGTAATCACTTCCTTGCTTTTCTTCATAATTTATTACCCAAGTGCATCCCTAAACATTATTGTTTAGTTTTGCCTGATTTCCTCTCCTGCCTTCGTTTATCATTCCTTCTCTACTCTTTCTGGGCCTCCCTCCCTCATTCCCTCCCTTCCTCTCCCGCTTCCTTCTTTTTTTTTTTGTGAGGAAGACCAGCCCTGAGCTAACATCCGTTGCCAATCTTCCTCTTTTTGCTGAGGAAGACTGGCCCTGGGCTACCATCCATGCCCATCTTTCTCTACTTTATATGGGACGCCGCCACGGCATGGCTGACAGGCGGTGCGTTGGTAGGCCCCCGGGATCCGAACCGGCGAACCCCAGGCTGCCAAAGCTCGAAATAAACTGCTGCGCCACGGGGAGGCCCCCTTCCTTCTTTTTTAATCTCTTTTAATCTACAGGTTTCCTCCAAGGAAACCATAATGATTTTTTTAACCCTTGCTCTGCAGAGAAAACACAATGTTTTTTTATCAATAGCTGTTCTCTGAGGCGTCTACTGTTCACAGTTAACCTGCTGTCCTGTGATTTTGCACAACGAACATACTCCTGGCATCTGGTCCAGTGAATTAGACCACATGATCTAGAGGCACATGGACCTGAGTCTGAATCTTACCTCAGCCACTTACCAGCTGTATGACCTTCAACAAATTTCTTAACCTTTCTGGCCTTGGTTTCTCCATCTAGGAAGTTGAAAATAACAATTCCTGTCTCGTAGGGCTGTAGTGAGGATTAAATGAGAGAACATACATAAGGCGCCTGGCATGAGTGGTAAATAAATGATCACTGAAACTATCATTACTTCATGTAGAAGGATGTAGTTAACTTGAACAGACTAAAAACAGAAGGTGAGGTCCTCCTCACCTTCCTCTTCTTCTCTGTGACCCCAACATCTGTGACTTGTCTGGCAGCTGTGGTCCTCAGAGAAGCTTCTAGAGAGCTTGAGCTTGGAGCAGAGGTGGAACACCAGCCTTCGCTTTGCTTTTGTAGAGAGTGAGCCTTGAGCCGTCCTTCTCTGTCATATCCTCACCTGCCCCTTTGCCTCCTGGGCCAGAGCCCGGGTACAATGGGCAGGGGTCTTGTGGGGGCAGTCAGTGCAGCTGAGGGGGTGCTGGGGCTGGAGCATTTGCCTTTCCTTTCCTGGTCTACACCTCCCACTCTTTTGCCCCCATTAAACACTTGCTCCAAGACAGAGCTGGCTCTGCATATCCCTGACCCCCTTCTGCCCATGTGACCTACACTCTATTCCTCAGCAAGGATGGGAAAATCACTAAGCTTCAAGACAATCAAGTCAAACATGATTCTGCTCCACCAGAAAGAAAGTGAATGTTGTTCATGCTCTCTCAGTGGGGCACTGTGATTATCCATGTGGTGGTCTGGGAGTGGGGGTGGTATATGCAACTTAATATTTCCCACCTCTGGGAATTAATAATGCTGGGTGTCAGAGAAAGTAGAAAAGATCAGTCACTGTATTCTCTATATGGAATAAGAAATAACCTATAATATTGTCTTGACTTCTAAAATGCTGCTGCAGGTGTCGACCAGGTTACTATCACCTGGATGGGGGAAACCCTGAGGGCTGTACCCAGTGTTTTTGCTATGGGCATTCTGCTAGCTGCCGCAGCTCTGGGGACTACAGTGTCCATAAAATCACCTCTGCCTTCCATCAAGGTACAGTATTCTGTTTTCTAGGATTTTGTTTTTAATGTTGTATAGGGCTTTGTGCTCACAGACAACCACAGGATGGGATCCTTGAGTCATCTTTAGAAACTCTCTTCTAGCTTTTAATGGACACTCTTCTGTCAGGGCATTAGGGCAGAACCTAGTGTCTCAAGAAAGTTATAGCTGAACAGTTTACTCATACAGTGTATGAATAACTTAAAAGAATAACTAAAAAGAGACCAGATTTTCATCTCCCTTCACTTCCCATCCCCCTCTGTTTCAAAACCACAAAAGAATCATTCGTTTGGATTGGGGAGTTGATGAGAGTCTTCCTGGAATTCATATTCATTAATAATACTTCTTTAACATACATTAATTGAGTTAATTAGTTACCAAGCTACAAAGCACTATAAAAATATGGGAGATTGATATAATTTTAACTCTGAGTTTCTCCTTGAACATACTGGACCCTGTTACCTCACTAAAGCCAGAGCCTGTTTATGTAAATAAAATAAAAATACAAATTGCAGGCAGATGAAAACATGCTCTCTTATTACAAAAGTCAGACTCAAAAACAAGAACTCAAAGCAGTTGTAGGGTGGGAGCGGGTGAAGTTGAGACCCAAGTGGACAGGTGCATAGGGAATTTTGAGGACTGTACGTGAATGTGGAAATATTAAAAAAAACCTCACTTACTACTCACTGCTAGGACTTTTTGGCAAGCAAGTCTTGCCTTGTTTAACTCAACAGATGATGTGGTTTGTCTGAATGCAGAGTGGTTTTATTTGTGTTCCAGATGCTGATGGCTGGAAGGCTGTCCAAAGAAATGGGTCTCCTGCAAAGCTCCATTGGTCACAGCGCCATCGGGACATATTTAGCTCAGCACGACGATCAGATCCTGTCTATTTTGTAGCTCCTGGTATGTGTGGTCTTCTTCCTATAGAAGTCAACTTATAAGACTAGGAAGTCAGGATAGAAAAATGGAGATAGAAAATGTGGAAACCACATCACTTAGTGTTCACAGCAGTAGTATCTCCAGAAGACAGTTGGGGCTTCAACCCTATTTGACAAAGTCATGGCACAGTAGAGCAGAACTGGGTGTCCAGGGGTCAGACCCTGGGGGAGGTTCCTACTTTAATCAAATGGGAAGTTTCTAGGTTTCTCACCAAGACAAGAAATAAGGACTGTGGTCAAATCTGTGGGTCTATTGAGAAGCAGATAGAAAAGGGAAAACAAGGCATTTCTCAAAGCTTTAACCACTTGTAAATTAAAAAGTATATATTAGTCAGTGGTATAGAAAAGCTGAATGGAAAAGCTCTGGCTAGAATTCTAACCCTGGTTCATATCTTTATCTAATACGTGATTCCTGGGCAAATTGTCCTCTTAACCTTTCCAAACCTTAATTCTCTCGGCTGTTAAATGGGAAGAATAATGCCTACCTCCAAGAATTATTGCCATCAAATGTGATGATGTTTGTGAAAGTGTTCCATAAACTAAAGCATTATGTGACAAATGTCACTATTGCCGATATACCTGGGACCATTACATGTTGGTCTGTCATGAGGGCCCTTCTATGAATCATTTAATAGATAGAATTGTCTTATAATGAAGCCCATTTAGCATTTCAGTAACTAACCCTCCTTTGTAGCCAATAGCAGTATGGTCATGCTCTCTTCTGGCAAGGGGGTTTGGGGCAGGGTGGTGGGTGGGTAATATAGGACTCCAACAGAAATTGCCAACATTAATGCAAGCTTGCTCACTTGTTAGCTTCTCCAGTTTCACAACTGATCTCAATTTTTTTTCAAATTCTATTTCACAGCCAAATTTCTTGGGAATCAACAGGTGAGCTACGGGCAAAGCCTGTCTTTTGACTATCGTGTGGACAGGGGAGGCAGACACCCATCTGCCCATGACGTGATCCTGGAAGGTGCTGGTCTACGGATCACAGCTCCCTTGATGCCACTTGGCAAGACACTGCCTTGTGGGATCACCAAGACTTACACATTCAGGTAAAAAGAGAGACTATGAGTGGGTCAAATAGAGCAAACTGTGATCGAAGTCCAGTTCCTTTGTTTGTTCATTCAGTCATCATTCATTCATTCAACAAGTTTTCCTGAGTACCTTTTACATACAGACATGGTGTTATGTGCTGGGACAGGACACAATTCTTGCCCTCTAGCCCCTGACAGGCTAATGGGAGAGAAAAATAAACAGATGATTACAGTGTAGTTTGGAAGTGACGAGATAGACAAGGTGGGCACAGGTGTTTTGAACACACATAGGAGGCACAAGTAACCCACATTGGAGTGATCAAGGAAAGCTTCCCAAGAAGATGTGAGAAGTGAAGAGCAGCTCTCTAAGGAAGGAAAGGGGGAAAGGTTAACAAGGCAGAGGAAATAGCATGCTTGGGAAGTCTGGAGCCTTTAGGAAATTCCTGGTAGTTAAGCATAAATGAAGCATGGAGTGGGGGCAAGGAACACAGTGAGAAATGAGGTCAGAGAAAGAGGCGGGGGTGAGGTCATGAACATCCCTGTGTGTGTCTAAGGAGGTTGCACGTCATCCTGTAGAATGGGGATTTTGAATGGTGCATATAGAGAGGTTGGGGGAGGGAGCTGTGCCTGCTAAGTGCTTAGTACTGCGTTAGAGGCTGGGAAATCAAGGTGAAGAAACATGGTCTTTGTCCTCCAAGAGCTCATGGTCTAGTAGGTTATATAACATGTCAAAAAGCAAATACAATACAGTAATCGCTTCAGTGAGGGTGCATGTTCATGGGGGCTTGTGAGGAAAGGAAAGAGTGCCTAATTCTCCCTGGAGGAGTCAGGGAAAGCGTCACAGAGGAGGCAACGTGTGGGCTGAGAACAGAAAGAAGCACAGAGCTTTCCCAGTAAGAAAATTATGACAAACTGTACATGTGAATATATGTGGGGATGTGGAAAGATATAATATGGGAGGAACTGGCAAGCAATATTTATGGCTAGAACACAACATATATAGAAGAGATGGGCAGATAAGGTTGAAAAGGCTGGAAAAGGACCCAGCATGATGGGCTTTGAATGTCATGTCAAGGTGCTGAGATCTTGTCCATACCTGCAAGATGGTGGAAGCCACTGAGAGATTGGAAGTCGAGAAGTGGCATGATCAGGTGTGAAGGCTGGGTGCAAATACCATGTGGAGGCTAGTTCTGGTAGGGTCCCTAACTGGACCATCAGAACACATTAGCAGTGGTTCAAGTGAGGGTTGTTGGGGGCCTAACCCAGGGCAGATGTGACGGGAATAGAGAAGAGAAGACCCACAGCAAGCACACACACAATGTGTACTTACATAACTGAGTGCAACTTATTCTGATGACACACACACACAGCTATGCTAGTTGGAATACCCATTCCCACCTTCTCAGCTTGGTGAACTCACTCTTTGAGATTCAGCTTACAAGGTTCTTCCTTTGTATTAGCCCTCTCAGAATCCCAGGTAAAGTTACAGTCACCTCATGGGTTTCTATTGCATTCTGTACATGCATTTGTTATAGCACTCACTGCACTGTAACATAATTATTTGTTTACCCATTGATGCCCCTGCCTGGATGCTGATCACCTCACCCTAGTTGTCTTTGCATCCTCCAGCCTCATACAGCGTCTGGCTCAAACCAAGTGCACAGTAAACTGTTGTTTAATGAATCGGTGAATGGGACAAAATGGGTAGGGTTTTTTTCTGGAAGAGATATTCCAGTAAAAAACAAAACAAAATTTAAAAAGACTAGCACAGGGGCTGGTGATATGATGCAATGAGGCACTATGATGCCAACTTAGGAAGTATTAGATGTGGACAATGTAAAAGATGGAAACTGACTTTAGAAAAGAGTAGTGAAACATGATCAGATAACAAATCATTGAAACAACAAAACCAAAGATGAATGGTAGCTCTTGAGGATCAGCGCTTTTTAAACTCAGAGATGTTTCTGATGTTAGGTTTTGTGTGGCCAAGAACAGAAGATGGTCTCTGATGACCTGGACAAGCACTGGATGCCATCATGTCCTCCATCATGTCCTGTGGGGCTTGCACTCCCCACAGAGTGAGAAAGCTCCAATTCATGCCTGCAAGGATGGCTATCCATCCTTAGCCCCTCTAAGCAGGACTTCTAAGGGGCTTACCTGATCCCCCACTCTCAGGCATAATTTGTATCAGGTGTACAGATTGTGAGATTTCATAAGAGTTGGACTTTTAAACTTTTGGTTTTAAATCATGCAGATTAAATGAACATCCAAGCAGTAATTGGAGCCCCCAGCTGAGTTACTTTGAGTACCGGAGGTTACTGCGGAACCTCACAGCCCTGCGGATCCGAGCTACCTATGGAGAATACAGTACGTGACTGAGAGAAATGAAAGTCTCTCTTCTTAGGTTTTAATTTTTTCCAGCTCTCTAAGGTGGTGACAGTCCCCAAACAATTACTTGATGGTTTTGATGTAGTCACTGATCAAGTCTAGAAAAAGCTTTAAAAAAGAAATGCTTCTCTAGAAAGAGGTCAGCATCAATGAAGAATGAATGATGCTACCTTGCTAAGAGTCTCTGAATTTAGATGAAAGCTGATTATTTGAAGAAGATAATCTACAAAAAATGGCACGTTCCCTTAGCTAGGAAATGGCTCTACAACACGACCCTCTATTCCTTGAGTAGCTTTTCCTCTGGGATTATACTTGGTGCTACCATGTTCGCACATCATCATGTATTCTGTTAATTCCTTTTATCGAACTTCACATGTTGGGTCCTCCTAATCGCAACTGGAATTATTCAAATGAGAGTTCCTTCAGCTTTTTAGCACGCATGTAAAAAGGAAGCATGGCTGGCAGTTACCATTTCCATTTCACTGATGCAGTGAAAAAAGCAGGAAGTAGAAAAGTTTACTAACAACTTATTGAATCTTTACTGTGTGCCAGGCACATTATAGTATATGCATTGTCTCATTTAATTTCACAACAAACGTAAGAGGTGGATACCACTGTTACTTGTCTTCTACAGTTGAGGAAACACAATCATGGAGAGGTTATGTGACTTGCCCAAGTCACACAGCTAGTGAGGGTGGAGCCAGAATTCAAACCCTGATTTTTCTGAGACCAGAGCCTGTGTGCTCAGTCACAATAGATTGCTATACCTCTACACATAGCATAGTGAGTGAACACCACCTGTTTTTGACAGGGAGTTAAGAAAAACAAAATCCAAAGAGAGCTCTGACTTTAGATCTTTGGCCTAACCACTCACTACTTCTAATCTGTTCTCTCTATTGCAGGTACTGGGTACATTGACAATGTGACCTTGATTTCAGCACGCCCCATTTCCGGAGCCCCAGCTCCCTGGGTTGAACAATGTGTGTGCCCTCTCGGGTACAAGGGGCAGTTCTGCCAGGATTGTGCTTCTGGCTACAAAAGAGATTCAGCCAGACTAGGACCTTTTGGCACCTGTATTCCGTGTAACTGCCAAGGGGGAGGGGCCTGCGATCCAGACACAGGTGAGTGAAATGACACCTGGACCAGGTGGCTGGGGGTGCAGCCAGGTGACTGGGGTCTCCTGTGGAAGAGATAACACTGTGTAAGAAAGGCCACACCTGAACTCATTTTGGAGATGGAAAAGGATTAAGGAAAGTGGAGTCAGGGAAGATGGACATGGTGCTTGATTACACTCAATCCTTTTCATTATGGAAATGCCACAAGGTTGTGAGAAAGGTGCTAGGTTACAGGAAATGGCGGTCAAGGTTCAGTGCCGGGTAGGGGAGTTGGTTTCGAGTTGCAAGAATTGTATAGGGAGATCAAAGGCAGTGACGGGGCCTGAATGGATGTGCTGACAAATGGTGTCAGGCCCCGGGGGACAGGGGAGCAGTGTTAAGTTATGCATTATAAGGGAAGTGTGTATCTACTTAGCATGGGAGAGTGAGGGTGAGAATTAGGGTCGTGGCCATGTTTAGAGCTGGTACTAGGGAAAAAGTGAATGCCAGTGCTCACACACTTTAGGGAAAGTTTCAGAAAGGAAGGCTTTTGAGTTACTAAGCTCTGACCCACACATCATCCACACTAAAGGAAGTGTATAGTTTTACTCTGCTCATTTCTCTGCCTCCCAGGAGACTGTTATTCAGGAGATGAAAATCCTGAGTTCCCTGAGTGTGCCGACTGCCCCATTGGTTTCTACAATGATCCACAAGACCCCCGCAGCTGCAAGCCGTGCCCCTGTCGCAATGGCTTCAGCTGCTCTGTGATGCCCGAGACAGAGGAGGTGGTGTGCAATAACTGCCCCCAGGGGGTTACTGGTAAGGCCAACGACCTGCTTCGCCCTGTCCTGATGCCGTGAATTTGCGTAAATAGCTTCTATCCCAAGGAATGTCTAGGGAATTATAATTACTAGAGGTTAGTCTAAATGGGCTCATTCTAAAGATAAGAATATTTCAATGCCCGAGAGGTGAGGTGGATTGAGGAAGGGCAGAATGTATGGGGAGAAAACATCTAAAGCTGTTTCAGGAGGTTTGTAATTAGGACATGACGTTTTTAGACATTATACGCGGTTTAACTAAGTTTTTAAAAATGAACCAAGGTAAAGAAGGAAAACTCAGTGCCTTTTAAATGTCACATCTCTCCGCTGGTCAGTCTGAAAGAAGACAATTCTTCAGCAGCAGCCCTGGTGGTATTGCTCTAAATCTGACCTTTTCCCATCTGGTTAACTGGCAGGAAGCCTCGTAGTGACGCCGCTGTGTTCTAACGTCTGTGACCACCATGAGTGGAGGAGCCAACCCCTTGCCCTGCGCACCTGCTCCTGAGGCTGTTGTTCTGGGGTCCAGGGTGGGAAGCGCTTCTAGAGGGCGATTTGTATTTAGGCCTCCACGTCTTGTCTTGCTGCCAGTGGACGACCACTTGGGCTTGGCTATTTGTTCCTCCCAGGTGCCCGCTGCGAGCTCTGTGCTGATGGCTATTTTGGGGACCCCTTCGGGGAACGTGGCCCAGTGAGGCCTTGTCAGCCCTGTCAGTGCAACAACAACGTGGACCCCAGTGCCTCCGGGAACTGTGACCGCCTGACAGGCAGGTGTCTGAAGTGCATCTACAACACAGCCGGTGTCCACTGCGACCAGTGCAAAGCAGGCTACTTCGGGGACCCCCTGGCTCCCAACCCAGCAGACAAGTGTCGAGGTAGGCCTGCATCCCCAGACAGGTTGTATGGTTGTGTGTGTGTGCGTGTGTGTGTGTGTATACATAAGCTTGCTAGTGTGTACACATCAGAACATACAAATCAGCAAGGCCAACAGAAGGTAATATTGTGATGCTTCTTTGGTTTCTCTGACCAACTGGCCTGTGAACAGCCTGGACCATTCACCTGTCAAAGGCCTTAAGACCAGTTTCTCCTGCAGCAGGGCTCTGGAAGACAGAGCTGGAGGATGTCGAATGGGTTAAAACTGGGAGAAGCAAAAAAGGTCAGGTTTACATTCCAAAGTGGAAGAGGAGATAAAATGGGGCCACGTCCTATGCCCAATCCCGAGGCTGGAAGACAGGGAAGTGGCTGCCAAACCTGTTATAGGAGAGTAATAAATGAGACCAAGCCTGAACACACTGAAGTGGGGAGGGGAGGGGGCTGTAAAGAGTTTAAGAGACCCTCTCAGGAAGTCAGTGTAATTGACATACAGAAAGGTAACCGTCAAACGTTTCCTAACAAGACTCGGCTTCAAAGCAGCAGCTATCATGGAGCATTCCTAAGGGCTGCTTCAGATCAAAGCATGAATGTGCAGATCGGTCCTCTTGCTCAGCCCTTCTTTCAAACCTCTGCACGTGTATATTCTACAGGCAAGTTCAGTTCTAGGGAGCTGGCCTGCCCAGAGACTCACCCCTTAGTCGTGACGGTCCCAGGCCAGCCCTGGTGTGCAGAACTCAGAAGCTTGTTTATTATAAGGTCCAGGGTGGCACTGGGGTGCCAGACTGGAGAGCTCCAGGTTACTAGGAGGTCTGCAGGGAGCCCAGAGCCTCCCGCTCTCATCAGAATCTCCACCCCTGGAAGTGCCTGAGGACTTCTGTGCAACCTGGTGCTTCTACCCAGGGGCCCAAATCCCACCTGCCCTGACCCCACCTTGTGGGTTAGGTGTGATGTGCTAGAAAGTACCCATGATAGGAAGAGGCAACACAACATCAGCAGTATGGAGTTCAAGTCCAGTTTTTTTAACATACCTATTGTATTATGCTGATTATACCAATTAATCTCTCTGAGCCTGTTTCCTCATATGGATGAATAATATTTAACTCAGAGTGGTTGCAAAGATAAAATAAAATAGCATATGAGAAAGTACACTGTAAACTATATAATTCTAGCTATAAGGTGCTATTAATAGAGACTTCACTGGCTTTAGACCATACATTTCTTCACTCAACTATCTTTTGTCAAGCACCTACCATGTACCCAAAGTGGAGCTAGATACTGAGGTTATAATGATGAATAAGTTAGCCCCAGCTCCCCAAGAGCTCACATGCTTATAAGGAAGACACACAGATATATGAGAAAAGAAGGATAGTACTTAGATATGTGATCATATCACTATGTGCCGAGTGATTTGCAAGCACCGAAGATAGAGCAACCCAGAGAACCACTGTAACTCTGTCAGAGCAGTGTCTCACCCTCTGTTATATCCTCAGCTCCTAGAACAGAATGTGGCATGTGGCAGGTGCTCAACCAGTTTGACTAAATGAATAAAGGTACTGCTTTCTTACTGCATTTCATACATCAAAGGCAGCAGAGCAGAAGGAAAAGAGCATTGGCTCTTTCCAAGTTCTCATGCCAGCTTACCATTTACTTGCTGTGTGACCTTGGACAAGTTACTCAGCCATTCTGAGCTCATAATCCTCATTTGTAAAAGAGAGGGAGATGTATACATCTGGCACATAATAGGCCCAGAAGAAATGTTATTCTCCTTGTGAGCAAAGCCAGAGTGCCTACAGAATATCCAACAGGCTTACAATTTGATGGGAGGAAGAAAATAAGTGCCACCAGAAATGATGGACTATTCAGATATCTCTTCATCCACACCCCTCCCCCCCAAAAAAACTTGCCAGAGATTCCTAAGACCTGTTAGGTCTTAGGATGTGCTTGGAGGCATATAGCCAAGAGATGAGTCTGACACAATATGAATTCTTGAAGGATTCTTTGCCCTTGGTGACTTGATCTTCTTCCTTTTACCTTTGCTATACCTCCAGTTTCTGGAATTAGCTTGATATGAATACTTCCTATTTGTCTGTCTTTTGTCTCTAGCTTGCAACTGCAACCCAGCAGGCTCGGAGCCTGCGGAGTGTCGAAGTGATGGCAGCTGTGTTTGCAAGCCAGGCTTTGGCGGCCTCAACTGTGAGCATGCAGCATTAACCAGCTGTCCAGCTTGCTATAATCAAGTGAAGATTCAGGTGTGCATGCTTCCCCCCATGAATCAAATCTTTAAGTGTCTACTAGGTGGTTCTGTCACTGATCTAGGACCCTGCTAGTCTCCTGGGGATGGAGGTGAGGGCTACTCTTTCTTTAAAAATTGCTGTATTAAAAAAAAATTCTGTATAATAGTAATAGTACTTCAGGTTTAAGCTCTTATATGTACCATTTTCAAAACCCCTTTTGCAGAAACTGTCTTGTTTGGTACTCATGGTACTTAAGTTGGGAGAGAAAGCATTCTGACCTCAGTATTCACTGAGCAAAGTCTCTAAAAATTTGCAGTTTTTCAAAATCACATGGCCAGGTGGAACCGAATCCCCCCATGTCCCCTGACTCTGAGTTCAGTGCTCTTTCCACTATAATATGCCATTGGATTTCTTCCAAGAGACGTCCTTGTAAAACAAATGAAGAAAAACATAAGCAGTTAAGAGACATGAGGAGTCCAGAAGGTGTCGAGGCTGTCCAACAGGAACGGCCTCCAGATACCTCTCATTCAAAATCCAGAGAAGAATGAAATTGATGTTGTTGTTAATTATTATTATTTTGCTGGGGTGAAGGGTGGAGGAGGAAAGGGCCCAGACAGAACCCCAAATGTAGAACAAACTCAACCTTTTAAAAAAATTTATCTATTTACCCAGCCCTCTGTAGCACTTTCTTTGTTCCAGACATTGTTCTAAAAATTATACAAATATTAACTCATTTAGTCCAAATAACAACTCTGAGGTATTATTATCATTATCCCCATCTTGTGGATTAAGAACAGTCACACTGCAGGGCCGGCCCAGTGACATAGTGGTTAAGTTCGTGTGCTCCACTTCGGCAGCCCAGGGTTCGCAGGTTTGGATCCCGGGCACGGACAGACACACTGCTTGTCAGCCGTGCCGTGGCGGTGTCCCATATAAAGTAGAGGAAGATGGGCACAGATGTTAGCCCAGGGCCAGTCTTCCTCAGCAAAAAGAGGAGGATTGGCAATGGACATTAGCTCAGGACTATTCTTCCTCACAGAAAAAAAAAAAAAAAAGGTCACACAGCTAGTGAGTATTGGGGCCAGGATTCCAAGTCAGAGAGTCTAGGCTCTAGAGTCTAAACTTTTAACTACCATGACATGCCAAGCATTTCTTGGCTTTTAGCTCTCATCCCGTTGTACCTGGTATTCGACCATGATCTCTGCCATCTGTTCTGATCCTCTTTCCTGTGTGGTTTCAGATGGATCAGTTTACTCAGCAGCTCCAGAGCCTGGAGGCCCTGATTTCGAAGGCTCAAGGTGGTGGTGGAGCAGTACCCGACACAGAGCTGGAAGGCAGGATGCAGCAGGCTGAGCAGGCCCTTCGGGACATTCTGAGAGAAGCCCAGATTTCAGAAGGTGACGAAGGCCAATTTCCCTTCAGACAGAAGAGAATTTATAGTCCTAGAAGGCACTGCTGCACTAGGTCATAGAATCTTCTGTGGGTATCAGTTCAGCAGATGTCTCTGCCTAGCCCTTGCAGAGGTGGAAGGACTGTCTGTTACATTCTTCTGGGACCTGAATGATGGAGATAAAAGAGCATCCATGTATTGGGTTTTTACCATTTTGCCATAAGCCAGTCAAAGTCACTTTTTCAATCCTCCATTATGTTTGATTACTTTATGTTGACCCCGAAAGTGCTCATCTTCCCTTTTCTTGTTGGTGTTCAGGTACTATTAGATCCCTCAATCTCCAGTTGGCCAAGGCAAGGAGTCAAGAGAATAGCTACCGGAACCGCCTGGATGACCTGAAGAGGACCGTGGAAAGAGTTCAGGCCCTGGGCAGTCAGTATCAGAACCGAGTTCAGGATACTCACAGGCTCATCACTCAGATGCGCCTGAGCCTGGAGGAAAGCGAGGCTTCCCTGCGAAACACTGTAGGTGGTGCTGGGTTAGCTAAGAGACTGAGAATCACTGTTGTGCGGGAGACTCACCTGTAGACATCACTGGCTCACTTTCTGTCTCTCAGGCTTTCTGGTCTACCTAGCAGATAGCTGGACTTTTCCTTGAAACAGTCAGACCTATTCTTTGTGTCCTTTGGCTTCCTGCAATTTCCCGTTTTACTGCATTATGTTCTTCTCCCTAGTTCTTTTCTTGCTAACCGTATCCTCATCTTGGCCCTGTCTCTTCTCCTTTCTTTCTGCATATTTTCTAGCTTGTTATCTCCCAGAGGGCAGGGTTTAATTTTGTTCGTATTTACATTCTTAGCCCATAGCACAGCGTGTGACTGTGGTAAATGTTTGCTGCATGAATGAATGAACAAAAGAACAAATGAAAAGGGAAGGAAGGAAGGAGCCCAATGAAGACATGATTCTGAAAATGGGAAAAAAATTGTTGCCAGTATGATTTTCTTAATGATGTAGTTTGTAGTGTGGTTGGAGGGAGAGATTTGAATGAGCACTCTTCTATTTCTGAATAAAGAAGGCAATGGTGACAATAATGTAAGTGGGTGGGTGGGAGATGAATAAAGGAAACTGGAAGATAATCAGCTATTATGCTGAGGAAACAAAGGATTTAAGAAATAATGTATATTGATTTTTTCCTTATTACAAAAATATTTATTGTAGAAAATTTAGAAAATAAATAAAAATCCCCTATGATCCCATTAGTAAGAAATAACCACCATTAAAACTTTATATACATTCTACTGGACTTTAAATACATATGAAAGTATAAACAGGCATATATTTTTACATACATCTGTATCTATATACCGACTTTTTCGAACCTGGATTTCTACTTTATTTTTGTCTATACTTTTTTCTTTTTAATGTAATAATCATGGTGACGAGGGACTCTTGATGTGTCAGGGTCTGGAATGCTGTGTGGCTAATGACAAGCGGTTCTGACAGGACAGATGTAGAACCTGCTTAGACTCCACGGCCAAGTGCAAAGCCTTAACCAATTCTCCTTTTTCCACAGAACATTCCTCCTTCAGAACACTACGTGGGGCCAAATGGCTTTAAAAGTCTGGCTCAGGAGGCCACGAGATTGGCAGATAGGTGAGCAGCATTAGAGGGCACCTCTGCTTCAGACCATCTCTGCAAGGCCAGACTTGAACAAAACTGTAGGGTACTCAGGACCCAAGCACCATATTCATTACCTCCAGGCTCCTGTGCAGCCATCCCCTGACTTGAAGCCATTTTTTAACCACTTGGCATTTAGTGTATGTAGGTGGCCACTGGGCATGGTGGTTTGGCAGGAGCTGGGGGTGAGGGTATTTCTTTCTCAGATTTCTCTGACTCACAGTGTGGCTTTGGTATATGTCAGATGTGATTCCTTGGCCCCGTGAAATGAATCAGCCCTTGGAAAAGATGGCTCTGCAGCTTTGAGGGACTCCCAGGCTCCCATACCGAGCCTGGGAACAAGTAGCAACAAGTTGCTTGCCAGCCTGTGGGGGCCAAGTCTGCAGAGGGGGAACTTCCCCCTGAAAACCAGCTCTGCTGGGCCCCATTGATAACAGGCAGCTCCTTAGTCCTTGCCCAACTATAAATCCTATCATGTTGAGAGGTCTGCTCATAGCAGAGTGCTCAGCAGGATGTCAGGCTCTGCTAATCCCAAATGGAATTCAGTCAGCAGAAGGGGGCTGGCGTGTGTTTTTGTAGCATGAGCTGCCTCCTGAGCCTGTTTTTATCACTTTCTAGAACTAGGAAGACAAAACCATCTAGGGGACTTTTACTGACAGGCTTTTCCCCTCCTAGTGGTGGCCCAGTTTAGAGATGCAGCAAAAGTCAGAAGGAAGTTGGATCCTGGATGAAATAAAACCTAGCGGTTTCTTCCTGCAGAAAACAGCTTATAGATGCAATATTTTACTGCTCTAAGACTGCTCATCTCCATCCCCCACCCCAGGCTTCCCCCGATTATGCCGATTATGCCGTAAACAGAAAAGATCACCAGAAAGTCTATGACATGAGGCTGCCTCTCTAGAACACCTTCTGCTTCTTGATAGTCCCCCTAATTCCATCTAATCGATGTTAATTCTGTTTGGCTTTTCTAGCCAAGCCAGTTCCCTAACTCCTCTCCTTCATTTAAATAAAAGACCTAAAGGAAGCCCTTCGCTATGAAAACTCAAATTCTTTGTTTTTAATCTCTCAGCCATGTTGAGTCAGCCAGTAACATGGAGCAACTGGCAAAAGAAACCGAGGACTACTCCAAACAAGCACTATCACTGGCGCGCAAGGCTCTGCGTGAAGGAGGCGGAAGCGGCAGTCTAGACGGCGCCATGGTGCAAGGGATTGTGGGAAAGTATGTTTCAACGGGTCCTCACGAGGACCAATATAATCTGTATCCTCCCAGGGTATAATGCAAACCACGTTTGAGAGGTGATATTTTTCTTTAAAAATGTATTAATAATTAGAGGGAGAAGAGAATGAGAGTATTACTTTGGGGGAAAGCAGATGCCTTTTCGGCTGAAAGAAGAAAAGGTGGATGGATCTAAGTAAAGTTTGTGTTTTGGTTGAGAGATTGCATACTTGGAGATACGGTCACCCTCTGTGGAGTTGGAAGGATCTGAGTAAATCCATCTGATGGTGTAGAGGATATAAAAATAATATATTTATATTACCAAGAATTGGGAAACCTGGGTTGAATTTTTCTGACATAACCTGTATAAACTTTGAGGTTTATGTTTAGATTGTGGAGAGGGATACATATCTGACACGTAATCTCATTTTGATTCTTTTGATAATCCCAACTATGTACTTTTAAAACAACAGAGTGAATTTTTGCTTTTAATGAAAAGAGTGAGTTCTCAAAGTCCTCTTTCTTCCCCCACCTGCAGATTGGAGAAAACCAAGTCTCTGGCTCAACAGTTGTCTAGGGAGGCCACTCAAACGGACATGGAAGCAGATAGGTCTTATCAGCATAGTCTCCACCTTCTTAATTCTGTGTCTCAGCTTCAGGGAATCAATGATCAGTCCTTTCAGGTAAAGGCATCTAGCCTGTACACTGATGTACAGAAGAAGGGCAGTAATGCTTTCTTCTCTCGGGGTCTGTAATATCGTTCAAACATTCAGTTTATTCGCCATGTTAACTTTTCTTGCTTTGGATTAGGAAGAGTATTTATCCTTCTCATTATCCATTTTCTTGTTCTTAAACCTCAGTATTGGTCTCTGAAAAAGCCTTGGCTCACATTCTGAACCTATTAGTGGGTAGAAGTTTTATATCTCTTCCTTAGTTCTGGGGGCTATTGAGACCTGTGGGAAATTGTTATAGATAAAATTTGATATTTACACTTAGGTTCAACCTGTGGTACATCTCTAAGTACAGACACTCAGAAGACGTTTGTTTTTCTCAGAAGTTTTGCATTGTTTCTGTCATCAGTTCCTTTAACTATTCCAAACTTATTAGATTAAGAAGATTCAGCTTTCTACCTACAGCAAAAACCGCTCACAATGATTCCCACAAAAATGTTCCCATGTATATGTAAACTAACACATAAAATAAGGAAAAAAATAAAACAGACACAAAACCTGTTTGATGCTTGGGGGACCTGCTGCCTGACTTTCATTAGGCGTATTGCCTCATTTCTGTTAGACTTTGGGCTGGATCATTGCTCTTTTCAAACAATGATGTCAGGTCCTAAGAAGGCTGGTGTGGTAACTGGTGAGCAGAAAGTCAGATTCATTCATTTCTTTGGGCTTACAGGTAGAAGCAAAGAGGATCAGACAAAAAGCTGATTCTCTCTCAAGCCTGGTGACTAAGCATATGGATGAGTTCAAGCGTGTGCAAAGCAATCTGGGAAACTGGGAAGAAGAAACCCGGCAGCTCTTACAGAATGGAAAGAATGGGAGACAGGTATCCTTTTGTTAATTTGTTCACTCAGCAAACGTATTGAATGCCTACCATGTGAATAAATATGGCAAGAAGAATCATCGAAAACACTCTAAAGGTCATAGTACCACTGCTCATAGGGGAAGTAACTGAAATACAGAGACCTTGATGTAATTAGCTCAGTTCCTACCCACTGAGTCAGCCTTCAAATCTAAGAATAGGACCCAGGCCTCCTGGTCCAATTTTGGTCTAGCTCTGTCTACTAGCTTGGCTTCAGGAGGTATCCAGAGTTTAAAATTATGATTTGCATTACTACTCCTGTCCCTGATAATGGACTAGAGTTTAAGACTGTTCTCTATACGGGATCCTTTTGGGTTTCCTTGGGTTGTGAAGTTTTCTCTGTCCCAGATTGTGGAGGGGTTTGCCACAGGACCCCTAGACTCTTCACTGAATCACAGCGCTCTGTTGTCATGAAGAGAAATGTGTTGGAGTGATTTTGCTGACAGGAATGCACTTCCCGGGTGTATGTTACATTTACTCTAATCTTGTTCTGTCTGCCTGTTTACAGAAATCAGATCAGCTGCTTTCCCGTGCCAACCTTGCTAAAAGCAGAGCCCAAGAAGCACTAAGTATGGGCAATGCCACTTTTTATGAAGTTGAGAACATCCTAAAGAATCTCAGAGGTGGGTATTTCATGGTTTGGGTCACTTGACTATTTTAAAGGTATAACCATGACTTTGGTTTATTTTGAATCCTCATATATTTCTCTGAGTGATAGGTACATTGGGGTATTAATAGATGCTGAATAAATATCTTTCTAAAGAAAAAAGTTTCATTAATATTTGGTGTTTTGGAAAGACTTGAACTAGCTGTCAGGAGTTGAGTTCTGATCTCTGCTGGGCCACGTGACCAGGCTGAGCTGGCTTTGTGACCATAGGCAAGTCACATAGCCTTTCTAGACCCTAATTTCCTCCTCTTTAAGGAGAGAAGTTTGCAGTAAGAGATCTCTAAGGTCTCTCACAGATCCAACATCTACCATACAGGTATTTTTCCTTTTCTTTTGTAGCCTGATTGGTTCCAGTATGGAACCAATGTGGTTGCTTTGTCGTGGTAATAGAGCAAGCTTTCTCACAGCATCTAGATCCAGGAAATTTGGGTTTGTGCCTTGTAGAGATTTGGTTAAAATTTAAGGCTTCTTCACTGAAGAACAAAAAAGAAACATTCCTATAGCCTTGGGATTTTCTTCACAGAAAGTACGTCTCTACCCATTCTATCCAACCTCCAACTATTGTCATTGGCAGCTTAGGACTTAAGGCTCTGGCTTGAAACTTTGGGCTTCAAAGATTCCACCTGCTTTTGATCCACTTTGGGGTCTTAATACTCTTGTAGTGGTGGGGACCCAGGACACACTGATTGTCAATTTCTCTAAGCAAAGAACTAATTATGACCCATTCAGTGCCTCCTTTAAGATGCTTTATCCTGGATAAGAAAGCAATAACAGCCACAACTTCCCACACTCTCGTGCTCAGGCAGTAATAACACTCTTTCCAGAATGTTTCTTAAAAATTTCGACCTCTTTCATCTTCATTTGTCAGTTAGTTCTATAAGTTAGTTTTCATCTTCACGGCAATATTTTCTTGTCTTCATTTCAGAGTTTGACCTGCAGGTTGGAGATAGAAAAGCAGAAGCTGAAGAGGCCATGAAGAGACTCTCCTACATCAGCCAGAAGGTTGCAGGTGCCAGTGACAAGACCAAGCAAGCAGAAGCAGCCCTGGGCAGTGCTGCTGCCGATGCCCAGAGGGCAAAGAATGCAGCCAGGGAGGCCCTGGAGATCTCTGGCAAGATAGAACAGGTAAAGAGAAATCACAGTGCAGGTTGGCAAGAGCAGCCCCAAACGCAGGAGTAGTGTGGAAGGAAAGAGCATCGGGCTCATTTTGACCCTTAGGGCTCAGAGTGCTGTTGTGGCCCATGACAGCCCCAGATCCACTTGGGCACCCCTTTTGTTGATTGATTCAAGGGCTGTCATTGACTGAGTGCTAGAGCGCCCCATTTTCAGCTCCCTTTTTAGACAACACCATGAGAAGAACCATCCAAGACTGTTTTTATATCAACTGTTGTTTTAGTTTCCTAGAGCTGGTCTAACAAAGTACCACAGACTGGGTGGTTTAAAATAACAGAAATCTATTCTCTCACAGTTCTGGAGGCTGGAAGTCTGAAACCAAGGTGTCAGTGGAGCCATGCCCCCTCTGAGACTCTGGGTAGAAACCTTCCTTGCCTCTTCCTAGCTTCCAGTGGTGGCTGTCAATCCTTAGTGTTCTTGGTTTGCAGCAGCATCACTCCAATCTCTGCCTCTGTCATCACATGGGGTTCTTCTCTTGGGAGTCTGCAATTCTTCTAAGGACACTGGTCATATTGGAGTAGAGTGGACCTCTACTTTATTATTTAAGATAATTATTTAATTATTTTAAATAATTACATCTGCAACAACCTTATTTCCAAATAAGGTCACACTCTGAGGTTTACGACTTCAACATAACTTTTGGGGGGACATAATTCAACCTGTAACAACTATCAATGTTTGACTCAAGACTATGAAATTCTGGAGTTCTAGATCCCTTGTCCCTACCTGTGCTCTACATCTAAGCTCTACCTATTCATTATTCTCCTTCCTTCCACTGTGTGCCAGCACTGTGCTTGGTGCTGGAGATATGCAGATGAGAAAACCCCGTCTTTCTCCTCAAGGAGCATTCAGGTGTAATGGGGAGAAACAGACAAATTACACTTACAACCCATATATTAAATTGCTACAGTGGAAGGAGTGCTTCTCAGTTGGAAGAGAGCTTCTTAGTTCTTATTTAAGCATAAGAGAGCTTCTTAGTTCTTAGGGCTTATGCAACTCTAGAAAGCCCAGAGGGAACTCTTGGTATCTGGACTGTTTGGCCTCTCTCTTGGACCACTTGGTAACTTGCAAAAATAATTTCTAATTTTAAGTCCCTTAATGGTAGAAAACAATTTCATGTGCCTCTCTTTATATACTTCTAGCACAAAGAGATACCTGCAATTTGATGCTTATTAATAGCTTATTGATGAAGACATTGATAGACTTTGTTTTAATAAAAACAAAACTCAAAGCCATAGCCTGTTCATCCTCTGCACCCCAAACTCATCTGCCTCGGGGGTCCTAGTAAAGTCATTCAAAAGACTGTGGGCTGCCACAGAAAATATGACAGAAAATGATGTGAGTTTCTCACCGTCTGGGTTTTCCCAACTGGTTCCTATTGCATTCACCATTTAGTGAGCATTGACCAGTGTCACACTGCTGACCCCCGTAGCTCCTAGAGACATACCCCAAAATTAACTTGTTTGAGGCAGAGCTTGGGGAAGGGTGTGTCCCCAAGTCTGACTCTCTCGTTGTTCATCTGACTTACTCCATCGGGGCCTGGCTGCAGCTGTATTTTTTCTGCAGTTGTCTTTGAGATGTTTCTGTGCCTCACCCCATCCCTCCTTCTGTCCCTGGCTCCTCTTCTTCTCCCAGGAGATAGGAAGTCTGAACTTGGAAGCCAACGTGACAGCAGATGGTGCCTTGGCCTTGGAGAAGGGACTGGCCACTCTGAAGAGTGAGATGAGGGAAGTGGAAGGAGAGCTGGCAAGGAAGGAGCAGGAGTTTGACACGGATATGGACGCAGTGCAGATGGTGAGTCCCGTTGCTTTTCACCGGAGAGCCCTTTAAACTTGCCAATATGGGAAACATATTTCAAGACTGGTTTGTATTTATTTTTCCTCAGGTAATTACAGAAGCCCAAAGAGTTGATAACAGAGCCAAGAATGCTGGGGTTACAATCCAAGACACACTCGACGCGCTGGACGGCATCTTACGTCTAATAGGTATGTGGAGTATCCACCCCTTCCAGCTCCGTGCTCCAGGGTTTCTCCCCAGCAGACTGACTGGCCCTGGCCCTGATGAATGGGAGTCACACCTTTCCTTCAGGGTATAAGAAATTCGCTTTGTTTCCAGGCCTAGATCCTTTGCGCAGATTTCTTTACATTTTCTGGACTCTATTTTATCATCTCTGAGATGGGTCACTGAGCACCTATTGCCCTTGAAGGTGAAAGTCTGTAGGTCAAAGAGCTGGGTGTATTTAGGGAAAGGGTATTGAGGCTCAGAGAGGTTAATAATGTCCTGCAGATCACATAGTAAATTGTAGAGTCAGGATTCAAACTCACAGCTAAACAGAAGACTGGATAGCTTGACAGTCCTTCTAAGGATTCTGGCCTTGATCCTGAGAAGTGAGTGGACAATTTTAAGCAGAGAGATAACATCATCATTGTATATTTCAGAAAGATCAGCAAGGTGGCTCAGTGGAGGAGAGCTTGAAGGTGGGTTAGACAAAAGGCCGGGTGAGACCACTTAGGAGATTGTTGAAATAATTGAGGAGAGAGATGACGGAGCCTGCTCTGAGGCAGTAGAAGTGGTGAGGACAAAGATTCTTCCGGTCTGTAAAGTCAAGAATCACTTGCTGATTCTGCTGCTTGTCCCTCCCCAAACCGCAGTTGTACCTTGATGTAACCAGTTGTGGAAACTTGAGCTGCCTGGTAGATAACCCAGAAGAAATATAAAGGTAGCAGGTCCATGAGATACTGCAAAATTTTAAGATAAAATAGATTTGATGGCACTGTGTGGCAACGACTTAGATTTCCCCACATAATCTCTCCCAAAAGAAAACTGATTTGAATTAAAATTCTTGATTTAGGTAAACTGATATCAAATCCTCATTTGGCCTGTTTTATTAAGCTCGAACTGCAGCAGATATGGAACTAGGGATTCAGTCATAGATTCCAGCAACATTCAGGAAAGGCTTGATTCTACTTTTTCAGTTCATTATAACGATTTTAAAACCTGATTTTCCTGTGGAGTATCATCACCCTGAGAAACCAATACTGTCTGTGTTGTCATACTAACAGGGCTGCTTTGTGATCCAGTAAGCCCCAAAGAGTAAAATACTCTCTAAGGGTAAAAAACACTCCAGTTGAGATTTTAGTGGCTTTGTTTAGTGTTCTGAAAAAGGTAATGAATTAAGGTAATGAATTTCTCCTCTAAGGAGAAAATGAGAGAGTGGTAGGTGGGAACTGTTAAACATTTACTATGTGTCAGCCACCAGACTAGGTGTTTTCATGGTGTAATCTCAGGTCAGTCTTTTAAAGGTCCTATGAGGTGGTCTTTATTATTTTTATTATTTTATTTCACAGAGGAGTAAGCTGAGGGTCAGAGAGGTTAATAATGTCCCACAGGGGCCAGCCTGGTGGTGCAGTGGTTTAGTTCGCGCTTTGGCAGCCCCGGGGTTCATGGGTTCAGATCCCAGGCGCCAGCTGACACACTGCTTCTCAGCCATGCTGTGGCGGCGTCCCATATAAAGTAAAGGAAGATGGGCACGGATGTTAGCCCAGGGCCAGTCTTCCTCAGCAAAAAAAGAGGAAGACTGGCAACAGACGTTAGCTCAGGGCTGCTCTTCCTCACACACACAAAAAATAAAAATAATGTCCCACAGATCACATGGTCAGTCGTAGAGGGAGGATTCAAACCAAGGTCTCTTTGTCTCCAGTGCTCCTGCTGTTTTTGAGTAGCTCATGCTGCCTAGCCGGACATGGTTATTTTGTCCCCAAGCTTATTTAACTTTCTCTACATGTCATCGAACCCTAAATTCTTGAATTCTCCCCAGCCCCAGTTGAAGGACTGATCCATTGGATCAACATTTTTGTTTTGGTGTTGTTTCTATTCTGTTTGTTCTCTCGAGTCCTGGAACAATAACAGTTTAATTGCTGTAGGTATGATAAACTCGTGCAGTCAAGTGCTATTGCTGCAGCTGAGGTATGTGAGGCAACCTGACCCCGAGTTTGAGCTGACGAAGGGCAGCTCAAACCTAGTCAAACCGCACAGGTCTGGCCAGGTGCCCTTCATGCTGACATTGGTTTTAGATTGTTTATGGATAAAACATACTTGAACAAATGTGACTACATTTCATACTGGACATAAATTAGTGTCTAGCCAGACTCCCACTGTTTCAGGCCAGAATGAAGTCTTACATCATTTCCTAACAGCTGGAATCCATCCCCCAAATAGCAGAGCATACCTTGGCCTCTGTAAACCATGAAGCCCAGCCAGTTTCTAAAGATCTTCTAATGGAAAACAACAAGATATTGCCTAAGGGTGGTTCAGAAAGCATAATTTGGAGTTGATTCTGATCCTAGGGTGAGCTATGTTGGGCAGACACCTAGATGGTACCCAGTCCCCTGTGACCTCCAGCCTTCATCTGTTCAGAGCATGAACTCTTGACCCTGACGTGACAGGAGAAATCCAAGCTTCATATTGCTTGACTATAGAGTTCAGAGTCTTGAACTGGGCTGTTCTTAACTCAGTAATTAGGCTAGAGCTCTCAGAATTTTTTCTATATTATTTCTAATTTAAAATAAACCTTTTGAATGCATGGCATACTATTTGCTCTGGACAGGTGGAAACAGGAATTAATTAAGGGTCCACAGGGTCCACATGTTTTCAAGGAGATCGAACCACAGCTCTTCTATATTAACTCCTTTCTCGTTCCCTAAAATAGACCAGCCTGGCAGTGTGGATGAAGAGGGGCTAATCTTATTGGAGCAGAAGCTTTTCCGAGCCAAGACCCAGATCAACAGCCAGCTGCGGCCCTTGATGTCAGAGCTGGAAGAAAGGGCACGTCGGCAGAGGGGCCACCTTCGTTTGCTGGAGACGAGCATAGATGGGATTCTGGCCGATGTGAAGAACCTGGAGAACATCAGGGACAACCTGCCCCCAGGCTGCTACAATACCCAGGCTCTTGAGCAACAGTGAAGCTGCCGTCGAGATTTCTCAGCCGAGCTCTTGGGATTCAGACCTCAGGGCTCAGGAGCCCTCATGTGGGTGGGGTGGGATGGGGACATTTGAACATGTTGAATGGGCATGCTTACGCCAGCTGAACCTGCTCCCATCCTTGAGACCTTGGCCAGATAAATGTCTCGTTGCACCAGTGTGATACTGTTTGCTTCCTGGTGCTGGGCAGTGAGGCCGATAGCATTGATTGTGAGGCTGAACAAGGGCCTGGATCCCAAAGGGTAGACGGGGTGGAAGGACAAACTGCACAGGCAGATGTTTGCCTCAGAATAGTCATAAACTGAGTCTTGGAGTGTGGACAACTGTTGCTGGGTTGTAGTCAGCTTATTCTTTGAGTAACGTGACCAAAGGAAAATTTTTTGACTTTGTCCACCCATAAAATTCTTCCTAACGTCAGAACAGAGAGTGAAGTCCAGTCATACTGTGGCCAGTAAAATACCATTGCCTTGTAGCATCCAATGCAAGCTTCTTGTGGACCAGGGTTCCTCCCACTTACCATTCAGGTCGTAAACATGTACACCACTTTCAAGCTGGAAGAAGTGAGCAATGATGGAGTGAGGAGCTGTAAGGTTGGCCCATTTGGAGCAATGATGCCTGTCATGCCCTGCCACTTTCGAGTTCTTCTGGGCCTGAGAGTGACATCCTCTCTCCTGGTGATGTCATGGCAACTTAGAGACTACATTTTTATTGAAGCATTTCCTACCAGCAAAGCAAACATTGGGAAAGTATTTACTTTTGGGTTTCAAAGTGATAGAAAAATGTAACTTGGACGTTGAAAGAGGTGCAATTTTCTATACGATTTATTAGTCCTAATTCAATTCCACTTTTCAGACATTAAAAATTATATGCATCTCTGTGTTTTATTTTATTCTCTCTCTCTCTCCTTATAGAAGAAAATGTTCCTGCTTACACTTGAGCTGGGGAGAATCCATCCTTCCATCCATCCACCCACCCTTCCAACATATATTTATTGAGTGCCTACTGTGTGCCAGGGGCTGGGGTACAGAGGTGACATAGTCTTTGCCCTCATAGAATTGATTGTCTAGTGACGAAGACAAACATTAAAAAAATAAATTTAAACTTACTCATCACAAGTGGTGTTTATTGCGATAACTCCCTGATTTGTAACCTCTTTTCTCAACAGAACATATGTTGCAAGACACTCCCATGGGGGCACTTGGGTTTTGGCAAAGCTGAGATGGTTCTGTGTTGTGCACAGTTCTTTGCATTCCAGCTGTCACTCCGCCCCTTTCCACAACTGATTGCAACAGACTGTTGAGTCATGATAACACCAGTGGGAATTGCTGGAAAAACCAGAGGCACTTCCACTTTGGCTTGGAAAACTTGGGTGCTGCCTCACCTCTGTATTTCCTTGGCTTTTCATGGATATCTTTTTAAATAAAAAACAATTCTTAGATGCCTGTGGTCAGTTTCTAATTTATTAAGGTCTAAGCTTAATGTGGAGGTACCAAAGCAATAGAAACTAAAATGCCACAGAAAAAGCAATAAGTTCTGGAGTTATCATCTTTAATTCTTTTTTCTGAGCATCTTGTTTTGCCCTTTCCAACCATGGGAGCACTTTATGAGATTTAACTGGTGCTGTCTTCTGAGCGTGAAGAAGGATTTATTTTTGGAACAACCCAAGAAGGGTAGGGGTTATAATTAATATTTTTGTCTTTTTTCATCAGCTATAAAATAAAGATAAAATCAATAATTTGTGGTATTGTCATGCTTTTTAATAAATTAAAATTTAGTAAATTGAGAGCCTGAATTGACCATCTACCCAAATGGCTGAGAAGGATTCTGCTCCTGTCCACATTGGCCCCCACCCCCAAATTCTGACAGGTCTGATCACTTTGCTTTATCTTCTGTGGAAGTAAATTTATAATCCTGTCTTGGGATACTCAGTTACAAAGCCTACAAATCTCTGGCTCTAATTAACAACTGGTGCCCAGAAAATCTATGCGTATTAATTCAATTAGGTTAACTGCTATATCACACAGACCTAAAAATATGCGTAACTTAAACACAATAGACTTTTTCTTGCTCCCATAACAGACTAGATGGGAAGAAAGTTGGCAGGATGGCCCTCCACATAGTCATTCCAGAGTCCCTGCCGTTTACAATATGTGACTTCTAAAGTTGCCCTGAGGGATCATCTCCATTCCAGTGGGTGGAAAGGGAAAAAGACATGGAGGAGGGATACACACAGAAGGTTGGTGTGGGCCAGGCCTGGGAGGGGCTACACATCACTTCCTCTCACATTCCATGGTCTAGAAGCCAGAATTATGATCACATCTAACTTGCAAGGAGTCTGGGAAATCTAGTCCCTTCGTAGGAAGCTACTTCTCAGTGACAATTCTACATTATGAAAGGGGAGAATGAGTCGTTAGTGATTGGCTGTCTCTGCCAAGCACACAATTAGACAGTGCACATTCTAGGGCGCTTGGTGAGGGATCCCATTGGTTAATTTCCAGTGTACATGCGGTCATAACAGGATTTCTCAGTGGGATAGATTGTTAAGATAGTCGTGAGAATGTCTTCCCTGACAAACAGGAGAAGAGCCCTGAGTAGAGATGGGGAATGGAAAAGTGACTCATGCAACTCCCTTGGCATAGAAATGATTCCCTCATTTCTGACAACCTGACAAACTGTGCCTAAGAAGAGAGAAGGAGCGTGTGGTTTAGGGACAACCTACCCAGGACCTAGCCTCTGTTACCAGTCTTGACCTGACTCTACCAAGTTAAGCGAGCTTTCCTTCTGATTTCTCATCAGTATTTATAATTTGTAGTGAAAACTTTCTTGTACTTCTCCTCTGAGAGTTTTCTGATTAATTGTGCTGCTGGTAGTCTATTATACACATCATCATCTACTTTGACTCACAGGGATTTCTGTTTGGAGAAAGGGCTAGAAATGAAACTGCCCACAGACTAACTTCTTAGCAGATGTATTTCTGATGTTATCTCAGGATGTGGTTTCTTTTCAGTCCTCTTGGAAGTCTGGAGAAAAGAGTAAGACGATATTCAGTAACATCCAATGTTTGAGGCAACTCTCAAGGACCAGGAATATGTTTATTGTGTTTTCTTTTAATGTTTTGCGTGGTTATGGGAATGTTATGGATTCTTGCTGTGGTTCAATTTTCCCACCTGGAAAGCATAGATTAGAATTTCTCTGCTTTCTTTATACTATTGGCTACATGGTACTTCCTAGGAAATTCCAAGATCTGTAGCTTGCTTATGGGTCATAAGGGAAGAAATGTGTATGTACATGTATGTTAATTCACATTTAGTATATGTATTTTGTAAGTTAGCAAATTAAGCCCGTGTTTACACCCAATTTTAAACAAGCTGTCATCATTATGCACTCTCATGACAGAGGAAAAAAAGTGTTTAGCTTTGTGACCAAAGTAGCAAACATAAATACAAGTAATCAATTTACAAGGCATATCAAGCATCATTATGATGTGTCCCCAAAGCCACATGGATACACACAAAGCTGGCTGATCTCAATCTTAAACAAAAAAACATACAAGGACCAAAATAAATTTTTTAAAAAAACACACTACTCTGACAAACAAGTGGGCAAGCCCTAAATGAGCTGGCCTAACAGGGAATTGCTATTTCACCTTCTGAATCACGACTGATATTAGCTAATGACAATCACCATTTAGACCCAAACCAATACATAATGAATGTCACAACTGAAAATGAAATAAGAACTAATAGTCACAGCAGAACTGAACAATTAATAAAAATTCATTTTTCTTGTTTGCATTGCCAAAACAAAGTGCAAGTTTAATAATTTCTATCTTCAGATCTTCCATACCAAAAAGTTATTCAAGTTTTTAATTTTCACAAATATATTTTTATTTCATAAAGAACTAATTTCATCAAGGAGCCAAAGCTAACCAATCCCAGGCTATGCAGATGAGGTAGGATCTAAGATTTGACTTTTTTTAAAACTGAGAAAACTTAGGCACAATTCACAAATTCGCTAATTATTCCCTGCTTATAATCCTTGGGTGTGACTGTATATACTTTTTGTATTTCACATGTAGCATCAGCTAAACCAGGCACAAAATCTCCTGCTCTAAGAACATTTTCACAACTCTTGGCTCCTGTCAAGTAAGACTATGAAGAAAAAAGTGATTAATTCTGCAATTCACAGAGAAGATTCTAGACCAAGACACCAGACTCTAGTAGCATTGTCTTGTTTATTAACATCATTGAAACATTTTGCTGATAAAACTTTTGTCCATGACTATTCTAGCAACAAAATTTTACTCAAAATATTTCACTGTGAAATGGTGCTGCAACTTGAATGTAGTTTTTATTAATGAGTTAAAGCAAATCTTACTCTTAAAATGGCAGATTCAGTGACCAAAAAGTGATTCAAAAAAAGCTTCCCCCTCCCCATGCCAATCCTGAGACCGCTTGGATGAAGCTGAGTTCTGGGCCCTGGGCCTAGACTGAAGGAGGAAGGAAAGAACGTAACTCATTCCTCACTAACTGGAACAGGCTACTAGGACGCTCCAAACTTACACGACAAAGAAACCACGTGAACAGGCGAGTTTACTGGGCAGCTATAGGAAGGTGCAGACTGGATGACTCTGACAGAGCGTGTTCATCATCATTACCACAATGCTATTCCTAAGGTGTCCTAACTGGATGAGCTACAAAATCTGTGCCTGTTTCCCTCCTTCCCACCTCATCTGTCAGCCTTCCTGCAGTAGCCTTGGGAGAGATCCTGAGCTTTTCATATTCTACTGATGTATTTTTGCATTACTCTTCTGATGAATAAAATGTAACATGCTTCTCTCTCTGAGTCCCCTAAGGTGTGTGTGTATCAGCCTGGGAGAGTAGGTTTGGGCGGTTAAAATACAAGTCATTTCTCCCCGTGATTCTCTGCCTTTTGCTGTAGGTTGATTATTGAGTCTCGCTTGCTACTTAATTAGAACAGCAAGTTCTTTTATTCTTTCTGAGAATCTGGAGCACGAGACTAGAGAACATTGGGGAAAAGTTGGCCAAGCTGAGACAGGAAGAACAGCATCTCTAGAAGCTCTAGCTCTGGGTTTCAGGCACTTCAGTAAGAGACTTTCCCCCCCTGTTCCTATGTACATTCGAGGAAATGAAAGCAACAAGTCCCCAGAGGCTGCCTGGGGTTGGGGTGCGGGGTGGAGACTGAGGTACCAGCTAGCAGCACAGACCCCCTTCTCCCAGAGGGTCATTCCTTGAGGAGAGAGTCATTGACACAGAGCTTTCCTCTCCTGCCTGTTCTTACTCATATCAGCCACTTTCAGAAAAACGGGAGGGCCATTTTTTGTTGGTAGGCAGGAAATGAGGCTCCAGACTCCTCTTGACATGCTCATTCCAGCCCATGCCTTTCTCACAATCTCTGAGCCATGCCAGCCTTAGGTAGGCTTTTGTAGGAAGGAGCAGGACCCTAGAGGGGAAGTCAGGGCCTAGAGGTCATCCTGTTGGCACCTAGGGTACTACTTCCAACTCTGAATCATCTTTCTGATATTGGCCTTGGCTGGTCACAGCCACACTGTCCTGCCCTGGACTGAGAGAGTGGCTTTGACCTCTCCCTAGAAAATGAAGAATGGGGTAGGGTGGGGAATGGACAATTCTACCCAAAAGAGGATTCTCTTTTCCTTGTATTAAAGGAAAGGTATTTTAACATGATCCCTGTGATCCACCAAGATAAGATCTGCCCCATTTCATTCCTAGAATTCTACTTCTGCCATTGCCCTGTTCTTTTCCTTGACTCATCTCACTCTCCCCTCCTATGTGCCTTCCAGCCCCAAGACTGCATGCATAGAGCCAGTCCACTTCCCTCTCATGGGTTGTGGACTAAATGGGGCTGGACTACAGAGTCCAGCAGAGTAAAAGAGTAGACCAGAGATATCTGGTCTTTCGTGGACATGGTCACATGGATCCTCATAATAAATTCTGTCCATAAACTCCACATCCTTGAAAATGCCATGTTCCTCCAGGGAATCCAGCTCCTGTTTTCCTTAATTTCATTTCCTGACTATTTTGCCTAGACAAAGGCTCTTCTGTCTTTCTCTCTCCAGCACCAGTGTCATCCTGAGCACTTTCTGGGTTTTTCTTAGCCTTCCACAAAGCAATCCTTTCTTGGATTCAGAGGGTCACTTTCTGGAATTTCCTCCAAGCTGCTGAGATCTCTTCATTTCCAAGGAAACCCAGCTGTGGCCTTCCTCACCATCACATCCTCCCCCAGGACTGGCATACAGTGCCATATATAGGGAGCACCTGGGATAGACATAATTTAAGAGAAAGGTGCCAGGTATGGCCTGAAAACCACATTACTTGGTCAGTATCATGGGGAACAGGAAGAGCAGAGATCATGTCGATGACCTAAGGGTCAGGGGAACAATGTCCTTTTACCAGGCTCTACACTTGCTCTGTGACCTTGGACCAGCCATTTAATCAGTGAACCTCTGCTCCCTCATCTTTTAAAGGAGAATGTTTGATCAACTAATCTCTATAGTTTTTTTCATTCATGATTCCATGATCCTTAGCCAAATACTGAGACCCAAGAATAAGATCTTCCTTCCCTCCTCTGGAGATGATTCCCATAACCCAAGAGGAATAATATCCTCCTGGATGCTACTCTACCGTGTTCTTCTGTTGAATCCAGTTCCTTCTCTTGGAGGCTATTGAAGGAGTTTGCAGACGTAAAATGTGTGGTGAAGAACATTGTCCCTGCTGTCTGATCTCACCCAGCCCCTCCTGGGCCATAGCTGGAAGTACTAGATTTTGATAAAAGGATGCTGCTGCTCGGGGACCATTCCTCAAAGACAACCAGAAATCCAAGAACCAGAGACTCGATGAGTGACACAGAGCAAAAGAGAATAATTTCCTTTTGGCTTTCCAAGCAGAACATGAATGAGGCGTGAACAGCTAGAACAGGGTCTGTCAAAACTGTTTCTGGGGGCAGCAGAGGAAAGTGGGAAATTAAGGAGAAGAGGAATAAAACAGTTTAGTGGCACTTGATGCCCCTCATGATCTGTGTTCTGTGAACCCATTCCCCTGCCAGGCAGATTCCCTCAGATGATCACGGTGGCTGCAGGAGACATGACCAGCCCCAGCAACAAGGCCAAGGCCCTGCTCTTCAGGAAGGAATTGACCTCAAGCACCGCCTGTGTTGCAGCTAGAGTGGGTAAGAATCATCATTTCCCACCAGGGCAATAAATTGCTTTCTCCTAGGTCATCCTGGACTTACATTATGACAGAGACATTTCTCAACCAAATGGGCAATAAATAATTCCAATTAGCAAAGATTTCTAGGGTTGAGTAAATTCCTAGTATGTTTTATTTAAGAAACGACTGCATTATTAGGATTTGGCCTTGCATACGTGATTCTTCTCAGATGCAGGAACATGGCTAAGTATGGCCTCCAAGGGCTTTGATGGTGATCTGACATTCCCTGGGAAATGCCTCGGGCTGGCAGGGAACCCATACTCCGCGATCAGTCACAGCCCAAACAAGTAACTGTACAGACGCCACCAGAAAATGAGGCTGGATGGGCTCTGTGTGATATTTGGCCCAGAGGATCAGGAAAATGGTCTTCTGAAACTAAGGAAATGGACACAAATTCTTCTGAGAAAACTTACTATTCCCAGACTTGCAACCCGGGTTTCAGAAAGTCTCACTCCTGACCCCAAAGTGCTGCTGCTGCTGGGTGTGTGTGAGTGACTGGGTAGATGGGTGGGGGATGTCAGGGAAAGTGGAGGTGGCTCAGCCTTCTTTAATGGGTGTGGCCCTCACACACTGACCAAGTGCTGAGGCTGGCTACGGTATCCTATCGAAAGGAAAGTAATCCCACAGGAATGCATCAAGACTACAGACATAAAGAACCACGGACACTGATTTCATCCTACTTCTATGAGGAGTGAACAACAACAAGAACAAAAAACAAAAAAACAAAGAAAGAAAAATAGCCCTTCGTGGTAAAGGGCATGCTGGGAAGGCGAGAGCCAGAGCCGCCTCCCCAGAGCATGCTGGGAGGATGGGCACCAGAGCCGCTCTCTAGAGCATGCTGGGAGACGGACACCAGCACATCTCCAAGGACTGCACTTCCCCCAACTCCCACCCTTATTCCCTCACCCACCCCCTACCCGGAGACTAGAGGAAAGTTTGTCCAAAGATGGAATAGGGTATGCCTTGGTTCTCTGCAGGTCCCCCACACTGTGGGGGGTTGAGTCAGCAAGTGGGGAGAACAGTCAAGATGAGGAGGAGAAACAGAGAGGCAGGAGAAAAACAGGGGGACTGACAGAGAATGGAGGGGCCAGTGTGTTGGCGGAGGACGTGGGGAGAGTGGAGCAGAGGGCTGTGTGGCCGCTAGCCGGAGGCATTGATGTACAGCTGGCTCTTGAGAATGTAGTCGATAACTGGCTGGGACAGGTAATCCACGACATGGCCGTCTCCATGCTGCAGGGCCAGCCTGGAGGAGAAGA
Source organism: Tapirus indicus (assembly GCA_031878705.1). Taxonomy (NCBI): domain Eukaryota; kingdom Metazoa; phylum Chordata; class Mammalia; order Perissodactyla; family Tapiridae; genus Tapirus; species Tapirus indicus. Next base: position 77,233,822 of record CM062922.1, on the reverse strand, counting down.
GACCGTAATCAGATGGACATCCTTCCCCGAAGCAAGGCAAGACTGGCCTGCCCACTCTCTTTCAGGGAAAGGGTTTACCCAATACTCCTTTACCAGCCTTTGCTTAGGCCAAGTAAATGGTAGCCCCTATTAGGAAAAGCCCTTTTGCCCCCACAATTCCTCCCCAACTCTGGTGACTCTATTTCATCCTGGCTCTGCCACTTCCTAGCTTAGGGACCTTGGGCAAGTTATTTAAGTCTATCTGTTCTTCAGTTTTCTCTGTAAAATGAGAGTAATATTTGGGCCTATCTCATCCAGTTATTAAAATGTTCAAATGAGTCATTATGCAAAGCACTTAGAATAGCCTGAGCACACTAGGCATTTAAATGTAAGTGTTGGCTATTCTTATTTCACTACTTTGTGAAACCAGACCATGCACCACGGCCTCATGAAAATGAATGTCATTGGGATTCTTATGACTGACCACTTCCTTTCCTTCCTATTGGAGCCCTGATAGAGAAGAAGTTGCCCTTCTCCGAGGCCCTCCTCACAAGCCCCGGGGGCTGTGGAGGAAGCCACTAACAGGTACGAAAGGGCTCCAGTGGTACACTTTGCTTTCTGTGCAGTTTTGCTCCAGCCTTGGTCTGGCTGCTTCCAATTCTCTACTCATATGAAGGTCTTGGGAATGTCAGACCCCAAGGAGCTCTTCATAAAAATTCATATACTCCTCTAGGTATGTAGATTCTAAAAGGCATCTATCTGAGTCCTGCCCTGTGAAAGCCCCCGTATGAGGCTGGCTCACTGCCTTTTCAATGCATCTACTGTCCTGAACTTACAAACAAGCTAGGTCCCCAAGTGCCTCCCTGCACAGTTTACAGGGAGGTTTCTTGAAAGAGTGGTCTATACCTGTGGTCTCCAAATGCCAATCTCAGCTTCATCAGAATCACCCAGGAAGCAGATCCCTAGGCCCACCCCCTAGAAATTCGGATTCAGTGGGACTAAATGGGACGTGGGAATTTGTGCTGTTGTGTAAGTATTCATGGTAATTCTCTTGGGCAGCCATATTTGGAACCACAACCTCCCCTCTTCCTTCACTGGCCATTGTCATTGGGTTTCTCCTTTCACCCCACAGTTGATGCTACTGTGGGAGATCAGAATTGGCCACCTCAAAATATGTCTGTCTGCCTTGATTATTCTCAAGAATAAAAGACTCTGAAAGAAATTTGACCTCCCCCCAACTAACTGGCTAAAAGAAATTTAAGATAGAAGGCCTAGCCCCAGGACAGGCTATCACCATAGATAACTGGGAGGGTCCTTGGTAAGCCCATTCTTATCAAAGTTCTGTTAACCAAACATTTGCTTTTCCATTTCCATGTGAATTGCCTTCTTCCCCTTTGAAGACCCAAACCACTACCCCTAATACCCTCCTTTGTCTTTAGCTGAAGATGGGATTTAAGATGAGAGCCTCTGCCACTTTGGCGAGTTGCTCAGTTTTTCCTAGGTCTCTCCCATGTGTACATGTTATAAATCCTTGTTTGATTTTCTCCTGTTATTCTGTTTCATGTCAATTTAATTCATAGCCCAGTCAGAAGGACCCAGAGTGGGTGGAGGATATGTCTTCCTTCCCTACACTACTCTGTCAAGTGTCCACATGATCACCTTCCAGGGAAGAAGTCCAGTGGACCTTTTCAAATTCTGGGCTCATTTGATTTCTCCGAAACATGTGACACAGATGACAATGCTCTCCGTCCTTGTACGCTCTCCTACCTTGGTTCCAGGGCCACCACTGCTGGTGGTTTCTGACTGCTTCTTAGCCTTCTTTAAAATGCTAATATGTTCTAACTGTTGCCCATAGCCTTCTTCTTGACTCTCCCTGTGAGCTCAGCCACACTCCTAACTTTAATTTACACTTAACATGCTCATGGCTTTCAGTTTGATTACACTTCCAGACCTCTATATTCCATACATCTCACCATTCCACTGGACATTTCCATGTGGGGTTTGTGGTGGAGACTGTTAACTGGCCCCCAGCATCCATTCTCTCCTTCTTCTATTTAGAAATAGGACCTCCCAAGTTTTAGCTGGGCATACGTGACAAGCTATAAGGTCTATTTTCCAGCCTCCCTTGAAGTATGGCCACATGACTGAGGCTGAGCCAGTGGGATGCAAGGGGAAGTGATATGTGCAACTTTGGGCCACCTTCTTAAAGATGAACTCCTTACCATGGACTTCACCTTGCCCTTTCACCCTGATTGAGAACAGTCATTGCTGCAGTCATGGACCCAGAGATGGAGGCTTCATTTTGAAGAGGCCAGAGATTCAGTCTCTGTTGACTTCAGTAAGAGGGAAATAAACATTTCTCTTATTTAAAACTCTGACTATTGGGGGTCTTTTTTTATGGCAGCTTAGCCTATACATTGACTAATACAGTATTCCATAAGCACCTCAAACTAAAGAGCCCAAAACTAAAAACACCCTCTTTCCCCCTCAAACCAGCTAGCTAATGGCCTGTCTCCCTTGTAATAGTAAATGATTAGGGACAAATAAATGAGGTCCAAACAGAAGGCTGAATACTAGGCAGCAGTGTCGGCCGATCTAAGGGTTAGCTTAGGAATGTTGTGTGGAAGCTTGTAAGCCAGTTTGACCAAGGTCTCTCTGGGCATTCGTCAAACGTACCTGCTCTTGGTCGAGCTGACAACAGACATGGGATGGTTGATGTCATCCTTCACCACCATGATGTTGTTCTGGGGATAGAGCAGACAGAGCAGGTTGGCAGCCCCTCACACTAAACTCCTTTTGCGCCCTCACTCTTCCAGCCCTCTGGGCCTCTCAGAAAAGGCGCCACATTACAGAGCTGCACCAGCAGGGAGATGGAGGACTCACTTTGTATTTGCGGAGTATTGAGGAGTGATTCATGATTCGGTCTGTGTCAGCTGCATCCCGGGGCACCACCACGATCCCGAAGTCCCCAACAATCACCTCCATCTGAAGAAACAGGGGGAGAGAGACAGAGAAGACCCTTTGGTGAGACCATGACTCCAAACCCCTACCAAGCAACTACTTAGCAGGATGGAGCTATCCTCCATATGGAACCCCATGCTTTGGTCCTAAACTCACCTTCTCAGTCCTGTCAGTCAGTTCTTTCAAGTAACAACCCGTAACAGCGTTAGTGGAATGAGTGGAAACTTCTCCTGGCACACAGAAGATGCTTAATAAATACCTCTAGAATGAATGAATAAATGTGCTCCTGCATGTCTGGGCAAGATCTCTCCAATTCCCCAGGCTCCTGTCGAGTTCATAATACTGAAGAGTAACATGAATGACACGTAGTCCTCATCTGGTAGACACCCTTGTAAGCGACACAGATCTAGCTGCCTAGCAAGCATATCTCAGCTCCCAGCTGGACTACTGGAAGGGGCTGGAACGCTCCCCTGGCTCACCCACGTCAAAGCTGCCGTGGGACTCAAGGGCAAGGAAGGGCTTGGAACGCATCAGTGTGCACAGGCAGTGACAGGAGGAAGATTGTTACGTGGTCACTTGGGAGACCAGCCTCTGAGAGAAGCTTGCTGCCATGATAAGAAATGAAACCTTTTTTGTTTAAAAAAATAACATTTTTTTTTTCTAATTGAAGACACAATACAAGCTTGGGAAACTCAGAAGAAAAAAAATCAACCACAACCACACAATCCAGATAACCACTGTTAACATACTGGATTTCTGTGCAGTGTTTTTCTCTCTACAAATAAGTGTATATATCCACAATTGGATTAACCTGCAAAATTAATCATTTTGCTGGCACTTTTTCATGTAGCATTATATTGTGATTATTTTCTCACATCGTCAAAAATTATTTAAAAATATTGTTTTAACAATTTATATTTCATTGTCTGCACTGATATATTAAACCAATCTTGTATTATAGAAATTGTACAGTTACTTCTGATTTTTTGCAATTAGACATAACACTTTGTTGAAGATCTTTATCCATAAATCTTTTACCACATGTCTGATTATTTCCTTGAGATAGGAAGCAAAATAATTGAATGAAAGGATATAAACCGGACATATTTCAAGCTCTGGAGACATATTACCAAGCTGCTTTCTGGAAACTCATGCCAATTTTTATTTTCAAAGAGCCTGAAAGTTATGGCATTTAATAGAGTTGGATCTAGCCTGGGCATATTGCTGTTTAGATCTTGCCAATTAAGGATCCCAGAGGGAGGGAGCAGGGAGGCAGAGACAGCTTGTGTCTAAGAAGTGCAACTCATTGAGCAAGACCTGCTCTGGTGGAAAGGGACCTAGGTTTTTCCTCATAATTCTCCAAACAAGTGCCACAAAAACAGACATTATGGAGCACTGTGGCCGCTTCTTCTCTATCAAAAGATTTCTGTACCAGCGGAATTCCACTTCCAAGTCTGACTCATTGATTACCCGCGTGTGTGTGTGTGTGTGTGTGCCTGTATGTGCATGTGTGTGCGTGTGCGCAGCCTTGGGTATTTCCATTCACCTTTACCCTACTTTTCCCATTGCTTACAATTGGAGCCAAAGTTGCAACTGGAACTCCGATGTCACTGAAATAAAAAGTTGGTTGAAGGTACCCTAGGAGGGAAGTTGTGGAAAGAAGTTAAAGCTAGGTATAGACTATCAGAGCCCCCAGTGGGTCACACCATTTGGCAAATACAGAGCATTAAGCAACTTGCTGCATCTATTGGTGGTGTTCAGATTGGGTAAACTCGCACTTGTGTTTGTCCTATAGACCAGGAATGTTATGGAAAGGCGAGGCAGGGAGTTGGAGGTAGATCCATTTCCCCTGCCATAGCTGTTAGAACGTTGCACTGGGATTCACTACTCAGTAACCTAGGGCACTGGTTCTCAAACTTGGCTGCACATTAGAATCACCTGAGGAGCTTTTAAAACTCCCAAAATCCAACTCACACCCAAGATCAATTAAATAAGAATCTCTGGGAATGGGACCCAGGCACCATCAATAGTTTTTTAAATTCCCCAGGTGATTCCAATATGCAACAAGCTTGAGAACCAGTGGTCTAAGTGCTGAATTAAAACTCCAGGGGAATTGGTAGGGTAGAGGAAGAGATAGAAAGAAAAGAGAAGGGAGGGAAGGGATGGGGAGGGGAGGAGAATCCATCCAAGCTGGTACACAGAGAGATTCCTCAGCTGCATGGCTATGTAGATGTTTCAAGATATCTGGTGTATAGTGCATAATGTAGGATCTGCCTTCAATTTGATTCTGAGACCTTGATGAATGTTTCAATATATGGTGTGTGAAATAATGGGCTATTTGAAGTGAGCGTTCTAGTTTAAGGCATAAAAACGATGGCTCAGAATGGCAGTCAGGCCTCGTGGGGGAATCGCCCTATGGGTGACATTAGTGCAGCTGCTGCTTTCCAATTAGGAACTAATGATCTGAGCACCCAATCAATAACACTGCCAGGCGGCTCAGTGGGTGACAAGCAGATGGAGAACTTGCTGCTTGAGATGCTTTCCTTTTCCAGAAACAGGTGACAGACTTGCCCCCTGGGAATCACAGATGGGGCGAGGGAGACAGTCTACAAAACAAGACACGGCTTTACTACATCCAAGTGGCATCTCTGCAGGGGTCTGGACCAGAGACTGCAGACTTTTTCTGCTTCTTAGGCCAGACCCTAGGGCCTGGGCTTGATTTTCACGCTGGAGGGTGTTTGTGTGGGTGTGTGTTTGGGGTGGGGGGAGTTGAGCCCTCAGTCCCATAGGTACCCATCTCCCTCCAGGGGTCTAGCTGTCCTTCCCACTCCCACCCCTACACCGTGTCTCCTGTCTTCACCCAGCCCCCAGGACAACACCCTCTCCTGGTTGTCCTCCTATCTCACCAGTGCTGGTTCTTTCTTATCTCCCTGACCTTGAACCATTGGAGTCCCTCAGCCTCAGTCCTTGGACTTCCTTTTTTATTTTTCTATCAGTACTCACACCCTTAATGATTTCATTCAAAGCTTTAAAGACACACGGAAGGCTCCAAAATGAATACCTCCAGCACAGACTTTTCAAACTTCGGACTCATATATCCAGTGGCCTTTTCAACATGCCCACTTAGATGGGACATCTCAAACCTAAAATGTCCATGAGACCCTGAACCCTCTGGCATCAATCAGTCAATCCCTGTCCCCACCAAATATCTTTTTCATTTCAGTAAATGGAAACTCTCTTACAATTGCTCAGGCCAAAGCTTTGGCATTTTCCTTGATTCTTCTCTTTCTCTCACATCCCACAGTCAATCTGTAAGGTAACCCAGTTGACTCTGTCTTCAAAATAAATGCAAGAATCTTCTCATTTTTCACCATCTTCATCACTTCTATCCTGGTCCAAGCCTTCTTTGGTAGGTTAAATAATGGCCCCCAAAGATATCTAGGACCTAATCCCTGGAACCTGTGAACATAATTTTATATGGCAAAAGAGAGCTTGCAGATGTGATTCAACTGAGGATCTTGAAATTATCCTGAATAATCTAGGTGGACCCTAATGCAATAACAAGCCTCCTTACAAGAGGGAGGCGGAGGGAGATTTAACACAGAAGAGAGGGGATGATGTGAAGACACAGCAGAGAGAGATTTGAAGATGCTCCACTGTTGGCCCTGAAGATGGAAGAGGGGCCATGAGCCAAGGAACGAGACAAACACGGCTCTAGAAGCAGCAAAAGGCAAGGAAGCAGATTCTCTCCAAGAGCCTCTGGAAGGAATATTGGCTTGCCAACAGCAATTTTGGCCCAGTGAAACCTATTTTCGACTTCTGGCTTCCAGAAGTGTAAAAGAATAAATTCACATGGTTTCAAGCCACCAAGTTTGCAGTAATAGAAAACCAATTCACCTCCATCATCTCTCACTTGGATCACTCTGGTCTCCCTGGTTTTCTTTTGCCTTTTTCAGTCAATTCCCTACAGGCAGATCGATAAGGTTAAAATATAAGTCAACTTACGTTCTCCTTGGCTCAAAAGGCTTCACTTAAGTATCACTTCGCAGTGAGACCTTCTCTGACCACGCTATTTCCACTTGCATCCCTGTGCACGTAGACCCACACACTCCCACACCCTCAGTCCCGACCCTCTTCTGCGCTTCATATTCCTCCTTACCACTTATCTCCATCTAAACACCTTGTATATTTTCTTTGTTTAACCTTATTTTTATCTCTTTCTCTCCTATAAAGGTCAATTCCAGAGGGCAGGGATTTCTGTGTGTTTTGCTTATTGCCCAGGTAAAAAGGACCTGGCACATCAGAGACGCTCAGTAGGTGCTGTTGAATAAGTGATTCCTGCAGTCTTCTCTGGGCAGTGATCATTGAGGTGTTAGCTAATACACTCTCCCTGTCTCAGGACATGGAGGGAAGCCCAGGGTACCTGATGGGAGCTCTGGGAGACCCACGGAAGTGACTCTAAAAGATAGACTTTCAGGTCCCTATGACATGCAAGGGTGATCTTACTTTTGCACATTCCCAAACTTGATCTTTTTGGTCAGCAGAATCACCTGGGGGAGCTTTAAAAACAACAACAGCAAAAACAACAGATCCCCCAGATTTCACTCCAGGGATTTTCATACAACATGTCTATGATGAGCTGGAGCCTCTCTCTTTGCAAAGCTCCTCAATCCTTTTGATGTGCCCACCTGTGGGAAATTGTTGCTTTAAATCACATAGGCAGTTGCCTAAGCTGCTAATATTCTGGCTTGGTTTGGGATGAGGTCAAAATGAGATACCTGTGGGATGAGCACCTCTGGGGATTCCAGCAAAAATGAGGACATCCCCCCTGTGCCCTGGGGAGTGAGGGTATTAGGGCCGACACCTCACCCCAGGAAACAGGCTTACTCAGGTTCTCCCTGCCTATGGGGCCTGCAGGAGTGTGCCCAGGCCCCTGGGATGGAGCTCTTGTTCCAACATGAGGGGTCCAACATCCCCTGTGCCTTCATGAAGAGTTCTCTGCAGGTCTTGCCGTGGAGGTAGCGAGGTGGGTGAGTGAGTGGTCAAGCAGCAGAGCTGTCCTGATTGACAAGTCCCTCTCCCAGTGGTGACCAATGTGGTCTCACACTGCTACACCTCAGTTGGCAGGATCAGGGTACAATCTTCTCTCCCCGCAGCAGACAGTGGCCCTCTCTATTTAGCTTTGGCCTGAGTCATCCTCAGAGGTGGGGGTCTTGGACATTCATCCTGCTTCAACTTCCTGTTCCTAGGCACAGCTTTGATCATATCTTTTCATCTTCTGGTCAAAGGCTCCCCAGGGGAGGCAGGGATGTGGAGGGGGAAAGGAAATGGGAGGTGGCAAACGCTGCTTCCCCTAATGTGGGGAATCTGAGGGAAGGATGTGAGACATGTTGAGGCAGGAAGCAACTTGGTCTTGGGAGAGAGAACACTCATGACGATCCAGACAGCAAATCTCTTCGAAGGAATGTGGAATTATCATCATTCCTCCAGGAGGCTGAATTTCAAGGCCTGCCCTGCTGGATTTCATGGATGCTTTGGGTGGGAGGATGTCTGTGGTCTTAGCCAGGCACTTTCCTGGGCACCAGGGACAGAAGGTTGAGCAAGACAAGTATGACTTCCTCTCTTGGATCAATCACTATCTAGTGGGAGACATTAAACAAATGATTAACTATCTTAATTATTTCAACCATATGGCTATGAAGTATAGGGGCAGGTTACTAAGTGACTAATACCTTGTAGTGGTTAATGTCTTATGGGTAACTGGCAAAAGCTTGGGCCACATCTCATGGTGGAGGCAAACTATCTTATGGGCTGAACTCCTCCAACCAATCTGTTCCCAGGTACCCTTTTATTCTGTCATTCACCAAACTTTTATTGAGTGTATATGGCAAACTAGGCACTGTCCTGGTGTTGCCGAATAAGACAGGCCAGTTTAGTGTGCTCACAGAGCTTCCCTTCTAGTAGGGTGAGATCATAACAGATAAATATATAAATAAGGAAACACCAGGTGGAACTAAGTACAATATTGAATATAAAACAAGCTGAAACCTAAATGACAAGAAGGGGCCAGACATAGGAATACCTGGGGGAAGAGCATTCGCAATGAGTCCACAGAGAATACAAAGGCCCTAAAGGGTGAAAAACTGTTCAAATAAAGAAACCAGGGGAACTGGAGCACAGAGAGGTGGGAGAAGTAAACAAGGACCAGATCATGATAAAGATGGGGTTTCATTCCAATTGCACAGAGAAGCCATCAGAGTGTTTTGAACAGACGGCTTGGCTTCCATTAGCAACAGGATCCAATTTATGTTGACTTAACCAGGCAACATAACTGGTAAGACCCTCCGTAGGATCATTCTGAGATCAGGGTTCAGAATCCTGACTGTCTCCCCCAAACAGTGCTCTCTTCTCAAGGTGCAGTACATGAGTTACGTGGGCCCACCCATGTTTCTTCTCCAGATGAGGATATTCGGGGATGAACACAGAGGGGAAGAAACATTTATTAAGGTACCTGCTATGCACCAGGCACAGTACTAGGAGGTTTATTTATTATTACATTTAATCCTTGCAACAACTATCTTCTGAGACACGTGCCTCAGTTCTCATTTCATGGATGGGAAAACCCAGACTCAGTGAGATTTAGTCACTAGTCCAAGTTGCACAGCTAGTAAGTGCATTGGAACCCACTCGGGTCTGCTTTAAAGGTTCTTTCCTCCACCATACACCTCTTCTGGATCCATTTTTGAGACTCATGTTTTAGTGACTTGAAAATTTTTGGTTTGAAAATATATTCTTATTTTTTCTCTTATCTCGAGGCCTATCGTGGGCTGAGGCCTCAGCTCAATGCTCTACGTCGCCCCCTGGAGTATATAGTTTTGTATACCTCTTCGGAGTGGGCTAAAAAAGACGCAAGGAGGGAGCGTGGAGCAGAAGCCACACAGTTGGTGAGGAGCTTCTGAAACATGCTCCACCCATTTTCGTAAAGAATCCTCCACCCTTGTTCTGGCCCCTGCTCCTCTCTGGAGGGAAGGCCAGGCAGAGGCCAGTGTGGTCAGAGTTGAGAAGGTGGGAATGCATTTCCAGGATGTTCTCTTGGTGCAAATGAATGAATGATCCTTCAGAGGGGTTTCCCAGAGGAAATCATCCCCACTCCCATTTCCAATTTGACTGGGGGTGTGGGAAGGCAGGGGATTCCAGACTCAAGTCAAAAGCCTGAAAACAAAGCCAACAGCGCCTTTCACACGAGAATCTCCCATAGGCGAGCCTACTTCCCTGGAGCCTGTAAATTTGGCATCAGGCTTATCAATGCGGGGGCCTAATCCCTGGGGTGGAAGTGTCCATCAGGCTTCCTGGCTGGGGTTGGACTGTCTGATAAAAACCATCTGAGCCTGAAAAACCAAATATTTGTCTTTGTTCCATTTGTCCTGGAGCCCTGGGATTTCTTCTGGAGTGGCCAGTGCCCCAGGCTCTTCCACTGTTTGTTTTCTTTGGTTGTTTTCCCATAGTTGGTGGATGTAGGAAGCAGTTAGCCCATGGATGGTTGGCTGGAAAAATGTAGGATACAGCCAATTAGAGCCAGCCTGTGGAATGTTGGGCTTTGAGAAGAGCAAAAGGAAAGAAAAAGAAAAAAAGAAAAAACAATTTGCTCATTGGCCCATGTCTGGTGCCTAAAGTTCCACCTTTAGATTTTCATTCCTTTGGGTTAATTATTGACCCTTGCTCATTTAAAATGCAAATATCATTTGAGAGCAGCTAATTCATTTAATCATTAAACTTAATGATTTTGCCTGCTGCTCAAAAGTAAAAATCTTCCCAAATGAAGACCAAGATAAACCTTCTATTTCATCCTGCCAGAACCATCTCCCTGGAAGGTCTTGTTCCCACCACTGGGTCCTCTGCAGACTCCTCTCTGCCCAAAAAGCCCTCTTCTTCCCACCCACTTAACCCAATCCTGCCCATGATTCAAAGCCCAGCTCAAGTGCCACCTCCTCCCTTGTGGCCTGCTATGAATTACATATATCATTCTTCTCACTCATCTGTCTTATCTGGATTAGGGATCTGAAGACCTGTGCAAAGTCCAGCTCTGCTATTCAACAGCTATGTGATCTTGGATAAGTCACAGTCCACGTGAGCCCTGGTTTCCAAGCCTGTGAATGGGAATACAGATTCCACTTTATAGGAGCATTCCAGGGGTTAACCGAGGTAATCCATGAGAACAATTCAAAGTGTTTACTGTCTGTCTCCCCAACTAGAAAAAGTGTACATGGTGGGGAACCTTGTCTATTTTGTTTTCTTTCTTCCTCCCTACAACAGTGTCTGGCATATAGTAGGTACTCAATCAATATTTTCAAATAAATGAATGAATAACAGCCGACATTTATTGAGTGCTTACTAGGTTCAGAAACTCTTCTAAACTTTTCACATGTTTTGTCTCATGTAATATGAAGAACTAATATAATAAAAAGTAAGATATTTTTGGACTGCAAGTGCCTCAAGGGCAAATAACATGCTCATGTTCCTATGGGGCGCTCAGTAAGTATTAGCTGAAAGACAGACTGAAGGAAAGAATGCTTGAATCAGAATTAATTTGCCAGACTGCCTTCCATTATAATATGATGGACAAAGCAGCTGGCAGTATAAGACCTTAGACGAGGGGTTTTATTGTGGGGAGGGGAGCGAGTATAAAAGTTTCCTGCTTCACAAATCTGTCTATGGCCAACTCTTTAGCCTTGACCTTGATTTCCCACAGATCCCGGTCCAAGCCTGGATATTGCATCTGTGCTGGTGTCAGGATGCAGTGCAGCAAAGATCAGGTCTCCTGGGGGAGACTAGTTCCCTAATAAAAAATCCGGGAATGGGATGGACTAGTCGGGCTGGGTCCTGATCTCAAAGGCTAGTCCAGGAACCCAGATCTTGTCCTTAGGAATCGAGAATGAAAATGCCAACTGGCAGGCCACACAAAGAGCTCTTTTGTATTCCCTGGAGAGAAGTGATGAAAATGTACGGAATTTTCTCTCCATGGAATGTAAGGGGAAGGGGTGTGTCATTGGTCAGAGGAGGTCGGAATTCACTGTGGGCTAATGGATCTTTGTGCCTAATAGGAAATGCCCAAGGGATGAGTTTTGGTTGGGGTGGGGTTGTCCCTTTAATTGTGTAATTGTGTAATTATGGATGGAGAGCATTCGTTCAGGAATCCAAAGTGAAAGAAAGAGCAAGACCGACTAAGTGGAGAGTTTGTGACTACGCCAGAAGAGGCCTTGGCTGTCCTGATGTAGAACAGACTGTCAGCTAGTTCCCAGCCTGGGTGGGGCCAATGCTGCTCCACAGCCTGCTCTGAGTTTTCTCTACAGTGGGGTGGAGAGGCTCCTATTTCTCCCCAGATCTGTTTGATCCAATGGCTTCTCTCCTGCCTTTTTTCTCAGGATTCTGGAGAAGATGTGGGAGACTGGAATGCGGAGTCAGGGCCTAGGACTTTTCAAGCTTTGCTCTCCTCCTCACTCCTGTTCCCAGTCATGGGCAGACTCAGGGCTTCAGGCTCACGGTCACTGAGCAGAGTTCTGTGGCTAACAAGTATCACTTGGGACACTAAGTAATAAAGAGAAATGTGTTCTGATAAAGTGTCAAATGAATGAATGAAACCTGGGGTAGAAGCAGGTCTCACATACCTCATCCCTGGTAATCTCATAGTTAGAAAATGAAATCCCTAGAATGGATTGCTTTCAGGCAAACCCCAGATGGTAGAACTTTCTAGTAGAATAAGCAGGGATCATCCTGTACCCAGTTTTGAAAGAAAGACCTTCCTCTTCTAGACCTTGAGATCCAGCATTCCCCAGATAAGGACAGTGGAATAATTCACTAAGTTCCTAACTAGTTTCCTGCTCCCTATATTTCCCTTTGCCCAGCTCCAACCCAATTTCTAGCAGAGAACAAGAACCTTTAGGAGACGAATTTGCAGGGCAGAAAACAGAACATTTTGAAGTCAATGGCTTTAAACTCACTGAAGAGATTTCACTAGATATTCCTAGGAGAGGAGAGAAAATAGGGGAGATACCTTCAGAATAAAAAGAAGAGGTTCTGCCATGCGCCCCACGCCCCCCATACTAGAAAGAAGCTAGAGATCTGTGACCCCTGCCCCCTCCTCCCTCCCAGACAGCACCCCAGGGGCAAAGCCTCAGAAGAAAAGGAGGCCTGGTGATCAGAGGTGGATGGGGCCCAGCACTGGGCTTCCAGACTCAGCCAGGAGTCCTCTGCCCTGGGGCATGGAGCACAGCACCACCAACTTCAAGGGACCACAAGGACCAGGAGAGATGTCTGTGGGGACCCTGGTGAACTGATGTCATGTTCAGGGCATACAAGAGCCTCTCAGGTTCTGCTAGCCAGTAATGACTGAGATTAATTTCCCATCAGCCCTGTAGGATAGAGATTTGGAATTGAATTTTAATTTGATTTAAATAAATCAAATGTAATATTTCTGGCACACCTCTATTGTGGGCTGAGATTCACACTCATTATATAAGGAAACAGCTCCTTGATTTTTTTTTTATGCCTCTACCTCAGATGCCATGATTCTAAGGACCCCACAGATTGACTGTGGGTTGAATCAGGGAACTAAGCAATTAGCTGGTAGAATGGGAAGGGAGAGCTTCAGGCTCTAGAAAGCCCTCTGGAGCCAGCCTTGAGGGTTGGCTTCACCCAAGTTCCCTGCTGCCTGTGCTGTGAACTGGAATTCTCACCACTCTGGACAAGACAGATGCAGAGTCCCTGCTGGCTTAGAACTGTTGTGCCGTCTGGGAGTAGCCAAGCTGGGTGTCCTGGATCTCCAGGGTGACCAACCATCGTGGTTGGTCAAGTGGGAACACAGTGGAGTAGATGAGGGTCTCCCTCCACCTCCACTGTCACGTTCCCAGGAAATCAACAGCTGTTGGTTTCTCAGATTTTTCTGTCTTAATCAACATGTCATTTCAGCACCAGGGACCAATCGGAAGAAGAGAGACCTGGGGCTCTTTTTCCTGGTCTTCAAATGTCAGATCTGACAACATCAAGGGTAGCCATTTTGGAAAGAAGTTAGAGGACCTGTAGTCAGCAACCTAACTGAGAGGAACAAAGAGGGACTGTAAATTTCAGGCCCCACAAAGCCTGGCTCTGCCGTTGAGAGGCACACATCACATGTCACACTTAGCCAACAGACCCTAGAGATTCCCTGCTTACACAAGTGGCCTCTCAGGCTGCGGCCCCTCAGGCTGCGGCACCAGCTGCTGACTTAATCCCTGCTGTTACTGTCCGGGCCTCCCCGAGGGATGGGGCCTCAGGCAATTCCCAGATTTGCCTGGATTCTTAAAAGAGCTTCTCCGAGATGAGATCTTGTACAGGACTTTGCCCACATTACATTTTACTTTCACAGCACCTTGTGAAGTAGAAAGAAAAGTAAAAGTTAATTAAGCCACTTAATCCAGAGCTGAAAGGAGGTTTAGAATTTCACCTGCAGGAAATCGTTCAGGGGTGGAGATGAAAGGACTGCACAGTATAATTTGCTTCCCTGAAACCCCCCCTCCCCTCTTGGTTTTCCCACAGCATGTTAGCATTCTGCCCCTCACCTTGAATACCTATGTGTACGTCCATGTGTCTATTTAGGCAAATTCACTTATTAACATTTGTTGTAGGTAACTGAGTGTCAGGTGCTAGGTTAGGCACTTTACATAGACGATCTCATCAATTCTCCCAAAATCCTACGAGGTAGGTATTATTATCATGCTCATTTTAGAGACGCAAAAAACTGATCCTCAGAATATATTTTGTCACAAACTGTCTTGGAGTAGAACCAGAATTTTGAGTCTGATCCTAAAAGTTGTCTCTCTCTCTCTCTCCAGAGACATACATATGTACATGAAAAAATTTCATATGTATATGTCTTGCCACCTAATACTTGGGGGCAGGGACTGTATTGTATATTTCCTTAAAATCTCAAAATGCTATAGATAACATTCTATAGATTAAAAAAAAAAAGTTGTACTGTATGAGGTGATGATGCTAACTAAACTTATGGTGATAATCATTTTGCAATATATACATCTATCAAATCATCATGTTGTATACCTTAAACGAATACAACGTTATATGTCAATTATATCTCAATAAAACGGAAAAAAAACCCCACAACTGAGGCCCAGAGAAGTTGAGTGATTTGCACGAGGTCTCACAGCAAGTTGATAAAAAAGCGTTAGATCTGGAATTGCTGCCTTGAGAATCCAACTCACATAGGGCTGTGCTCCGGAGGGGGAGCTAGCACTAGCTCCAGCTATCAGATGAATGAATGAGTGAAAGAACAGAAGGAACGTACGTATGAAGGGTGAGTAACTTGTGAAATAGCTGGTTTAAGACCATCACAGTCAGATCCGGCAACAAAAGATGTTGACTGAGCTTCTAAGTGGTATAAGTTTAACTTCTTGGTTCCCTCTATCCCAAGTCAATTGCCAGAAGGATCCTACGGACTTTTGCCATTAACTTCTCCCCTCTTGACCCCTTTTCTCTTGTTAAGGGAATTCTAGGGTGGTATTTACCAACTCTTCAAAAGGAATCAAAGGAAAACAAAACACACAATAATCTCTGAAGGGCAAAGACTTCTTTTTTATCCCTCCCCCCCCCACCTACCCCCTCCATCACACACACCCCCAAGCACTACTTGGAGAAAGTATTCTATGACTCAGATTGCTTTTTTCCCAGGGGCTTTACAGGAGCAAGCAGAGGAGGAGTGAGTGGAAAAATGCAGTAGGAGATAAAGCTTGGGGTAGGTGAGAATTTTCTTCCATAGTGACGTGAATGGATTGTCCTCCTTGGGGCTCATAGGAGGTGGGAGACTCAGGTTGGGGTGGGAGGCTGTCGAGG
Organism: Tapirus indicus; assembly: GCA_031878705.1. Classification (NCBI taxonomy): domain Eukaryota; kingdom Metazoa; phylum Chordata; class Mammalia; order Perissodactyla; family Tapiridae; genus Tapirus; species Tapirus indicus. The sequence goes on along the minus strand of CM062922.1, from coordinate 77,218,000 downwards.
GAGGGAAGACCAGATGCCAAAATCAAGTGCCCCTCCCCATACTTCCCCACGCAACCCATGGGCGGTCTGTAACCTTGCTACTCACATCTGCCTCGTTCCAGAGCCCCGGGATGCAGAAGGACTCCAGCAGGTCACTGCCACACAGCAGCAAGATCCGCAGCTCTGAGGAGGGGAACAAAGTTTGCAAAGGGAGTAAGTGGAGACTGGGAACTATTCAACTCTCAGCCTTCTTCCAGACCTTGGGGCTCCAGAGCCCAGTTCTTCCAGGCACCCATGCACCATGGTGCTCGCCTCACCCTCAGGCTCACTTACAGACCACCCTCGCCCCCTGGGGGAAGAATTACTCATTCAGTGAGAGTCTTGGTTTGCCTGGTCCTAAGAGCTCTTTCCATGCTAAACCAGGGTGGTTGGTCACCCCAACAGAGACGGAGCCAGCTACATGTTTTGTCTAAGGTCTAGGGCCTCTCTCTTGCTCCATATCAAACTCAAGTCTCAATGGAGTTTGGCTTCTCTGCTGCTGTGCATCATTGGGGTTTGTCTCCCATCACAAGTGCCAATGTGATGCGGGGGAGTGGGGGGCATTGAGGGTACCCATGTGGTAGCTGAGTTCATCAGACATCCTCTCGTTACATGGCCACCGTCCTCAGCAAAGAGCTTGAGAAGCAACGCTGAGCCCTCCCCTTCCTAACTCCCAGGCACACTTCCTGCTTGTCAGTTGTTTTTCTTCCTTCGTTGAGCCCACTCTGAATGATCCCAGTGAGGCCCATCTTGGTTTAAAACAATCAGCAAACTGACTCACTCATTGACACTGTGCAATGGGGAAAAAAGAATCCTGGGACTCTCAGGTCTTAACTCCTAAATATTCCCATAGCCTCTCCTCTCATCTCTTCTCCATGTCATCACACCCAGGTGTGACTCAGGGTGCTGTGTTTAGTTCCCAGGCATACTAGGCCCTTCTGTCAAGAGGTGGTAGCTGTGTGCATCTTGTCCAAGACAGTGAGACAGTCTTCCAGAGACCGCTGCCACCCTGGACCCTGAGGCTGAGAGATGGCCAACATCTCTGCCTGACTTACACCCCATAGCTAGCTCAGGGACCTGACAAGGACTTAGATGGTGAGCTTGTCCCTGCTTCAGGAGTCTCCAGATGGTTCAGTGGAAGGCTGCCGGGCTAACGACAGACAGTGCCAGCATCTCATCATCCCAGTGGGACAGCCCATCATCCTCAGGGAATCCCATGGAGCACTGGGGTCTTAACTGATAAATAGTCCCACAGCCTCTCCTCTCTTCTCCCTGTCATACTATAGCCTAATGATCTGTTTATGCACAGGGACCTTAATTTATCTTTCTATCCCCAGGGCCTGGCAGAGTGACCTGCACACAGTGGATGCTCAGGACATATTGAATAAGTGAACAACAGACAAGCTGATCACAGAGGCCATGCAGGCAGGCTGTTTAAGAGTCTTCTGGGCAGTCTGGGATGGTGGTGCTGGCTATCATGGCCCTTGTTCTTGCAGCATGGGGGCCCTGGAGGAAGTGCTCACCCTAGTCAGGGGTGCCTCCCTCCCTCCACGTTATGCTGTGGGGTTGCTGGCCCAACTCTCCATCTGTGGAGATAAAACAGCCTTGGCGTGGCTCATTCCTGGGATGCTGTTCTTCCCCATCCCCCACCTGGAGCCACCCAGAGTTCCAGGTCAGTCCTCTGTTGAAAGGCTGAGGCTCTGTAACTGGTTGCCTAAAAGTTCAGTTAGGTGCTGTGTCCAGACGATGTGCTGGCTCTCAGCTTTCTCTACATCAGTGGTTCTCAACAGGGGGCAATTTTGTCTCCAGAATCTGGCAGTCTGGAAACATTTTTGGTTGTCAAGACTGGGGAGAGGGATATGCTACTGGCATCTAGTGCATAGAGTGCAGGGATGCTGCCGAATATCCTACAATGCACACAGCAGCCCCCACAACACAGAATTATCCTTTCCCAAAGGCCAACGATCCACAGTTGAGAATTCCTGCTCTACAGCCATGAAAATGAATCTCTTTTCTATTCCCAAAGCAGAGACTCACTTTCCCACTCGAGTATAATGTTGGATTATTATTATTTTTTAAGCCAAAGCACAGAAAGTTAAATAGTGGGATCTCCAGTTTTTCTGGCAGGACCAGAACAAATGAATCTGTCACAGATCAGAGGCCATAGCAGGATTTGGAATCCCATGTGTAGCCGCTGGAGGGCAGCAGTGATTTCTCCCGGTTTATTGTGAGACCAATGTGCACATTTACAGCCCACAAAGCCTTTGGTCTGTGGCAGCCCCCGAGGAGCAGTCAGCTGGTTAAAAACATGGAAGTGGAGCCATAGGTGCTAACTGAGCTAGGAGAAAATGGCTTTTTCATTCTCATGAAGCATGCAAGGGGATTTCAAAAAGGGAACGTGTGAGCCACAGGGCTCCACAGCAAGCAGTCTGGAGGCAGGGCAGCTCCCTCCCACCTCCTCTGGGTGCTGCCTCCTTCCCCAGTTCTTCTGCGTCCAGGGATCCCGGGCGGGGAGCCAGAATCAGCGCTCTCCCACCACACTCCCCTCCCAGGAATCCCGGCTATGTGAAGCCCAGGCCCTGCGGCCTTTCCAGCTAGCACTGCACACTGAGGCAGCCGCCACCTGTACTGCCATCCTGACAGCTGTGACCACTCAGCTTTCCTTTCTCTGAAAGAAGAGTAAGATGGGGCTAAGACTAGCTCTGCCCCTCACAAGGCTGTCGAGAGACAGTGCACATGAGAGAGCTGGGCACGCAGCAGTGCCCCGTGCAAACACCCATCTCATTGCCTTTCTGTAGGAGGGGGAACTCCTCAGGGCAGGGACACCTAACACACTGGCCCTGGGTGCTGGGAAGGTAAATGAGGTCACAGCTGAAGCTTGGCCACAATAAATTCTTTCTGGAACAAGGAAGGAGAGAAATATACATTGGAATAAAAAGTCTAAAAGAGGGCTCTGAGCTCTGCTGGTCATGAAGACTTCCCAGGGAAGGCAGTTCTTGCCCAGATGTGGAGCCGCAGGGAAGTGGGAGTGTGGCAACCAGGAAGCCAGGTGCCACTTTTTGTGGCACTCAGCCAGTGATGTGCTAGTAAATAAAGGACATTAAAATATAATAAAAATAATTAGGAAGTGAGGAGTTTTGAATACTCATTATCTTTGTTTTTAATACAATTTATTTAACTGTTACTTAATATAATTTAACTTTTAGTATTGGCTGTGTGGGGGATCAGAATTGGTCACCCCAAAATTTGTCTCTTTGACTTGATTATTTTTAAGGACAAAAGACTCTGAAAGAACCTTTGACCTTTCCCCTAACTATCTAAAAGAATGTAAGATGGAAGGCTTGTCCCAGGACAGGCCATCACCATAGATAACTCTGGGTATGGTAGACTGGGAGGGTCCTTTCTAAGCCATTTTCATCAAAGTTCTCTCTTTCTCTCTGTCACATTGTCTATAGATGGCCCAGCAAACATTTGTTTACCAAACATTTGCTTTTCCATCTCCATGTGAATTGCCTTCCTCCCCTTTGCAGTGCCAAACTACTACCCCCAACATCCTCCTTTGTCCTTAGCTGAAAATGGTATTTAAGTTGGTGGCTTCCACCATTTTGGCGAGGTACTCAGTTTTTCCTGGGTTTCTCCCATGTATACATATTATTAAACTTTGTTTGATTTTCTCCTATTATTCTGTCTCATATCAATTTAATTCTTAGACCAGCAGAAGGACCTAGAGGGTAGAGAAATTGTTCTTCCTCCCCTACAGCTGTATTTAACAACTGATTTGCAAAATTACTGATAAATCTTACAAAAGTAAGTATGAGCCAACTCAGGTGCACCACTGCACCTCAGATCAGAGGACAAGACCCAGAGAAGCCCCTTGAAAGGAAGTCACATCTGCTGGGCCTCCTGGGAGAATCTGGTGCTCAGGTAGAGCCCCACACCTCCCAGGATCATGGCAGGAGGCCCTGACCTCCAGCCGTAGACAGAGGAATACCAGGAAGGGGAGGCCTGCAGTATCTCTGCAGTTGGAAGTTTGATTGAGCATGTCTGCTGGACACCAGGCTGCCCTTCATCCTAGAGATCCAGGCATTCCAGTTGTCACTGACCCTCCTTGTCACCTGGAACCTGAGCCAATGCCAACTCCATTCTGGCCTCTATCTGCTCTGTCTCCAGCTTCAGACACATGCGTCTCCCAGTTGTGTCTCTCACCCACCCTAGAACCTTGGGCAGGTTTCCACTTTCTGGTTTGCTTCCAGGGTTGCCTAGGACTCAGCTCACTTGAATGGGTGGGTCAGCTCCTTCCTGTCTGACAGCTCTGTGTACCCCCCACCTGCTCTGGCCTTGGCCCTACACAGCCCTCACACAGACAGCAGATGCCATAGCCTCTGCCCACGGCTGTGGGGAGGCTGTGGAGGTGACTTTCAGCCCCCTCTCTCCTCCTCATCCTCCAAGCACGGAAATCTTCTGAAAGGAAGGCAGGGGAGCTCTTCTGCCTCCTGCGCAGAGTCCTGGGCAAAAGAAGGGGCTCTGGCTGGCGCTGAAGCTCCACTTCCATGCCTTTTGGAAGAGGGAGAGGAGGCTCCAAAGGGAAAGTTGCCAACTGATCCAGTCCTACCTCCCGGGAAACGGCCTGAGTCCAAGGAGATGTAAAAAGGGAGATAAGTAAGAATGATCTTCGCTTGGGAACAGTCATTCTTCTGAGAGTAGACCCTGCTGCAAACACGACCCAGGGTTTTCAAGACTCTCCCCACCCCCACTTTCCCTGTGGTGGTGGCATGTGACTCCAAATGTCCCTGCTTTCTCAGCCCTGCTTACCAATCTCCTCGTACCGCATCACCGTGCCCAGATTGGCATTCTCATCTAGGGAGGAAAGAGAGAACGCAGAAGCATTAGAGACGCAGAACCGACTTCCTGGTACCCGACACACGGTCAGTCCAGCCGGGGCCTCCTTGGAAGGAGAACATAGGATGGGGTGGGGTGGGTGGGAGTGGGAGTGTGCTTGCCTCCTTGCACAGGGGGCATCTGAGTAGAGTGAATGGAGAGCACAGTGCAGCCTAAAATGGAGAAGGAGTGTCTCCTTATGCTCTGGGGCAGGGCTTCATATTTCTGGGACTTTCAGAATGAAGACAGCCTCGCTGGGAAGCCAATGACGAACACACACACACTCATGCTGAGTGCCTTTTGTTTCTTTCTGAATTTTAGGGAGGCTGGCCACCAGAGCAATGACCTCAAAACCTAGGGAGACAGCTTTCAGAGTCACCAAGAGGTGGCCCTCTCTCCTTAGGGGTTACCTGGTTCAAAAAACAAGCAACACTGAGTGTGCTGAGATTTCTCATGTGGCAGAATGCAGCAAGAACTGGAGGAAGATGTGAAAGACAGAGCCTTTGACGTGCATTCTCGAGTGTGCAATGCCTGCATGGGGGTGCGCAGTGTGCACAAAGCCACAGAGATGCCATCCTGGTCCCTGCCTCCCTTCCTTCTCAACCATCCTTCTTAGTTCCTTTTCAAGATGACTGAAATTGGAAATCTCAGAAATGGCAGAAGTCAGCCCCAAAGAATCAAAGGAATAAGGTCTAGACCTTCAGCTCTTCTGCAGAGTTGAATTTGGGGACTCTGAAAGAGCCCTAGGGACTCCGTTATTCTCACCCACGCTGAGTCCTTTGGGGAACGCCAAAAAACAGAGGGCATCGAGGAGAGTGTGTGTGTTCTTAGCCTGTCAGTAGGAGTACAGATACTGCCAGAGCTGGGAGGACCTGAGGGAGAATTCTGGGCCCCCCAAAAACTCTTAGGCATGTAGACACATTCTGTGAGGGGTAGGGAAGGAGCACATCATTGCAGGAGGTGTCCCAGGCAGCCCCAGGGTCAGGTTGATCACCCTGGGCTCCCATAACAGCTTGGCACTGCAGGCCTGGTCACATTCCTGTTCTCTGTTCTTTCTCGGTGATTGCTCTATAAGTGGTCCTCCCATAGCAAGTGCTGGGGGGTGTTTGCTGAATGAATGAAGGGAAGAGGGAAAGGAAAGAGACAAGAGCAAGGAAGAAGGTCCTTGCTCCCTTACCCACAAAGGTGAAGCGCTCCACAGGCGGGCGGACACAGCAGATCCGGCTGAGGCTTTCTCCCACCTTCCCCAAGATCTTGGCTGTGGGAGAGAGCAAGACAGACAGGGACAGAGGGAGAGAACTACTCACAACTTACACTCAAGTCAGCCCAGCATTTGGGCCGCTGTAAACAACAGGGTTGCACTGGAGGGAGCGGGGGTTGGGTAGCGGGAGGCAGAAGGAGGGTAGAGAGAAAGAACAGAAATATGACAGCAAAAATTCCTTTTTATTCTCAGTCCCAGGCACAAGCATTTTGAACCATAGACTGGAGTCTATTTTCTGGTCAAGTTAATTACACGGTTGGAAAATATATAAAGAAGGAAATAAAAAGCACTCATAATTCCAACCCCTAGAGATAACCACCACTAACATACTGGTATATTATTTATTTTCTTCCATTTTTAATGTGTATTATGTAGATGTGTCTATGTAACATAAGTTGGACCATATTCTGCATTTAAAGGGCATATAAACTGTTTGCTTTTTTCATTTTTTAATATCATGAGCATTTCCTTGGCCACTCTCATCACTGAACACAAATACCCAAATCTGAGGACACCCGGCCTGTGGCAAAGAACTCATTTGGAATAATTTCTGCTGGGCTAAGGCATTCCTTCCTATGCAGACGGTCTTTAAAATAATCAGACATCCTATTTTGGCTGAGAGCGATCTGGTTTTCAATGATCTCTCCGGGCACTAATCCAGAAAATTTTTCTGACCTCCCACATGTAGCTGTATGCAAACTATGAAATTCTGGCTCTCCTGGTGAATTACCCTGATTATAATAAACTAATAACATAATAACTTATGGCCTCTAGGCTTGAAAAGTAATACCAGGCTCTGTCTCTTGCCTGGAAGAAAATATTAGAAAGAACATGGACTTTGGAATTAGGCAGTCCTGAATATGAATTCTGACTCTTCTGCTTTTGAGCCATGTGACCTTAGGCAAATCGCTTACCTTCTCTGAATCTGAGTTTTCTCCTTGTAAATGGGAACACAGTATCTACGTCACAGAATTACTGCATTAAATGAGAACCCGTGTAAGGCACGGAGCACAGTGCAGGCATACAGTGCTGGGTGTTGGGTAAGTGTTGGGGGCCCCCTGAGCCCTTCACTGAAGAGGTGGCTAAGAGTATGGGATTCTGGATACAGACTGCCTGGTTTGACTCCTGGTCCTGCTACTTCCTCACTGTGTGACCTTGGACAAGATCCTCAACCCCCTTGGAAGAGGCAGAGAAAAATGCTCCGTTTGTATCTTTAATTCCCAGTCAAGGCAATTACATTTAAATGCAGAAGAATGCACACCTGTCACCCCTGTCTCTCCCTCTCTCTCTTTCTCTCTCTCATTGTGCCTCTTTCTCTCGGATGCTCCATACTAAGAGTTCTCAAAGTATGGTCCCTGGACCAGCGCATCAGCGTCACCTAGTTAAAAATGCAAATTCTCCTCCCCCTCCCAGAGCTACTGAATCAAATCCTGGGGTGGCGCCTAGCAATCTGGATTTTAACAAGCCCTCCAGGTGATTCTGAAGCTTGAGGACCACCGCTTTACACCAGTGTTCCCCTACCTGCAGTGGGCTTGGTGGACACGTTGCTGTTCTGGTAAATGGGCTGGGGGGTCTCATTCTGGGGCTGTCCGATCACCGGCGTCATGGAGGGTGTGTTCACATTAGAGAGGATGCAGCCAGTCACCCGCTGAGAAAGGGAGAAGTGAAGAGTCAGTGTCATTAGCCAAGTGACTTATGAAAAGTGTTTCCGTTATCTCCAAATGCCCATCTGCCTGTCCGTCGTGGTGAGGCCACCTGGAGCTGAGGGAGAGCACTGGGGGTGGGTTCTAGACCCAGCTGCACCACATGGCCACACTAGGCTGGCAGGAGGCTGGATAGCTCAATGGGAAAAGCTTAGGATGTGGTGTTGCACAGACCTGGGTTCAAGTTTGAGCTCTGCCCTCTTCTGGCTCTGTGACCTTGGATAGTTACTTTACTTCTCTTGAACCTCAGCTTAAGAGCCTAATACAGAGAGGCAACGTAGCTGCCCTTCTGGGCTGTGATAGGATTCCAGGAGCAAGCATACGCCAAGTGCTCATAGAAGGCCTGGCCGGTGGCGGGAACTTCGTACACGGCAGCCGGGGTTGTAACCTTCCGCGTAACGTGCATACCTGCCCTCCCTGCCTGCTTCATGGGGCTCAAATGAGGTCATGTCTGCAAAAGGGCTGTGGAGGCTTGGGAAAGGTCATGCAAATACCAGGCACTATCACCACCTGCTGCCTCTCCAGACCAGAGATGCCAACGACAGGGCAGAGAGCGGTGCCAGGCAGAGCTGGACGTGCTCGTGTTGCAGGAAGGGGGGCGGGGTTCTGTGCACCCTCGCGCCTGCTCGCCGGCTTGAATACACATTCCAGAGGCAGACGGAAATTCTCTGTGTATTATCCATTGTCCTGGGTTATCTGGCCTGCTGCTTCTCTCTAGTGCCACAGAAAACAGAGCTGATAACGCAGCATTCTTCACGGCTGACCCAGAAGCAACCCCCCTCGCCTGCGGAGAACGGGGGAGTAGCTTTTGTGCAACAAAGGATGAATTTTCGATCTGTTTAGTTTCACAAGAGCCATTGCTTATTTAAGGCCCCTTCCCTGAAACCCAGCATCCCACCCCCGCCCCATACCCTATCTGGATTACTGAGTCCTGCTGCCAGAGGATCCCCAAGCCCCAGGCCACTGTGCAGCCAGAGTAGCTCGTGAGTCCTTCTGAGCCCTGGAAGGGCAGGTATTTGTCTTGTGGGGTGACCTGTAACGTTCCTGACAGGGGGAGCTCACATCCAGCCACATCTGGGAGCTAGCTGGGGCCAGGGACCACGGGATCTTCTCTGCCTGCTTTGTGGGCGTCTCTGCCCAGCTGCAGCTGGTGGAGTGGAAGGGACAGTCTGCCTCCTTCTTATTATTTCACCCTCAGAAAAGAAAACGCTACATTTTCATTTAATAGCTGGTCTGGTAGCTGAGAAATTTCTTCCTCTTGCTGCATGCATCATGAGTCCCATTTGACTTGTTCTATGCCAGCAAAGAGGAAAAGGCTGGCCACATGCCCCGCTTTGCCCTCGTCAGCCCTCTGTGGGCTCTCACGTTCTCAGAGGCCTTTCCCAACATAGCCTTGAGTCACCTATTAAGCCCCGTGTCTATCTCTCTGAGAGGTCTACTCTCCGTGCCAGGAACACTGGCCCGATGCTAGGACTGGGGAGACCAGGAGTTATGAGACGCAGCTCCAAGCTCCTGCTCCAAGGCAGGGGGCCATCATGACCCACATTCTCTGCTGACCTGTGCCCATCCCTGCAACAGCTGGGGCTCCTGACCAAGCTTCTCTGGTCCAGACTCATGCCTCTGGGCATGAGTAACAGAGAAAGGGTTCAGGAAGCCCAGGCATTTAGAAAGCAAATCAGTAGCCAGGCTTGATGGCTGGTATAGCTGAAGCCCTGACATGCCTGCAAGAGGCCCTGATTCCTCCCTTCCCTCATGGATCCTGAGGCTCCTGTGTGACTTGAGGGAGCACAGGCCCCGAGCCGACCCCCCAGCTGCCATGTGGTGTGGGAAATAAACTTATGTGAAGCCGCTGAGATTTTAAGGATGTTGGTTACCACAACGGATCGTAGCCTCTCCTGACTGATACACTTGTCTGCAGTAAGATGGGATGTCTTTTATTACCACTGTTGTTGAGACTAGCACAGAGAAGCAAGTCAGCGCCACCCCATGTCAGAGTCCTTTCTAGGGGACCAGAAAAGACTCAGTGTGTGCACGGGGTTCTGAAAGCAGGGAGAAAGAAGATGGGTTTTCTTCAACTCCATGGGGGAAAAACTTCACAGATGCAGAAACAGCGGGCTGGTCCTCCCTGCTCCTCCGGCTCTTGGCTCCCCGGCTGGTCTGGAGCCCTGGAGCTCCACATCTGTTAAAATAAAGCACTGCTGCATGCTTGGTGCAGTGTGGGCTGATCAGCGGCTGCTGATGGCTCCCCAAGGAGAAGATTCTGGCAGGCCCTCTGACATAAAACCCAGATGGGATGGAGGTGCTCCCTGTGTCAGAACAATGCCATTGTGATTGTTGTTTGGGGCTGGAGGCTCTGCATCAGGGTTAGTGGAGATGGGCAGGATTGATTGTGTCTTGTCTTGGTCAGTCAGGCTTCTTGCTGTCAATGGCACTGCTTTTCATCCTGTCACTATGAGTCAATGGGTTGGTATTGATCTGTGAGGGGTGCTTTCTGCACACTCTGGCCAGTGCTGCTGGCTCATGTGGGACCCATTCTCACCTGGCAGCCAGCTGTTCAGCCACTGCAACCCAGCCACAAGCCCCAGGCACCCAACTGTGTTCACTAAGCAGTTGCTGTGTGTCCTCAGATATGTTGGCTCACCTCTCTGTGCTTCCTTTTACCCACTGACAAAACAGGGATCAGAACACCATCTGCCTGTGGGACTCACGTGGGGAGGAATGAATGGGAATGATGGCACAATGACTAGCAGGTGTGAAGTGCCTCAGTCACAGCATCCTATGCTGCAGTCAGGGGACTGATGGGTCCCAAATAGATGGGGCAGGAGGACCTGGCTGCTGTACCTCCACTCGGTGCTCTCTTTTCTCCTGGCTTTCTTTGTCTGGTCTCCTTCTCTCTTCACTTTCTGAAGTGGACTATGGTCCACTTCATCCCACCTTGAACTGCTGCCAGAAGATGAAAACCGCCCCAAGTCCCATCCGGCAGAGAGAGCAAGGCAGCGAGCAGCATCTGGTGCTGCTCTGGGTTCCTAACTCACCGCCCTGCTCTGTGCTGTTCAGGGCCTGGTCTCCCCACAGCTGGCTGAGAAATGGGAAGCTGAACCAGGTCAGTAGGCCAGTAGCACACTTTCCACGCCCACCTGGCTTCTGTGGTCCACCCAGCCCCCCGCCGCGGCCCCGCTCACCTTCATAAGGTCCCGATGGTGCTCCAACACACTGCAGGTCGTCTGCCAGGTGTCCTGATAGCACTCCCACGGGTCCACCCTACGTAATCGGAAAGACGTGCCATCTCCCACTCTTTCCTCATTGGTTCGTCCAAAGCCCACAGCTCATGGAGCTTAGCAGACCTGCTCATACGGTGTACTTGGATCTCAAATCAGATAAGATATGGGCTTCAAACACCTTCCTGACCCTCAGATTCACCCTCCGTAGCATGAGAGGCATGCGGCAGAGGCTTCCATGAAGGGATGCTGGCACTAGCCTGCCCACGTCTAACCCTAGCCTCAGAACTTCCCACCCCGGGCGCTTTGGGAACATGATGCGGTCTTCCAGTGCTCACTTGCCCCATCTGTGAAATGGGAATAACAACAGTAACTCTCCTATGGGGCTCTTAGAAGGGCTAATGAGTTTTACATGGAAAGTGCTTAGTACAGTGTCTTGCTCTTATTCTTACCTGCACAATGGGACTTCTCCTCTAGACCTTATAGGATTGTGATGAGGATTCAAGGAGCCAGGCCCTCATCAAGTGGTGGCTGCCATTATCTGAACTGGGGAATCGGCCCCTCTCTGCTTCCCTGTGCAATGGGGCGTCTCATGGGTATGGGGGAGGGGGTGGCATGGCAGTCAGGCTGGAAGGCTCAGACCTGCAGACTGGCAACCCCTCCTGCACACCAAGACGTGAAGCGAGCAGGGATCCAGCCCCAGACTGATGCAGCACTGGCTTAATTGCCAACTTAATGAGCTGCTAGATTGGGATATTTCTCAAACATTTTCTTAGCAGTTGAGCATTCCCCACCCACCTCCCACCATGCACGCTCACCTAAGTGTTCCAGAGACGAGATCTCACCAACCCTCAGGGAGTCAGCTTGCCCTGAGCCTGGATCCCCCCAGATCCCTGACCACCCCCTCCCCTGAGATGGGCAGACACCTGACCTGGCTACACAGGCTCCCCCGTGCCTAGGAGCCCTGCCGTGCCCAGCGCCCTCTCTACAGCTCGCTCTCAGCCTCCCTAGGGATCTCAGTTCTCGGAATTCTGATTTTCCAAGTGCCTAGGGCAGTGCAAGGCAGGCAGTAAGTGCTCAGTAAATGTCTGTTGAATGAATGAGGGAATTATTTCAGAATCTTCTAATCACATCCAAGCAGCAACAGCCTCTTGCTGAGTATTTTCCCACTGGATCCCCAGGAGATCATGAGTGACAATGTGAAGAGCCTCGTTTCCATTCCTGACTTGACCACAGAGGGGCTGTTCGCTCTCAAGCCCCTTGACTTCTCCGGGCCTGTTTGTTGCCTGAGAAAAGACAGCCGTCTCTCTACCTAACCCGGATCTTGGGAGGATGAGAAAGTTACAAAGGGCATGTGCTTCTCACACAAATCACCGCACACAAATGGCGAGGACCACTGTTTAATTATGATTGTTGCCTCCCTCCGCTGCTCTTGTTTCCGCCCACCCCATCTCTTCTCTGCCGACTCACTGCATCCCTCACTCTGAGGTCACTCCCTTCATTCTCGCTGTTCATGGAAACCTCTAGGTGCCGCTTATTTTTCTTTAGGGGGAAATTACAGTACAAGTGGTATGCCATTATTTTTTAAAAACATTGTCTTCTCATGCAAATTATAACTGTAGGAACTTTGGGGAGCATAATTAGCATAATTAGTGGAAGCCTGCTTTAATTACACTGTAAGCTCAGTGGATAATGGTGGAGTCTGCCTTGTTAGCAAGGGGACTGTGCGGGGCACGTCTGACAAAAGGCAGTGAGCACTCGCCGGCCTCACCTCTGTCCCATGGTCAGTGTGGGGCCCTCGGGAGCCTGAATTCAGGAATGGGAAATAGCCAAGGCCAGGAACATTCCCTAAGAGGTAGTGAGAGTTCACAGAAGCGAGTGGGGATGAAAGTGGAGAGGCATTTCAGATTTTCTGGCCACGCCTCTCCTCAAACCCAGTGATGTTTTTGGAAGCTCTAAGAATACTCCTGGATCCAAAGGGCCCAGAGCAGATGAAACACTGAAAGCTCCCTCTCTACTTTCATGGGCCCCATAGCTTGGTTAAAAAATAAAGTTATCAGTTGAACCACTCCTGAAGGTCTATGTAATTATTGCCTACATGGGGCTAACATATCCCCCTACATCCCCACCCCTCTGGGATCCAGATTGCTGCCAGGACTCTTCCTCTTTCTCCACACCCCCTGTGAGTCCCAGGGCCACCCATCTCAGGCCAGCCCTACCTGATCCAATCGGAATTCTGGACGGCCAGCTGACACATGATGAGACGGTGCCGGCTCGACACAAGGCCCTGGGAAACAAGGGAGCAATCATTGAAAGGCAGGCTCCGCCCCCCACAGCCTCCCTGAGACACCATCCCAAGCCAGCCCATTATAAAAGTGCAGCCATTTTTCAGTGGAGACAGAGAATAAGGGTGTGACTCCTCTACTTGTCCATCTGCCACACAGACAGGAGTGGCAGAGGGGAAAGAAAAAGAATAGAGAGCGTGGAGTGTACCACCCCCAACACAGTCAATAGGAGAGCCCCCACTGATGAAGCAGCCAGTGCGAGCCCAGCACACAGAGGAGACTTAACTTGGCAGATGCTGCCTTGTCTCATGGCTCAATCTGGCTGTTTAAGTGACTTCCCCTGGAGTCCACCAAGTTGTATCTGGGGGAGGAAGGGGAATGACTGGGAGAGCTCCTAGATTTTCTGGGACATGTGGCAGCGAGAGAGGGACAGGGAAATGAATTTTAAATCAGATTATAAAATGCATAGGCCTTTTTCTCCTAAAATCCTGGGAAAGACTTGTCTAGCCCATAACCAGCCTCTAAGTTGGCATCCGTGCCAAGCCACACTTGGCCCTCAGCAGGTGTGCCTGCTCTGAGTTCTGACTGGGCCTGGGGCTGTGAGCAGCCGCCTGGTCATGAGCAGCTGTTCCTCCCAGCTGCTGCCCAACACCCATTCACTCAGGTCTGACTGTGGTCCAGAGATGGCAAGCAGGGCACCTGCTACTGGGCGTTTGCTTTTCTAGGAGTCGTAGCAGAGATGGCAATAGGGCAGCTTTATGTCCGAGGAGCCATCAAGTCGGGAAGGGAGAGTGAAGAAGGAGAGGGTCATTGGAGGAACCCACCTGTTTTCCATAGGAGTCGTGGACAGGAGAGACAATCCCACCAATCACAATAAATCTTCCAGTTTTGTGCAGATAATCCCTGGCTCTTTCTAATTAAGAGAAGAAAATGGCACATTATAAAGAGGAAAGGTGTGGATTAAAGGTGATGATTGAAATCAATACATTCGGCTCTGTAAGGCCATTTAAATAGAAAGTGCCAACTTTCGAAGCAAACATTCGTGATTCAAAAGGTTCTGGAACCAGATTTCAGCCCCCAGAGCAAAAGGATTTAGAACTCAAGGGGATTAATCCAGTTTTAAAAGTCCTCTGCTGGAGGAGCCTGGATAGTTCAGAGGGATTTAAAACAAGTACCTCACTAAAAGCCATTGGAGCCAGAGCGACAGATGGGAACTTACCCCTATGATCACTTGCAGAAATTCCAAAGTGGAGGAGTAATTAAAAAAAGAAGAAGCCTTTTTATAATATGAAAGGAGGGCTGATTGCCTCATCTAGTGACTTAGAAGAGAAAAACCAACAAAACAAATTTAAAGGGCCTTCCAAATAATTGGGGAGAATTAACAATCAGACCAGAAAACCATCATTACAGCTGGTTGAGAAAAGTTCAGCCAGAGAAAAGATTTTTTTCCTTTGGAATGAATTCGTGATGTTACTTTTTCAAATTTAGCAGACAAGCCCAATTTCATTTTCATGAGAAAATTCAGCAAACTAGGAAGGGGATGAAAATTTGGGTACTGTCTTACTTCCGAGGGAGTTTGTTGTACAAATCCAACAGGGCCTGAGCTTGTACCGCTGAGGAAATGTGGCATGGATTTATCTGATAGGTGAGTGATTCTGTAAGCTCACGGGGCCTTGGGTAGCAAGGCTGGCTGTGTCATTTACAAGCAAGGTTCCAGGATTACCTAGCTGGCTGTCTTAAAACTTAAAAATAATTCTCATCACATTTGCCTTTTTTCTCTTTCAATGTGAAATCTCTTAGAGGTTTTTTTCTTCTTAATAATTAATAGATTTTATTTTATTTTTTGGTTTTTTGTGAGGAAGATTAGCCCTGAGCTAACATCTGTTGCCAATCCTCCTCTTTTTGCTGAGGAAGATTGGCCCTGGACTAACATCCGTGCCCATCTTCCTCCACTTTATATTTGGGACGCCTGCCACAGCATGGCTTTGGTAAGTGGTGAGTAGGTCCACGCCGGGGATCTAAACCTGTGAACCTTGGGCCGTCGAAGCGGAGCATGCAAACTCAACTACTATGCCACCAGGCCGGTCCCTAGATTTTACTTTTTTTAGCACAGTTTTAGATCTATAGAATAATTGAGCAGATAGTATATACAGTTCTATATACTCAGCCTTCCACCTTGTTATCTCCCTCCACACACCATTCCCAGTATTATTATTATCTTGCATTAGTGTGGTCCATTTGATACACTTGATGAGTCCATATTGACACATTATTATTAACTATAGGCCATAGTTTACATTAAGATCTACTCTTTGTGTTGTAGAGTTCTATGGGTTTTGACAAATGTGTAATGGCATGTATCCACCATTGCAGTTTCATAGAGAATTATTTCTCCACCCTCAAAATCCACGGTGCTCCACCCATTCATCCCTCTCCCAACCCCCCAACTTCTGGTAACCACTAATCTTTTTACTATCTCTACAGTTTTCCCTTTTCCAAAATGCCAAATAGTTGGAATCATACACTATGTAGCCCCTTCAGACTGGCTTCTTTCACTTAACAATATGCATTTAAGGTTCCTCCATGTCTTTTCTTGACTTGATAACTCATTTCTTTTTATTGCTGAATAATACTCCATTGTCTGGATGTATCACAGTTTGTTTATCCATTCACCAATGGAAGGACATCTTGGTTGCTTCCAGTCTTCATTGATTATGAATAAAGCTAATATAACAATCATGTGCAGGTTTTCACACAGACTTAAGTTTTCAACTCAGTTGGGTAAATATCTAGGAGTGTGATTGCTGGATCACATGGTAAGAGTATGTTTAATTTTGTAAGAAACTGCCAAACTGTCTTCCAAAGTGGCTGTACCATTTTGTGTTCCCACCAACAATGAATGAGCGTTCCTGTTGCTCCCCATCCTTACCAGCATTTGGTATTGTCAGTCTTTTTGGACTTTACTCATTCGAATAGAGGTGTCACCTTTGCTTTTTAAAAGAGCGATATTATGTCACTTGTTTTCAAGTCTTATTTTGAGGCCAAGGACAAATTGAAGGCGTGGTAACAAAACCTTTTTGACATTTGAATAAATTTCATAGCTCCTCCTCTCTTTTCTTGGCCCTCATACCCCAGTCTTCCTCAGGATCATTTATATCTGGCTCTTGGCTATCACAGATCCTCTGCTGCAACAAGCCAGACCTTCCTTTCTCTCCCTGCCCTCCAAAAAGTGCCCTCTCCTTACTCTCCATTTACCCAAGCTTTTCATTTGAAGCCCAGCTCTGCCCCACGTCCAGCATGCCTGCTCTGTCCAACATCCCCCTTCGCTGGACTTGCTGCCCTACTAGGTCACTGTGCATCCAGTTCAAGGGTCCTGGCCTAGAAATTGTTTCCGAAAGTTTGTGCCTTTACTCCTCTTCTATACAGAGTTCTTCAAAGCCAGAGACTTCGCTGTAGATAAGAGGTACCAAACTCAGAGCTAAGGGAGATGTGCAGTTAACATACATGTGAGAAGCAAGCTGGGTGTAAGATGATTTACATTCAAACAACCTTGACCCATTACATTGCTGTTGGAAACACGGTCAGGCTTAAGAAAACATATCTGTGGTCCAAAGGTGGTTCAGTCATCATCCATGCCGAAGACTTCTTGGGCACTTAAGCACCCAGCGTAGTGACTTGTTTATTGAGCAATAAATATTCAACAAATGCTCACACCTAGAGGCTCATATAGCTACCTTCCCTACTCTTGTCCTTTTAGGGTCTTCTTCTATTGGGCCATCTTGATCCAGAGAGCCACCCACACCATTCCTCAGACCACACTCCAGAATTTCAGGGGAAATCCATTGCACCAAGGAACCTCATTGCCCTGGAAAATGTTACCCTTTTCTTCTGGCCAAGATGAGGGGCAACTTCCCCTGGCAATACTCCAAAGTTCACTGTCTCACAAAGAGGCAACTTCTGAAAGGAATAACCCCAACCCTACAGCCTAAAAAAAGATACTTGATCTGAAATAGTTAAACCCAGAAGAGTCATGATTGTGATCACGCAGTCAATTCAATTCAGTTAACGTTTATTGAGCACAAAACACCATGATGGATGCTAGGGGGATTAGAGGGTAAAGATGGCTTTATTTATTATTTTCCAAAGGTTCACAATAATGGAGAAACAGAAGGCTATACTGGTGGCTCTAATGAGAGACAAATTGAATGAGTGCTATAGCCATGGCTTTCAGTGCTGTTATTTTACCACAACCCACAGTAAGAAATGCATTTTATATACCGACATGACACATACATATGTATGCATATGTATAATTAACTGAAACTAATATGTTACAATACCCTTTCTATGGCAATGCACACTGATATTTGTTTGTGTGTTCTGTTCTAGTCATCATAAATTTAAATTAAAAAGGTGGTCACAACCTATTAATGGGTGGCAACCTATAGTGTGAACAACTCTGTGCTAACGTTGAGATACTAAGGGCAAGGGGGAAAAGGGACAGGATGGATTAATTTCACCTTTCCAAGGAGAGTGAGGACTTCCAGCAAATACCCAGAAATTGTACAATGTAAAGCCTGCTCACCATTTGGTTTAGTCTTAACCACTGGGGTTGAGCTGTAGGGAACCTGATAGGGATCAAGGTAAGGGTGAGGGAGGGGTGCTGTTGGCTAAGTAAGTTGGAATCAAACTTTGGAGGGCCCTGAAAGCCAGGCCAAGGAGTGTGACTTTTATGCCAGAGATCACTGTTTGGTCAACACATATTCTGTGGACAACTTGTACTGGAATCACCAGGGGGAGCTTATTAAAATGCAGACTCCTAGGCCCCAGTCCAGAGTTACTGAGTCAAAATCTCCAGGGTTGAGACATAACAATCTACATTTTAACTAGTTTTCCTGGGTGATTCTTCTCTTCTCTAAAGTTTGAGACGCATAGACATACATAGACAACAACCCTAAAGTTGAGAAGTATAGACATTAGGGAATCCATGAAGGCTATTGAATGGGAAAGTGACATGCTCTGAGCTGGAATAAAAATTCACAGAAGGGATAGTAGTGACAGTGGTGAAAAATCCTCTCTTAAAGGACATAATCATTCCTGGCAGGAAATTTGGGGCTGGGTGATGAGGAATGGAGGAGGGAGATGACCCATCGAAACTTCCAGAGAATGTTCAGGGACCACAGAAAGTAGGATTTCCTCCTCTCTCCAGACATTTTTATTTGCTTTGCCTCTGGGGCTTTGCAGTTGGACGTGTCACTGCCATGTCACCCAAACATCAAACTTTTAGACTGTACCTTTATGATTGTACTAATAGTACTAGGTTTTATACTCTGCAATTCACTAGTTGCCTTATTAGCCTCTAACTTGAATAGAATGTCAGGCGAGAAAGAAACTGGCACACAGCTAAACAAGTGACCAGGAGCTACAATTATTCTCTTTCCTTGTTTCCCAAAGAGATTTCAAATGCCTGAAGAATCTGCCTAGCGATATCTATCTTAGGAGCTGTGGTATTGTGGAAATAACAGTGAATTTGGGATAAGACGACTTCCAGATCTTGGGCAAGTCACTTAATTTCCCTGAGCCTTAAGTTCCAGATCTGTAAAATGCCTTCTTTGCAAGGTTGTTATGCAGATCAAATCAAATTATGAATACAAAAGTGTGTAATGCCCAAATAATCTTACTGGGGAATTCCACCAAACATTTACAGAAGAATTAAAACCAATTCTACAGAAGGATCCAGTGTAAAACATGATGACATAGTTGACAACACTATGCTGTATAACTGAAATTTGCTAAGAGAGTAGAACTTAAATGTTCCCCCACACACAAAAAAGATAAAATATGAGGTGATGAATGTGTTAGTTAACTAGATGTGAAGAATCCTTTCACAATGCATACATATATCAAATCACCATGATGTACACTTAAAAAATCTTATAATTTCATATGTCAGTTATATCTCAATAAAGCTAGGAAATAGAAAAGGAATGAACACTTTCCAATTGATTTTGTGAAGCCAGTATTACCCTGATACCAAAACCAGTTAAAGAGAATACAAAACATGAAAAATCATTAACAAAATATTAGCAAATAGAATCCAGCTATATATAGGAAGAATTATATACCATGACCAACTGGCATGTATTCCAGGGATGCAAGGCTATTTCAGTACATGAAAAATCATTCCATGTAATCCACCATATTAACAGGCTAAAGAAGAAAAATCACATGATTACATCAACCGATGCAGAAGAAGCAGTTGACAGAATTCAGCATTCATTCATGATAAAAAAATCTCACCTAGGAATAGAAGTAAACTTTCTCAGCATAATAAAGAACATCTACAGCAAACATCACACTTACTGGTGAAAGACTGAATGTTTCTCCCTAAGATCAGGAACAGGGCAAGGGTGTCTATTCTCACCACTGCTATTCATCATAGTACTGGAAGTTCTAGCTAGCTTAATAAGGCAGGAAAAGGAAATAAGTCATATAGATCAAAAGGGAAAGAAAACCATCTCTATTTGCAGATGGCATGATGGGCTACTTAGAAATCTATGCGGAAACTCCTAGAACTAGTAAGTTCAGCAAAATCATAAGGTACAAGATCAACATAAGAAAATTAATTGTATTTCTATATGATAGCAACAAAGACATGGAAACTGAAGTTAAAAATATAAGACCACTTATAACCATTAAAAAAAATGAAATACTTGGGTATAAATACCATAAAACATATACAGAACTTGTATGCTAAACACAAAAATGCTGATGAAAGAAGATCTAAGTAAATATAGACACATACTGTGTTTATGGATTAGAAATCTCAACATAGTAAAGATGTTAATTCTCCTCAAATTGATATATAAATTTAATGCACTTCCTATCAAAATCCCAGCAAAATTTTTTTGTGTAAATACAGACAAAGTAATTCTGAAACTTATATGAAAAGGTAAAGGAACTAGAATAGTTAAAACATTTTTATTTTTTGTGAGGAAGACCAGCCTTGAGCTAACATCGGTCGCCAATCCTCTTTTTGCTGAGGAAGCCTGGCCCTGGGCTAACATCCGTGCCCATCTTCCTCCACTTTATATGGGATGCCGCCACGGTGTGGCTGACGAGCAGTGCATCAGCAGGCACCCGGGATCCGAACCTGCGAACCCTGGGCTGCCAAGCGCAGATTAAACCGCTGCGCCACCGGCCAGATCCCTGGTTAAAACATTTTTAAAAAGAAGGGTAACATGGAAAAATCAATCTATCCAAATTTCGAGACTTGCTATATAGCTATGGTAATCAAAACTGTGAGGTATTGGCAGAGAGATAAACACACAGATCAATGAAACAGATTAGAGAGTTTAGAAATAGCCCCCCACAAGTATGGCCAACCAAATTTTGACAAAGGTGCAAAAACCATTCAATGGAGGAAGGGTAGTCTTTTCAAAAAATGGTCCTGGAGCAACTGGACAGCCATAGGCAAAAAAAAGAAAACCAAAACCAAAAAAATTTGATCTAAATCTCACACCTTATACAAAAGTCAATTCAAAACGGATCGTAGATTTAAATGATGTAAAATGTAAAACTATAAAACTTAGATGAAAATATGGAAGAAAATCTTTGGGCCTAGGGCTTGGTAAAGACTCTTAGACATGACACAAAAAAACATGACACATAAAAGAAAAAAAACCCAATAAATTGGACTCGGACAAAGTTTAAAACTTTTGCTCTGTGAAAGACACTGTTAAGAGGATGAAAAAACAAGTTAAAGACTGGGAGAAAATATTTGCAATCTACATATCTGAGGTCTCACATCTAGAATATAGAAAGGACCCTCAAAACTCAACAGTAAAAAAACAATTCAATTAGAAAATGGACAAAAGAAATGAAGAGATATTTCACCAAAAAGGACACATGGATGGCAAATAAGCACATGAAATAATGTTCAATACCACTAAGCATTAGGGAAATGCCAATTAAGATTGTGAGGAGATATCACTATTCACCTACAGAAGAGCTAAAAGAAAAAATAGTGACAATACTAAATGCTGGGAAGGATATGGAGAAACTGGATCTCCCATATATTGCTGGTGGAAATGTAAAATGGCAACTCTGAAAAATAGTTTGGCAGTTTCTTAAAAAAACTAAACGCACACTTACCATACAACCCACCAATTGCATGCCTGGGCATTTATCCCAGAGAAATAAAAACTTATATCTACACAAAAACCTATACATGATTGTTTATATCAGCTTTACTTGTAATGACCAAATATAGTAAACAACAAAAAATGTCCTACAATAGGTAAATGGTTAAACAAACTGTGGTATATCCATACCATGGAATACTACTTAGCAATAAAAAGGAACAAATTAATGATACATGCAACAATTGGGAGGGATCTCCAGTTTATCATGTTGAGTGAAAAAAGCCAGCCTCAAAAGGTTTCATACTGTATGATTCCATTTATATGACATTCTCAGAAATTATATAGATTAGTGGTTGCCAAAGTTAGGGATGTGGGGGCAGAGAAGGGAGGTGGGTGTGACTATAAAGCTGTAGCTCCAGGGAGATTTTTTTGGTGGTGGACTAGTTTTGTATCTTAATTGTGTTGGTTACATGAATGTACACGTGATAAAATGACGTAAAACTATACACTTTATACCAATGTCAATTTCCTCATTTTGATTTTGTACTACAGTTATATAAAATGTAACCATTGGGGAAACTGGGTGAAGGGCACATGGGATCTCTCTGTACTATCTTTCCAACTTCCTATCAATCTGTAATTATTTCAAATAAAATATTTTTAAGTTCACGATAAACTATGAAACACTATGCAATTTGAAGGTGGTAGTCTGCAAATCCAGGCAAATGGCAAGAAAACTCGTGGCGTTGATGCTTCTGGAACTTTATCTCTGCTCATCTATTTGCATTTTTGTTGCTGTGTGGATTCTGAGATTTTGGATTGTTATGGCTTGGGAGGTGTTGTCCAAAGCAGTGCTTCTCAAA
Source organism: Tapirus indicus (assembly GCA_031878705.1). Classification (NCBI taxonomy): domain Eukaryota; kingdom Metazoa; phylum Chordata; class Mammalia; order Perissodactyla; family Tapiridae; genus Tapirus; species Tapirus indicus. The sequence goes on along the minus strand of CM062922.1, from coordinate 77,195,630 downwards.
TTTTGATGTATATATGAATCCTCTGGGGATCTTGTTAGAATGTAGATTCTGATTCCAGTGGTCTGGGTGGGGCCTGAGGTGAGGGCCAGGATTAGGCCAAGTGAGAGGGGAAGGATCATTCAAGTGCAGGGTCAGATCCTGTCTTCATTTACAATCAAGTTATTCATCATGGATTTTTTGAATTAGTTTTGATTTTTAAAAATCTTATTTAATTTGATTACTGACTTTTGGGGCGCCTATTTAAATTGCACTGGAGGGGGCCATCCCTCTTGGCCTCACCCTACTCCTGGCCCTGCTTGAGATTCAGCATTTCTAACAAGCTCCCAAATGAGACTGATGCTGCTGGTCTATAGACTATACGTATTTTGAATAGCAAGGGACTAACGACAGGTGGGGCAGCCCCCTGCAAGGTTAGAGTACCCACAAAAGAGGCTCTCCTCCCTCCTCCACTCCACCACCATCTCCACTTTGCATGACAAGGTGTTTCTGGACATTGGCAGGTAGCCCACTGGCAAAGTTGTAGCTAGGGCCCTGGAATTTAAATTCATGCCAAGCTTCCCAAAATGTGGTCTATTTTTGTCCATCAGCTCTGCCCCAGGGATAGAGCCAAATTACCCTGATATTTTTCACTCAGGTCCTACCCACCCTCCATTTGATCTCCCTCTTTGCTCCTATTCTCATGGAGGAGGAGCCCAAGGCCACCAGGGGCACTGCCATGCCCTGCCCTGGGTACCCTGAGCATCCACTGTGTCCCATAATTCATTCCAGGCCACTTGGAACCAGGTAAATCTCCCTTGCAGGCAGCCTGTGCTGGGCCCACCAGCCAAGGATGGACACAACACAGATGATGTGTCCATTAATAATAATTCATGAGACAGACATGTCTGGTCTGCCTCCTGGCCACTCAGTGAACCCAGCTGACATGTGCGACCTACTCTCCTCTTCCAGGGAGTTAATGGAGGAAACACTGTAATCAGGGCACCCATACTAACTCAATTTTTCCTGTTCAGTTGCAATTAGAAATGACCCCTTCTGAGTTGTATTCACAGATGGAGCTGCCTGAATTTTCCTTGTTGGTGAATTTCACAAAGGTGGTCTGGATTTGTAAACATTCTAAATCTTAGAAAGATCAAGCACTGGATAATAAAGGAAGAAACCAAGCTGTGAGTCCCTATAGGCAGGGTTATTCCTGCTCAGGGGTTAAAAACAATTTTTTTAAAAGAAACCATCCCTGTGGCCTACCAAACCGAACCTGGGCATTCCCTAACAAAAGTTTAATGAGTGTTGATTATGTTCAAGGCTCTGTGCCAGGTGCTGTAGGGGACATAGAGAAGTAAGAGACACAATCCCCACCTCCAAGGAGCTGAAGTTTTCAAGGCAGGGACACAGCATACTCTGCCTAGATAACCCATACCAAAACGAACAGCAGAGACGTTAAGTGCTATAGGACTTCAGGGGAGGGAGCATCCCAATGGGATGGGTGGCCTGGGAAGCTTGCCTAGAACAGAAGTCCCGACATTGGTGGGGGTGGAGCTCCCAGGGTTAGCCAATTCCTAGAGTTAGTAAACAACTCACCCTGGAACACACCTTTCAAATGCAAACTAACCAGTCCAGAGCCCAAACCCGAACCACCTCCCCTGTCTGGCTTTCACACTCAGGGCCACCATTCTCCCGTCATAGTCACCCAGGGCCAGGTACCAGAGACCTCGGGACAGCTCCTCTGTCACAGAGCCTGCTGAAATTATTCAAACTAACCAATGCTAAGGCTGCTTTCCCTGCCTTCCCTGTGGCTTCCTGTGGAAACCACAGTGAAGGCTCTTGCCCACATTCCCCTTCTCTCCACCTCTTGATCGACCTTTGTGTTTCCTCACGTGGCCTCCGCTGCAGCGTGGTATGTCCCCTCCTCTTGGAATCTGTGAGTATAACTATCTTTTTAATGGCAATCATTAAAACAGAAACCTACATTTTAAACCAGAAGAAGACACTCATTCTAGGGGAACAAAGTGATGTGAGTAGATGAATTGAGTTAAGCATGGAGTCACCAGTTCCTACTGAAGGGTTTATGGCTTGGCTTTCTTTGTTTGAAAAGCAATGATACCATTTTCATCCACCGTCACTAAGGATGTCTCACCCTCCCCAACACAATCTGGAGCACCTTGCTAATCTTCCTCTAGTCCCAGAGCCTCCGGTCCCAATCTGTTCGGGAAGCAGGGAGCTGGGCAATTGCATTCCCCTGGGTGAGTGAGACAGTTGATCACACCAGGTTCTCTCTCTTTGAGTTGTCCAGCCTCATCCATAAGACAGTTTTCAAGTGAGATTCCAGTTGAGTCTGAAATAAGTATGAAAGGGTAGCATTGTCCCTGACTTTGATCCATGGGTGGGACCATGGGAGCCCACTGTGCCATCCCTTGGACACCATTAGCTGAGTGGGCTGAGGGCTTTGTATAATAAGTGCAGGCTAGTTCTGGACTTACTTTCCACAGGGAGCAATTAGCTTTGCTCTTCCTTGAGCTGGCCAGCCAGCTCCCAGCCGGCCATCTACAAACACTTGCCATCACACCTCAGCAGAACTGGGGAAGAGGATGTGGTTCACCAGCACAACGGCCTCTCCCCTCCTTCATACCCTTTATCCATAAGTATAGGAGAAGCAATGACATGTGAAGCCCCTTGAAGTTATGAGAGCACAGTTTTTCTTCACAGTGAAAGACGGCTTCCTTGTCTTGGCTTTCTGACTCAGGAAGGCATGTGACGGAAGTTACAATTTCTAAGGGCATGATAGGGTGCTCAGATCTGGTGAGTTCTGCCCAGTCTCTGTGCCAGTGGCTGACCAGCAGAAGAGGTGGGCTGGGCTTGGATGCACGTGGGGGTCAGGCTGAGGTCCCTGAACAGACTCATGGGCAGAGCAGTCCTGCAAACCTTGAGAAGCTCATAGAGACCAGTTCCCTTGACCATCATCTGTCAACTCCCACAAGCTGCCCCTACCAGCATGCACACGACTCATGCTGTCTGAATTCACCAAAGAAAGTAACAAACGCTCCCAGAACCTCTTGCAGGCCTCTAGTTCCTGGATTTTCATCCATTTGTCTGGCTTCTGCAGCCACTACTACTTGCAACCCTGAACTGGCTGTCAGGGAGTAACACTACCGCTGATCTGATTTGCTCCACTACCTCTAGCTTGGGAGAATTTGAGTCCCTTTGTCTTCACAGCTGGAAATGATTTATGACTCTCACTTTCACTTCTGACAAATTGTACAGGGGTGAACCTATCATCTACCCCAGTCGCTATGTGCCCCACCCCGTCCCCCATCCCTTCCAAACCAGGCTCCAAGCTTCTTGGAATTCACCCATTATTGAAAAAGATTTTTTTCTATTTATCTCTTCAGAAATAGAAAGCTAAATATATACGTAAAAATATGGCATGAACTGGTTTTCCCTTCGGTGAGACTCATAAACACATGAGAGAATTATTTTAGAAACCCACAGACTGTAATCCTAAATATAACTGGGTGGGTGGGTGGATTGGGGCGGGGGACAGAGTGGAAGGTGAAGGGAAAGGAATAAACACAGGAAGAGGCCACATGATGTAGAAAACCCACCGTGGCTTCACATTAAGGTGACGAGTCTCTGTCATTTGCATAGAATCAGGCTCTATTTTTAGCTGCAAGTCTGTTACTCCACACTTTATTAACCATTAACCTTTTTGAATGCAAGCTCACCATACAGGTTTCTTATTTAGGGATAATTCAGACTTTGAAGTGGACTTTATCCAGGAAATAGCTTCACTTTTATCAAGTAAAACAAGTGAAGAACACTAGGTAGAGAAGGTTCCTTTTTGTAAGGATATGGTCCTGCTGGGGCTATGGTGCAGGGTGGGGCTTCTTAAAGGTTAAAGGTTGCTCTTCTCCTAAAGAATGTTATTGGAAAAACACCGTTCCCTTTATAGCTTTCTTATTTGTGTTCATTTTTCCCCTCTATTTCCCGAAGAGTCAGTAGAAATATCTTCCTGGAACAAGGGCTCCCTTGCTAAGGGCAACCAGCTGTCCAGGTTGGCCTGGAACTTTCCCAGTTTTAGCACTAAAAGTCCCATGACCTGGAAGACCTTTTAGTCCCCAGCAAACTGAGATGGTTGATGTGGTATGCTGAATAATGGCCCTCCAAAGATGTCCACGTTCTAATCCCTGGAACCTGTAAATATGTTACCTTAACATGGCAAAAGGGACTTTGCAGACGTGACTTAAATTAAGAATCTTGAGATGGGGAGATTATCCTGGATTATTCAGCTGGGTCCAATGTAATCACAGAGGGAATGTGATGTGACAATGAAGCTGACAGCAGAGAGAGATTTGAAGATGGAGGAAGAAAACATGAGACAAGGAATGAGGATGGCCTCTGGAAGCTAGAAAAGGCAGGGAGCAGATCTCCCTAGAGCTTCCAGGAAGAACACACCTTGATTTTAGGACTTCCAGAACTATAAGATAATAAATTTATGTTGCTTTAAGTCAATAAGTTTCTGGTAATTCATTACAGCAGCAATAGGAAACTAATATGATTGGTCACCCTATCCCTCCCTCGACAGGGTGCCCAGTGACCCACTGAACCACTTCGACTTGTTCTACTCGCACTTAACCAACAAGTATCAACTCCCACAGAAGTGGAGAAAGGAAACTGGCTCACAGAAAATGTACTATGTGTTGGACTCTTTCAGGGGCACAGGAAAAACACAATTTTAAAGTAATTCCATTGTCACTTTGGAATTTTCTTATTAAAGAAAACTGTAAGTAAAGAAATGTACAATAACCTATAAACACCCCAAAATAAAGCCTTTGCAACTTCTTAGGTTAAGACACCGAGACCACCTAGGAGGCAATAGAGCATAGGTTTATAGGCTTTAGGTTCAAATCCTGCCCTAGTCAGGGAACCTGTATTCAAATCCTGCCCCCAGGCATTACTAGTTGGGTGACCTGTGTTAGTTACTCAACTACTCTGGCTGCCTACTCTTCTCTAAGCTGGAGATAATGATATTATCCAGCTCCCAGGGTTGTTAGATAAGATGCAAAGAGCTTAGCATAGCACCAGCACCCAGGAAATATCGGCTATACTTTTCTTTCTTGGGGAAGTCTAATGATTCCTTTGGGGAGGAAAGTTGTGAGATAATGGAAAATATATATATATTGGTCTCTGCCCCCGGTTCCTGGAACAGAGCTCTTAAAGTCCTTGTCATTTCCTAAGTGGTAAGAATACTAGGAGTATCTATTGTTCAAATATTTGTCTTTGACTCCATCCCTAACACAGGGCTCCTAAAACCTTCATAAATTCCTAAATGCTAAGAGTATGAGGAGCATCTTTTGTTCTATGAGGCAACTCTGGGTGGGCTTCTGGATGAGGGCTGGTCACCAGAAAGACCAAGCCATGATTAGAAGCTTGGAATTTTCAGCTCCATCCCCATCCTTCAGAGAGGGGAGAGAGGCTGGAAATGGAGGTAAGAACTGACCATGCTTACATGAGGAAGCCTCCATAAAAATGTCAATAGTAGGAGATTCGGAGAGCTTCCAGGCTGGCGAACACAAGTGTCACTGGGAAGGTGACACACCCCAGCTCCATGGGGACAGAAGCTTCTGCACTCAAGACCCTCCCAGACCTCGTCCTGTGTATCTCTTCATCTGGCTGTTCCTCTGTATCCTTTATCACATCCTTTAATAAACTGGTAAATGTGTTTCCCTGAGTTCTGAGAGCTGCTCTAGCAAATTAATGGAGCCCAAAGAGGGGGTCTTTGGAACCTCTGATCTGTAGCTGGTTGCTCAGAAGCATAGATAATAACCTGGTGCCTGAAAGGGGGGTCTGGGTGGGGTGGGCAGTCTTGTGGGACTGAGCCCTTAACCTGGGGGATCTGACGCTATCTCTGGGTAGATAGTGTCAGAACTGAGTTAAATTGTAGGACACCCAGCTGGTGTCACAAGCACGTTGTGAGGGAAAACCGCCACACATTTGCTGACGGAAAGTGTCAGAAGTGTGTGTTTTGCATGAGGAAGAAAGAAGACACACAGGGAAGAGACTCATAGTAGGGAAGAACTGGGTTTTCCCCTACGTGGGAAGGTGGAAACTGAGTTTTTTCCTAGTTATGAAAGTGAAGGTGGTACAAAACAAATCTTAAAAACTCTTTTAAAAAAGTATGCACCTTGCCAACGTGGGAGTATGAAGTCTAAGAAGTCGTACTCTTGACCTGCAAGGCTTGCCGGTGCCCCAGTGAGATGTTTTTCTTGGTGCTCACTGCCTCGCTTGTCCTGCCCCAGCTTAGGGAGACCAGAGACGCCATCTCTGGAGACCGAGTGTCTGACTAGGACCAGACCCTGAGGTCCTCCCGTCCTTAAGTGAAACCAAACAAGGGACTCTGAGCATGTCAGAGAAGCCAAGAGTGGGGGTGGGAAGCGTGCTGCATTTGGGCAGATTTCAACTCACTTTAGAGCCTTCACTGGGTTGCTGCGTTGTGTGTGGATGATGGATGGGAGAGGGAGCCACATGCAGGAAATGTCAGGCTGGCCCGCTGCTCTCCAGGTTATTGATTAGCTCTGCTGGCAGCAGGACACAGGAGGTTTCTGCTGCCATGATGAGACTGCCTTTCTCATGAAGGTGAAGGTTTCATTCATCTTAGGAAACTCTCAGAGGCTTTTGCTGCTTCTCCCCAAACTGACCTGGAGGCACGACACCAGGGGACACCAGTGGGAAACAATCTTCGTATGGCCTTTAGGATTATGATGTGAAATAAGATACCATTGTTGTGTATCCCCTAAGGCAAAAAAAAATTTTTAATGATACTAATTAGTGTCAGTGAGGCTGAGGGGAAGTGTGCACTCTAACACATTGTTGGTGGTAGTATAAATGGATAAAGCCTTTTAGCACAGCAATATGGCAGTGAGCATCTATCAAAATGACAAACGGGCAAAACCCTTGACCTGGCAATTCCACTTCCAGGAATCTGTATAACAGAAAAAAACTTGTACATGTGCACAGAGATGTGTTCAAAAGGAAGTTTCACTCCAGCATTACTTGTAATAGTAAAAAATCCCAAATAAATATGGAAGCTGTTAGACAAATTATGGTACATACATCTAACAGAATATTATGCAGCCATTAAAAAGAATGAAGTCAGCCTATCCAGTCTGACATGGGAAGATCTCCAAGACACATTGTTAGGTGGGAAAAAAGAATCAAGTCACAGAACAATACCTATAGTATGGTGACATTTGAATAAAACTATGTAAGTGTAAAATAATTTCAGATAGTGACAAATGAGAGCAACGAGGGAAATAAAATAAGGAGAGAGGGTAGAGATTGAGTGGTACGGATCAGCTTCTCTGCAGGAGTCACCTGGGGCATCAGACACATGAAGATCAGGAGGGAAAGTGGGGCAGAGTGGTGGAGCAGGAGAACCATCTGAGTTACATTTTTGAAAGTTCACTTGTCTGTTGGGTGAAAAATGAATTGTGGGGGAGAAAGAGCAGAGGCAGTGAGACCAATTAGGTGACAGTTACGGGAGTCCAGGTAAGAAACAGTCATGAGCCTACTAATTGCCAGGCCTCCTGTCATTTACCTCTGAAGGAGACTCGTTAATCTACATCTTACAAGGTGTTTGAGAACTGAGATATTATTTTTAAAAGTAAAAAGGCCTATGTTAAGTGGAGAGTAATACTATAGTAGAATTAAATTTTGTTATAGCTGATTAATTATGCAGATTATTTTGTTACGACCATATCTGATCTAGTCAAATCCTTTCCCCAGAACACGGCAGTTTATTCAACAATCTGATATTAGGTTGTTAGTTTATGAAATGGGTAGCAGTACTGTTCCTCAAATCCAAGAGTCGAAATGGGACCCCAGGAATTATGAAAACTTGTACGAAATTCCTAAGTAATCTTAGTAAATTCCCATATTCTCATGCTCTTAAATGCACTATGCATGTGCTTAAGCATACCTCTCCCTCTGGTTTTTGTTCCTTTTTTTAGCTAAATTTACAGTGCCCCCTAGAAGACCAGACTATTTTTTCATCCTAATTTTAAGCATAGCATACATTTTCTCTGGGATGAACCTTCTCAGCACTTTCCTGAAAACATAGGGTGAATACCTGAAGAATTATGGAAATTCACCCCAGGTGGTCCACAGCTCTGTTCTTGGAATCCTGGAAAAGATGAGTGTTGTGACCCTCCACAGACGTGGGTTCTAACTAGACAGGAAAGAGAAAGACTGCCGGGATTAGGTAAATCTGCTGTCAATCTGGGCGAGGCTCAGATGGACTCTCCCGAAGGTTCCTACGATGCCGTATTTCTAATTGTTCAAAGACTTTGGCCTGGCAATCCGGATCTTAGTATCTCTAGGTCAGCTTCCCATTCTGCCCTGATCCTGAGACTGCCTTCAGAAACTCGTGTGGACAGCCAGAGCAGAATATGACATAGTGCTAGTGCTTTAGAACCAGCACCCAGGGTAATGCAGCAAACTCTGTCTTCCAGAATGCCTCAGATATCAAATCACAACCATTTCTCTTCCATCCATTAGCCCAAGCTTGAATCAAATACCTCTAGCTGCTCTGGTCCCTCTCCTGTCCCCAGTGTTGTCCCAAGGAGAACAGGAAGACCCCTATTCCTAAGGAAGTTCTGGACCAGTCATTCACAACCAGAGTTGACTTGCTCCCAAGGGGGCATTTGGCAATGTCTGGAGACAACTTTGGTTGTCACAGTTGGAAGGGGGGTGCTACTGGATTTTAGTTGGTAGAGGCCAGGGATCCTGCTAAACATCCTACAATGCACAGAACAGCCCCCACAACAAAGAATTTTCTGGTCCAAAATGTCAATAGCATCAAGGTTGAGAAACCACATTCTAGACGAATAAAACAAGGCCTCTGGCTGAAAGGCAAAGTGGAAACTAATAATGCTAACACAAGTGGAATGATTACGGCCCCAAGAGAAGAAAAAACAGGGGCGTTGGGATTTCAGAGTCTGCCTTTCCACAAGGGACTGGTATCAGAAAAAGTGACGAAGTCAAAAACCATTACGACAAAATGCCCTGCATGACAAAGGGATTTCCCAGTCATCCAGGAGGGTTGTAAGAGATTAGTCCTAAGGTTCCTGTTCACCCTCAGAGGCTGCACGTGGAGATTTGCCCCTGCAGGGTGAAGGACGGTGATCTGGGACCAGCTCCTGTACACGTGTCTTCCTCCTCCCCATCTGCTCCCTTCCCTTGGCTGTTACAAACCGAATCCCCATCTGGGGAATCAGGCATCTCAGCTTCAAAAACCCACCCCGAACTGACAGAATGAGTGGGTTCTGTGCACAGTAGCCGAAGAGCACAGGATTTGGGAACGAGCAGACTGAGCGGTTTAGGGAATCCTTGGCCAGAGATGGAGGGGGACCCTTTCTCCTTGCAGGCTCTAATTAATTAATTGGTTCTTTATGAAAAGCTGTGAGGGAATAATTCAGACAAGCAACTGTGAAAGGATTTTTCAGCAGTCTATTTTCTAGGATCAAAATAATATTATACAATAATCGGGTAAAATGAATTGCACTGGTTTCTTGGCACTCTGCTGGTAAAGATTTTTTTTTCCTCCCAAAATTTCAAATGGCAGGGACCTCTTTGCACTGTCCTGGCAGGAGTGGACACAGAGGCTTGTCCCTAGTCAAGCTCCCTGGAGGGAACTGCCTCCTGCCTCTCAGGTCAGGGGACAGGAGGGGCCATTTTAAACCCGATGATTAACAGCCATGAAATGTAGTTGCTACTTTTCTTTTCTCCTGCAGACCCCAGGAAGCGGGCCACTGCTCAGAACAGAGTAAGACAGTTGTGCAATATATTGCACACTTCTGGCCCCCTACACACAAACACACACACATCTTGGTGTTCTGCCCAATTTAACCAAACAAATTTAGAAATTTATAAGCATACTATGAAACAGAAAAGGACAGGGAATCATTTTTTTCTAGGTGCATTAGTCACAAGTTTTTGCTGTTTTTTTTTTATTTTTAAATAATTTCAGACCTAGAAACAAGGTGCAGGGATAATACAAAGATCATACAGCATTTATCTAGATTTCCCATTTGTTAATATCTTCCCACTTTTGCTTTATCATTTTTGTTCTCTGTATACTCATATGATTACTTTTTATACTATTTGCTAGTAAGCTGGCCTCTTTGCTCCTAAATACTTCAGTGTGTATTTGCTAGCAAAAAGGACACATTAGTGGCAGTTTACTAAGCTCATCCTTTCCAGTTGAAGGAAGGCTGAACACTTGACAAATGGCTTAAAAATCTGGGCCTGCAAAAATAGGACCTTCCAAGGATCTCCTGGTATATCTGGGTTCAAATCCTGGCTTTACTACTTTCTAGCAGTGTGACTTTGGATACCTTCTTAAGTCTCAACTTCTTCATCTGTAAAATGGGGAAAAGCCTGGAATCTCTCTCACGGGTTGCTGTGAGGATCCAGTGAACTAAGTCACTAAACAAGACAATGCATGGACAGGTTGAACACACCTCTGACACGATCCTCAATAACAACAGTGCTTCAGTGTTAGCTACTATCCTCTCCTCTTGTCACTTCTCATTTTCTTGTAATTATTCAGGATTATCATTCTCCAACATTTTCCCAACCAGTGTCCTTTTCTATGAAGCCCAACCCCACGGTCTTCATTGGCGGAGCTGGCATCCAACACGCAATCTCCCTAATTTCTCTCTCTTTACTGCCAGGCCCCCTCCCCACCCCCACACAGAGGTCTTCTGTTCAATTTAACCATGACAGTTTTAGAAATTTATAAGCATACTAAGGAACAGAAAAGAATAAAAACTCATTTTTTGTAAGGTTATTAAAATATCTGTGCTTTAAGGTAGGCAACCGCAAAGAATCTAGCATGCCTGAGATCACGTCTCTTAACAAGCAACAGGCAGTAGTTTGAGAAATTACCACGGAGGAGACAGAGATACCTGGCTTCTGGGTACTGGGTCAACCAGCTGTACTTTCTTTCCCTAGGCACGGAGAACTGGGTATCTGGTTCATAAAGAAGAAAGAAAACTAATGTTTAAAACATACTTACTGTGTTCCTGGCACTTTCACAAGATGTTTAGATATTTCTACTTTCATGCATTTCTTTTTGAGAAAGATACCTTTTAACATCAAATAACAGCAGCACATACTAACTAATCACTAACTATGTCCCATAGGCAGCCCCCAGGGGAAGGCTGGAAGAAATGCCTTGAAGTAGAAAGCTAGGGTTTGGCCCCAGCTGTAGCTGGGTTTTCCCTCCAGGGACCAACACAGTAGCTTTTGCTGAGCCACAGCCTTGGGCCTCGTGTTTACGAGGCAGGCTCTGCCTATCGCACTTGCAGCTGAAAGTCAGAAGCAGCCCTCAGTGTGTCCCACGTGGAACCTTCTGTCCGTCTCCAGAGGAACCCATTCACCCTCTTACATGCCTTCAGACCTTCCACTACTACCTGCCTGTAGGATAAGGCCCAAACTCCCAAGCAGAGCATGTTTGGTCCTTTAAATCCGAACCCCGCAGCTCTCTTCTGCAGGTGGTGCCATGGCCCTCAAGCATGCCCGTTTCCCCCAGAGACATGGACTCATGAACACAACCACTGGTGATTCCTTCTGCTTCAAATGCCCTTCCCCAGCTTGGTGACACCTGACAACCCTTCAAAGTCCAATTCACCATGCCACCTCCCCTGACCTTCAGAGGTGGAACTGATTCTTTGTTTCTGCAACTCTCTCTATATTGCCGTAATAGGTTTGATCACATTTTCTTTGGAGCAGCTCTAGGTTAGGACTGTGGTTTACTATTCTTTGCAATCCCAGGTCCTGGCCCCTCCTTTCCAACTAGAAGTTGGATAATACTCAGCGAGCGCTCGTGATGTGCACAGCTCTGTGCTGAACTACAGCACATGTGTGTGTAAAAGTAGGGGCACCTTAAAAACTAGAATTCCCAGTCTAAAGGTGAATTTTACACATATAAATGTAGTAACTTGTTGGCCAAAAAAAAAAAAAGAAGTTCTACACTTTTCATATGCTAGTTTTGTGAATTTAAATTCCTAACATCCCCTCATACAGATTTTGAGAAATAAAATAATTAGGTCAAAAGTTTAAATGAACACTCCATCTTAAAATTCCATCTCATTTTTTTCTCTTGTTGTCTAGAACATTGGTTTACCTCAACAAAAAGATGCTGCTGATGCTAAAAAAGAAATAGAAGAGAATAGTCCATGGACTACCCATCATACTGTGATGACCATCTGTATCTGATTCTGAAATCACTCAGAGTGGACATAACAGAGGGAAATAAAATACTTCTGTATTTTACTGATATTTCTGTACATGCTTTTAAAAGGGTCCATTTATATCTCAACTGCTTTAACGAAATACAGAGGAAGCACCAACTTCCCCACTCACACAGTCTTTCCACATTGGGGAACACACACATGCGTGTGTAACAACACGTGTGGCAACGAGTCCAGCATCCCCCTAGAAGGTATGGTCTACAGAGGACACATATTGTGTGTGGGGGTGTGTTTAATTCAATCCAAACTAAAGACATCATGTCCCAACTGCTTTTAAAATATGAGAGTAGCCCATGAACTGAGCAAACCTCCAAATTCAGGGTAACCACAGTCTTTAATCTTTAATTTGGAGAGGTTTTTTTTCCCCCTTAATGACTATTGAAATAAAACACCCACTCAGGGGAAGGGGTCAGCCTGTCTCTTCTTGGGCTCAGTTTGTGTCCACCACGACATCCTCCACAGATTGGGGTGCTTGAGGCAGCGAGGCAGCTTTCCTTAGGAACGGTAGTGACGTCACAGACTCAGAGTCTCCTCTCACCCACGTGCTCAGGTTCCCTGGAATCTGGAATTCATCTTGACACGGGTCACAGAGAGCCATGTGAACAATGAGGAGGGAGCGGGTGGTGCGGCCGGTGTCTGTGTCATCCGGGGTCTGTCTCCCAGACTCCTCCCTGAGATCAAGGACCGCTCTGTGGGATGGGGAATGGAGGGGAGAGCCCCTCTCTCTCCTGCAGGGCAGCTTGAGAAGGGAGCCCACTGACCCATTTCCTCTTTCATGTCTGTGAAGATCATGCGCTGAACCGAACAATAGCCTCAGATTTCCTCCCAGACTGCCACAGCATCAGCTACAGACCGAGGGCATGCCAGCCCACTGGGCATCCTGGACCTTCGAGCTGGTTGGGTATGGGTTCCCGATGGACTGTCCAGGACTGTTGACACTTCTGCAAGGCAGGACTGCATCTCATCCAGCCTGCTGCCTTACCCACTCTGCTCCCAAGCCCTTAGCAGAAGCGTCTTAAATTGCATTGATACTCAATAAACAATGAGTGAGTGAGTGAATAGAAGCAGACCTCTCCCTAGCGGTATTGTATACTAGGCAAAATTCGTTGGAAATAGCCCCTCTTCTGACTCCACTTCGTCCCACTTGTGGAAACTGAGGTCTTTTGCAGCAGCACCGACTCCTCATGGGGGCCCTGGCTCTGCATTTTGGAACTCGCATTCAGCATCCTGGGTGTGCCCCACGTTCCAGACTTCAGTGCCTCCCTCACACCCTCAGCAAGTTGTTACTTAGTATCCCGACATTACTAACCACTAGACGTGTGTGTAGTTACCTGATCTGTGCCTAACACATACATTTTAACAAGAGCCCCCAGCATCTCTCCCTGAAGGATTGACTCTATAATGATAATTTCGGCAACCTGTGTCAGGCGGGATAGATCCCTCTAGATTGGAGCCCTCCGGTCATACCTCAAAAGTGGCAGCCACAGGGCAGTGTGGACAGGCTGGTCAGCCCGTCTATCACAGAAAGAAGGCCCAGCTTCACTCTGCCGTATCTCAGCCCCACGTCCCCAACCCCACCCTTATCCTGACCTCTGGTTCTCTATGCACTCTGACCCCCCTCCCTCATCACCTGCAATGGGTCACCTCCAGACAATCTCTGGGAGCAGAAAAGCCCATTTAGAGTTGCCTCAGTTTCCCCCTCATTTTATTGACAGAGAAGCGAAGGCCCAGAACTAGCTCAGATAACCCCATGGGTTGGAAAAGGATTCACGAACCTCACCCCAAGTCCATTTATCCCAGAGCATTTGTCACTGGTCATGGGACAAGCCTCTATCCAGATTAGCGCCAGGAGCTACTCAAAGAGTTTTGACTGGTGTCCAAAGTAAAATTTTTTTAAATTAGCATCAACTGCGAGCTGGATACTGTGCTAAAGCACTGGAGTTACAGAGAGCACACCCCATGTCGGGGAGAGATACATAAATAGACAAATACAAGACAGTGTTAAAAGAATTGTAATAATAGCCACAACTTCTGAGTATTTTTATGTGCTGGACACTGTGCTGCAGGCTTTACAATTACTAACTATTTTAATGACGGGGGTGGAATTTCGTGGCGCTATGGAAGCTCTGAGTTCCACTGACAGAGGGAGAAATTGAGCTTTTAATCCTGGGCGCGGGCACTGGGCTAACCCGGCCCCCGCCTCACCTCCCCAGCAGCCCCGGGACCCCAGCGGCGTAACCTCAGCCCTGAGCTCCTCTCACTTTGGCTTTACCGAGCCTTCTGGGCCTCAGTCCCAAATCTCTCTTGCCTGTTCACAGACCCTAGTCCAGCCTGTTAGAGAAAGCCCAGGTCAGGTGAAGAAACAGGGTCGACCATTGGAGCAGCCTCCTTACTTGAGCCGAGCAGAGGATGCAGAGGCGATGGTCCACGAGGAAGGGGGAATTGAGTTTTGTGTTTGGAAGCCAGGTCCGCTCTGGAAGATTTATTCCTGGTCAGTTTTGGAATTCTGAAACCAGAGTGAGGTCATCTTGTCCTCCCTGAGAAAGGAAATCCCCCAAAGTGGGGGATGGGATTTCTGAGCGCTGGTGGCTCTTAACCAGGGAAGGGAGGGGTCAGGGAGGAGAGGGCAGTAGAAGCATTGCACAACCCTCCTCTCCCTGGGAAAAGTCCTAAGTCCTTCCCACCTCGGGTGAGCCAGAGGCCACGGGCTCCATCTGCTGAGACCTTGTAGACATACACCAAACAAGCCCCCAGCTGCCGACCTCCACAGGTCTGAGTGTCTGTGGCAGGAAAGAGGGAGGGGCTAAGAAGTGCAAGCCTGCTAAGTATTTTTAAAATCACCTTTTTGTTGTTACTATTTATTTAATCATCCCATCAGCTCTACTGAGAGCAATATCATTAAGCACGGCTTGCAGATGAGTAGTTAAGAACTTGCTTATAAGTGGCAGAGTCAAGAATCACACCAGGTCTGGACTCAGAAGCCCACGCACTGGGGACACAGCTGTGTGCACACCCCTACATGCTACTACCCAGAACTGCCACCTTGGAAACTTCGCTGAAGTAGAAGTCAAGACTGATCAGCTCTGGTCCCAACTCCATGGAAAACTGGTTAGTGGCTCTGGATTTTAGTTGACTCACCTGAAAAATCTGCTCTGCTTATTTCTATTCCACCAACACCAAGCACCCACTATGTTCCAGCGCACTATGCTGAGGGCCAGGAATACAAGGATTTATAAAATCAAAGTCCTGCCCCGGATTAGTTTATATACCTGTTGGGGAGAAAGACTTACAAACAGATCATTTCAGGGCAATGCCCACATGCCCAAGTGGTCGTAAAGTTTAGATGAGATGATACATGCAAGTGTTGATCAAATCTAAGGATCACCCCGATTTCCCTGAGGCTGAGCCAGTTCTCTTGAAAGCAGGCGAACCCAGAGCAGGAGGGAAACTATTCTAGAGTATCTTAGGGGATCCTTCCCTTCTCAGCAAGGTGGGGCTGCCTCCCCTTCCACCTGGTGTGGGGACAGTGCCATCTTTTCTCTCCTCTCTTCCCTTCTTTCCTTCCTCTCTCCCCTTCCCTCCTTCTTTTTCCTTTCCCTTCCTTCCTTCCTTCTTTCCTCCCACCCTCTATCCCTCCCCCCCTTCTCTTTCTTTCCTTCTTTCTCTCACTTTTCTATGAGTGTCCAACGGGAGTCCTCAGTGGGCAGACCAGCAGTATATTCCTCCTCCATCTGACCAGAGTCAGCAATTGGGGAACTTCCACAGCTGTGTGGTTGAGGGTGGTGTGCAACCTAAGAAGACCTTAGGAGGGATTTTTCCATGATCTACCCTGCATCTGCCATGTGAAAGAGTTCTCATCCTCTCATTCCTCTTTTCCTGGACTCACCCAATGTGAAAGGAAAATCATTTATCCATCTCTACTAACAGCCCCTTCCCGTGTCTGACTATGGAAGGGAATTCTGGGATAGCACAGTCTTCTCTGCCGAACTAGGGTAAAGGGAAAGGAGAGAACTGAGAGAAACCAGACTGGGTGGGTTGATTTCCTCTGGAAAGTAACTCTCTGAGTTACTAGTGGGAGAGAAATAAACAGATGCGGAGAGTGTGACGAGAGGAGAAGAAAGATGAGAGCCGTCTGGGCAGGGAGAGTTTTTAGGAGTATGGAAAGAGGTGACAGTATTTGCAAGGTAGCTGTATTTGAAATGTACATGGTGAGAGATTTTTTTTAAGTATCACTCTATTTTGAGCAGAACATCCTTTGGAGTTCTTTGAGAGATTAAGATTTCTTTGTGAATTACTTTTTGGCGATCTGACAGTTGTTTCTCTGTGTACATCACCATGTCAGGACCGGGTCACGAGGCAGCAATGCTCTGTGCAGGTTACACCAGTGTTCACAGAATACGATCCGAAGTCATCTGTTCTAACCTCTTCCTCTGACCTCTAACCTCTAACCTCTAACCTCAATTTATTACAGATGAAGAAACAGGTAGGAGCCAGACAGTTCCCAGTTCCTTATTTCTCACCTAATTTCCTGACCAAGCAGCGGAACTGCCTCTGTCCTGCTGCTGCTGAAAGGGAGTGAGGGTAGATTGGTGAGCACAGGAGAAGAAGGAGGGGACCTGAGAGAGAAACTACCTCCCTCCATTTCTCTCATTGGTACATCCCACATATCAGCTACCTTCATCCTCCCAAGCAGTTCGTCTTCTCTCTGCCTTTTTTAAGCTACGTGACTTTGGTCAAGTCCCCTCAGATCTGAGCCTTAGTTTCCTCCTCTATAAAGTTGGGTTAGTAAAAACAACTAACCTGCTAGGTTGTTGGGAAGTTCATATGAGAGCACGGAAGTGTCATTTGACCTATAAGTATGGGACGAAACAAAAATGTCCATTCCTTCATCCCACCAGAGAGAATCCTTTCATTTTAACCTAATTCCGTAAACCTCCTTCTTCACAAAGAGGATGCATTCTTTCCTTCTAGGAGAGAGGCCAAATCCTATACATAATAAAAGGCTAAGAGAGAGAGAGAAAGGCAGGAAGAGAGGCAGCCTCAGAGGCTGAGATAGAACAAAGTTTATTTAGGGGTGAGCGGGGGAGAGGTTTGAGAATGGTGGTGCCAGAGTAGCTTTAGTGGGTAAATTATATGAATAGAAAAAGAAATAAAATTTTAATTAGTGTTACTGGGACTACATATTTGAGTGCCTTTAACATCCTTGACAGTAAAGATGGGTTTTTTTAAAGTATAAGTGAATGTTGAACTGACCTTCCTGAATACCACACCCCTCTGAGACTGAACTATACAGGTTTCTGGGTTCACAAAGGGTATAAATATGAAGGATTACAGTATCATCTGACTGTGAGACCCTGAGGGAGAGAACATGGTCAGGCGCATGGCCCCAGGCTCTCCTTGACCTGAGCACAGCAGGCCTTGACTTCTACTTCTTCGCTATCCTGTGCTGCACCTGCAGCCTTGAGACTCAAGGAATAATTGCAACCACTCAGAGCCAGGCAGCATATCCTCCTCCACCACTCCATCCAGCTGGGCAGACCTCTCCCTCCTCCTACCCCTACTCCTCACAAGCTGAGCCTGTCCCAACCACTGCCCCCAGCTGGGAGCTCCCACATGTCACCAGGCTAAAGAGTCTCCAGAGTGAGCAGCAGCAGCTGTCAGAGGATCCCTGATCCACCACCTGGGTGCCAAGGGCCCCTGGAGCGGCCATCTGGAGCCTAAGGTCTTCTTACCCAAATCACGGGGTGAAATTTTCACACAGTGAAGCCTAAGCCCTACCTGAACACTGAGAATATTTAAGATCCATTCCCATGATTTAAAATACCATCTGTGTGCTGACATCGCCCAAGTTTATATCACTTTGCAGACCTCTCCTCTGAGCTCTAATTTCAAAAATCGAATTACCTGCTTGACATCTCTCTCTTGGATGTCTCTCACAAGGATCTCAGACTTGATACATACAAAACTAGATTCTCGATATCCACCTTCAAACCTGCACCACCACTGCTCCCCACCAGCTCCCTCCCTGCAACAATGACACTGTCTGGGACCTAGTTGCTGAGGCCAGAAACCAGGGAGGTATCCTTGGTTCCTCCCTCTCCCTAAACCCCCACATCTGATCCATCAACAGCCTCTAAAGTCCACCAGCTTCTTACCACCTCCACTGCCACCACCACACTCCAATGGCCCTTATCTCTTGTCTGGATGACTAGGGGGTGGGGCTTAAAGGAGAATGGGATTGGAAGGGGAGCACATTTAAACACAAGAGTGGGGCCTCGCTCACTGCTGCCCCCACCCCTCTTTACTATTGCATGGGATCAAAATTGGACACGTTTGGTAACCTGAGAATGGAAAAAATTTGGCCCCACTACCCTCTGCAACTCTGGAAGACAGAGATTCCAGCACCATCAAGGGATGCACTGTTAATGTAGACAAGCGGATTCAGGCAGATGAAGGGCTGAGATACTACCTTCCCTGAAACCTTCCTCCGTCCCACCCCATTATCCTTGCTCCCTACAAGATGGGGAGTAGATCTGACAAATGCCCATGTGCCAAAGTAGGACAAAAGTTACCTGGGAAATGAGAGCTTGGGGATCTGATGGGAATTATCACAAAGTGTGCAAGGGAACCCAATGTTGGAAGCTTCAGGGTAGGTGACCAAACTGGGGACCTGAGAGGTGGTGCAGTGGTAAGAGCTAAGATGAGGGCAGAACTTGGAAGAGGAGACCCCTCAGCTCCCCTAGAGAAATCACTTCATGTCACCCAGGGCAAGAGAACAAATGCCAAGGTACATTAAAACAACAGAGGCCAGCAGAAGACCAACATGGGTCAGATGCCCCTCCTTCAACATCAGGAAGATACGTACACCTCGGAATTTTGAGCACATCCAGGGAGAAAGGGGGAAGGGAAAGAAGGGGAATAATTCTGAAGTTGCTGAGAGGGCACTCAAAAGAAAGTACCAGAACTTACTATGACATCTGCACTGACAAAAGGGAAATGGACCCTATTAGCTGAGTTTCACCATAGGAAAATAAACAAAATTCAGTCCTTACACACTGGACTATTGGAAGTAGGAGATATCACACCAATGAAATTAGTAAATTTCACCAATTTACCAACTGGTGGATTGGCAAATCCAATCATACTATTTCCCTTACTTAAAATAAAATCCAGGGGCTGGCCTCGTGGCATAGTGGTTAGGTTTGGTGCACTCCACTTCAGTGGCCTGGGTTTGTGGGTTCAGATCCCGGGCATGGACCTATACCACTCATCAGCCATGCTGCAGCAGTGACCCACACATAAAATAGAGGAAGACTGGCACAGATGTTAGCTTAGGGCTAATCTTCCTCAAGCAAAAGGAGAAGAAGATTGGCAATGGATGTTAGCGCAGGGCAAATCTTCCTCAGCAAAAAATAAAATAAAATCCAAACCCCTTACTTTGACCCAGAAGGCCCTGCATGATCTGGCTTCTACCTTCTTCACCATCCTTATTTCAAGCCTCTCCTCCAGATCACTAAATGCCAGCTACTCTGGCTTTCCTTGAGTTCCTCCAATACTCCAAATGCTTTCCTGCATTTGGACATGCTCTCCATTTCCCCTTCTCCTTTTGGATCCTTCAAATGGATGCCACCTTCTCAGGGAAGTCTTCTCTGACCACTTTCTAAATGGTTTTCCTTACATTATCCTCTATCTCTGCACATTGCTTCCATCCTCTTAGCACTTTACATTGTACTTTTTTCTTTCTTTTTGGCTTGCTCGTCTCCTCCACTAGACTTAAACTCCTTCAAGGCAGGGACTTAGAGTTTCCTTCCGTCACCATTATGTGCCTAGCTCCTGGCACCGTGTGTAGTAGGTACTTGATAAATATTTGTTGAGTGAACGAATCTCTGGACCCCTAGAGATTCTAGGGTAGAGTGTCTAACACAGGGTAAATGTGGGTTCAGTGACTGTGGTCCAACCAAGCACTCCCCGAGGTTACCCAGGAACCAGAAGTCACACCAAGTCCTCTCTCTGAGTACAGAGCACATGATTAGGAGCACCTGGCCCAGGGTATCCCATTTCACCATCATCCATCCTGATCTACTGCCCCCAGTAGATCTGGACACTCAACTTAGTCCAACTCCTTGACTATCCAAGTGAGAAACTTGAGGCCCAGTGAGATGATGTGACTAACCAGTTACTTAGTGGTAGAACTAGACCCAGCATCTGAGCTTCCCAACTCCTAGTCAGCCTTCTTTCTCCAACATCAGGGAGCTTCATCCTAAATTCAATTTCTTCCTCAGTGCAGGTAAAATGATTTTATTCCCTTTCTCTCAACTGAATGCAAACACGCCAACTTGTAAAAGGACTAAAATCCATAAATACTCTGGAGAGATACATACATTTATCTGCATAAAAAAAATGGAAAAATGAAAAATGTCATGTTCTTCAAGAGACTCAGGGCAATCTTTAAGATTTTCTTTAAGCTACTTTAATGCTTGATGGTTTGAGGAAAGTGCATCAGAAACCTCTAGAGAAAATGGCTAAATAGGCTCATGGTATTACACCTGGGCTAGAGCTACTTTAAATAAAACCTTCTTTCACCTCATATTATTTCCCCAGTGGAGCAAAATATTTAAGTCTGTGGTTACTATTTTGTTTTTTTTTTTAAATTCAATTGCAATGTGCTTTGCATATTAAAAGAGCCATCACCTTTTCTCCCCTCACACTCAGAAAACAGTTAAATCATGTGTTACGACCATTAGCCCTAAATGGGCAGCCTGTTTTATTTCCTTGCTATTTGCACATAGTACAATTCCTTACACACAGTAGGTGCTCAAAAAAGAAGTCAATAAATATATATTGAACATCTGCTTTATCCTGGGTATGCAGCCAGGGTGCTGATCATCAGCGGTAGATCAAAGGGACATGTCCCTACCCTCATGGAGTTTACAACCTGGAGGAGGGAGACAGACAAGACAGGTTTTTAGTTTAAAGTATATACACACACACATACATAAATGCAAGTTGAGAAAAATGGTGTGAAGGTAATGAACAGAATGTAGTCATCAGGCACATGTGAAACAGGGGACGAGAACTACTTAGGTATGGGTTCTCAGGGAAGGTATGTTGGAAAAAATAATTTTCCTTTAAGGCATGAATGAGGAGGAGGATCCAGGGCAGAGATTTAGAGGCTTCGCATTCCAAGTGGAGGTAACAGCATGAGCAAAGACTCTAGGACAGGATAAAGTTTGGTGTGTTCTAGAACATGAGGAGTCCAGTGTTGCTGGAGTGGTTCAGCAGGTGACATATCACACTGGGCATACCTAAGGGAAAGGTGAAGTCACTGAAGGGATTTAAAAAAGAGAGTGACATGATGTCTCACTTATGCTTTAAGAAAAGCACGCTGGGCTGCGAGGAGAACGGGCTGAGAAGCTAGAGGACCAAGATTGCAATGGATGAGGTGAGAACTGATCGGGGGGATGGAAAGAGGAGGATGCATTCAAGATACACATTGGAGGAAGAATTACCAGGTTAGCTGAAGGTGGCTGGAAGAAGACTGGGGAAGGCCCAAGATAAGGAGTTGAATTGAATTAGTCTCCAATCTTACCACATGGGAGTAAAAGGATTGGGATGGCAGTCACAATTATCATTTCCCAGCAGTGTTTATAGTTCTTTTTTTCCTTTTATAGGAAAATAGAGACAGAAATTTGTAAGATAATTTCTCTCAGTTCACATGGCAAATTATGGAGATGTGTTGGCACAAGAATCATTAATCCCACAAGCCAAAGGACCATATTTGCATGCAATCCTTCTCGATACCTCGAGAGTTCACATATACCAGTGCTTCTTACTGTCTGTGTTCCAACAGCTCTTCCCAATTCAGAAATCTGCACACTGCACAGAGACTAGTACTTCCCAGAATTATTTACCATGGAGTGGGTGGTAAGGGTGAGTGGCTAAAGAAGAGAAGGGATATTTATTCGGCAGCACAGAGCTCTCTGTACCCACACACCAGGTGATTTCTCAGTGTGCAAGGACATTTGTGAGTCACTTGGGCAAATCTCTTGGGAGTGGTGCCTAGAGAATTGGAAATAAAAATAGTTTTGGCTGCTGGTTTTCTTCTTTTGCCCTGGGAGGCTATTGCTTTCCTTCCCTGCTCCTCCCTGTCCCTGCCTGCTCCCTGGCTCTGCTTTCAGAGGAGCTGGCACTGAACACTACCCTTTCTCACTTGACATCCTCTCTATCTTAGCAAGCAGCTCTCCTGCCAAATCTCTAGGTCGCTGGCTCATCAACGTCAGCTGGCCCCGCAGCTTCCAGGCAGGCAGGGAGGTTGCTGCAGCCAGCGCTCAGGGCCAGAGAGGATAGAGGAGGGTGTCATGTGAGGGGTTCACCACCTGGTCCCAGAACTGAAGACCACACAGCACTGCCGCTGGACTCCAGTTACTTGAGCAGACTGAGTTAGTAGGTCCCTGAAATAGGTGACGGGCCAGACACGAAAGGCCAGGACCCTAGCTTCCTCCCCACCCGTCTGCCCCAACTCTCCTCACCTCCAGAGATGGTGGAGGGGCTATGCTTTCTTTGGACATAGTCTGAGGCTGAGATCAGCAAAATCTGGACCCTCAGAGAGCATTTTGGGACGAGCCTCTGTGGTGCTAATCTATTAATGAGCCTTTCTAGGAGAGTTCTCTTCCGTGATTCACCATCTCTGCCCCCCTGCCACTCCTCAGATGTTCTTGAGCAATGGTACCTCTGTCTTCTAGTCCTTTCTGAAGGAGATGGAGATCAGTGCAAAGCCCTCAGCAGCCCCAGCGTGAGCCAGCATGGCCATTGCTAATCTGACCACCAGGTTTGCTATCAGAGTTAGCAATCCTCCCAGCTCTGGTCTAGGTGACTTGTCTCCAGGTGCCTTGCCTACTGTCCTTCTCCATCCACCCCAGCACTTCATGCCATTGGAACAACATTCTGCAGTAATAAATCTTTGCCTCCTGTAGGGCAGATCTTATGGAATGTCTGCCCAATTTACAATGTCTCCCTATACTGACCTGAGGACCCACAGGGACAGGAAGTTGGCAGCCATCTTGTAAAATATGACCCTACGCTGTACTTCACTTGCAGTTGATTGGACTAGAAGGGCCAATAGGAATCTTTTCCCTGATACTAGGATTGGAGGAGAGACAGAGAAAAATGGAGACAGAGAGATTTGGTCCTTCTGTGAGGCTGTGGTTGGCCATTTTGTACTGTGAATCTTGAGGTGTAGAGGTAGCAAGTTGGCAGAAAGAGCAAACAGTGAATCAGATACACAGAAAGAGGTAAAGACAAGAGATGAATATACTTCAAGGATTCCTCACGGCATTCCAAATTTGGGTTTCTAGCCTCCCTGAGGCCCATTCCTGCCCACTGGGGTTCATGATTTTTATAATAAAGTCTCTCTTCTTGCTGACATGATTTCTTTCCCTACCACCAATAAAGACTAAAGCAACAATAATACTATTATATTTCTTTAATTCTAACATGCACCATCAATTTTAATATCTCTCATGTGTGTATATGTGTTGGGGGGAGAAACACTATACTGAACATAATTATTGTTGTTTGTATGACTTATTCCAATTTCAGATATATTCAACATGAAAAGCATACATCTTAGCATTGAGAAAATAGGACAACTTCAATTTTAAAGTCTCTGATCCTGATTCTTAATTAGGTAAAATGGTCCATTTAAATCCAATTAAAGTGTCCATATCTCCAAGTCATTAAAAAGTAGCTGGAATCTATCTATTACTACCTGCAAGGGAGGAGACCTATTTGGGTTAGCCTTTGGCTGGTCAGGAATATCCCTTGGCAGTTTCCTACTGACCCTGCCATGGGGACCATCATGGATCATAATCACAAGAGGATCTCCCTGTTAAGATCATTATCCAAACCCTCAAAGTCCCCCCATGGAAGGACACAGTCAGAGCCACAGTAAGCTGTCCACTTTTCCAAAGGAGGCTGCCCACTGATTGCTTTTTTGCTGAGTGTTCACTTTCTTCCCTGCCCCCATCTTCCTGTGGTAATCCCCAGGGTGAGGTCCAGGTGGCTGCAGGGACGCCTTGACCCAAGCATGGCTGAGTGCTCCATGGGGGCCATGCAAGCATCCAGTGTTCGAGTGGTGTAGAGGTCATCTAGGTGAAGGTGTGGAACTGGGCTCAGAGAGCTTGAGTGAGTTGCACAGGGACACCTGGTCAGATAGTGGCACAAGCCAGACTAGAACCAGGTTTATTGACCTCCGGTGCTGT
Source organism: Tapirus indicus (assembly GCA_031878705.1). Classification (NCBI taxonomy): domain Eukaryota; kingdom Metazoa; phylum Chordata; class Mammalia; order Perissodactyla; family Tapiridae; genus Tapirus; species Tapirus indicus. The sequence goes on along the minus strand of CM062922.1, from coordinate 77,171,065 downwards.
GCAAACTCCTCTTCCCACCCAAAGCAGGGAGGCTGGGCATTCAGCAGGGAGACAAAGGGAGCCATCATGAGATGCAGCATTCAGGTGATTAAGAGCATGGATCTGCAGCCAGCATGCCCAGGTTCAAATCCCAGCTCCACCACTCCCCAGCTGCACTGGCTTGGAGCAGCTGTCTCACTGCTTTATGCCTCATGTGTCTTATCTGTAAAATGGAGATAAAAACAGAATCGATAACATAGGATTGTTATGAGCATTATTTTAGTTAATGGGAGTAAAGCATTTTGAATAGTGCCTGGTACATAGGATGCTCTATATGTGTGTTTATTAAATAAAATCAAGCAGCCTCTGGAGATCTGGCGTCTGATGAGGAGTCTGGGGGTAGAGCCATCATGGCACATCAGGTGGACAGCATCCCTCAACGCCAGGCTGGGGGCTGTGTTACAAAAACAGCCAGGAAGACACCCAAGGAAAGGAAGGTAGGATGCTGGCTTGCAGCTTGGGCTACCTCAACATGTTGCCCATCACCCTCCCCACCCACACTCCCTCCTCAGGACACCTCCGTGTTCTTTCGAAGTGTGCTGTAGCTAGTGGAGCCCTTGAGAACAATGTTGGTGGCAGTGGGGTCGCACGCTGATTGGCCAGTTACCTCCCCCTCTCAAAGCAGGGCCTGGTGGGAGGTGAGGGTTTCAGAGGCTCCCCCTGGAGGAGGCTGGGAGCGCTTGGGGAAGTGTGGGTCAACCTGCCTCAGGCTCTAAAAGGGTAGAGCTGGGTCAAAAAGGAACTCCTAATTAAATGAAGCATTTCTAACTAACCTAAAACCATGTGGGGTTTTGTTTTTGCCAATCTGCATCTTCTTTAGGGGTTGATTCAAACAGGAACAGTGAGGTGAACGTGATTCCAATTGGCAGTTCCTCTCCCTTTAATGTCTTCCTAGATAGCTACAGTAAAATATGCAGAGAAAGGTTTTCACCTCCTTCAGGGCTCCAAGCTCCCACTCCCTGTCTAAATGATCCTAACATCTTATGCAGATCTTCACTCAACCTCTCAGAAATGTGCAAAGAACCTCCTCTCTTTCCTTCCTTTGCTTGCTCTCTCTCTCTCCCTATTCTTTCGCTCCTGCCTTCCTCCCTCTCACTTCCCAGGCCTGACTTTCAGGGAGAGGCTCGGCCTGAGACTCAGCTGGGGTCCTCTCCAAACCGAACTCCTCACAGCAATTCCAGTGAGAGGAGGGAGGCATGCAAACTGTGGGGGGCGGGCAGCAGTGCTCGGAGCACTCACACGGGAAAGAGGGCGGCCGTCAGTCACAGCTGCTGTCATAAAACATGCATGGAAACCAGAGGAGGGGCTGGGTGGAGGGCGGCCACAGCCTGTTTTTCAGCTCACAGCTGGGGACTTGAGGAGGGGGGAGGGCCGATGGCAAAGCTGGAGGGGAAGAGAAGGAAGCTGGAGGGTGAGGAGCTGGCAAGGGACCCTGCCAGACAGACAAGATGAAAGGAAAGGAGATACTGAGGGGCTGAGTGGCAGAGGAAAGTGGAGGTTGGTGTGGCCGGGGGTGGGCCAAGGGAATCAGGGAGCCTGGAACGTAAACACCTTTTCTCCCATAATGAAAAGACACCAGGCTTTCTTTTTGAACTCCCGTCCCTTCTGGAGGGCTCCCTGCTCTCTCTTCTGGGCCCTCCTGCTGCAGCCTCATGTCTGAGCCCTGCAACCTGAGGCCTGCAGAGAGCAGATGCACACTGCTGGTAATTCAGGGCCCCCTCCCCAGGGCAACACAATCTGCCCCCGCTCACCCAGGTGACTCTCCTGCCAGCAGCACACCTCACTCTGCACCCCTTTGTAACTCTCCACATGGAACCTGTGCCTTTGGATTAGAGCGCTGCCAAAGAATCACAGGTCCCTCTCGGCTAGGAGCTCGGCTTTCTGTTAGAGAACTGTTGATGTTACCACAAAGGACCAGTGGGCCTTTTCTAGAATTTGTATGCCAGGCCCAGATTCCTCAAGTCAAACCTACTCCTCTCTGTGTTTTCTGATCTCACCAACATGGGATTTTTTTTTTTCAGACAGCTTTATCTTATCTGACTGTCTTTTGGGGACGGAATAACCCTGGATGCACCACAGAGTTAAATGATAAAAGGCAGGATGAGATATTAATCACTGCGAATACTCGGTTTAAAAAGCACCAAGTGCTGACTAAATTACAGCACTCAGTCATGTCGATCAGAACTAAAGGGAGGGGAAACTGAGGGCAACTACAATGGGGAGGAGACGTAAAATGAGGTTTGGGATCTGCATGAGCCTGTGGGATGGAAGTGAGGGGCAATCAGACACTGTCCAGCAGAGGTGGGGGAGAGATTCTAAAAAGTCAAAAAAGACACTTGCCTGCCTTTAAGCCTGAATGACAACATGCTAGCTAAGCCCAGGAGAACCATCCCAGAATTACTTTTAAACTGTTCTGGACCAGAAGGAAATTCCACGGCTTCCTTGGAATTTTCTCTGGGGATCCAAACTCACCATGGAAAATTCCCAGCCTCGCCCGGGTCTGGGCACCCTGCCCTCCCGCCCTCCCTGCTGGTTTCTGGGCCTTCAAACTCTCTGCAAATTTCTCCTTGTTTTGTCTACAGCAGTCACAGCCATCAACCTGTCAGGAACCACAGGCTAATGGTGCACTCAGAGACAATGATTGAGGGAAGTCGCTGCTTGGCCTCGTGGCCAAGCCAGGCTATGATGTCAATGTCACCAGGCAATGCTGGCACAGAGCTGGGATGCATCTGGCTCCCACTGGAAACCCCACTGGGTGGAAGTACTCCACCCAGCTGTGCAAATTTCTTTTGGAGGAAGGAACAAAACCCAGGTGGAGGCCAGTGTCCAGAGAACCCTCCAGGGGATAGTTGGAGCCATTAACAGTGAGTCCTGGATACCCCAGCACTCAGAGGTGTTCCTGAACATCTCCAGATAGACCCAAAGATAGGCCCTTAGGCCAAAAGAAAACTCAAACTGGAGGTGGGTTGAGAAGGTCACCTCTACTGTGATAGGCAGAATAATAACCCCCCAAAGATGTCTACATCCTAATGCCCAGAACCTGTGAATATGTCACCTTACATGGCAAAAAGGACTTTGCAGATGTGATTAAGTTAAGGATCTTGAGATGGAGAGATTATCCAGACTATTTTGGTAGATCCAATGTAACATAAGGTCCTTATAAAAGGGAAGCAAGAGGGTCAGATTTAGAAGAGGAGATGTGACTAGGAAAGCAGAGGTTGGAGTAATGCAAGGCCATGAGCCAAGAAATGTTGCAGTCTTTAGAAGATGGAATGGGCAAGGAAATAGATTCTCCCCTAGAGCCTCCAGAAGGGAAAGCAGCCCACCCAACTCATTTTAGACTTCAGACCCCCAGAACTGTAAGGTAATACATTTATATTGTTTAAAGCCATTAATTTGTGGTAATTTATTACAGCATTGATAGGAAACTAACACATTTCCTAAGCTAATTGACTTCCGCATGACCCAAACCATTTCCGGGTGAGTCTGAAACATGGCTCTCTGCTTGGATTTCTTCACAGATAATCTGTGGCTGGTGCTTCTCCCTCCTGATTTATTAATGCTGCCATTAATTCTGTCATTTCTGGCTGTGAATTTGTTTTCCTCAGTTATCTCAGGGATCCACCAGAGCAGTCTAATTGTTCCCGTAAGTAAGAAAACTGGAAGGAGAAAATGACAACTATGAGTTCAGAGGCTTTGACAAATGTGCATGATGCCTTTTTCTCACTGAATGAAGAGGACACTGGGAAGGATCCCCTCCAGCAGAAGAGCTTATCAAAGATTTCTCCATTGGCCCTCCCACCACACTCAGAGAAATATATTGCATGAGTATGCCATGCCAATTGTGGTTTGCCCATCATAAAATGCCATCCCTGGGGATGTGCAGGGTCCAGGGCCTCCCCTAGAGGTATGCTGGAGGGACAAGCGGGTTATGTGTCCCTAGCCTACCCATCCCCATCCCATACCCAGCTGTCACTTGGACAATCTGGTTAAACAAATATCAAAGGAAATATCCTTTGGCCTTCTACACAGCCTCCTCAAGGGAAAGGGGTTTGTCTCTATTTCCAGCTGCACAGGCTGAAGCCTGTTTTAGGATTCTCTGAGTTGGCGCAAGTCATTCTCTCCTGCTCCAACCTTCCCACCATAGGTAGCAGCTCTCAGGCCCTAGGGACCCACCAACAGAGTTGCTTCCTGTTGCATTTCAACATATTCTGTGCTTTCTGTGAAAGCCCATTGAGGCTGAAAGCCAATATGGGTCCACTTCTTGCCTGCTCTGTTCAGTGAGTCAGGAATAGGTCACATGATATTGTCCTAAGTGGAGAGAATTAAGGAACTAGAGCACAGTTTGGGATTAGGTTATCACAAAAATCTGATTCAGCCAGGTCTCCCAACTCTTCATCATGTTGATTAAAAATAATTATCAAACATGACCCACCAGGAACTTTATAGAAGCCTCTCGTTTAGTTCACTCAACTACCCCCATTATTCCCATTTTACTGGGCTTCTGTGAAAAGTCACCAAACAACCACAACCAAAATAACAATTCCCAACACAACAGGTTTCCTCCTCCTCATTAGATCCTGTCTCTATTAATGGCAGCACCATCCACTTGGAAGCCCAAATTAGAAATGTTTGGTAAAAACCACATGGTCTTGTCCTACTCTATACCTCTCCACTTACTCCATCCCCCTCTCCTGGAAAATCTACATCTCTGGCTGTGGATACAGGTGAGAAGGAGATGGCCCTTCACTCATTAGTGTAAAATGTGAATGAACCATTACCACGGCCATCATCTCCATGCCCCGCTCTGTGGTGAGGTGGTTTGGGAGTGGGGGCTCCTTTTCTGATCCATGGGTCCTTTTGCTGTAGCCAAGCTTGAAGATGTTTCCGCTCAGATCATCTTCAGTTACAGCTTGGCTATGTCTCCTTGGGATGGACATTTCTCCCATCTATATGATGCCTTCCTGAAGCTTTGGAAAAAATATAACTTCCCAGAAGGAACAACATGTACATTCCTCTAGAAGCTTCCCTTGTGTCCCAGAGTGGAATTGATCACACCTTTCTCTGTGCTCCCACATTAATGTATGCATACCTCTTTTTGCAGTTATCCCTAAGTACTGTCATTTATTTCATTTTATTATTTTTTATATATGTTTCTCCAACTAGATTGTACTCTCAGAAGTCAGGACCAGGTTTAATTTATCTTTTAATCCCCAGTCTAGCCGGTGCCTGGCTCATTACAGACATTCATCAATGTTTGTTGGATAAATATGTATGAATATAAGAAGCTAGCCTATTCTTTGTGCACAGGATGCTCTTAGGAGATAAAGAGGTTTACAAGGAGAGTAGGAGGCAGACACCTTCATAGCAAGAGTGTCTGAACTCTGTGAAACTTGCTTCTGGGAAGAACTGAACCCTACTCAGAAATTACTCCCTGAATTTATGTAATTTCCTCTAATACCAACTTTATTCCCTGGCAACAGACTTTAATGGCTTCCTAAATCAGCACGATGAACTTCAATTCGTTGGTTTTTAACCAGCACCAGCACTGTAGTGTTGCTAGAGTAGCACCATGATCAAATCTAAGCCCAACGGACTAAATTAGGAATCCAGCTAGGGGACTGGATTAAACACAAAAACCATTAACATGAGTCATTGCCCCCTTCACTTTTCATTTAATCCTTACACCAGATCTGTTACACATGGCACATTGAATATATGGATTTATTTTCACTCTCTTGAAATCCCACTGAAATGACGTTAAAGGAATAAAAATGTAAAAATGTCAAGGACAAAGAAAATGGGAAGGGAGATAACACTAGACAAAAGATGCCTACACATTTTGAAAGGTGGAAAATAGACACGAGTGCTAATTGACATGGCAGAGTGCAGAAAGTCAAAACTTAAATGCGTAAAGCTAATTTGCACCCTTGAACTAAGAATGACTCAGGATTTGAGGCATCATTACCTTAGAAAGCATGGAGCTGAACATAGAATGGGCAAAAAATCAGTATAAAAGGCTGTTATGGGTGAAGGTGGTCAAAATTAGAAACCTCCAGTTGTAAAATAAATAAGTCCTGGGGATGTAATGTACAGCACGGTAACTATAGTTAAGAATGTTGTATTGTATGTTTGAAAGTTGCTAAGAGAGTAGATATTAAAAGTTCTCATCACAAGGAAAAAAATTTGTAACCATGTGAGGTGATGGATGTTAACAAGACTTATTGTGAAGACCACTTTGCAATATATACATATATCGAATCATTATGTCATACACCTGAAACTAATATAATGTTATATGTTAAGTATATCTCAGTTAAAAATAAGAAGGAAAAAAAAGGACCAGACCCCCCAGACTCCTTGGCCTCCTCCACATAGTGGGTTTGTTGCCCCTCCCCTCCTCTGGCAGGAAATGGAAACATTATTCTCTGGAGGAAATAATCCTAAAAGGTTCTAGACTCCAAGAAACCAGAAAAAGTGAAGGGCAGAGAGGAAGTGCTTCCTGGAACACAAGGGGATTAAATGAAAGTCTCCGTGCTAAACAGTGAGATCTGCAGCCCCCTTTCCTATGAGGCTCCCAGAACACTAGCAGACTGGTTTATGTTCCCCAAGCAGAAGATTGAGGGCTTCTCTTTGGGGAAACTGGTGGCTCAAGAGAAAGCATGGATCAACATTGGTGGAACCACCCTTGCATGTTTATAAAACCCACTAGTTAACAAGCTCCATCTATGACTCAACAAAGCCCAGCTTATGAATGAACAGTCAAGGATCATCAGTCTTTTGAAAAAAGCATCAGTATAAAGGAGAAAAATCAAAATAAACAAATGGGGAAGGAGGGAAGGAACTCAGAGAAACAGAGGAAATGCAGAAAATAGAAAAAAGTTTCAAAGATATTATAATATCCTCAGAGAGATATGAGCTCTTACATCTATGAAATTAGAAGAAAATGCTATGACAAAGAAACAATTATTTGTTAATTCACTCATTAGATATTTACTGTACCTGTTTGTGCACAGCACTACTCTAGGTGCTAGAAACACAGCATTAGCACTAGTATGGAAAACAATTAAACATCCCTGCCGTTATGGAACTTTCATTCTAGTGGAGAGAGACACAATAAACAAAAAAGTAAGTAAAATATAGTATGCCAAATTATGACAAATGCTATGGAGAAAAAAACAGCAGGGAAAGGAGTTCAGGAGAGCTAGCAGGGAGGGATTATACAAACTTAAACAGTGATCAGAGAAGAATTCACGAGGTGACACTGGAACATAGCAACACAGGAGGCAAGGTAGCAAATATGAGAATAAGAAAAGGCTCTTGCCAATTAAAAATATTACAGCCACAATTAAAACTCTAAGAAAGGTTGGAAGATTAGGTTGAAGAGATGACATAAGGGAAACCATGAAGGCAAAGAACAATAGGAGAGTGGAAAAAGGCAGAAGATCAATCCAGGAGGCTCAACCTGAGTAAAGGCTTTCCAGAGACTCACACATATATGGTCAACTGATTCACAACAAAAGCAAATCAATGGGGAAAGAAACATCTTTTCAACAATTGGTACTGGAACTAGATAAATGTATGGGAAAAAAAACACTTCAACTCCTATCCACACGTTCACCAAAATTAAAGATGGAGCATAGCATATTTATCTAAATATAAAAGTAAAACCATAAAGCTTCTAGAAGAAAATAAAAGATAACAAATTTGTGAAATTGGACTATTCCAAAGGTTTAGGGCAAAGATTTCTTAGGACAGAAAAAATAATAACTAAAGAAAAAGTGATAAACTGAACTTCAACAGAATTTAAAACTTCTGCTCATTAAAAGATACTTTTAAGAAAATGAATAGGCAAGCAACTGAGAAAATATTTCCAATATATGTAAATCAGGACTCATATCTAGAATATATAAGGAACTCCTACAACTCAACAATAAAAAGACAAACAACCCAATTAAAAGAAAAGGTATAAAAACTTAAACAGACAGTTCACAAAAGAAGATATACGAGTGACCAATAGCCACATGAAAAAGTATTCAACATCATTAGGAATCAGACAAATGCAAAATAAAACCACAATGAGATACCACTTCACACCAGTTTTTTAAAAAACAATATATTTTTAAACATTTTTATATTGAAAATAATTATAGATTCAGAGGAAGTTGCACAGAGAGTGCAAAGGAGTCCTTTGTACTCTTCACCCAGTTTCCCCCACTGGTTACATTTTACATCACTTTATTCCACTTTGAAGACTACGATTAAAAAGACTGATAATGCCAAATATTGGTGGTGATGCGAGAGAACTGGAACTCTCAGACCTTGCTGGTGGGGTTGTAAAATGGCAATCGCTCTGGAAAACTGTTTGGTAGTTCTTTTTTTGTCAAATTAATTTATTAATTTTATTGAGGTCACATTGTTTTATAACACTGTATAAAGTTCAAGTGTACATCATTATATTTCAACTTCTATATAGATTGCATCGTGTTCACCACCAAAGTCTAGTTGTCATTGTATTTGTTAGTTCTTTATAAAGGTAAACAAACACTTACCATATGAATCAACAATTCTATTTCTAAGCACGTACCAAAGAGAAATGAAAAAGTATGTCCACAAAAAATACTTCTTTGAGAATGTTTATAGCAGCTGTGTTCATAATGGCCCCAAAGCAGAAACAACCCATATGTCCAACAGATCGATAAACTAATTGTGGCAGATTTATATGATGAAATACTACTCAGAAATAAAAAAGGATAAACTACGCTACTCAAGGAACACAGATAAATCTCAAAAACATTATGCTGAGCAAAGAAAGCCAAACACAAAAGAATATATACTGTGTAATTCCATTTATGCGAAGTTCAAGAATGCAAAATTAATCTATGATGACAGAAATCACAACAGCTGCCCATGGAGGACAAGGATTGCCTGGAGGGGGGCACAAGGAAACTTCCTGAGGAGGTGGAAATGGTCTGTATCTTAATTGGGAAGTTGGTTACACAGGTGTATTTATTTATCAAAATTCATTGAATTGTACATTGAAGATCTGTGCTTTCTATTTTACGTAAATTTTACCTTGGTTTTCAAAAATGAAGAGAATGATAAAAAAGATTTCCACAGTGAGAGAAAATGAGATAATGGAAGGAAGGAAATGAGAGGAAAGAATACAAATAAAAATTTTTAACTTTAAAATCCTTGCATCACTATTTGATATACTATTTAGTGTTATTATAGTAATATAGATTTTATAAATAAAAACCTGAGACATAAAGAGGTTAAGTAATTTACTAAAAACTAAGGTCCTGAATGTAGGTTTTCTTACTACCAATAATTGTAACCACCTCTTGTCTGCAGCAAAAAAATACCCTATGTTTGAGAAGCATCTATAATTGAGAATTGCCATCAGTTTGTGGGCTATTATAATTTTTCCTTCAAGAGTAATGGACCAAGGACTCAGCTGATGCTTCTTTCTGTTGGCAACAATCATTTCCTGCTCCATTTTAAAATTCTTAATCACTTAGATACCTGAGCCATCAATACTCTCCATCCATTTGCACTATTACTGCCATTTTCCAAAAGTCTAAATGCCTTGTAGATGATGCTAGAAGATGTCACAAATCAGGCTCTGTATAGAGGGAGGTTGTGCTGTGTTCAGATGTTTGCCGCCCCAGTAATGGGACTGCTGGAGTGTGTGCACACTCACAGGGCTGTTTATTTGCTAATGCAATCTGAGGAATTAGATTCTCTCATTATTGATTTCAGATAGGTCCCCTCCCCGAAGAAAGTGTATTCCATGAACTACAAAAATAGAATTGTTATAGGATACGGATAGAAAAGTGGGAATGGATCTGAAAGATCATACCCCTGATACAGGTATCACAGCTCTGGGTTCTTCAGATGAACAAGGGCGCATCAGAAAACAGAAAGACACTCGATTCTGCTTGAAAGCTAGAAGGGTCCTCAGAGACCATTTATTCCCAACACTCTCACTTGATACATGAAAAGTTGAGGTTCACTGTGTATGTGTTTGTGTGTATGAGAGAGAGAAAGAGATGACAATGTGGAAATAACATTGGGATCTCAACTAAGAATCTTGGGTTCGTGTCCTGGTTTTCATCTATTAGAGGTACAATCTTCATCAAATGCTTAACCAAACCTCAGGTTCTCTTCTGTAAAGTGGAAATAAGATCATCTGTCCTGATTACTCGCATTATCTTATGAGAATCAAATGAAACAAGGTTTGAGAAGCTGTTTTGTCAACCCTATATTAATGCTTGTTCTTCCTCTTGCCCAGGTTGGTAAATGGAAAAGCTAAATCTAGAACTCAGGTCTCCTGTGTGCACTCCCTCAGTCTGAAAAACGGCCCCTCGACTACTCAGCTGACCTCAGAGGGCAATCTATTATTTACCTAGTGACTTAGGAAGGAGCATCTGGCTTCAGGAGGCTGCGGAGGAGGAGTGGTAGTTGACCACTATAGCGAGACAGTGTGGGCCTGGGAAAGAGCAAGAAGCAACTAGAAACTGTCCCATGACAGAGGATTTGGCCAGGCAACCTCTTGGAGACTGCCCCGCCCTGTCTCAGGCTAAGACTTGGGGTGGGATGGGGTGGGGAGGGCAAGGCTGGGAAGAGGAAAAGAAATGTCTGAGGGGATGGAACCATGCGCCTCTACTTGACCGCTGACAGAGTTCACAGGGTACTGCCAGTTGCTCCTCCTCCCCAGTCCCTCCTCAAGGGCTCCCCTGGGGACAAACGTCCCATTATGGGCAGGCACAGCAGCTCCAGTCCCTGAGATCGTAGTTTTAAATCCTCAGGGATTGATGCCCAGAGTAAGTGCTTGGAGAGCACTGCTGTAATCCCTTTCAGCACTTTTGCAAACAGTTTAAGGTTAACAGCTCCTGTGTGGGAGGAAGCCCAGCTCAGAGGAATCCTGGATTCAAATCCCAAGGCCGCATTCACAAGCTGAAGGTCCCTGGGCAAGAGATTTACCTTCCTGCTTAAACTCGGGGTCATAACAATACCTTCTTCACAGGGTTATTGTGAGAAAGGTAATAACATGGTTAATATTAATTGAACACCTACTATGTGCTGTGCACTGATCTAAGCACTTGACGTGGATTATCTCAATCATCACACAATGCATTTTTGATAAGTGCTCTGACAACCAGAGAGGTGCCAGGTGCACCAGTAAAATGAAGCTCCTTTTGAGGGAACACCTTTATCTCTGCCTTCTAGGTGGCCCCTGAGAGGCCCTGAAGAGGGCATGTCTGCCTCAGGGAGGGTTGGAAGCATTCCTTAATGCCTGGAATACACAGGCACGTCCTGGGAGGTGAGGCCATTATTATTATTATTAAGAATCAGGATCCTGAAAACACAAACACAGGAAAAAGGAGTGGCCCTTTGAACATCAACAGAGCCAGTTGGGCTGATTAGAATGATTACAATGAGCTGGGAGCCTGGTCCCATCACCTTCCTTAAGGTCCACTGCCAACCAGCCCTGCAAGAGGCCTCAGCCTAGAGAACCAGCTTCTCCCTTCCTGGGTGCTGCCTGCTTGCAGGGGGCCAAAAGCACTGAAGAGCAAACAGCTGTGCCAGCAAGCCCAGCCTCTCACACAGCTTCCACTGAAGGTACATCCTCAAAAACGCACAGCTGATTGATACCCAGGAGGTATAGTGGCTGGTGCCAATTGCTGTTTGGATCCTGACACTGTTTCCTCTGGTTAGCTGCTTCTCATGGACAGGCAGACTGGAAGTTTTTCCAAATACCTTCCTGACTTAGGTGTGCACGTACCTACCTGGATGCTGGGAGGTATTTATCCTCCCAGGCCTGCCAAGCTGGGCTGAGGAAGCACAACCCAAGGATGATTTGCCAGGTTCTTGGTTTAATTACAGCATCCAGCAAGTGCCCTAATGGCAGGGGAGGAAAACGATTGTGACCCAGAAGCCCCACCTAACAAGATGGATTTATACCAAGGGCGGGTAGTGGTTATTAGAATAATATCATTTACCTGGGGTAGGCTGTAGTTCACAAAGGCTCCACGTGTGTTTTTTCATTAGATCCTGATGACAAGCTGAGAGCTAAAGCAAGATGTGTCCTCATTTCACCAACAAGGAAACTGAGGTTCTGACAGGCTAAGTGACTTGCCCAAGGTCATGCAGTTAATGGCCCGCCAAGCTAGCACTCTGCTTAGAGCTGGCACTTAGTAGGTGCTTTATGAATAATAAATGAGTGGATTTATGTAGGCTTTCTCAACCTCCAAACTATTGACAATTTGGAGCAGATAATTCCTCGCTGTAGGGGCTGTCCTGTGCATTGTAAGGTGTTTAGCAGAGTCCCTGGCCACTGCTCACTCGATGCCAGTAGTTCCCCCTACCCCCTTTTGTGACAACCAAAAAAGTCAAATGTCCCTAGGAGAACAAATTGTCCTGGGGTTGAGAACCACTGGGTCAGGATAGATTGTAAATGAATGTCAGATGAGAGTCCTCATCTGACTCCACAGCCCAAATCGTGAGCAACTTAGGATGTGGTGAGGGCCAACTTCTAATTGTGACACTGACATCAAAATAGATCTCATAGATAAGAAGTGATTCTCTCCTGATCTCCATGCCAAACTCAATGAAAATGAAATGGATCTAATTTCCCATACAATCCTACTACTACCTACCATTAATAAAACTAAACCTCACCTTCATCTTGCCCTCCTATTACTGAAGGAATCCAGCAGGGCTGGAGATGGAATTCCTTTAGTCCACTCAGACTTCCTTTCAAGATAAGGAGAAAACATAAATAAACTCTGGAAACACTTCCAGACAATACATAATAGAACATTTAGGGCCCTTACTAAGTACTAGCCACTGTACTAGGCATTTTATATGCTATGTCATTTAAACCCTATTTTTTTAGATGTGGAAACTGAAGCTGAGAAAGGCAAAGCATCCTTCCCAGGACCACACAGCTAATGAGGACGAAGCTTAGATTTGGGCACAGGCCAGTCTCAGGTAGGGCTTCCTCTCATCCTAGGGCCACTGGAAATTCTCCAGCTATTCCAGGTCTGCTCTCAATTGGTTCAGAACCCCAGGAGGGAGAAGGAATGTGAAAAGTTGTCATCTCCAAACCCATCTTCCCTCCCAAGGCCCATCTCCCGGTTCCACATGTTGGAAATCTCCCCCTGGATAGCCTATTGCCAATTAAAATTGCTCTAATACAATCTCATTCTCTCTTTTCCCCCACCCTACCCCCTCCTTCTGGCTGACTTGTTTCTATCAATAAAATCACTCACCTTACCAAGTCATTAAGCCCTTGAAGTCATCTTTGACTTTTTCCATCCACTCCCTTCTCCCCACATCCAATCATTTGTCATCTCTCACACCTGTCCCCTGACTCCCAGTCCCAATTCCTCTATGTTCAGTTCTCTCTGTCTCTCACCTGGACTACTAATGGCCCCTCTCTGTGATCCTCTCCAGGCCTTTTACCTTCAATCTCACCACACCCTCTGCCACCAGACTAAACACGCTGAAGCCAATTCTGATCTTCACCTTCAGTGGTTCCCAAGGTCAACACAATTGAGTCCAAACTCCAGACATACCTTGACTTGCCCTTTCTCTACCTTTCTAGCCTCTTGTCCCACTATTCCCCAGCCAAAACAAACATCTCATCATCCTCAGTGATCCACAACCTCTGTGTTTCTGCCTACTGCCCTCTGTCTGGAACAGCCCTGCAACCCCACTCTCACCCCATGATAGTCATTTCCTGACCCCCTTCTTCCTGTGACAAAGCAAAGAGTCAAACTCTTAGAAACTCTCCTGACCCTTTGAGACCAAGCCAGATGCCACCTCCCTCCATGGAGCTTTCCTTGATCTTCCTGGTCGAAAATGACCTTTCTTTCCTACAAATAACTACAGCACACATCCTTTGTGTCCTCTCCCTGGCATTTTATCACTTTCTCCTGCGAGCATCCTGTCCTTACTGCAGAGCACAAACTCCTGTTTCATAATCTGTAAAATGGGGATAATAATAGTACCTTTCTTGTAGGGCTGTCGAGAGGATTAAATTAGATTAAATAAATTATTATATGGAAAATGCTTGGGAAATTTAATACATAGTAAGCATTCTAAAAATGTTTGCTGTTAATATTATCTTTGTGTCTTTGAAGCACTTAGCACTATGCTATAGACATAGAAATTATTCAAAAATATTTTTGAACTTATGAGTGACTGCATTAGCATTGTTCTTCGAAGATGCGATATAGCTATATAGCATAGGGCAGGGGCTCCAATCACATTCCATATCTCTGAACAGACACTAGTTTTTCTTGAGCACTGCCATTCTCTGTGTTACCTGGCCCCAAACCATCCCGTTCTTTTAGACCAGTTGGCTTCAACCATTTTTTTCCATGCCAACGCTATGAAAGAAAGCACACACTTTCCTCAGATACCTGGTTCACTTCAACAGCAACTGGGGTCGGGAGGAGGGAATGAGGACATGGACATTGAAAATTGTCCCTAAGGGAATTCCTGATGCACCTCCCTCCACCCCCCATTTTGAAAAGTGTGTCCTCATCTGCTTTTCCTGACAAGACAGGACCTGTACATAAAATAATCTGTTCCTTTATTTTCCCAACATGGGTGATACTTCTCTCCTTTTCAATCCAGCCCAAGATTTATTTAAAACAGTGGCAACCCAGCAAAGATATCTTTTAGAGGCTTTTCAGTCCCTTGAAGTAATAAGCAACATGGTTTGTTTGGTCTTAATCAGTGCGTGTGTGCATGTGCACGCGTGCATGAGTATGTAAGTGCACGCACACGCAGTAGTGGGAATGGAAAAAATTTGTTCTGGCAATGCTGAACAAGGTACTGTTAAATCACCTCTATCTCCCCTCACCTTAAATGTCCATCCATTGTGCTCCCCTGTGTACAAGGAGCTGCACCAAACATAGAAGGTAGAGTCACAAAGACATTTATATTCTTTGCTGCAAAGATCTTTGTACTGCTGTGAATACTGGAAAAAAAACAAAGAAAGGAGATGGAAGGGTGGATGACAGAGAAAATGTAAATGTTTTTGCGTAATACACCAGACCAGCCTTGCAGCCCAGAGAGTGTTTGGAGATTTGCTGGAACAAAGAGTCTTTCACAGTACGTGCATGATAAGGGGCATTTCGGCAGGGTCCTTTTGCTTTAACAAAACGAAAACCAAAACTCCTCTCCTTCACTTGCTCCTACCACACACTCCAGATATGAGGAAGATATTATGCTTTCTGGGGTTCTGAGTTTTGGTGAGATCTTGATGCCTGACTTGCTAAATTCACTATTTGAGTCCTGATCCTTTCATCGGCCAATGAGCATAACTTTTCCTCGAAATGACAGCCTCAGCAGAAGATCAGGAAGCGAATCCTTGGGAGTCATTGCAGTTTCTCCTTATGTCATGCTTAAGAGAGCCTAGGACACAGGTTAGGCCCTAGCCAGGAGAAAGGAACACCAATGTGAACACAGCGAGGACACGTGCTGCCCCAGGTACGTCCGTTGAAAAGACCAAGGCAGGCAGAGAGAGCATTACCTGCAAAACTCCTGCCAGGTGGCTCCTGACTCATGGGACCTGGTTCACCTGCTTCCTGATCTACACTGTCCTAGGCACTGGTTTCTGGTGTTCAGAAGTAGCCCGAGTGAAATCTGTCATATGGATTATGTTTCCCCCAAAGGAGAGATCTGCTGGTTTGTGATCCTGAATCATCAACTTAATAACACCATTCTGCATGGTAGAATTAAAAACAGGCTTGGAAATGTTCGCTGCCAAGTTTAGGTGCCTCTGCTCCTTCAGGCAGAAGGAGGAGCCTGGGAGGAACTGTCCACACTCACAGCCAACATCTCAAACTCTTAGTCTGCTCACAAAAGGACCAGTCATCCTTAAATGGTCATACAGGCTGAGAAGGGGCAGGACAATTCTCAGGCAGCTCAGATGCTGAAGGCAAGAAAAGAGGAAGAAATGAAAAGACTAAAAGCATTCTCTTCCCAGCCTCCGCTGAGAATTTTAAACGCCTTCTCCTCTGACATATTTGAAGTCTGCGTTTTATTGTCTGTTTAACTTACCCAGCAAGCCTCCCGGGCAGGCGAGAGCTGTGTCATTGCATGTTTGTGACTAGTGCTGAGTGTGCTGTTGGCACTCAGAGCAGCAGAGAATAATATGGCTAACATCCACTGCAGCAGTAGGAGGCCTGGGCCCAGAATGTAAAAGCCAGAAGAGAAATATCCTATCTGGGTGGTGTGAAGAGGACACGAGATTCCCAAAGCTGCAAACGTAATGTTGGGGAGGGAAGGGAACATCCAACACTGATTTTCTACTGGAAATGTGTCTTGACCTTGCAGAGTGGGAGCCTGTGAGGGAGAACTGGGAGGCTCACCCCTCTAGGGAAGAAGGCACAGAAAGCATCCCGATGCTGAACTTGCCAGAAGATGCTTGTCTCGATCCAAAATAGGAGGTCCCCTTGCTGAGACTAGCAGAGCGTCGTTGGAAGCTCCTGAGCTCAGCTCTTACCCAGATTTGCCATGTGACCCCGTCCCACCAGGCCACAGACACACACATTCATGCAATCATTCGATCTACATTTATTGAATCCCTACTGTGCACCAGGCACTGTGCAAACACTGGGCACAAAAGGGTATACGAGATACACAGAGTCCCACATGGAGCTCACTGTCCATGGGGAATAACTATAGAGGACGGTAAGCACTATGAATAAATAAATAGAGTAACATGATAGTTGGACTTCCTTCTTTTCTCCTCCCTCACACACCAAGCAAGAGCCATGACCTAGAGTGTCTAGGAGGACAAGGGAGTTCCCGTCCCCACTCACCCACTGAGATCAGGGAACTGTCCGAGTGACACTTAGTCAATTAGGAAGGGAAAATTAAGATAAATATAGTCAAAGATATCCTGCAGGTTGAAGGTCTTGATGATAAAGGAAAGAAGGAAAAGGGGGTAAGGAAGACAGAAGGAAAGAACGAGACCCTCCTTTTATTACCACAATTTTATAATTCAAAGTACATAAGTTATCTTTAGTGAGGAGTATGCATGTCTGACTTTCAAAGGCCAAAGCTAATTTGTCAAAATTCACTTTTGTTATTAGGCTTGATCACAATTCAGCTCCTGAAATACTTGAGTGAACGATTTTACATCTAGGTAAGACTCTTGGGAGTGGAGTAGAAGAAATTCTACTGGGAGCTGTGAAAAGAAATAAAAGGAGAAATAATTATTTCCATTTATTGCATGTCTACCACACGCCACATATTACATAAAATTTCACTTAATTTGCACAAACAATCCTTCTGGGTAGGTATTATTTTCTCTTTTTTACAACTAAGGCTCAGAGAAATTAAGTACCTTACCTAAGATCACAAAGGTATTAAGTGGTACAGATAGGATTTGAACCATAAGCTAGCTCATTGAGTTCAAGATGAATTTGGAGGAGAAACTCCCCAGTTCCAGAATTGTGTCAGCAAAAGTGGCAATAAAATCTCAGCATGGAATCTTGTTTTGAGGGTTGGGGGTGCTGGTCCTTGGGAGCCATGTCCCATTACCATTATCAGCCAACCTCTCAACATTCAAAATTTCCATTCTCCCCTTTAGAACAGTGCCTCATACTCCAGGTCAGTGCTCCAGCACCTGCGTCCCATTTTCTTGGGGTCTTGCTCTCTGCTCAGCCACTTATGTCTTCATCTGTTACTGATTTCATATAAAATGACTTGCATTATAATAGATACCTTCTACAGACTATGCTATGACTAAACAAACAGTCCAAATGCATGATGGAATTTTCAGATACTCTGACAAGCCTCATGGGGCCCTAGTAGCAGACTATTCCCTCCATGATAGGCCCAACCTTGTCCTGACAACACTTCATATGGGCCACAGGGTTCAGCTTTTCCCAACAAAATAGCAACCACTCAGAGCCCTGGATGGACATGAGTAGTTCGAGGTGACTGAACAAGCTCCAGGGATGCTGAGGACACAAACTGTCAAGTCTGTGAAGGTCTGAACCCTTCTTCTCTGCAGAACTTGGGAAACAGGCCAGCTACCCATTCCTACTCTTACTCATTCTTCTCTTATACCCCTGTGGCACCTTGAGAAAAAAACCTCATCCACAGGGCAAGTGCTAGACACCAAGGGCATTAATAATATCTTCTGACTGGTTCATCCCTTTCAGCTTAGGGTCTTGGTTGAAAGGACTAATCCCACACAGGGTGGTGAGCTCCCCACTATTGGTAGTGTTCAAGCCAAGGCAGGCTGGGAATACAGCACTGGGAATTAGTGTTCTAAAGTGTTGGATTGGGAGAGCTGTTGGTCCTTCTACAGTTCTGGAGAAGGCTCTGGTGGGCTCCCTGTAAAAATATAGAAATTGGGCACCCTTGGAAAGGGAAACTATCAGCAATAAACCCATCCTAAGAGAACATCAATAAATCAGGAGACAAGGTGACCAGGCTGTGATTTGAGTGGACATGATTGCAAATGATACTAGCATCAAGACAGTTGAAACCCAATCAAATGTAATGTGTTACCAGCAGGGATATGGTCTGAGTGGATCCATGTAAGCCCAAAGAAGCAGAAATCAGTACTTACTTTCCCAGGGCTGTCCTGGGGAGAGAATGGCTAGCTCAGGGGCATGTGGACATTCTGCTATAACCCCAAAAAAGTCCCTGTGGTTAGGCAGGGATAGTTCATCAGGGGTTTCTGTCCCAGATAAAACATCATTTACGGGGCCTGCCCTGTGGCCTGGTCATTAAGTTTGGCACAGTCCACTTCAGTGGTCTGGGTTCCCTTCCCAGGTGTGGACCTACACCAATTATTGGTGGCCATGCTGTGGTGGCAACCCACATACAAAATAGAGGAAGATTGGCACAGATGTTAGCTCAGGGTGAATCTTCCTCAGCAAAAAAAAAAAAAGAAGAAGAAGAAGAAGAAGATTGTTTAAGGTCATCCACTTCCCTTTGGTCTGAAGCTCTGATTGCTCAGTAAGATTCTGATTACCAATTCCATCTCCAAATACTCTGACACTGGATAAGAGACATGAGAATTCCAGTCACTGAAATAGAATATCTCTCATTGTAAAATGTATATATAGACATTTGAGTTTATATGTCAATTTATTGTAAACCTGGTTATCGTGAATCAGACTATGAAAACTGGACCTATAAAGCTAATGGCTGGTCACAGGAACACAGTGACCACACCAAGGTCCTGCATTATGAGAGACCTCATCTGAATGAAGTAAAGTCTCAGACAGCTCCATGCTTACCCTTCTCTGACTAAAGCACTTTCCAGCTCTAATATCCTGTAATTCAGGAGTTCTTGACTCATCCCAAGATGGAGCACGAGGGTGCCTGCATGGCCTGGGCATGCAATCTGACCAGATGAGCAAGAGGGCATGAAGAGGGGGCATTGGGAGGAGGCCCTGACCACCTTTTTCTGAACGCAACCTCATAAAGAGACAGGAGAAGAGCAAGGGCAAATGTTCTGAGAAATCTTTCAGGAACAGTCAGCAGGATCTTTTCCATTCATCCTTCCCCTCTTGATATTTTTCAAAATCAGAAAAGTTGGAAAATTTTGTAATGCCCTTAGAAAGACTTTTAAACTAGTAGAAAATCTCACTCCATTGGAGCCTTAAAGTCTGTCATTCTCTGGGGACGGTGCAGAGGACAAGGAGAAAGACACATTATGAGATGGTGCTCCTAGGCTTCTATTCTAAGACCATAACACCACGTGGAAAACCATCTGAAACTCTATAGAATGCCCAGAAACCAAGTCGGCACAGATGTTTCCAATCTGAGACATGAAAGTGAAGATATACAACAGGTTTTCAAAGCAGCAATTGGCTCACCTCCATATTGCTAGGTTGCTGGCCCCAGAAAAGAGGTAGATTACCATTGCCATGGGAACCTCCTCTTTGACTCACTGGTATTCAAACCTCCAGCTGGGAACATCCTGTTTCTGTTCCTCATTGCAGCTCATGACCTACTTCTATTTATTTGAGCAAGAGGCCCTGGTGAGATACCTGGGAGCCAGGAAGCCCCAAACCCTCACTCTGAAATCGACTTCATTCCTTCTATGGCAGAGAGCAAGGCATTTTGCTCCATGGTTCAGTGTTGCCCCAGCGAAATAAGGGTGACAATATCAAGATTTCTCTGAAGAATGTTTTAAGAGTTTAATAGATAAGGCTTGAAAAGGATACAGTGTCTCTATGTGTGGAAAATCCTTTCTCCCCACCACATTGGTCAAATTGTGAACCCAAGTCCACAGGTGTTGGTCAAACTTGCCAGATCCCTGCTCTCATCTTCAGATGGCCTGCTGCCACAGCAAACAGCTTAACTAGCCCAAAGAAGTGACAGACAAGTATAGACTGGCTTGACAGCAAAGATGTGAGAGGGGAAAGGGGAAGAAGCATGAGGGGTAAGGTTAAATCAAGACTGTCAGTGGATGTGAACACAAAATTGTCATCTCTTTCTCAAGAAGATCATCAGACTATCCTGCTGCTGTAACTTCATCTCACTTAACTGTAACATCCTTAACTCTTTCATTTTCCCCTCTCTCTCCCACATCCAATCCATCCACCAAATTCTGTCAATTTTACCTCCCAACAATATCCCAGATTCACCTACTTCTCTCAGTCACTACAGGTACCACCCAAGTCACCATTTTTTTGCCTGGACTTCTGTAAAAGCTTCCAAACCACTCTCCCACTACCATTTTCGTTTCTCTCCAATCCATCCTTCACACAGTGGCAATAAGTTAAATTTTAAAACTACAAATTAGAACACATG
Source organism: Tapirus indicus (assembly GCA_031878705.1). NCBI lineage: Eukaryota > Metazoa > Chordata > Mammalia > Perissodactyla > Tapiridae > Tapirus > Tapirus indicus. Next base: position 77,150,221 of record CM062922.1, on the reverse strand, counting down.
ATTTTCTGCTCCACAAAGTCTTCCTGCTGTATTCAGCACATATTCCACAACCTCTGGCTCATCTACAAGGCCCTCATGACCTATCTGACCCCGGCCCCTTTGACTTCATCTGAATGGCTCTCCCACCTCCCATCGTGCTCCTGCCACACTGGCCTCCTTTCTCCAACTCACCACGCCCCCTTCCTCCTCAAAGCCCCCACATTCTTCCCCTTACTCTTTCCCACCTGTTCACCTTCAGATCTCAGTTTAAATGCCATTTCCTCAGAGAGGACTTCTAAGGCTCTTCTGATCTGAGTTAGAACTCTCTGATATACTTTCCCAGAACCCCCTATATTTTTCCCCAGAGAACCTATCACAGTTTGTTGTATATTACTGGTTCTCCAAGTGTGGTTCCCAGACCAGCAGCATCGGCATCACCAGGAAACTCATTAGGAAGCAAATGACTGGGCCCCACTCCAGACCCACTGAATCAGAAACTGAGGGTGGGCCCCCAATCTGTGTTTTAACAAACCCTTCAGGGCATCCTGTGGCACACCAAGGTTCAAGAACCAGTGTTATATTGTTATTCCTGTGGCAAACTGATTGACATCTGTCTCCCCTACTTGAATGAAAACTCCATGAGCCCAGAGCAGGCACTTAATAAAATTTTGTTGAATGAATGAATTAATAAATGTGCATTACACGGGTTGGTTGGGAGAGATGCTAATGAAGCCAAGATCAGAAATGTAGCCCTGGCATGGGCTTCTGAAGCTTGCTCTGTCCCACAGACTTTAATGGCTAACTCTCCAGCCAGGGCCTCACCCAGACTCTGCCCACAGCATGTTTCTGGGCCTGTGTAGGTTGTACTACTGTTCTCACCCATGGAGCCCCTGCTGTAGAGACAGCAGATCTGCTGCCCTTCTCCCAGCCTCAGACACTTGGGGAAAGATGATTGACAACCAGAGTTGTACCATTATTCTCTCTGCCTTGTAAACCCTTCTTTCGGAAATCTCAGAGCTCCGCTGAGGGTAGAGTAGGTTCATCTTAGTCTTCTGAGAGCAGTGCTTCCTGCTTAAAAGCCCGAACCAATGGAGAACTGCTGCCAGAAAGGCCGAGCATCTGTTACTAAGCACATGGGAGTAGTCAACTCACAAGAGCTGGCATGTACTGAGCATTTACTATGTGTCTGACACTATTACGAGATGCACAATTCCATATAATCCTCAAAACATGCCATGAAGTGGGCTATTACTCCATCTTACAGACTTTTAAAAATGAACTTTAAAGAGATTAAGTGCCTTGTCTTACATCATTCTTTAGCAGTGGTGGACAAACACTGCTCGTTCTAAACCATTATGCTATACTAGTCCCTGTAAATCAAAGAGAGTCACAGACTCTTAGAGCCAGCCTGGTGAACAGCCAGCCTGTTGGGTGCATCTACGCAGCTTGCTGGCTCTGAAGTCTTTCTGATCAGCAATACTAGGGAGTGCTCCAGGGTGCCAGGACACCACCCAACCAGGTGTGTAGTTTAGCATGTACCTGCTAAATTACAGAGGGCAAAATTGTAGTATCATCACTATGTGCATTTCTCCTGGATCTCAAATCTTTTGTTTAAACTTGTACTCAGACCTGACTCCCATTAAACCATGAAACCCACTAATGCCATGCCAGGACGAGACCAGCTGGATAAACCATGGGCCTGAGCCTACTAGTTATGACTTTCTTTGTTCCCAGTACATAAACAAGCAGAGTTAACTAGCCAGGATGTGAGAAATGTTCACCATTGGAGGTGCTAAAGCTCCTTTGGGCTTTCAGGGGCTATTTATGGCCATGGAAGATGAAGTTTTCTAGATTAAGCCAGATACGTCTGAGCATAAGTTTCTAAAACCCAGGCAACTTTTCACTAACAGAATCAGGTCTACTGTTACAATTCATAGCCAATATTCTATTCAATTTTAGTGCCCACAGTGGTCTCTGGGTCTGTGCCATATGCTACAGATAATGTAAAAATGAATAAGACACTTGCCCTCAAAAAGCTTATGATTAATGATATGGGATAGCTATGGGGGAAGGGCACAGAGCAGAGTGTGGAGGAGGTTGGTGAGGAGTAGAAAAAGTGCACTAAAATAACCCATGGCAGACCCTAGGTGCCATGGCCAAGTGCTTGGGTGACTCAGGGAACAGAGACATCAAATTCAATAGAATATTGCAGGGGAGCCCCAATGAAGAACGTGGTTTTCTGAGCTGGGCTTTGAAGGGTGGAGAGGCAAGAGGCTCAAGCAAAGGTGCAAAGGTGAAAATGTTGCAAACATATTCTGCAACATCTTGAATTGTGTGTCCAGATTGAGAACAGAGACCTGAAAGCAAGCCAGAGTGGAAATGGGAGAGGCAGCTACCAGAGAGAACTGTGGGGGAAACTTGCCTCATCACTTTTCTCCCTCATCCCTTGGTCTGACAATTTCAGTTCCCTAAACACGCTGGGTCTAAAATATTTCTAGAATCTTCCAGCATGCCAAGAGTGTACAGCTTCCCTCTTTTTCTGCCCTCTCACATTCCACTCCTCCTTTCTGCATGGCAGCAAACTGAAAGGTACAGGGCACTCACTAAAGCTGGTGCATGCTCCCCGCCAAACCACTCCTAACTCCTTCAGGCTAAGCTGTATGAATGATCCAAAAGTAGCCGCATCCTGATGATGTGAGGGGAAGGGGAGTCAAGAGATGTGGCCTACGGTGTCTCCGCCACTACCTCCGTGGAAGCTTGGGCAAATGACTTCAATTCTTAGTCCTCAATTTCCTCAATTGTAAAACGAGAGGCTTAGATCAAGTGATCTTGGGGGTCTTTTCCCATGATAAATTTTCTGACTCCTTCCATTTAATCATTTGACTTCTCTTTTTGGCTTCTCCTGAAGAGAAGCATCACATAAGCAAAACAAGGTTTATTGGTGTAGCATAAATAAAATGCTTAAGGGTTGGGAATAGAGGGGAGGAGCTCGAATTACTTGACTATAATGGTGGTAGGTCAGTCCATGACAGAAGGAGAGTAGGAATGTGTGTGCCTCGTAATACAGAACTATGCAAGTGTTAATAGGAATACAGTTTGTGCAAGTAGGCTGGCAGAAAACAGCTGGATGGAGATGGTACAATTGAAGTGTCCTTGTTTGTTGAGCTGGTCAAATATACTTACAGAATTTTCTATCTTGATTTTTCTTTTTAAAAGGTGTGGCTTTTAATACCAATTACAGAACACATGAAACTGATTTCATCATATAGTTGATTTTACTACATAATTTTAATAATTCTATCACATTTCCAAAAACGTTCCTTCTTTTTGGAAGTGGGGGGTTGGGCATATCCCAGGTCCCTTCAGGCTTCCTCAGTGCCACACTTACCAACAGTAAGTGTGTTGTTATAAGTAAGTTACTGTTATATCAGCAAATAAGAACTTCTTCATAACACACATATAGGACTGCCATTAGGAACCTTTACATAAGGAGATGAAGAACTCTCAGGAAATGGAAATTCCCCCTTTTCCCCATCCCCCACCCAACAGATAGGAAAGAGGAGAAAACACAGTGGTATGTGAACCTCAGACTTGTTTGTGAGCTGCAATGACCCCTCGGCCCATCTTGTACTGTCTGGTTGCTGTGGGATGAGAACAGAAAAGCCCTGAAAAGTGGATGACAATTGTCTTTGTCTCTTCACTTCCTGGATCATCTTATATTTTGAGCCATGTGAGCTCTGCACTCTGTCCTTCCTCTGTGTGAGGCTGCTCTGGCCTTGGGCAAATCTTTTTCCAAGCATAGGAGAACAGGACAGAGGGCATCTGTATCCTTTTTCAAGGGAGGTATGAGATGGAGCCAGTGCAAGGCTAGTGGGAACATGTCCCTCAGGGCTGCCGCCTTCCCACTCTCTTGCCAAGATCTGGTTCAGCAGTGGGAGAGGGAAAAACGAGGGATGTGTGAGACAGAGTCCAAAAAAAATGGGATATACGTGTGGTTTAAAGACAGGAAGCACTGGAAGGCATTTGTTCTGAGAACTTTAGCCTGGATATAAAAATGTTCATTATTCTTCCTGCGGAGGGACCTGCAAGATAATGACAGTGTTTTTGCTTACAATATTCTAGCAACTTTCTTCTTTTGTCCCTATTGTCTGCCCTAAGCATACCCTTGTCCTTACATAAAGTTAAGTGCAAAATATTGAAGTTTTGCTGGCTTTGGACTCTTTTCTGGTGGGCTAAGTCTAAACGTGAAGTAAGTGTCTGCACACACTGGAGAGCTCCTCTGGTGATGAGTCACTTCACCATTCCCTGTCCTCATTTCTCTAACATTTCCACTTTGCTCCCAGAAGCCAATACTATACATTTCAAGCCAAAGCTAACTTGATTTCCCAAAACCCTCGGAACAGAGGAAATATGAAACCCATTTCATAGATAAGAAAGCCGAATCTCAACCCAGGAAAAACGGCCTTGAAGAGCTGATATGGAAAATTTGTGGCTGGGTGAGGTGGAAGATGCACAGCCAAGCTCCACCGTCCAGGCTGAAATGTGGCAACAGCTTGTCGATTCAAACCTAGAAGGATGCTGGCTGCTCACCTCTTCCTCTTCCTCCCTCTCCTCGGCCCCAGGTCGCATCCATGATTGAAATTCTCCGACTCCCGCATTCACCAGTCTCTCCACCATCCTGGAATCTCCTAGAGGAAGGCTCTGCTTGTGCTTGTAGATTCCTGCAAATATCCCCCATCTAGGGAGTACCCAGCAGAGAGGGATCTGAGAGGTGCCCCCTGCAGTGCTGAGGTCTAGAAATGCCTGCCAGGTCATCTATCAACATCAAATTACAGCAAATTTGCCCATAATCGAAAACAGGCTGAAGGAGCAAGGTAAGTAAATCTGTAGAATTGGCAGCATGCCCCTCGCTGCCAAGACTCTGGTCTGTGGGTTGCACATAGAAGACTGACTTTTTGGGTTTCCCAAGAATAAAGTAAACACAGAAGCCCCAGGTTTGGTTTGTTTTTTTCCCCAAGTCCCGGTGTTCTTTTATTGGTGGAAGCATTATTATCAGCTGTGTTTTCTTTTATTTTTTTTTCTTTTTTTCTTTTTTGTGAGGAAGACCAGCCCTGAGCTAACATCTGTTGCTAATCTTCCTCTTTTTGCGTGAGGAAGACTGGCCCTGGGCTAACATCCGTGCCCATCTTCCTCTACTTTATATGGGACGCCACCACGGCAAGGCTAACAAGCAGTGCGTCGGCAGGCGCCCAGGATCCGAACTGGCGAACCCCGGCTGCCAAGAGCGAACTAAACCGCTGCGCCACTGGGCCAGCTCCCTGTTTTCTTTTATTTTAAAAAGTAATGCATGATTGTAAAAAATTCAAACATAAAAATAAGGGAGAGTGAAAACATCCTACCTCTTTCTTTCCCTTCCCCCTCTCCCGATCCCACACCCCAGAGACAATCATTGCTCCAACTGTAAATCTGAGAGGTTTTTCTACACTTTTAGTGATAGCCCCTAACCTCAGAGCCACAACCACCTGTGTGTGTGCAGAAGCAGCAATAACAATAACCAATGCTCGCACATTGAGGGCTCACTATGTATGTACCAAGCACTGCGGTACACATTTTTGCACGTGTAATGTGTTAAATCTGCACAACATCCCCATGTGACGGCAGAGGCAAGATTCAAACCCGGGTATTTGACTCCAGAGTCCGGGCTGGACATTACTCCCTCCACCACCACACTTATCCTCTCCATCCTCATGTTGTCCACACTTGGCCAGCCACTGTTTTTTCTCAACTCTCCACTCCAACCCTCCAACCCTTAGCTTTGGAGTCAGACAGATTTGGGCACAAATTCTGTCTCTACCACTCACCAGCTATGTGACCTTGGGCAGTTCTTTTTTTGGGGGGAGGGGGTGGGCAGTGAGGAAGATTGGCTCTGAGCCAACATCTGTTGCCAATTTTCCTCTTTTGCTTGAGGAAGAATAGCCCTGAGCTCACATCTGTGCCAATTTTCCTCTACTTTGTATTTGGGACACTGCCACAGCATGGCACGATGAGCAGTGTGTAGGTCCGCTCCCAGAATCCAAACCCATGAACGCCGAGCTGCCGAAGTGGAGCTGAATGGGCAAACTTAACCACTACGCTACCAGGCAGGCCCCTTGGGCCGTTTTCCAAAACTCTATGAGCCTTGGTTTTCTCATCTATAAAATGGGGACACTAATACTTTATGAGGTGTCTGTGAGGGAACAAATGTAATAAATTCTAACACTATTAGCAAAATGCCTGGCATACTCTAGATGCTCCATATATATTTCTTAATGAGTGAACAAATGAAAGTGGCGATAGTGGATCCTAGTGCTAAGTTTGCCTTTATTATACTATTATATCATAAATGACAGGCTATGTCTCCTACTGACTCTACACTCCTAGCACCTTAATCTCTGTGAGATATGTTAATATTACTTGTATTGAGTGACCTGTCTCACACCAGAACCAAAAGGGGCATTCTTTCTCCTTTTTGGCTATTTATCGAGAACCTCGTTTCCAAGCCTGTCATGTACAGACATGCCCAGACAGCATTCTGTTGGTCGTTTTATTGTTAAATCCTAAATCTTTATAGCATGGGCCCAATGGGTTAGGGTTTTTTCTAAGTATGGTTACCTGACACTCACTTAAGCCAACCCTCTGGCCTCAGATATTTTTTTTATAACAGTTTTACTGAGATATAATTTACTTATCATAAAATTCACCCTGAATTTTAAATTGCACAATTTAGTGGGTTTTAGTGTATTCACAGAGTTGTGCACCCATCATCACTACTTAATTCTAGAACACTTTCATCTTCTGGAGAAAAATCCCATACTCCTTAGCATTCTTTGCCATTCCTCCCTCCCTACAGTCCCTGGCAACCACTAATCTGCTTTCTATCTCCAGATTTGCCTATTCTGGACATTTCATGTAAATGGAATCATACAATATGTGGCCTATTGGGACTGGCTTCTTTCACCTAGTATAATGTTTTCAAGGTTCATTCATGCTGCAGCATGTATCAGTACTTCATTTCTTTTATGGCTGAATAATATTCTATTATATAGATATACCACAATTTATTCATGCATTCATATCCAATTAAGTGGTTTTTAGTGTATTCACAGAGTTGTGCACCCATCATCACTACTTAATTCTAGAACACTTTCATCTCCCAGAAAAAAATCCCATACTCCTTAGCATTCTTTGCCATTCCTCCCTCCCTGCAGTCCCTGGCAACCACTAATCTGCTTTCTATCTTTAGATTTGCCTATTCTGGACATTTCATGTCCATTTCTGAGAAATAGGAGGACAGGGACAGTTATAAAAGAGGGATTGTAACCCCTTATTCCAGCACCAGCACTCTGTACAATCTTCACAACTTTGAATAGCAAGACTTTAAGAACGGTTGGCTTGAAAATGTTGGGTAACGTGACTTCAGAGTCTCGCTTTATGTAACCCCAGTGGATATTTGGGGTTGTTTCTACCTTTTGTCTATTATGAATAATGCTGCTACATATATATGCATGTACATGTTTTTGTGTGGACATATGTTTTCAATTGTCTTGGGTATATACCTAGGAGTGGTACTGTTGGGTCATATGGCAACTCTATGTTTAACATTTTGAAGAACTGACAGGCTGTTTTCCAAGCAGCTGCACCATTTTACATTCCCACCAGCAATGTATGAGGATTTCAGTTTCTCTATGTTCTCATCAACACTTGCTATTGTCTGTCTTTTTTATTATAGCCATTCTGGTGCATATGAAATGGTATCTCATTGTGGTTTTGATTTGCATTTCCCTAACAACTAATAGCATCTTTTCATGTGCTTATTGGTCATTTGCATATCTTCTTTGGAGAAATGTCTATTCAAACCCTTTGCCCATTTTTAAAATCAGGTTATTTGTTGGCCCCAGATATTTTTATAACAGCTGTTGTATGTATGGTATGTTGGAAGGATCTCAGGCTTACCTGTATTTGACCTGTATTTGATTCTGACTCCGTCACTTAGCTATGTGACCCCAAGCAAGAGTATTTCATTTCTCTGAACTTTAGCTTTCTTATCCATAAAAAAGGGGTCATCTCTCTCTCTCAGGGCTGTTATGAGGAACAAATGAGATGTAAAAGCATCAAGCACAGACTGGGGTACCCAATAGACACTCAAAAATTTGTTAGACCTCATCACTCCACCCTCACTTTAAACATGTTTTCCCTTAGAAAGATGTATTTGACCCTGGCAGACCGATTTCAACATGGCCAGTGGAGTGGATTGAAGTCTAAAAGGGAGGGCCTCCAACTGAAAGAGGTCAGTGAGTTTATTACGAGGTCCTCTCCACACACAACAATGCCTCCGCTTTGGGGTGAGGGGTGACATGGCCCTGCTGATCTCTGTGAGATAATCTGAGCAAATATAAACCATCCCAGTAGCCTGAGAAATAGGAGGACAGGGACAGTTATAAAAGAGGGATTGTAACCCTTTATTCCAGCACCAGCACTCTGTACAATCTTCACAACTTTGAATAGCAAGACTTTAAGAATGGTTGGCTTGGGGCCGCCCGGTGGCGCAGCAGTTTAGTCCGCGCTTGGCAGCCCGGGGTTGCGAGTTCGGATCCCGGGCGCCCGCCGACGCACTGCCTGTCAGCCATGCCATGGCGGCGTCCCATATAAAGTGGAGGAAGATGGGCACGATGTTAGCCCAGGGCCAGTCTTCCTCAGCAAAAAGGGGAGGATTGGCGACGGATGTTAGCTCAGGGCTGGTCTTCCCCACAAAAAAAAAAAAAAAAAAAAAAAATGGTTGGCTTGAAAGGGTTGGGTAACGTGACTTCAGAGCCTCGCTTTATATAGGAGCAAGTCTGACTCTTGCGTATTAACAGTCTGGTAATGCACAAGGCCTATCATTTGTTCTTTCTCTAATGAATGGATGGGCTGTTTAATTTCCTGATGGGTAACCTAGTAATTTTAGTCTCCTGCTCCAAGCCTTTGTCTGGCTGGTTCCATGTGCACAAAAACAACCTTCCTCCTCCTGGTAACACGTGCTGTCTTTCCGTTAAAGCTCAACTCAAGGGCCATTTCCTCTAAGGAGTCTTCCCTACTAGGTGAATCTAAGCCCTGAATGACTGGCCAGACTGATAACTCCACTCAGTCTTTAATCCTCAATCATTTGTTGAGCATGTACTATGTGCAAGACATTGTGCTATGTACCAGCAACACAAAAGGGAATATGGCAATCTGTCTTTCAAAAATCTCATAATGTGTTGGGTAAGAAGGTGTGTAAACAAACATTTACAGATAACATCATATTACAATGATTGCCCTAAAGCGATTTTCGTCATTGGCGCACACAGGATAGGATTTGCAGGAAGAGAAGACCCTGAAGATTCAGCTTTCCTCAGGTATCCAATGGGCAACCCCTCCATTTGCATACAACTACTAGAGGAAAAGAGAGAAAAACATACTCTGTCCTTCATTTTTCTATATCAAAGCATACTTTGGAGAAGGGAACCAGCAAAGAAGAAATGAAATAGATTTTTCAAATTATTTTTCTAAATAGAAAAATCAAAAGAGAAATCACAGGGAAGTACTAAAATCAAATTACAGTTCAGTTTTGTTAAATATGAGGAGAAGCGGCAGGGAGAAATTTAGGCAGGGAGAGAATTATTTCCATCTTCTTGTCCCCAGAAGCTGACAAGGGTTCCCGTCCAGCCCCACCAATAGGACCCTCAATCATCTCCAGACTTCCATTCGCTCATATTCAAAGCGAAGAGGTTGAGCCAGCAGGCCTTGACGATTCCTGACAGTTCTGACAGGCCGAATCAGAGTGGGCAGTCTAGTCATGGGTTTATTTTTAGCTGGGAGAAAGGAAGAAAATATGAATCGCAGGGAAAATGGAGGTGTCTGAATGTTTGTTTGGTTGTTGGGGGCAGCGAAGGAGTGAGAAGGATGCTTTTCTTCCTCAGTGGTGGCGATGGAACCCCAGAACAATAGTCCAGAGCGCTATGGAAACAGAGAGGAAGCTCAGGGGGATTAAGAAGACAGCAGATGGGTCCAGGAGGCAGCGCTTTTCTAGACTAGGAAATGTGCAACCAACAGTTTGTAGTAACCAAGCTCTACTGTGATAGAGGAGATGTGGGTATCAAGAATCGGCTTTTAAAATAAAGGACAATAACAGGTAGCCAGCGGCCCCCGATAGATGTCCAGGACATTGTGCCATATAAATCCCAAGTATGCGGCTCCCTGAGGGACACTCGTCACGATGCTTGTGTAGCAAGGGCTGAATGAGGCAGGATGCCAATATCACTCTGCAGGCACAGATTGCATACAAACCACCCCTGACTCACGTCTCCAACTGAAACAACACCTTGGACCAGCCAACTTCCTTTTCCTCCCTACCAAGAATGTTTTATCCCCTTATTTCTTTTGATCACATGTATCAGATTCTTATTCTCCCTGATGCACCACTACACCCTGGGTCAACCTACAACTGCCAAAACAAGTAATGCCTCATTAGAAAGAAACCCAAGAAATGGCTCCCAATCTCCTAACTATGCACGTGGCACAAATTATCATTACAGAGCCCGTCTTTCTGGCCTCATAGATTTATTCTCCCATCATGTTTTCATTCATTCATTCAAGCTTGAGCTTCTATATATACACTGTGGACCCTGAGCAAGTCACTTAACCTGTCTGTGCCTGTTTTTCATCTGTAAAAGGAATAGTAGTATCTACCGCATAGGGTAGTTCTTAGAATTAAGTGCGTTATTATATGTGAAGTGCTCAGAACACATATTGGAAGTGCCTGGCACATATTAAGCACCGTATAAGCATTAGATATTTTCATTATCATTACCATTACTATTATTCATTAATCCTAGTTCCGTGCAGCAGGCTATGCATTCTGCTAGCTTGTAGATTCCAAGATGAACAAGTCCCTGCCCTCAAAGAGTGATCGAAAATAGTAGCTTTATGAAAAGTATTATCATTATTAATATTGAAAGGAAATGCACTTGAGACATGGAAAAGAGGTGGAATTGAACAGATATTAACAGAAGAGATGTCGGGGGTGAGAGAGGGGAGGAGTGTGATGTGGTTACAGGGATAGATGATGGTACCATTGATACACTGAGTGTGAGCTGACAGAGGGACATTTAAGAGGCAGATGAATATCCAGATCTTATGCTAAGATGAGAGATCTGGAATAGAGACTTCAATGTGGGAGTGGCTGAAACGTAAACAACAGCAGGAGGGAATGACAGTCAGCAAGAGGAGGCTACAAAATCTGAGAAGAGGACTCAAGATGGAACCCTGAGGGAAGATCCTCATGGAGACAGGTGAAGAAAGAGAAACCTGCAAAGGAAACTGAGATGAAACCAAGAGAAGGTAGGAGGAAAACCAGAAGAGTGACACCAAAGAAATGTAAGGAGAGGAGAGTTTCAACAAGAAGCATGTGATCAGTAGTGTCAAGAAGACTGAAGAGTCCATGGGATTTAGTACCAACGAGGCCAGCGTGAGCCATTCGGGGATGGCAGAGGGGCCCTGTTCAGACCTCAGTAAGAGTAGTTATGGGTGGAGGTGAAGTGGCTACAGAGAGGTAAGGAGATCATAAAACCTGGCAGTCCAGGTAGGGAGAAAAGGGAGTGAGCAGCTAAAGAGGGATATAATATTGACCATAGTGTTAAATTTTAAGTTGGAAGGAACATGACCACCTCCTACCTCTTCTCCCTGCTCACAACTTATGGTCCAGCCATAGTGAAGCGCAGAAAATGCCACGCTCTAAACACGCTGTGTCCCTTGTAACTTGATTCTTTTTTAGAAAATTATGGTGAAATATATGTAACATAAAACTTACCATTGTGATCATTTTTAAGAGTACAGTTCTGGGGCATTAAGGACATTCACATTGTTGTGCAGCCATCACCACCATCCATCTCCAGAACTTTTTCGTCTTTCCCAACTGGAACTCTGCACCCATTAAACAATAGCTTCCCATTCCCTTCTACCCCCAACCCCTGGTAACTCCATTCTACTCTCTATCTATAATTTTGACTACTCTAGGTACCTCACATAAGTGGAATCATACAATATTTGTCCTTTTGTGACTGGCTTATTTCACTCAGCATAGTGTCTACAAAGTTCGTCCATGTTCTAGCCTGTGCCAGAATATCCTTCCTTTTTAAGGCTGAATAATATTCCATCCTGTGTGTGTGTGTGTGTGTATATATATATATATATATATATATATACATACACACATACTACATTTGTTTATCCATTTATCCATCAATGGATACTTCAGTTGTTTCCATGTTTTGATTATTGTGAATACTGCTTCTATGAATACAGATGTACAAATATCTGTTTGAGCTTCTGTTTTTAATTCCTTTGGGTATATACCCAGAATTGGAATTGCTGGATAATATGATAATTCTATGTTTAGTTTTTAAGGAACTGCCTTACCATTTTCCCCAGCACCTGCACCATTTTACATTCCCTGTAACACTGCACAAGGGTTCCGGTTTCTCCACATCCTGACCAACACTTGTTATTTTCTGTTTTTTTGATAATAGCCACCCTAATGGATCTGAAGATCTCTATGCCTTTTTGAGTGCTAATATTACCCAAAATATTCTCCTCCTGTCAGCCACACAAAGTCTGGGCATCCCTCAGAATCTTCTCAGGTACCATTCTTCTGGGTGGTATCTGAGAATCACCCCCAGTGGAGTTAACCACTCTTTACACCTCAAGTTCATTACTTATATGTGCTTACTTGATTGAACATGTTATACTAAAAGCAATTATTAATTTGCAAATCTCTGTCCTCAACCTAGACATCTACTTTAGAGAAAGGAGATTAATCCCTAGCCATCCTTATATTCGCATATCTTAGCACAGTGCCTGACATCACGTTCATGCTTTTCTCAGCTTAATAAATAAATATAAATGAGGCATAGTTCCTACCCTCAAAGAATTTATAATTTTAGGACAGGCATAAATCTATGAAATCTTAAATAATAGAAAGCCAATGCAAGATAAGAGATGCCCAAAGGAGAGAGATCAATAACTTTTACATGACTAGTCAAAGGCAGTAGACTTCAGATGTTTCTGATCATGTAACTCTCTCATAAAAGGATTCTGAGCACAACTCACCATTTATTTACTTATAAATTAGATGTGTCTTATTTTACTATTGTGCTGTGTGCATTAAAAATATACACAAAAGTAAAAAGTAAAAGAGGATGCGATAAAAATATAGAGTGCCAATATTTTCTTCCTGCACCCCAGTGGATTGTCTTGACCCACCTTTCTGGAGACCAGCGGTCTAGAGCATTCCCCTTCAAAATGGGGCCCCAAAACCAGTGTGGGGGCACAGCCATTTCATCACTAGTCTGTCACATGATAAGCACAAAAGTAGAGAGTAAGCATCTAGAAACTTTTATAGCTATTTGACTAGATAAATTCATGTCTGCCGAATATAATAATTTAAAAAGTGTCCTTGTATTTTGTATCTCTTTATTTCTTATTTCATTTTTCTAATTTATTTCTTCATTTTTAATTACATTAATTTAGTAATTCATTTTAATTGTATTTTATATAAGTAGCTACCCATAATGGATTGGAAATTCAAAACAAAGTAAAAACCTGGTCCTTCACTATAGAGAGCTTGGGAACATTAGAATAGATGGTAAGTCTGAGAGCCCTGACCTGGAAGGGCCTCGGAGAGCTGTCCCTGCAGAATGGCAGGGTCCCCTGGGTGTGGAATTGGGGGAGCGTCTCGACTGCAGTAAACTAAGAAGGGTCCCCGGAGGCTGCAACAAGGACAGGGAAGTCTTTTCTCCTGACTGCTCCCTGCCCCAGCCTGGGTTGTCTGCAACCTTCTGAGCTCTGTACACCACACAATATATGTTACTGATCTGAACTGAATTGGGGTGTTTGGGGAGGATCACATGCAGGACATCTGAAGGAACTCCTGTCCCCAGATCCAGCACGGTACAGGCACATTCTCTCGTGTGCGTCTGCTTCCCCTCCTCTGTTCCACAACACACCACTTGCTGTTTTCTGATCTGAACTCTGAGCACTTTGCATTCTCCCCCGCCTATCGACGCTCCATAAATATTTGTGGAGAAGGCCAGTGAAAACATTAAAACACCATTTTCTTCGCAGACATACTGTGTTGATGCCATTTAATTGGATGTTTTCCTCAGTGGGTTCATAATTCTTTTGTTCCAGCTTAACCACCAAATTCAGCTGCACATCAGGGCCGGCAACTCATGGAGTGAATCTGTGCAAAATGGGGCAATTTAGCAAGCAGTGTTCCATTTATAACCTTGGTTGCTCGACATGGGCAGCCAGAGCTCTTCCATTAAAATGCAGTCACCAGCCCCTGCCCTGACAGCTGCCGAACCACGCACAGGGAAGTGCTCCAGACGCTGGCTGTGAGACCCCTTTTCACGACAACCCTGAGCCAAGAGGCAGGTGTGAGCCACATAGCTCTAGCCCTGGCTTTGGGGACCTGGAAAAGGCAAGGGCTGGAGCAGAGAAGAGCTCCTATTTATGGAGCATTTACTATGGGCTCTGTTCTAAGCGCTTAACATGCATAATCTCACTCAAGCCTCCCCCAATCCTTTGAGGACGGTACTCTCTTTCTATTATTGTGATAAAATATACATAACATAAAACTTACACTGTGACCATCTTTAAATGTACAGTTCTGTGGCGTTAAGTACATTCACATTGTTGTGCAATCCATCTCCAGAACTTTTTCATCTTACCAAAGCGAAACTCGGTACCCATTAAACAAACCATTCCCTCCTTCCCCCAGCCCCTGGCAACCACCAGTGTATGTTCCATCTCTATGAATTTGACTATTCCAGGAATGGAGACAATATTCTTATTATTATCCTCTTTACAGAAGAGGAAACTGAAGCACAGACTGTTTAACTTGCCCAAGGTAACTCAGCTAGCAAATGGAAGAGCTGAATTTAGCACTTGGGCAGTCTGGCTCTGGAGCCCACTAGGCCATGTGAAAGAGAATAAGCATTCCCTCTGGGGACACAGCCAGATACTCATTTCCTTGATGCCTCATCCAGCCACGACACACAGCTGCACCCTGAGCAGAACCAGAAGAGTGGCAGGGCACTTTTCAGGTGGGAGAAAAAGAAACTGGGTTGCTTCACACTGCTCAGTTTATCCTCTCCTAGCACGTCCCGCCACACGTGATGCGCACACACAACACAGAGGCTGTAGTGGCAAGAATCCGACTTTTGCATTCAGACAGACCTGGGTTCCAGGTGCAATGTACTAAACGTACTAAACGTCTGCTCTTGGACAATCTGTCTGACATTTCCTGAACTTCTATTTCTTCTTCATTAATGTGAGAATGATATTATCTACCTTACAGCTATGCTGAGAATAAGGGTTAAACGAAATGCATCTGTCAAACCATCAGGCACAGTGCCTGACAGAGAGCAGAAACTCAATCACAGTGAGCTCCCGTCCCCCTTCCTCCTCTACTTCACACTTCCTCGGAAAGAAAACTGAAAACCTCCATGCACATGCTGAAGCCAAGCCAGTGTTTGGCTGCTCGAGCTACCAAGTGTGCTGGGGAGAGAAGAATGAGGAAGACGAAGAGGTATGGTTGAGGAGAAGGAGTGGTTGGGGCTTAATCCCAGGGGAATGAAATAACATCCCCAGAAAAATATGTGCTGCCTCTTGCATCTCAAGCATTGGCAGAAGAATTAGAACAATGCAACTCTGGTGGTCTCACAATTATACCGATGCTGTAAAAAGCCAAGTCCCTGCCTCAACTTCCATCCCCTGCGCCAGCAGCCAGGCTGGACAGCTCCCACGGAGCCCAGTGGACTCTCCACTGGAACCCCAGAGCCTCCCAGCGTGCTGGGCACACAGCGGTTGCGCAGTAAAGACCCGTTGAATCAGTGTGAGCGAGTGAACGCCTGGCACCTGACTGCACTGCCTAGCATGTGTTTTCACTTAAGAAGAGCAAACTTCCTGGACCAATATTTCAGGATGGAGGAGCCCATGCCTTCCATGGGGAAAAAAAAAAAGTGGAGAGAGAGTGAGATGTTGACTGATGCTTTCAGCTGCCTGAGGCATGAGGCAAACTTTCTGAAACTGTAAATCCAAGGAATTTAAAAGGCCTGAAACTCGGGTGTTCTGAGCTTTGCCGAGTCTGCTGGTGGCTGGAGGACAAGAAACAGGGGAGCTGCTATGCTTCTCAATTTTCTTTTCTCCTTTGCAAGGAACCATGGTATTAATGAAACAAAAGGAGAGCCATGCAGGCTATGCCTGCTTCTCTGGAGAAACAAGGGGCAGCTTCAGGAGGACGTCTGAAACAGGCAAGGGGCTCCCAAAACAAAGGCTGCTTCCCAAGGGACCGGGCTGCTGGGCATAGGCTGGTGAAAACAGTTAGGAGAGAGATACTTAGCTAACCAGAAAGACAGAGACACAGAAAAGAAAGAGAGAAGGCAGAAGCAGAAACAGTGATGATAGAGAAATAAACTCCAAAATACAGAAAGTCAGGGAAGAAAGTCAGAGAGAAGGGAACTGCAAAGCCAGGGTGGTGGTGGTGGTGGTGGTATATCGAGCAAGGGAATGAAAGCAAGGTGCCAAGACAGAGCTGGAAGAGTGAAACCAGGAATAAGCCTCAGCCTTCAACTAGAGAAAGTTACATATTGTCTGCGTGGGGCCACCTGTGCAGAACGGCAGATGGAATGCCTGGGCCTTCCGCTTCCTCAAAATAAAATAGACTTTTTAGTGAGACTAAGGTTCAGAACCTACTGCAGAATTGGTTAGTTCCTTGTCCTCTTCTTCAGAAGTTTTGCTTCTGCAAACAAAAGAACAAAAGTGTCCCCTCCCTTTTATTTAATGGCTAGATAATTTCTAAGGAGATTTTGGAAATCAAAATCCAAAAGTGCAATCCTGGAAAATGACCAAGTTGAACAGCTGGGTTTAAAGGGATGTTATTATAGGGATAAGAAACTCTATGGCATCAAAAAAGAATTTGGCCCTGATGCCACCTGAGCAGCTCAGCCTGGGAATTGGGGCAGAAATGAGTATTCAAGGTTAATTCCCCAGGTCCTGGGGGTGGGAGGGACCCTCCGTGGATTCTCCTTGTGAACCAGAGGGCACAAATGTCTTTCATCTTCTGGGTTCCGTATGGAAGGAACAGCTCCCCCAGGGAGGCTGTAGAGTCCAGGCCCAGATGTCCCATCCCTGGAGCTGACAGGCTCTAAACAGAGCTACTATTGGACCAGAGTGCCTGGGATGGTAACTGAGGCACATGGCCCTAGGTGGATGAGAGGGGCCCAGCCATCCCCTCCAGCCAAGAGTAGCTTCTCTGCTCACCCCAACGTCCTCTTCAAATTGCCATTTCCTGGTAATCCTTAACAGAAAATGGTCAGGCAATATAGTCAAATAAAATGTCTGCCTCTCTTTAAAAGCCAGTACTCTCTATGTGAGGCAGGTACATGAGGTTCTATTGATACCGGCTCAACACAAGGTTGACATGAGGGAAACCATGTTGTAGAAAAGAAACCCTATTGTAACTGTGAATGACCTCTGGTTAACTAACCTAGACATGCTCTGTAGATTTTATGGCCCCTCCCAGCTGCTATCAGTTGATAACTTTGCTCTTTTGAGTTCCTTAGGAATGTGATGATCCCTGGGCAGAGTCTAGGCTGATAGCCATCATCAATGACAACTGAAAGATCAGGGTATAGGGCGTTGCTCCGGTCTCTGATGCATAACCAGTAAACAAAGACTATCAAAACTAAGACCAGATGGATGCCCCACTGGGAGATCAGATGCCTCCCCCACCCGGAGAATAGCCCCCTATATAACTGGCCTGTAATCTTTGTTCTGTAAAATGGTTTTTTTGGACATTAGTCTGCCGTCTTTCCTCTTGCTAGCAAGTTGTAATAAAAAGTTCTTTCTCTCCTACCACCTTGCCTCTTGACTATTGGTATGTCTTGCAGCGGGCAGACCAACCCCCCTTTTGGGCAGTAACACTATCTGTTGGGCATGATTGCAAAAGGGCCCTTTACATGGGCTTAATGCCCCACCAGATTCTTCTCCCCTCTCCTCCCTCCAGGGACCCAGTGGAGAGAGAATGAGCATAGATGTAACAGGGTCTGACCGTCATGGGGCAACCCCAGGTCTGACCAGGCCCTCTTGGCCTCTTCTGCTGGGAGAAAAGCTTCAGAACAGCCACAAAATTCCAGAGTCACCAAGGAAAGAAAGAGTGTCCAGAACAAGGGTCTCTGCTTATTCTAAGGCCTCTACCTTCTCCTTTAAGATAGTTGAACTTTATTCTTTATTATTATAAGAAAGAACTACCTTTTGTTAAGTGCTTGCTATGTGCCACTTTGTTAAATACATTTCGTATATTATTTCACACACGCTTATGCAATACTCCATTGGGTGGAAACTGTTGGGTGTTTATTTATTTTTTTTTTTTTGTGAGGAAGACCAGCCCTGAGCTAACATCTGTTGCCAATCCTCCTCTTTTTGCTGAGGAAGACTGGCCCTGGGCTAACATCCGTGCCCATCTTCCTCCACTGTTGGGTGTTATTGTCCCAAATTATAGGGGTGGAAATTGCAGTTCAGAGAATTTAAGTAACCCTCCCAAGGTCACACATCTAGGAATGAGGGTCTGAACCAGTTCTCTCTATGCTGTAGTATCATTTAAGAAGTTTAACAAGAAGCACTAACAAAACAAGAAAGAAACAAGTAATAGGTTCATTAAAAGGAAAGACAGACTCTCCAGGGGTCTGTTTTCACTCTTCTGGCTCCAGGCAACCTCACCTGGGCAATTCCACATCTGACAGTCTGCCCTCCAGAGGCCGGGCCTCCGCACCTCCCACCCCGTGGAGAAGAGCCTCTCTCCCCCGACTTGTGGGGGATCTTCTACTGAAACTAGGACAGAGTCATAATCATTCATTCCAGAAAGGGCTGTGATTCACATCTGAGCTTCGGAAAATGGTGTTAGTTTAATTTAAAGGGGAGACGAAAGCAAAATAAATGCTCAGATGCTGACAGATTTCTCCAGACCTTAATTTGCATTCATTTTGCCTTCAGAGCATTTGATTTGTTTTTTTATTTTCAAATTGTGTTGTGCCACATGCAAGGAAAATAGACTTCCTTAATCTGGATCCTGTGATTTCATTGTTTATTGATGTCAATACCGGGTAAATGAGGAGTGCTAAGAGAGGAATATCAGATGGCTTTCCATCTTCTCTCTAGGAAGCAAGAACAAGAATCATCCAGCCCAGGAGTTTTAGAAGTTTCTACAATCTTCAGAGCTGACAGTCACACTATGTGTCACCTCTCCAGATCCTTCCTAGGAGCCAGGCTAACCTTGACACACTTGCATTCAGGAGACTTAGTCCTCCCCCAGGAACAGGATATGTGTTGATGTTCCCAGTGCGTGTTTAAACACACCCTCCATTTAACTTGAGTGCTGACATTCATTGACCCATAAACATTTCAAAAGAGGGAAGCTTTCCAGCCTGGCTTTGCACAGAGGCAGAGAATCAGGACTTCCAGAACTGGGGGCAGGGAAGCCATTTAGGACAATGGCCAGTTTCCTAACTCATGTTCTTGTCCATGGTTGGCCTTGTCTCTCATTTGTCCTCCACAGAACTGCCATCATAATACAATCAACAACAACCTGTGTCTGATGCTACCATTTGCTTGTCCAATCATTTGACAAATATTAAGCGCCTGCTCTGTGCCAGCCACAGTCTGGTTCTGGCCAGCGTCTCCAGTCATAGCTTCTACTCCCCACCTCCTCCACTCCACATACCATGCTCCCCACTTTCACTCTATTACTTCCTATTTCCTGATCCTGACCTGCAATTTCCTTCCTCTATACCTTTGCCCAGGCTGTTCCCTTGTCGCAAATTCCTCTCCTTCACACCCATATATCCAAGTTCTACCCAGCCTCAAGAACAATTCAAGTGCCACTTTCTCTGTGAACCTTCCCAGATTTCCCCAAGTCAGCATTAATCGCTTCTCTGACCACCTGCCACTCCATCGCCAGGAAGAAGTAAATGTTCCCCTCTCTGAACTCCTTGACCACCAAACTCTTTCCACATTCCTCTGTTATTTCTTTACACCTTGGTAGTATTCTTTCTTTCCTACCATCCATCAAAAGCAAAGCCCGTGCTATTCTCCTCCCTCTACCTAAGTCCAGAACAAAGCAGCCACTCAGAGAATTTATGAGTAAATGGGCACATGAACACTTTCTCCTCTGTTCCCATAGCATTCTGTACTTATAATTAGGTCATTGATCACACTCTGCTTAGTATTATAAATACTGTGTACATAATAATTATAAACCACTTAAGGACAAAATTCCTGTCTTATTTATCCTTTTATCTCCCAAGGCATCTGAAAAGAAACTTCTTGCTTGAAGTGGGCACTCACTAAATGCTATTAAGATGAAAGGAAATAAAAGCAAATTCCCATTCTTCCAGCTAGGCTTAGGGAGGCACTGGGATAGGACCCAAGGAGTGCTGGGGAGGGCATGCTAGGACGTCAGTTCAGTTCAGCCAACATTTATTAGCAACATATATATATACACACACAAATATGTAATTAATGGATTTATTTATATAATAATATATTAATAATTAATATTAATCATTATTATTATTGAGTATTTATTAAGTGGGCCACATTTGAGGGTCAAGTTAGAGAAATAAAGGTGAATATGACATGATCCTGCTTTCCAGAAGGACACAACAAAAATCTAGAAGACAAAACTACACAAAAAGGCAGCCAAGCTTTACAGCAAGCCCATGACTGTCAGGCTGAGGGCTTGTGCTGGTCTATAACTAAGTATCCATTGATCTATGATGATATAGATAAAAAATAAAGTTCACTTTATTGAGTCTTTCAAAGAGCTAAATTTATTCTAAGTAAAGGATTCACTATTCCAAGAGTACATCCTTTGTATTTTGATGTGTGGGGGGGAGGGAGGTGTATTACATGTCCTTTCGTATTGAAATATGATGATATGATGGCACATGCGTGCTTTTTGGTCTGAAAAACAAAAAGTTGAGAACCTGATGTTGATCGTCCCAATTATTTCTTCTTGTTTTAATTTTACTGTCCCGTGAAATCCAAACTTGGGATCCACTCTTCCTCCAAATAGAACCTTATGATCTTAAAGAGGCCTGTGTGGTGAGTAGAGTGAAGACAAGCCTTGGAAAATATTTCCCAGAAATATAATGGCCCTGTCTATAGGGGCTCCAGCAGCCCCTCCATGCTGAGGGAGAGTAGCCATCTCCTCAGGCCCTGGAACTGTTTGGGAGCCTCAACTTTCATAAGAGGAGTTCAATTCTGCTCCGTTGTTTGTCAAAAATAAGGCTCTCTTTGCAGAGAAAGCTCCGCTCTTGGTACTTGCTGGCTGGGAGAGGGGAACAACAGCCGCTGCTGAAATTCCTTCTCCCTTCAAATTCCGTTTCCCTTCACAGAATATTCAACAGGAAGGACAACAAAATCATACTCTGAGGGCACTGGTGGAAACTCACTGAAACTGAGGGAAGGGAATAGGAAAAAAAACAAAACATGGAAAACTCTATCTGGTGGAGATGCAGGAATGCATGCTGGGCACAGCATTACATCTGGAGGAAGGGTAAGAACACTTGAGAAAGCCACACCCCCGAGTCCCAGATTGATAGTGCCAGCCTACAATTGAGGTTTAAGCGGAACATCAGAGACCGGCCCCTCCCCACACCCACCTTCTCCACATTAACAAGCATCAAGTTAAAAAAAACACTGAATACAGCTGAGAGTGCTGCAAACGGCAGGTTCTGTCTAGGCAGCAGAGCAAAGGGAGACCCAAATCCAAGCAGGAAGATTAAAAGTCAAGCAGAGAACACTGACAAAAACCCTCTTGTAAATAAGTCCACATCATAAACAGAAGTTATCATTAGAGGACTTTGAAGCCTTTGGTGCACTAAGGGTAACCATAGCAACAACAAACTTCAAACCCAGACTCACTTCTAACTAGCTTAATATAACCTCCCCACATTAAAGGTCTACCAAAGGGAAAGGTGTGCTCATCTTCAAGAATAAAAATATATATAAGTTCACCTCATTATCTACTGTACTATACAACATGTCTGGCTTTCAACAATAAATTACAAGGTATACAAAAAGGCAAAGAAAAACGTACCCTAAAGAGAAAAAGCAGTCATTTGAACCAGATTCATAAATGATACAGATGTTGGCGCTATGAGATTAGGAATTTAAAATAACTATGATTAATGTTAAATATGTTAAAGGCTCTGATGGAAAAAGTGAACAACGTAGGTAATTTCAGATAGGTAATTTCATCAGAGAGTAGAAAACTATAAGAAAGAATTTAATGAAAATACTAGAAGTTAAAAAACACAGGAACAGAGATAAAGAATGTTATCAATGGGTTCATCAGTAGACTTGACACAACTGAAGGAAGAATCAGCAAATCAGTGAACTTGAAAACAAATCAGTACAAATTACCAAAACTGAAACACAAAGAGAAAGAAGAGTAAAGAAAACAGACTAGAGAATCTGAGAGATGTGAGACAACATGAAATACAAGTATTAAATATATGTGTATTTGGAATCCAAAAAAGAGGGAAAAAAAGACAGAATGGACAAAATAAATATTTGAAGAAATAATAACCAAAAATGTTCCAAAATTCGTGAGAGATGCCGAACCACAACAGATCCAAGAAGCTTGAAGAGAAAATCTCAAAGGCGACCAGAGAAAAGGACACATTGCCCACGTAGGAACAATGCTAAGAGTTACAGCAGACTTATTGTCAGAACCACTTAAGCAAGAAGACAATAGAGTGCTATTTTTAAAGTGCTGAAAGAAAAAAATTACCAACTGTCAATTCTATACCCATCAGAAATAACTTTCAAAAGTGAAGGAGGGGGCCAGCCCGGTGGCATGGTGGTTAAGTTTGCACACTCTGCTTCAGCAGGCTGGGGTTCCCAGGTTCGGATCCTGGGCGCAGACCTACGCACTGCTTATCAAACCATGCTGTGGCAGTGTCCCATATAAAGTAGAGGAGGATGGGCACAGATGTTAGCCCAGGGCCAATCTTCATCAACAAAAAGAGGAGGATTGGCAACAGATGTTATCTCAGGGCTAATCTTCCTCACACACACACACAAAAGTGAACGAGAAATAAAGACTTTCTCAGGCAAAAAAGAACTTAGGAAATTCATTACCAGCAGACGTATTCTACAAGAAATGTTAAAAGAAGTTCTTCAGGCAGAAGAAATATATAGGTCAGAATTTTGAATCTACATAAAGAAATTTTAAAAAAAAAGAAAAATTTTTTCTTATTTTTAATTGTTCTAAAAGATACCTGACTGTTTAAAGCAAAAAGAGTAACAATGTGTTGTATGTTTGTAGCATAGGTAAAAGTGAAATATGTAACAACCGTAGCACAAACGATGGGAAGGAGGCATTGGGAATATACTGTTATAAGGTCTTTACATTTCACTGAAGTGGTATAATATTATTTTATAGACACGAATTACTTAAAAATGTGTATTATAAGCCTTAGGATAATCACTAATATAAATAATAAGTCAATCGAGGACACGAAAATAAAATTGAAAAAGAAATTCTAACTAAAGCTAGGGAAGGTAGAAAAAGAAAATATAAGCAAAGAACTATTGGAACAAATAGAAATCAATAAGCAAGATGGTGAATTTTAACCCAACCATATCAATAATCATTTTAAATGTGAATGATCTAAACACATCAGTTAAAAGACAGATATTATCAGATTGGATTAAAAAAAAAGACCCAATTCTATACTATCTTCAGGAACCCCTCTTTTAATATAAAAACATAGATAGGTTAAAAGTAAAAGGATGGAGAAAGATAAACATGTAAACGCTAACCAAAAGAAAGCTGGAGTAGCTTTTACAATTTCACACAAAGTACGGTTCAGACCAAGGAATACTGTCAGGAATAAAGAGAGACATGACATAATTATAAAGGGGTCGGTTCAACAAGAAGACATAATAATCATTAACGTGTATGCTTCTAACAACAGAGCTTCAAAAC
Organism: Tapirus indicus; assembly: GCA_031878705.1. Taxonomy (NCBI): domain Eukaryota; kingdom Metazoa; phylum Chordata; class Mammalia; order Perissodactyla; family Tapiridae; genus Tapirus; species Tapirus indicus. The sequence continues at coordinate 77,126,130 of CM062922.1, read as the reverse complement.
AAAGGTCTGCCCTTGATTGGTAACAGAAGTCACCTGCACTCCAGGATGTGGCCACAGACTCTACAGCCTTGAACTCTAACAAATATTAACAAAAGATATATTCATCTTAACTCGAGGGATTTCTTAAAGGATCAGCAGTCCATCCATTGCTATAGTTATTTTAAATTTTATTTCCTAGTCTAGCCAAACCATTAGAAAGCTGTGCACTGGAACTGCTCTATTTTAGTCTTTATGGAACTGTTTTCTTAATTGCACTTTGATGTTCTGCCAGCAGCTTGAACTGAGAGATGGTATAAGAAACAGCCCTATACAACTACTTATCAGGTTTAACATAGGGTTATTGTTGAGAAAGCTGTCCTTCAGATCACACAGTGTTCTATTCATAAGAGCTCACAAAAGAGATTTTGCTCAGGTTTCAAAACTAGGAAAATCTCTACTTCTCTGATCATAATTCTCCATTTCCTTTAGCTGTTGAGAAATCTGCTCAGAACCAAATTTTTAGCCCATGGAAATTTACGGTGTGCATTTTTTATACTAACTTTACTCCTGAATTTATTTGATTTTCTGTCCTTATTTTTCTTTCATCCCAATTTTTCCATCTGTTTCTTTTTATTCTGCTATGCTTTTTAACTTTATTCTGTGTATTTTTATTTTAAAGTTAATTTTTTGAGGTATAATTTGCATGCAATAAAATAAACTCATCTTAAGTGTACTGTTCAATGAATTTTGACAAATGTTAACCATGTCATTTTTGTTAGGCATCTAAAAGCGGTTTTGAAATAAGTAAAGGTAAAAGTAAAAATCACAAGGTAGTCTGTGCTAAGCATTATCGTAGAGATACAGACAAATTACTACGGGAATTTGAAAGAGGATGAAAAATTCTGACTGGAGGGGTAGTGGAGTGAGGGATGGGGGACCTCAGGGAAAAAGTCTCATTTAAAAAGGTAACATCTTGGGGCCAGCCCCGTGGCCTAGTGGTTAAGTTCAGCATGCTCCACTTTGGCAGCCCAGGCTCAGATCCTGGGCGCAGACCTACACCACTCATCAGCAACCATGCTGTGGCAGCGACCCACATACAAAATAGAGGAAGACTGGCACAGATATTATCTCAGGGTGAACCTTCCTCAGCAAAATAAATAAATAAATAATATCTCACCTTAAATTTTAAAGATGGAAATTCAACAGAGAGAAGTAGCAGGAAAGGTAATTTCGAAAAGGAAATGGTTTGAGTAAAAGTATGAAGCAAGAGATATGGGTACTGGTTGGATTTGGCTGGGGGTAGAAGGTGAGCAGGAAGGAAGTATGGGTATGGAAATGAGACTCTAGCTATGTTCTAGGAGGTTCTGAAAGCCAAATGGTGTCTCCCTACATTATTGTGCAGGCAATAGGGAGCCATTGCTGGTCTTCAGCAGAGAAGAAACATATGAGATTTGCTTTAGAAAGATCACTCTGGAAGCAGTGTGAGGACTGGATGGGGATATTGGGGCTGGAGGTAGAGAAGACAGTGGGGAGGCTTCTTCAATGGTACAGGGGAGAGATAAAGAGGACCTGGACCAACGATTGTGAGAACGAGAGAAAGAGATGAAATGGGATGCCCTGTGATAGGAAATCTCTATGAGGGGTCAAAGGATTAGTTGTGAGGATGAGTGAGAGGGAGATTGACTATATAGATGATCAGGGGGATGGGCATCCCCATGACTCCTGTTCTGGATAGAAGACTGACAGGCCCTGGGTCTTCCTCCTCCCAACCTCTGCAAGCGGAGAAAACAAAAGTTACCAACCAAAAACTGTCCCTACTTTACTGGTGGGGGTGGGGGTGGAGGGGGTAACCCAATTTGGGCTGGTCATGGTAATCAGTTCCTTTCCAGTCAACCAGAGCCAATAGCATATATAATAATAATAGCTCCTATTTTACCTCAACAACAAAAAAGTAAAATGATAATAACTAACACTTAAAATAACAGTTACTCTGTGTGAGGTACTGTTCTAAGCACTTCACATATTTTAACTCATTACTCCTCACAGAATTCCTGTGAGTAGGAACTATTATATACCCATTGAACAGATGAGAGAATTGAGGCACAAAGAGAACAAGAGTCTTGCTCCAAATCACATAGCTGGTAAACAGCAGAACCGAGATTCAAACCAGGCATCTGATTCCAGAGTCCAGCTCTGTGCCATTATGCCTGAATGTTGATCACTCTGGGCCCTGGAATAATTTCCCAACTCACATCCTCACCCAGAGTGAGTGCCTTTCACTGCCTTGAGGTAGGAGGTGCTGATATTCCTGGCCGAGACATTAACACAATTGTGAGGGAAGGCATTGAAGATGAATGTCTTTGGTGTATTCGGTGCCCTGTGAGTCACCAGGTATGACCAAGCAGAATATTGGGCAGAGTGTTGTATATAAACTGTGACCAAAACCACGGTAAATTATGAAAGAGATACAACAAAAATATTGTGAAAATCAATGCCCATAGGTATGTATGAGCATGTGTATACTTGTGTGTGTAGAAGATGTGAGTTGTTGATGATGACTGAGGTTGGCTGAAGCAATGACCTACAACCCACAGATGCCAGAAATCCCTGGAAAACCATTCACCACCTATCTAACAACCTAAAAATACGCCTATGGAAGACAACCTTGGAAGGAATGCAGGCGCAGGTCTAGTTGAGATAAAACAAATTCAAAGCAGATTACCAGTCGATAGACGTGCTGAACTTCCACTGTTCTGTGAAGACAGGTGTGGCCTGGCACCATCACAAAACCAAAGTCACATGATATAATCCAACAGACCGAGTCTGGATTTTTTTTCCAGAAAGGCCTCCACATTTTAGCTGCAGGCACTGTCTGTCCTCCTTTCATCACCTAATATATAAGATTTGGCCACCTATACATTTAGGCAACAGACGGCAACTATCCGAATGTGTGCATTTAGTTGGAATCAACAAACATTAAAGTTTGCATAGCATCATTTGAAATTTGTGTCAACTCCCTAAGATATTGGAATGATTCTTCATCACGGGAGAATGCATGATGCTTATTTACTCATTCATTCCTTCAGGCATTGTGCCAGAGACTGAGGTAGTGAACAAGGCACAGTTTCGGCCCTCAAGACACCTAGTGTCCAGTTAGAGAGCCAGACAAGTAAATAGGAGACCAACTGATGAGGGCTCTGAGGGGGTAAGTCCACAGAGCCCAGAAGGAGGGCACTGAGCCATTATGTCAGGAAAGCTCTGGGGAGGAGGGGACATACCATTGGGAGGACTGTACTAGGGAATTAAATTTTTTTGTGTTCTTTTTTGTTTGTTTGTCTAACTCTACTATAGCATTTTGTTACCTAAAGTACTATCTTTTAAGCAAAAATTATACTCACCTAGAAAAAAATCCAGGCTCGGAGCAAACAAAGTCTCTAATATTTTGAGGTGCCCTTTCAATTAATTTATTTTGCACAGCAATGTACTGTTGGGGAAAGTTATTTCACCTAAAACAACAACAACAATCTATGCTAAGTTTGGGTGCTTTCAGAAAACATTTAATGAAATTGGTAAAAAGCAAAGCAAAAAAATTTAACACAAGTCTAATAATTATTCCTGGGGCTATAACTTCATAATAACAAGGGTTAGATATTGTATATGAGCTTTTCAAAGATCACTTTTTAAAAGCAGTATAATTGTTTTGGGTGTTTTTTCATAGTTGAAGTCATACTATATTTATATAATTATGTATTCTGCCTTTTTCACTTGACATTATTATGTCAAATTTTGCCCAAAATTAAAAATTCTTTACCAATAAAAACAGCAATATAGTATTAGTTATTTTATGGAAATCATGAATAGCTAGCTATAGGAAAAATGAAAAATCAAAACTGTTCTTATCTTATGCAAATGGACACATAGCTTAGGATAAATTTTTATTATACACAGATACAAAAAGGGCTTTATATCAAACAACTTAGACAAACGTGATGATATTCTGCTCTGGAAAACTGTTAGATTGTTCAAAATTTCACTTTGGCAATGACAAAGACATTGATGTTGAAAATGCCTGTGGTGATTTTGAATAAAACTGATAAAATGTGCATGAAAAAAGCAATATTTAAAATGAATATACTATTTCATACAGTATATAATTTTAAATCTGCAAGAGTAAATACATACATGAATTAAATGTTATTTTAAATGTCATCTATAGTCCTAAAAGTTTGTGTACGTATGATGGAAAACCTCTATTTTTTGTATCTTCTTAGTGAGAAAATATGGAATACTCTTGATTTGGAAAATACATAGGTAATTAATTCATTTAGGGTTTCTTGACAGATCCCTAGGAGTACCTAATAGATAGAAAAAACTAGTGAAAAAAAAAACATGGAGAATTCAAAAAATTACAGTAGCTTTGGGTCATTCAACATTGGAGAAAACAGCCCTTATACCTATACACCTACATTATGGCAGAGAACAAATCTGGACCCCTAAAAATCCACACTAGTTCCCCACTTGCCTATAAAGTCTAACACCAATAACCTTAACATTCACATGCCCCCACAATTTGTCAACTAACAACCATGTTTCCACACCTATCTCTTGGTCTGAACCTCATGCATTCATTCTTCAGGCAAATTGAACCACTTAGTGTATCACTGCAAGCACCAAAACGCCTGGCTTCTGTTCTTTGCTCATGGTGTTCCCTCTGAGTAGGATGGCTTTCCCCTCCCCATCCCCACGATTTCCAAATGTCTACATCCATCCCATCTCCAAGGTCCATCTCAAATACCACTGCATTGTTGTTTCACATGTCTCAAGGAAAAGCAGACCTCTTTTCTGTAATGCCAAATCTGAAGTGCTAAGGGCTCAGCCTGGTGGCCTCTCTGCTTGGGCAGGAGTGGGGAGACAGATTCTCAGCAGGCGTGGTCTTGAGGGTGAGTGAGGTCAGGCCAAATAATAATAATGAACATTTAAAGAACACCAGAATAATAATAGCTGACTCTAACTCAAAATTGGCTAAGTGCCAGGCACTCTTCTAATTACATTACACAAATTAATTCATTTGATCTTCACAAGAATCCCATGAAGCAGGTACAGTATTATCCACAGTTTACAGATAAGGAAACTACAGCCCAGTTTAAGTAACCTATGCAAAGTGGCCCAGCTATAAGTGACAGAGCTGAGAAATCCTGCTCGTAACCATTACGCTTTTCTGCTTAGTCAAGACTACCAGAAAAAAGAGACCAGCTGTGGGCAGGAAGACAGGCTGGTAACGTGGGCAATATGGAGGCGCACATGTTTAGCTGGGTGAAGCAAAGGTCAAACATTAAGTCAGCAGGGATAGAGCAAAGTGTGGGCACAGAGCAGAGTCCATCTATGACTTTCTCCCCACTCTGGAGCAATTTCAGGATCCTAAAGAAATACACTCCTGCCAGCTGCATTGGAAGGTTCATAGCATTTTAGGTACCTCATCACTTTTTAAATTACTAATAAATCTATCACATTACCCCTGTTAACAAGAGGCTCCTTGAGGATCCATATTGAATTCACTTCCTATAGTATCTAGAACTGGACTTTGCATATCGTAATTAACCAATAAACCTTTGTTAAACAAATGCCATAAACCATTAGTCCTCAGTTCAATTTTTAATAAAGCAGACATGTGTTAAGGATATTTTAGGAAGATTTCTATTGAACTCTTTAAAAATAATTCTCTATTGTATTTTTTTATAGCACTTTTTTTTTTTTTTTATCGTTTGTCTCCCCCAACTAGTATGTAAGCTACATAAGGGCAGAGACTTCATTCTTGTTTATCACTGCATTTCTGGCACCCTAGAACAATGCCTGACACAGAAAAAGAACTCAGTAAATATTCATGAAGTGAATATTTGAAAAAGAATGGACTTTGAAAATGCTCACCAGACCCCTGTGGGTAGCTTTTGTTCTTGCCAACCAACCCTGACTTAATGTATCAATACTATTCCATTACCCTCAAAGCAAGCACATGTCATGGAGCACAAGGAAAAAAGGGTTTTGCTGGAGGGGGCTGAGAGATGGAGGAGAGAAACGACCTCACACAGAGCACAGCATTTCGCTCCTTCCCAAATCTCCATTGGGCATCTCTGCCCACAGCAAGCTCCTGGGCTGCCCTCTACCTGCTAGTGCTGCCCCCCTCCAGCACTGCAGGTCCCCAACTGTTCTTCCTCCTGGATCTCTACGCTTCCCCTCGGCCCCTCCAGTTTACCTCCTCACACCTGTGGTCCCTATTTAGTAAAGGACATGCCCTCTGGGATCCATTTTCCTTTGAAGGAAGCATGGGGATTAAAAATAATTTTTCTCTTTTACAAATATCTTTATTTTTTTTCATCACACACAAAGAATCCAAGTTTTACCATTTTATACTTGCATGACCTCAGTTAAATTACATGACCTCTTCACCACCTTGATCTTCTCGTCTTGTAAACATGGGGATAAAACCAACTTTACAGGGCTGTTGTAAGAATTAAATGGGACACAGTAGACAAAAGCACCTGGTGCAGAGCAGGTATTAAAGAAAATGTTGCTTTTCTTTTTGTCCTTGAAGTAAACTCTCCACTATCCAAAAGGACCCATGAACCAAGGAGAGCTGAGGTTTTACAGAATAATGCAATAGAAACTCGTCACCGTTTAAAACATTGTTTCTATGGTCCCAGGGACTTGGAGGGCACCATCTGCGCAGGGCAGTTCCTGTGGGCAGCAGTGGTGAGAGAAGTTGGGGGAACATTGCTGCTTTCTCTGTGTGTTGTTTATAAATCAGAGGTGACTGAATAGGGTGAGCTGCACGTACATCATTGAGAAAACAGCCACTCAGAAGTGCCCGTGGTACCAGCCAGCATCGAAAGGGAGATGTGCAGATCCTAATGAGCAGAAGAAATATGCCTTAATGTTTGTGGTGAGAAAATGTCACCTGCCGAGGTCATCTTCCCACCCTAATCCTGTCACCACTCCCTCAGTCCTCAGTTTCCTTATTATGAGGTGGCTGAGCCTGAGAAGGCATCCCCCTGCCTCCACTGGCATGCTGTTAATGCCAAGGATGTAAGAGCTATCACCACACACTATGATTTCCAGGCTGGTACATCATAATTGCCTCACAAATACTTGTTAGCTGCTTGATTCTAATGGTAGTTATACAATTATACTTAAAACCCAAATTGAAGACTCTTGGCTGCCGTCTAGAAGGTAGTGATTCAATGGAACACTTAGAATTTTTAAAAAGATAAAACCCAGGTTAGGAATGCCCAGCTGATAAACCAACGTCATTGTGGCAGGGAGCAATGTAAAGGATAGCACGTTTCTGTAAAACAAAAGAAATACAGAATTCCTCTCCCAGGCCAGGACTGACTCCCTAACAAATGATGTGGAGGAGAAATTAAATCATGTGATGCTGCATAAATTTGGAACATTTTGAAGGTCAGCGTGAGACAGAGCATAACAGTTTTTCTTTTTACGTTTTATGAAGTCAATTTTTGAAAAGACCATGGCAGTTCTGATAGCTCCCACAACCTGAAATCATTTGAGTGATGCACAAGCAAGTTTTAATTTCAAAACTTATGCCTAAAAAATCTGACCAAGAAATCTTGAAGGAGGGATAGGGACATCTGATATTTTGCAGGATAGATCAGCTCTGAAGAAGTTCTCTCCACGAGCGCAGTGCCAAAGCCCTCAGAGGAACACCTCCACCACCACATCATTAGTCCCTGCTCCTTTTACATATTTCTCTTCTCTCTTTAAACCCAGTGCCTCCTCTCCCAACCTCACCCTCACCTGATGACCTTTCTCCCTATTTCACTGAGAAAATAGAAGCTCTCAGAAGAGAATTTCCCCACACTTCCACCACCATATCTATCCACCTATCTACACGTGACACAATATTCTCTACTTTCTCTTCTACTCCTATGGATGAATTTTCAGTGCTCCTAGGCAAAGCTAACTCCTCCGTTTTATCTTGACCCAGCCCCTCTCATCTATTCAAGGACATTCTTCCAAGATTTCTCTCCTTTCTTGCACTATCAGTTTTCCCACATCCATTGGATGATTCCCATCAATATACAAACATGATATAATTTTTCCCATCTTAAAAAAATAATAAACAAAAAACAAAGATCTTCACTTGACCTATGTTCCCTCCAGCCATACCCTCTCTCTCTGCTCTCTTTTAGAGTAACACTCCTTGAAAGAGCATCTAAATTTGCTCTCTCCAATTATATTCCTTTTTCCTTCTTATGCTCACTCAGGCCCAGTTTCTGCCCCCACCACTCCAGCAAATCTGCTCTTGTCAAAGTCTTCAATGGCCTTTGCTTTGAGACACCAACAATCAGTTCTCCATGCTCATCTTGTTGAATGTCAGCAACGTTTGACGTGGTTGATCTTGCCCTCTTGAAGCACCAACTTCACTTGGCTTCCAGGACATCACACTCTCCTGATTTTCCTGTCTCACTGGCTGCTCTTTCAAAGTCAAAGTTGCTGCCTAATTCCCATCTCTCCAGTCCCTAAACATTGTAATGCCACAGGATGCAGTCCTTGGTCTCTGCTCTATCGACACTCACTCCCTCAGTATTCTCAGCCAGTCTTGTGGCTTTAAATGCCAACCATATGCTGATGACTACAGAGTTATTTATTTTTATTTTTTATTTTTGGCTTATGCTGGTATACACTCATTCAACATCTCCACTTGACGTGCAGTCATCCTCTCGGAAGTAACAAGTCCAAGACTGAGCTCCTGATATCCCCTCGTAAACCTGCTCTTCCCACAGTCACCCCACACCAATAAATGGCAATTCCATTCTCCCAATGGCTCAGGCCAAAAAACCTGGCTCATGCTTGATTCCTTTTTCTTTCTCACCAAAACAGATCCATTAACAAATCCTATCGGCACGCCCTACAAAACGTATCTAGAATTCTATCACTTATTCTCCCCTCCACCTCCCTGGTCCAAATTACCATCATTTCTCCTCTAGATTACATGTAGTAACTTCCTAACGGTTTCCCTGTTTCTATTCTCAGCCCCGGCGGTCTATTCTCATCATTGCAGTCAGAATAAGTCAATGGAAGTCAGGTCATGTAACACTTCTCTTCAAGACCTTCAAATGGCTCCCCTTTTCCTTTGGAGTAAAAGCCAATGTCCTATATGGCCCTATATCATCTGGCCACTCATTATCTCTCTAACTTCATCTACCACTCTCCCTCTCTCCCTCCACTCCAGACATGCTGGTCTCCTTATTTTTTTCTTGGGCATTTAAGGGAAGCGCTCACCTTAGGGCTTTTGCACTTGCTGTTCCCTCTGCCTGGAATGCTCTCCCCCTAGCATCCATATGGCTAAATCGCTCATCTCCTTCAAGTCTTTGCTCAAGTGTCACCATCTAGTCAGATGTCTCCTGACCACCCCTTAAAATGGCAACCCCCACCCCTGGAACTCCCTATTCTCCTAGCCTGCTTTTTTTTTTCTCTGTTGTACTCCTTGGCACTTATACCCCTAACATACTACCTAATTATTTATTTTGTTTACTGTCTTTCTGCCTCCTCTAGACTGTAAATGCCAAGATGGCAGGGATTTTTGTATGTTTTGTTCTCTGATGTACTTCATCAGCAACTGGACTAATGCCTACACATAGCAGGCACTTAAATAAGCATTGGTGGTGGTGGTGTTGATAAGCAAACTCATAAAGAGCATCTCTGGAAATAACATGATCCTTAGCTGCTCCAGAAATTAATTCTTCTCAAGTGGAAGATAAATTCATTCTCAGGCTAAATATACTTTTGCTATATCAAAATTATACAACTTCAATCATTATAATAATAACAATAATAACTCTGACATTTATATAATGCTTTCCAGTTTACAGAATTCTTTTCCCCATATAGTTGTATTTCATCCTCAGGACAAGTCTGAACTTGAGCAGGGCAGAGAGTGTCAATCCCATTTTACAGAGGATAAGCCCCAGAGGAATTAAATATCCAGCTTACGAGTCACCCAGACAATGAGTGTGAAACTGGAATGAACCCAAGTTCCCTGACTCCAGGATTAGGACTAATGCTGCTATACCGGTCAGCTTTTAAGGAAAAAACTTATCTTCCTCTGGAGTACTGAGACAAGTACTGACAGGATCTGGGAGCTTCACTATCCTAATTTGGCTCTTATTTATTTAATAAATATTAATCAAGTATTTCCTATGTTCCAGCATTATTCTAAACACTGAGCATACAGTATGGGATAATACAGACCAGGACAAGGTTATGCTCTCATGGAGTCTATATTCTTAGAGAAGAGGTGTCAATAAACAAATACACTCCCTAAAATATGTCAGGGGGTGATAGTTCCATGAAGGGGAAAGGGATAAAGATTGATGGGGAGCAGAGCAAATGAGCTATATTAGAAATGCCCAGTAATGACTTATTGACATGTTACCCACAAACACTTCCTCTGGCAGTGGGGTGGACAGTGCTTCAAATTGTTGGGTGGAGATACTACAAAATGCATTATTATACATTTGAATAACAAAGATGTTCAAGATTCCCAATCTAGATGCTAGGGAATGGGGGTGATATTAAAGCTAAATAAAATAGAGCCTGGTTGACAGTTTCAGAAGATAGCACTAAGTTATAACAACACAGACTTTGTTCATGACAGAAGAGCTTTCTAACAATGAAGCTGCCCAGCAAAGAAACAGACTGGAAATGAGCTCCCTGTCATGAATTCAATAAGGGACTGGATGACCTCTGAAGTCTCTTCCAACTGTGAATCTGATTATTTTCCATTCTGTGGAGCCTCTCTCTACCCTAAGTCACCATTGGTTCCACTGGGTGATGGGGTGAGGACAGGCGCAAAAATCTAGCCAAAAACCATGGTTCTCATGCCAGCCCTCACAGAGGCTGAGCAGTCACCTGACTCTGGCCCTGAATCCTTCCAGCAGCAGCAAAAGTTGACTCTTCTGCAGGGAGGCTAGGGACACAGCCTATTCTAACCTTACGCTGCAGGACCTACCAATGGCTCACATCTAAAGGAGCTGCTCTGCCCAGAAGGAACAGGCAGGACGTCCTCTCCAGTCACTCTGTTCTCCCTAATAGTTAAGCCACCAGTGATTACACAAAGAGAAGAGAAAATTTTCCTGGACAGGAGGCAGCCTCTCTGGTGACTTCTGGCTGCTCATTGGCAATGTCCACATGTCTGCAGGCCTCTCCAGATCCCAGCCTCCTCACAACATACCTAGATGACAATCATCCACCTCCTATGCCTTTCAGCCATTTAGCCAATCCTCCACTAACAGTGGCAACCAGACCTCCAGGGTGACTGTGTGCTGGTCCAGACAAGACATCACGGGACAGACACTGGCAACAACTAACAATATTACCCCCATTTATCCATCACTTAGTGTGGGCCAGAGAGTTTGCTAAGAACTCTATGTGACAGGATGGGCTATAACCTTTATATACATGGCTGGGACACACTTGGAGAGTGATAGCTGGGCAGAATCTGACTAGCAGTGGTGGCTTTTGATTGTTGAGTGGGGTAGGCTGCCCAATGGATCCAGAGAGGTGGGAAAGGTGACAGAGGGGCAGCTGGGCCAAGGAAGCTAAGTGTGGGGGAAGGGAAACTAGGACATTCTGCAGGAAGGATATGGGGAGGTAGGGGCAGTTGCTGGAAAAAGAGAGATGAACCTGCTGCCATAAGAGGAAGAACTAAATTTCCTCTCCCTAGAATCAAGTGGGACATTGTGGAAATTGTCGGTGATTTACACTGTAACCCCTGCTATCGCTTCGTAAAATGTTTAGTAAAATTTCACATCACTTAGTACTTAGGGACTGGATCTGTGATTTTGCATGGGGTGCAACAATGTGCTGGGGTCCAAGGTGAGAGCCAGATGGTCAAAGATGGTGGTATTACAATATATTCACATTATCTCATTTAATCCTCAAAACAGCCCAATAAGGTCAGCATTATTATACTCATTTTACATTGAGGGGAGCGAGATTACTGAATAATTATCTGTAGACAGTCTTGCCAACTATAACGTAAAAGAAGGGAGAGAATTTTATATTTATGTCTGTCCACTCTGACCCTGTGCCTTTTTTAAGTTAGCAAAAAGGTAAATGTGGCCACTTCACTCTGTTCATGGTCATCACCCAGGACCCTTCTTGATTTGCTCCCAATCTTCTCCTGTTTCCTTCCAGTGTCTCCTGGTTCTGGGCCAAGCCCTTCTTTTTGTTCCTCTCTCTGTGCTCTGGACTTGTCCACAAGCCTCCTTGGTGATCTGCAGAGCCCTCTGGCCTTTCCACACTTGGCTGCCTTCGGCAGGATCCCCAGAGCATTGCTGACCTCTCTGCACACAGACCCTGGCACTCGCCCACTTGGTAGATCCAAGTGCCAGATGAGGCCTAGCCCCCCATTTCTGCATTGTCATAGCCTTGAGGGTCCCTTTTCATTCAATAAATGAGCAAGGCAGCATCTTGCAGTACTTGAAATGGTGACCTCCAGAGTCAGAGCATGTGGGTCTACATTTCTGCCCACCAGGCACTTGCTGTGTCACTTGACACAAGTTACCAAACTCTCTGATCGTTAGCTGAATGGGAATGATAGTAGGATTGTTGTAAAGATTAACTGAGGTAAGGCAAGGAGAGCACTTAAAATAGTGCCTGGCACAAAGTACGTGTTCAATAAATGTTAGCTCACTTAGTTTACAGTGATTATTTATTGGAGAGGATGAACAGAGTTGGTCAAAACACAGGCCAGAAAAATCCTGTGGTCAGGGATGTCAGGCCACTGTTGCTCCCCACTCCCCCAAAGCAGGAAGAGTGTAAGTGGTTCCATTTCCCACAAAGGCTTTTGGGCAGTGCCCTCTGGGGATAGTTCAAGCCAGTGGAAAGGGAAGGGGAGAGGAAGCTGAGAGATCACCTAGTTGACCAGTGGGTTTTCTTTTCTCTTCCCCATCCCTTTAATTTCCCAAGTTGGGACTTAACCCCACAGTTATTCATACCAGCTCAAGACAAGGTTGACATAAGGGAAGCTATATTGTAGAAAAGAAATCCTATTGCTGATTAGCTAGCCCAGATGTGCTCTATGGGTTTTGTGACCCCTCCCAGCTGCTATAAGTTGATAACCTTGTTCTTTTGAGTTCCTTAGGAATGTGATGACCCCTAGGCAGAGAATCTAGGCTGATAGCCTTCATCAATGACAACTTAAAGACCAGGGTATAGGGCATTGCTCCAGTTTCTGATGCATATAAAGTAAAACAAAAGACTCGGAACTAAGCTTAGATGGATGCCCCCAGGCTGAGACCAGATGCCTCCACCCAGAGGTCAGATGGATGCCTCCACCCTGAGACCTGATGCCTCCTCTACCTGGAGACCAGCCCCCTATATAACTGGCCTGTAGTCTTTGTTCTGTAAGACGGTTCTTTGAGACATCAGTTGGCCATCTTCCCTCTTGCTAGCAAGCTGTAACAAATGCCCTTTCTTACCCGCTATCTTGCCTCTTGACGATTGGCTTTTGTCTTGTGGCAAACAGATCATGCCCTTTGTGTGGTAACCCTGTTGTCATATAATAAAACAATTCCTCATAAGCAATGTCATTTCTTATTCCTTTTCCCTTTCCCAGCCTTTTCAAACACAATGTGTTTCTGCATTTCTTTAGACAAACAAACAGAAAAAATTTTTGATTACAATAGACTGAAATAAATCAATTTGCGTCTAAAAGAAACGTGTATGTGTAAATTACTGTGGGTTGTACTGAGTGGGGATGGGAGCAAGTGAAGGGGAGCAAAGCCAGAAAAATAACATTAGAGCAGCCCATGGCCATGATGGGAGGCCCCCCTCCGGAGACTGTCCTAACCAGCTCCCCAATCATTCCTTCCATCCACCGTTAGAGCTCAATACAGCCACAAATGAAACCACGAAGAACCAACCTTAGTGAAACAGTGCAGGCGGAAAGAGCAAATTCCATACAGAGAAGTCATTCAAGCCTCTTTTATGAATATTCAGAGCCATATGATTTACTGGACAAACTGGGATGTTGGATTTAAACATTCCCCAAAGGGTTCAGCAGGGAGTTCTTTATTCACTACATTTAAATGCAAATGATAACAAAACTGCATGACAATACGCTTTGAAAAGTTGATTTAAAGCAGCACAAGGGAAGGATTAAGGGACCAATAAGAAGGATTTTACTTTAATTTTCTACAGAGGTTAAAGTCAGGCCAAACAGAAGCCCAGAATTCAAATGCTATTGCAGGAGCCAACCTCGTCACCAAACAGAATTCGTTTAATTATTTCCCTCCTCTTATGAAGAAATGGAAGAAAAAAATTCCCATTTTTTTGGTCATCAAAGACGTCTATAGCTACCAAGCCGGACTCCTGATCAGTCTGAGCTTACCTCACCAAACTGATAATAATACAAGCAAAAGCCCGGAAAATTGATACTTTGCCTGCACCATATTGAGAGTGAATGCATATGCTTAGAAATACTGGAAACAGTTCCCAGAGCCTTATTCTAATTTATGAGAAACTCTGGTTGTTTAGAGCCCCCAGGTTGGGAACCACTGATGTAGGAACATCTTCTAACACAGACATTCATGACTTTGAATAACAAGGGATAAAGAGCTGAAAGTTGCATGTCAGGGAAGAATGGCCCATTGTGTCCAGTGGGAGTTCCACTCTGGAGGGGAGCCTCGGAGGCCCCACATGATGTGAAAAGACAGGAAAGGCCATAAATCCCATGCTTTAAAGCCAATGCCAATGCCAAAGTGTCACCCACTGTTGACTGAGGCAGAGACATTATTATATATGCTCAAAGATGGGAAATTAGACATTGCCCTCATACCAGCCCCTTCTGCAACTCAAACTGTTAAGCAAACAAACACGAAATGGGGAGGAGAAAGATCCAGTCTGTAAATGGAGGTCATATAGACAGAGAAGCAATTATGTACTAGCTGAAAGGATCTCACCTTGAAACAATAGGATGTCTGGGATTTGCTTCAAAAGATTATAGGGCAGTGGTGGGGGAGTGGGTTGGGGTATCAATGAATCAAGATTGGCAATGAATTGATAATTATTGAAGTTGGGTGACAGGTATGTCAGGTTTCATTATATCATTCATTCTGTTTACTTTTGCATGTGTTTGGAAATTTCCATAAGAAAAATGACTTTTTTGTTATTTGTTTTTTTAAAGATTCCACCTGCTCAATTTAAATATGATACTGCCCACCTCTGTCGGGGCAAAGTCACCATTGCAGGGACCAAGAGCATTTTTGCCACTCTCATGGGAGCCCCAGGAATAGGGCAGTGCCAATGGCATAACCGTGAGTGGAGGAGCTAGAAAAGATAGGAAGAGAGTTCAGAGTCCAGTCCCAAAACCAGGGCTTTTAAACATGGACAAAAGTTGACTTAGAGCTTTCAACAGAACCTGTCCGAAAAATAACAGTCCCTGCAATGAAATATCAAGAAACTTGATAATTCAAGAATTATCTAGTCTTAGCCCTGTCTGGGAACCTGCAAAGTTGCTTTCTTATTCTAAAGGCAACACGTCACTCCCAGTGTGTAACTGACATCTCATAAAACTCAGCATGTGCATTGACATGCAAAGTTCCAAAGATACCACATCTTGACAATACACTAGTCAGTTATTATTGGGTTTTTTACCAGTCAGATTATTAAATAAATTGGACTAGTTTAGCAGGTTAGTCCACTAAACTGACCAATTATTCAGAATGTCAGGACATTTTAGCATGCAGGTAGCCATAGCTTGCCTTACCTGATGCAATTTGAGATACATACAGTGCCACAAACAAAGGGAACATCTGCTAAACTAAGTTCAATACGACAGCACACATCAGATATACTGAATGCTGCATCATGGACTGGACATAACATTTTAAGAGGGATATAGACAATGATGATATGTTCAGAGAAGATGAGCCACGATGTTATAAAGACTAGAAAGAGTAATGGATGTCCAGCTGAAGGAACTGGGGCTTGTAAAGCCTAAGGGGAAGGCTGGTAAGGAGGATGGAGTAGCTGTCTTCAGCTATTTGAATGTCTTACAAGTAGAAGATAGATTAGACCTGCTCCATGGATCGAAAAGAAACGAACTAGAGCCAACACATGGAAGTCTCGGGAAGGCCAATGTCAGCCCAGTAGAAGGAACAATCTTGAAAAAAGTAAAATTGTGCCAAGTGCTGTCTGGCTGCTTTGGAAAATAATGCATTCCCTGGCCGCAGAAAATCTCAAGCAGAGTTTGAACAGACACTTGTGAAGATGTTTTAAAGAGGATTTCAGGACTGGATGAGTATCTGCATGATTTTTGAAATCTCCTTCAAATGGAGATTCTGTGCTTTCTGAAGATGAAAACTTACAATTGACAAACCAAGGTTTTATGTTCGTTTTGTTTGTTTGAAGTCGAATAAATAATATACAAAGCTTCCCTTTGACAGATGCCGTGCACATTAAACCTTTTCAAACTGTGAGTAAATAAAAATAAAACCTAACTCCTCTGCCATCCTCAAACCTCCTACTGCCTCCCTGAGAAACCATTCCTGGATGTACTGTGCATCCGACTGAAGTATCCAGTGGATACACCTTGACATCCTTTCACTCCTGCCAGTTACATACTTAACAGCTCCCAAAGAGGACTTGCAGGCTCCCACTGTGGATACCTGGGAAAGCTATACTCTGGGGTAGGATGCCACTCTAGGATGCACAAGCCTTCCTATCTTAAGGTAACAATCATCTCAGTTTTGAAGTCCCTGAGTGTTTGCTGTTTGTTCTGTTTTCTGACTCCTACATACTTGAATCTGTTTTCCTAGTTCCCAAATTCTTGTCTGGTTTCTGATCACCTATTTTGCCTAAACTTTGAGATTCTGAATATTCCTAACAGGTCAATCATTCCTTCATTTGCTAAATATTTTTAGTATCCTCCATGTACCTAGAGCACTGTGCTAGGCACCTTAGGAGATACAAAAAGTCGTATGACCCTGGCAAGGGCCTAAATCTGATAGAGAATATGAAACGTGGACAGAAATAGCTACAACCCACAGCGCAATGTGCTAAGTGCTGTAAGAGAGGCACAAACCAAGTGCTATCGGAGTTCAGAGGGAGGTGAGATGCTGCAGAAAAATGAGATGTGACTGCAAGAGAGCGGCCTGTAAAAGTCTGATGCAATTGATATGCTAATTTTTAAAAATCCTCATATATAAGGTACGCAAAATACTAGATTTAAAGAAGGAGGTAGCTGTGAATCAGGAAAAGGATGTTCTGGGAAAGTATATCTAATGTTCAATAGCAGATAAACATCCAGTATTAGCCAGTGGGGCTAATCAATGTCCAATGTAAACCAAACACCAGAAAATCATCCCCATTGTGAACATGGTTATTTACTCAGTCAGCCAGAAAAATTACAATTATGAAATTGAAACTACATTTGCTGCTTAAATGAGTCTTTTTAGAGATTTAGTTTAGACTGAAAATTGTTCTTTAAAAAGTTCCTCCGGGTAGTGGACTTCATCTGCAATTTATATTTTTAGAACCCTTTAGATTCATTCCCCATTCCAACTCCCAGAGGGAGGTTATATCAGAGGGAGGCAGACTTTCTCTGTAAAGGGCCAGACAGTAAATATTTCAGGCTTGCAGTCACATGGTTTCTGTCGCAACTGCTCAATTCTGCTGTTGTAGTGTGAAAATAGCCACAGACAATACACATATGAATGAGTGTGGCTGTGTGCCAATAAAACTTTATTTATGAATATTAAAATTTGAATTTCATAAAATTTTCATGTGTCACAAAATATTATTCTTCTTTTATGTTTCTTCAACCATTTAAAAATGTAAATGCCATTCTTAGCTAGCAAGCCACTTTTGACCAGCAGGCTGTAGTTTGCTGACCCTTGGGTTATAGCAATCACCCTATTTACAGATGAGAAAACAAAGGCTAGAGGTGACTAAGTATATTCCCAAATCAATAGCAGTTCAGTTTATTAATTTCCATGTAGAGAGAAATAACGAAGCAATAGGAAAAACTGGGACATTTACCCACTCTTTATCAACATTATCCACAGCATAGGAAAATCATATGTTATCTGTAAACTTTGATTCCCTGGGACATAACAAGTAAATAATTTTTAAACTGTGCTTAGCAAGATTGGTTCATGGTAAACGAAGCAATTATGGCTTAAATTTATATGTACAATGTTTTATTGCCTGTCTTAATTTTAATTTATAATGAGTGACAGTTTCTAAGCTAAAAAAAATTTGCCTTATTTTAAAAATCTTGTAGTTCATGTGATGAACCACACACTGCTAAATATTTATCAGTACGCAAATATTTCAAAAGAAATAGGAATAGTTATTGATGTAGTTTAATTTCACTGCCACATGGAACGAGGATTCCACCTCTCTGTGGGTACCAAGATGAAGGGTCAGAAAACTGTGGAGGAATAAAGAACTGGAAAACCCAACCCCCCACTGGAATGTCACTAATTTGAGGCTTTAAAATGATATAATAATAGATTTCAAAGTCATGGAAACACATCATTTTATAGCAAGAGCAGAAATATACTTGTTCAAGACCTCCTGAAAGGATTAGAGCTAAAAATAAGTGTCAAAGAAAAGAATCCCCATGGTACTTACTCTTCAAACAATTAAGCCTGTGTCAAAGAGATCAGGCACATGATCCAAATTCAACAAAATCATGGAAGATCAAACTAGGGTGAATGGAATTCACCAAATCTGAGACTACTCAGACAAGGTGGGACCATCCCATTGAAGTACAGAAGGGGTACATGGGAACCTAAGTGAGAACCACTTCCCATCAGGGAAATGCTTATTTGATTGCTTGTTTTGGTGAGTTGTACAGAAGTATAATTTTTGACTTATTTATTGCTTCAGTAGATATGGCTTGTAAAACGTACAATGGTTCAATTTCAGAAAATAAAAAATAAAGCAAAATCATAAAAAAAGAAAAAGCTCTCCTTATTTTAAAGAGTGATACAGAAATAATAACTTTAAAATGTTAGATAAGGAAGGACTTAGTCACACCACGTAAGCTACTGAACATCTTTTTGGGCTAAAATACTTCTGAGGCTATCTGCCAAATTGTATCCAAAAAAACCAAATGTGTTCCATGCAATTGAATGCTTACCGTTGGAAAAACTCTGGCAATGAAAAACTTCCTCTTTGTAAACAGATGCTGCATTTACATATATTGGGATATGGAATATCCAATATATTGGGATATATAAATAAAGTTATATAATTCTCTATAAAATGAATTTCTATATCCCAGTTCTTAGTCTGCTACATGAAATACTTAAAAATTATTTTAAATGCCTTTACTTAACCAAAATTTTGTGTGTTGAGTATTGTTTTTTTAAAAAAAACTGGTGTTGAAAAATACTTAATGCATTCCTTTTGTCCTTAGGATCTTTTTGAACAATTCAGGATGGTTTGAAAACTCTTTAAAAATGAACGAGAACTCTCCTAGAAAGTGTATATTTCATAGTATCATTAAATATTGATTAAGCAACCACTACATACAGAACACTGCATTGGTGGCTGAGAAGACAATAATATTACACAATTTAGACTTGAATCTTTTTAAAGAAACACGTTCAAAACTGGTTTTTCATTCTCTTTGCCAGTTATGCATAGACTACGTTCACAACTATTGCCTATCAATAGGAAAATAACAGAAAATATACATTACCCATTTGGTTTTGCATTTTTCCTCTCATGTCTGAGGATATCTCTGAAACAGAGAGGTCCAAACTTAAGGATTGGCAGGTTATGTTTTTCAGGTTGCCTCCAAACTTTAGGCTGTTATTTGACTTGGTCTAACATTGGATATTTGTGTAGAAATGCTTCTCTTGAGATTCATAACATTTTAAAGGATGTTCCTACTAAGCAGTAATTCAAACTATTTCTTAAAAGGCATATGAACCGCTTAAATCTGACAGTTCTAAGTATAAAGGCTTAGATACGTAGAATAAGATCAAAAAGAGAAGAGAAACTAAAAATGAATATTTCAAAATTCTTAGAACATCAACCTTCTTCTTGGTTATATCCTGTTCCCTATTTGGGATGAATTCTAGATGGGAGATTTGCCTCTCATGGTTAGCTTGTGTCCACATGAGGCTCAGTTAAGCAATTCAGCAGGAGAAAGAAAATCAAGACACCTGTTTATGTGAAGAAAAATGTCTAAATTTTCTTTTTCAGCCATTATTCTCCTGTCACCAACAGACACGGCTCCTGCCAGTGAAACTACCAGGAGTGATCCTTGAGCTCCCATTAGTGGACCTTCAACTTCTCAGTGAGTTAGAATTTCCAAGCATTCACTTGAGTATATTGTTACAGCCATCATCACAGTGATGAGCAAGTTCTGGACTGGTCTTTTGAACTGCATCAATTGTTTCCATTTCACAGACTCAATATTAAAAAAGAGTCAGTGTTAGGACCTTGATTTTTCTCCCATTTTATAGATTTTTTAAAAGCCAGAAAACCTTTTTTTAATCTTTTTATGTCCATAGTGTTAATAAATTTCAGTATCTTTCTTGCATGAAGAACTGTGAAAAATCCAACCGGAACTTATTGGGAAATTTCATTAGAAGATTCAGATGTCCCAGGCTACCAAGAGACTTTGAATTTAGGTATTCCCTTCTTTTGCATTAGTGCTTGGTTAGAACACATATTTACAAAATTTTAGAGTGAGATGTATGAATCTTCACTTTCTCCGCCAATATCAAACTTGCTTCTCTTCCAGTGTTCTTTATTCATCCACCTTGGACAGAAACCTGCTAGCTACCCTGGACTACTTTGCCATCACCCACCCATCAGATCACCAGATAAGGATCTCTTTTTACCTCCTAAATATTTTCAAATGCACTCACTCTACATCCTGAATACCAATAACCTGTGTGAGATGACCGTCTTCTCTGACTTGAACTCTATATTGCCGAAGTAGGTGCCTAGCTGTTTACCACATTTCTATTCTTGCCTTTCACCGATCTGTATTCAAAATTCAATTAAATCATAATTTAAAACATGTGATTATGATGTGGGGATCAGAACTGGCTACCTCAGGTACTGAAGGAGGCTTTGACCTTCCCCGCCCCCACTAACTGTCTGAAGGGATTTGGGATGGAAGGCTTGTCCCGGGGAGAGGCCGTCACCATGGATAACTCTGGGTATCAATAGACTGGGAGGGTCTTTGCTGGGCCCATTCTTATCAAGGTTCTGTTTACCAGACATTTACATTTGTAAGGGAAATCCCCATTTGTAAAGGTATCTCCTCTGTACTGGGAAGAGGGGTGGATGACCTCATCTCTAGAAACTCGGCAGTATGGAAGGCAAGGCCTTAAATCTGCATCCTAACCTTACTGTGCTTTTCTGGTAATCTCCCATGACTGACCCCACCCCCAATATCTTCGTTTGTCTATTTAAGAGGAGAACCTCTGCCATTTTGTTGAAAGAGATACTCAGTTTCCCTGAGTCTCTCCCATGTATACATGTCATAAAGCTTTGTTTGATTTTCTCCTGCTATTCGGCCTCATGTCAATTTAATTTGTAGCCCAGCCAGAAAGGACCCAGAGTGGGTAGAAAATGCTCTTTCTCCCCTTCAATGACATCCCTCTAATTAAAAAAAAACATACAATGTTTTCTCATTGTCATTAGGATAAAATCTAAATTCTTTAATGACTTACAAACCTTCATAATTGATCAGTCTTGCACCTACCTTTCCAGTCTTATCTCTTACTCCCCTCCTCCTTGAGTCATTCTGAACTTTCCTTTGTTCTAATATGTTGAGGCTCTCTGTCTCACCACCCAGCCCTTGCACATGATTGATTCCTCTACCTAGAACAAGATTCTACAGATTCATTTACTTTTTATTTATTCAACAACTATTATGGAGCAAAGACTTGTTGTTAGCAACTCTTATTATAATATACTATTATGGAACGCCTACTCCATGCTAGGTACTAGGAGATAATGATGAAACCAGGCATGATTTCTGTCTTAATAGAGCTTAAGGTCTAGCACGGAAAACAGTCATGAAATGTATAATGAGATGAAAGCTGTGGCATGAAAAGTATAAGGTGATGTGGGATCAAATGTCAGGGTCACCACACTTAATTTAGGAGTCAGTGGAGGTTCCCCGACTGTTGAAGCTAAAATCCAAAGGATGAGTAGGTGTTAGTTGTGGTAACAGAAGACTGGGGAGGGAGGAGGAAGTCAGGAGAGTGGTGGAAGGAATGTTCCAGTGACATAGTTAAAAGCAAAATGTATGAATATTAAGAAAAGAAAAAGCCTTTCCTTATTATAAGCATAAAATATTGAGAACAGATATATTCGCTGAATATATTTTGCTGGTGGCCTGTGTTGCCAAGGAAAAAAATTCATGAAGTTCTCATTACCCTTTGTTGATAGCTAAGTTCAGGTGGCTCCTCCTTTCATAGGTACTGTTGCAACTAAAATAATAATGAAGAAGCATCTTGGATGAAAGAGAGAGTCTAGATATTAGGAAACTGGTTCTATTTTGACTTTTGCTTGCGACCTCGACCAAATGACTTATCTCTGCTTTGTCATTTGTAAAAGGGAGATGATGATATTATTCAGTTTCACTTACAGGGTAGGATCAAATGAGATAGTGGTGCAAAAGTATAAACACCACATTGTGCTTAATGATCTTTTTTATAGGCATTTCAAGCATATTAAACAATTTCTTGATTTCTGACAGTTCTCTACATAACAGTAGCAACTCAAATTCATTTTTCTTATGATTTCTAGTTGTAGCAATAGGGGCTGCATTTCCAATTCCACAAGAAGTAGAGAGCCCTCTTCATCACCCTTTAAGAGGAACAGAATTGGATCATGTCTCTTTCAAAAGACCCAATTGTTCAAAGCAAAAATGTTTTCAAGTAGAAAAACTAGAAGACCCAGTTATTTTGCCATCATCAAAAAACAAGATTCGCGGGGCCGCCCAGTGGCGGAGCGGTTTAGTTCGCGCTTGGCAGCCCGGGGTTTGCGAGTTGGGATCCCGGGCGCCCGCCGACGCACTGCCTGTCAGCCATGCCGTGGCGGCGTCCCATATAAAGTGGAGGAAGATGGGCACGGATGTTAGCCCAGGGCCAGTCTTCCTCAGCAAAAAGGGGAGGATTGGCGACGGATGTTAGCTCAGGGCTGGTCTCACCCACAAAAAAAAAAAAAAAAAAAAAACAAGATTCGGGGCCGCCCGGTGGCACAGCGGTTTAGTCCGCGCTTGGCAGCCCGGGGTTTGCGAGTTCGGATCCCGGGCGCCTGCCGACGCACTGCCTGTCAGCCATGCCGTGGCGGCGTCCCATATAAAGTGGAGGAAGATGGGCACGGATGTTAGCCCAGGACCAGTCTTCCTCAGCAAAAAGGGGAGGATTGGCAACAGATGTTAGCTCAGGGCTGGTCTTCCCCACAAAAAAAAAAAAAAAACAAGATTCATTTCTGCTGTGATTAAGTCTCTCAATTCCTTTATTTTTTTATGGTGAAACAAATCTGATCAGTCCTTTCTGACTTTTCTATTTAAACTTGCTATCTGATTTACCAGTGGTGGATTTATTGACAAATATAGCAATATAAATGCAAAGAAACTTATAATGAAATATAATCTCTACATACTTAATAAATAAGAACTTATATGTAAAAAAAAAAAAAAAACTCGGGGCTAGCCTGGTGGCATAGCACTTAAGTTCGTGTGTTCTGCTTCAGCAGCCTGGGTTTTGCAGGTTCAGTTCCTGGGCACGGACCAACGCACCACTTGTCAAGCCATGCTGTGGTGGCATCCCATATAAAGTAGAGGAAGATGGGTACGGATGTTAGCCCAGGGCCAATCTTCCTCAGCAAAAAGAAAAAGAGGAGGCTTGGCAATGGATGTTAGCTCAGGGCTAGTCCTCCTCAAACACACACACAAAAAAAACCCAACTTCTAGTTTCACATTATCTTCTTATGTAACAAGGCAGACCCATGAAATAAAACATCGTTAATTATGGGTTTACTTCCCCCAAAACTTTTATTCATCCCTGAAAACATTTTAGCTATAGTTAAGTATATAGATGTCAAATACCTCTATCAGAAATACTCATTTTTTTCCTATATATTTCTATAGCCATAAATAGGAATAATATCAACTCCCTTTCAGTAAAGGGAAAAGCACATTACAAAATATTTTACAAATATTGAGAACTGTACAAGTACTACTTTACAGAGATGAAAAGTGAGTTTTTAGTTTTGAATGCCACTTCTCTTTTTGTTTATAGTCTTTCTCTTTTTTCTTTGGTAAACAATTGTATTTCAAAATACAGGAGCTCTATTAAAGGTGTCTAATTTGGGTCTTTTTAAAAATTTTCTGTTACAAATTTCGGGCACCTTAAAGAAAGTTTGATAATTTTATTGCATTAATTATTTTTATATTGTTGGGGAGAAAAATGTTAAAAGCCATTAAAAAGGAGAAAATAGTTCATGGATAACTGGTTTCTTTAGAGATGGGAAAGCGCTCTTAAGGAAATGCATATTTAGGAATCTCATTTAGTTGATGGCCAATTTAATTCTAATCTCTGTTAGTATATGTTTGAAGGAAATGGAGTTCATGGAATTATGCAGTCAGAAGATTAGTGAGCATTTTTTCCTGCTTTTGGTACAGTGCAAAGACCTCTGCAAGAGAAATCAGGAAATGTGGGGTTCAAGCCTCAACTCTGCCACCCACTCTCCATGTCACTTAAATCACTTAAGAAAGTCACTTAGCCTCTGAACATCAGTTCCTTGTTTGTAAGGTGGAGATAATGATGCTTTTCTTATAAGCTCGTTATTAGGAATAAGTAACATAACATATATGAAAAGGCCTAGTAAACCAGAAACTCTCCAAAAATAAATTACAAAATTTATCACGAGCTCAAAGGTTCCCATAAGAGATTCTACAAAAAATAGTTTAATATGTATTTTGTGGTCTTGTTCTTGTTTCCTCTTCACATGCATATGTGCTAAATCCTTCATTAGGGTATAAGCTCCTAAAGTCACAGTGAGCCCACCATATCCTCTTTCCCTGTTGCTCTCTGGATTACATGTAACTAATGGAGGCTCAAAAGGCTTTGTTGGCAGATATTCTCTCCTTCCCCAGTTCCAATATCAAGCAAATAGTCACGACAGTAGTCAAAGAGTCTCCTTTCACCTATTCTATATCTAAGCCTCCCTGCTGTAATCCATGCCTATTTCCACATATTCTCTTCTCTACGCTCATGGAGAATTGGCAGGTCAGCATCCACTTAACAAAAGCCTTTATCACTGTTACCAAACTCTCTTCAGCTGTGAGACAGAGTCCTTGGTTCTCAATCTAAATCTGTCCCTCTTGCAATCCAAAACAAGCAGAATTAATGACATCCTTAGCCCCAGGAAGAAAGAAAGGAGGAGTACCTGCTGGCTCACTAAAGATTCCTAGAGCCAAGGAATTCCAGAGGAAAGCCCATCCCTGTCTGGGCAACTGAGAGGAATGAATACATCAACAGAAAATGGCTAGAGGAAATATGGACAGAGAGGAAAAGAAGGACAGGGGTGAAGACACCAAAATCAAAAGAAAGTGAAAGTAGAGTGTTCCCAGGGCACTGATATTCCCTTAGAAGACTGATGAGATGCTCTAGTCTACCCTGATGCTTGAACAAAAGTCTTTATCTAATAGGTAAATTGGCATTAGTTCCTAATAAAACACTTTTAAAAGCGAAGGGATGGTGAGAAAGAGATGGCTAGTTCTCAGTCTCCCTCCTTGGGTCCTATAAATGTGCCTCCCTGATCTGCGCTCTGCTCAAAGTAGTTCTAATATCCTTTTCATGAGGTTTTAATAAGCAGGCCCGGTTCAACACACCTTTTAGATTTAAGAGAGAAATATTTTTAGTCTAAGCCACCTCGCCCAGTCTTTACTGATATGATGTGGCATTCATTTAACAGCCCTAGGAGGGCTCGCTCAATCCTCAGGCTCCGGGTAAACACGTGTGCCCACAGCCAGCTCCGGCGCGCCCCGTGTTTCAGCACCGCCGCCTCTGGATAGCGCCTTGCTGGCCAGTGGGTCGGGGCCTCCCATCTGTCCCATCTCTCTTCAGTCCCCAGCCCACTTGCTCTTTTCTACTCCTCGTTTCCCTCATTGCCAGGAAAAAAGAAACCCAGCTTCTAACCTCTCCTCAATGCCTGCTTCTAAACTGACCGTGTCCCTCCATCGGGGTCTAAACGCGCACCCCCAGCGCCTTTGGGTCTTACAGGAGCAGCAGCGAAGCCGCGTCATTTACCCACCGATGGTGGCCCAAGATCTCCAACAGGCATCGATCACCCTTCCCTTGCCCCTGCTGAATCCCAAACGAGCAGCCAGGAGCCCCCACTCTCTCCCTTTCTCTCCACGCCCCAAAGCCTCGAGAAACAACCGGCGATGATGCGCCCTCCACGTGCCCCCCCCCCCGACACACACACACACACACACACACTGGCACGCCGCAAGCTTTCCGGGTGCCACTCCCGCCCCAGGCAGAGCCTCAGCCAACTTGGGCCCCCATCCATCAACACCAGCTCGCAAAGGGCCTCCCGCAGCGGCCGCCCCGCCCCCTCCTCTACCGAAGCAGCGGGTCCCGGCAGCCAAGCCCAGGCTGGCCAGGCCCCCCTAGCCCATTCACTCAGCCATCCACCTCGTGCAGGCAACACACGGTCCACAACCCTCAAACATTCGCCCCTGGGCCGCCCCGAACCATCAGCCAAACCCTAAATGAATCTCCTTGCAGCCCCAGCCCAGTTACTGGTGTGTTGTGTGAGAGTGTTTGTATCTCCGAGGCAGATACATCATTTAACTCCTTCGAGCTTTCCGCCCATCCTAAACAAACAGCACGTTATCTCCAACCCCCTCCTCTCTTATCCGCGCCCCAACCTCTGCCCCCATCCCGATCCTCACCAGCCAAGTAGCCAAACCACCGCACCACTGCACCCCAGTTCTCGAACCTCGACATTCCCCCCAGCCCATACCAACACTCACTTCCAACCCCTCCCCTCCCCCACTCCCTGGCCCCCTGCGAGCCGGGTCAGGCCCGAGCAAGTGACGCCTCGGAAGCGCGGTCTGCGTCCCCTCCCGCGAGCCAGGAATAGAGGGGTGGACCTCCCACCAGTAGGATCAGCGGCGTACCCCTCCGGAGGGGCACACGCCTTACTGTTCGGTCGCCCTGGAAAACACCGGTGCCGGGGAAAGAAGAGAGGCGGAAGCAGCCTCCGGGGGTGGGCGGGAGGACTCACCGAACATCTGAATGTGCCCTTTAGTGATGGGATTGAAGCTGCCGCAGGCAAGCAGGATAACGTGGGTCTTGGTGGTCTCGGTCATGGTGTGGGTGGGTCCCTCGCCCTGGTCCAGGGGTCGCCTCTCTTTTTGTGTCTCGATCTGTCTGCAGAGGGAGAAAGGAAGGCGAGGCTCCGGCGGTGGATGCTGTGGACTCCAAGGAGCCGCTCTAGACGCAAACCGCGTCACTCCCCGCCTCTCCTTAACGCTTGCAGCTCCGGCAAGATCCGAGGCTGCTTTTGTATTGCTCTGTTGAATCCCTTTCTTTTCTTTCTAGCTTCTTTCGCGTCTCTCGTCCCACCCCTCCCTTTCTCTCGCCCCCACCCCAATTCACTCCATCACGCTATCTTCCTCGGTGTTTATCTACAATGCCAGACGTGGTACCCAAGCCCAGAACCATGAGTACTTAACAGTATGGTGTGAGCGCTCTCTTACCTCCTTCTGATTTAGTTTTCCTCCTTCACTCTTAACATTTTTCTGTCCACATCTACTTTCTCTAACGTATCCAGTGCTGAAAGTGTTCCACCTTAAGAATTGTTTTCTTTCTCTCCTCCTCAAATTTTTAAGTGAAAAATGACAATTGTTCATTTCAGGAGTATTAATTTCTGTCTTTCTTTTTCCCCTTATCTGATGATTTTGAACTATTGAACTAAGCCACATTTTGACCTAGTGGTTGCCAAGAAATAGGGGGGAACCTGAATCTTTCCCCTGGCATATTGGTCCTTTTTGTGGGTTGAAGCAATGCTATCAGATTGAGAGAACATGGATGGGGCAGAATTTCCAAAACTGTGTTAGAAAACTATTGTGATCTTACATAAGCTATCAAAGTTGAGACAAAGATTCATCCATTCAACAAGTATTTCTTGAGTGCTCACTATGTGTTGGTCCCTGTTATAAACCCTGCTGATAAAGCAAAGTCCCTGTCTTCATCGAGTTTACATTCCACTGGATGGAAATAGACAGTAAACAAACAGAAGGAAAATATTAGATGGCAACTGTGTAACGCACAATAACTGAATGCAATTCACCCTCTGACAGAACAAAGGGTGAGAGGAGGAGAGGGGATTATTTTAAATGAGTAGTTAGGGAAGGCCTCTCTGGGGAAATTTAAACTGAGACTTTAATGACAAGGAGTTGCTAGTACAAATATTTTCAAACAGGGAAGGGCTTAATGTGCTCACTGAAATGAAAGAAGGCCAGTGTGACTAGAATGCATGAATGAGGGGAAACATGCTAGAAAGAAGATTGATTGGTGATCAGGACCCAGTCAAGTAGGGCTTATAGGCTAGAGTAGGGTTTGGATATTTTTCTAAGTGGGATAACAGAGAGGAAAAACAAAAGGAAACATTGAAAACACAGAAGTGGTTAATCAGGGGAGTGGTAAGTAATTTACATTTTCATAAGATCACTTTGGCTGCTGGGTGGGAAATAGGAAGGCAAGGAACACATTTAGGAAATTCTGCTGGTAGCCTTGGAAGTGGAGTTGTCCTAGGACTAGGATTTATAGAGGTGAAGTTGAGAAGCATATGGTCTCAGGATAAGTTTTGTAGGGAGAGTTTATGGTCTTTGTAGATGGATGGAAGTGGAGGATGAGGGAAAGAGAAATCTAGGAAAATGTCTAGAAATTTGGCTTAAGTGAAGGAATGGACTGAGATTGAGAAAGATGGAGAAAGTCTGAGGGATGACCAAGTGTTCTATTCTGATATGATAAATAGACCTAATAATTCCTTTTTCAAATTGAGATATAATTGACACATAACATTGTGTTAGTTTTAGGTGTACATAATAATTCTGAACTTAGAGATCCATAAGTATAAAATTTACCTTTCCTGGGCTTCAAGATTCTCGGATAAATTACTACCCTATATTCGTGGGTTGGCCATTGTTTCTTATCCAAGAGCATGTAGTAGATGTGCTGTAAATATCTGTTAAATTATGCTGAATAGCAAATCAACCCTAACATGCGTAAACTTTGTGAGGTCTAAGAGTTCTCAGAATTGATGTATATTCATAATGGGGTTTGTAGCTTCCCTGACTTAGGATGCAGATTAGTGGGGTAGAAAGAGCAAGAGATATTGAAAGGAGGCTGACCCAGGTATGAAACTCTGACATTTACTAGCTGGGCAATTAACATAATTATAGTTAAGCGATAAGTATTTACTGAGTGTCTGCCATGTGCCAGGCACTTGATTTAGGGGCTGCGAACAAAAAAAGTCCCTGCTTTAATAGAGCTCACATTCTAGAGGAGGACAACAGACCATAAGAAAAGGAATAAACATAATGGTAAGAGATACCATAATGAAAAATAAAGCAGGGTAAGAGGAAAAGGAAAGGGAAATCCTCTTTTATTTAAGATGGTCAAGGATGGCCTCTCTGATAAGATGGTCAGGGATGGCCTCTCTGATACGATGGTATTTGAGCAGGGACTTGAAGGAAGTGAAGGAATGTGTCATTTGAGTATCTGGGGGAGAATATACCTGGCAGATGGCAGGTGTAAAGAGTCTGAGGAGCAGGAGTGCTTGGGAGTGTTCAACAAGCACACCCATATGGCTGGAGAAAAGAAAGAAAGTGGAAAGTGGTAGGAGACCGATCAGAAAAGTAGGACAGCATATAGGGCCTGTAGGTCCTGGTTAGGGCTTTGGCTTTTTCACTGAGAGAGATGGGAAGTCACTGGAAGGTTTTGAGTAGAGAAGTGACCTGAGCTGACTTATACTTGAAAAGTATCAGTTTGGCAGGAGATATAAATTTCGGAGTCATCAGTATAGTTTTATATTTAAAACCATAAGATTAAATGAGGTCACCTAGGGAGTAACAGATATATAAAGAAGAAAAGAGGCCCTCAGATTCAGCCCTGTGGCACACCAAATTAATAATAGTAGCTAACATCCACTCAGTATCACTAGAAGCCCAGATACCATAAGCCATTTATAGATATTAATTCATTTAACACTCAGTAACTATGAGTTCATATAACTTTATCCCATTTTAGTGATGAGCATAAAGGAGCACAGAGAAAGGAAATAAGTGGTCCAAGTTCAGAGAGCTGTATGTATGGAGCCAGATTCCAAACCTAGTAGTTTTGATGGAAGGCTCTGCTCTGGATCCAAGGCTACTATCTCATCTTGTTTCACTGCTGGGCTATGCTAAGTGCATTCGCAAAGATGAGAATAACTATACCCACCAAGCCACAGAGATGTGAAGGTTACCAGAACGTACATACAACATCTTTCATATAGTAGATTGTCAACTAGTTTGCTAGTCTCTCTTTTATAAATGAGAGAATGGGACTTCTTAGCAGAGGTTTGAAGAATAGGCTGAGAATTGCCTTAACAAGTCTTCAGGTTTTCCCTTCTTTATCCAGAACAAAATGGAAGAGTTGGCAACAAAATTCAATGTAACTTGCCAGAATGACTGGACACTCACTCAACTCTACAAGTTATTTTATTTTATTTTTGTGTGTGTGTGAGGAAGACCAGCCCTGAGCTAACATCCATTGCCAATCCTCCTCTTTTTGCTGAGGAAGACTGGCCCTGGGCTAACATCCGTGCCCATCTTCCTCTACTTTATATGGGACGCCGCCACGGCGTGGCTGACAAGCAGTGTGTCGGCGGGCGCCCAGGATCCGAACCTGCGGACCCCAGGCTGCCAAGTGCGGACTAAACCCCTGCGCCACTGGGTGGCCCCTACAAGTTAATTTTAATAAAAAGAAAGAAAAAAATGTCCAACTCAAAATTCCCACACAGAATAGTGTTCAGTAAATATTTACTGATGAATTTAGTACAAAAATCTTTTTATCAGCCCAGTGCCCAGAGAATAACAATGAAATGTGAATTTGTAATACAATGTAATAAATATGTTTTCAGTCTTGTAGATTATGTCTTAAGAGTATAAAGTCTATGGATTAGATTAATTGGTTGTGATTCTAATTGTCTCCTGTAATTTTCTTTATGCTTATCTCTAATTTGTGTGTCCCCAAAGAGGGCTCTGGAATTGGAATATAAAAACATGGAGAGCAAGTCCTGGTTCTGCCACTTGCTAATTGTTTGGCTTTGGGCAAGTCATTTATTGCTAAGACTTTGTTTTGTTAACTGGAGATACTATAATACGTGCCCTGTGTTCTTTACAGGGGTGCTATATTGATCAAAGAAGACCATGTGTGAGTAAATGACTTTTTTTTAAGCATATTATCAGCTTTAGGCCAACCTCCACAGTTGTGACATACAAAACATCTACTGTTTTTAAGTGTTTAGTTGTTTCTATTGATGGCTTTGTTAAGAATGTTTCTGGAAGTTCCAATCTTAGAGGGTAATAGCTTTGGAAATGTGTCAATAGTGTATACATAAAGCAATGAAAACAAATAGCCAAAAACATACTAACAACAAATTTATTTTCAGTGAAGATTCCGAGGCTGGTTCATAAAATCCAGAAATAAGAATGTCAACTCTCGCATAATACATGTACCTTAAAATATACAGTGATCTATTCTCAGGGGTGCTTACTTTAACTTAGGTAATATAATTTGGTCCAGTATTTCAACTTTCCAGCAGTTGGGTTATTGCTTTAGGCTGAAAAGGAACTAGAATCATTCTTTCACACCCTAAATTTTGCAATCTCTTCCAACCAGTTCAGTTTCCAAAATGGCTCAAGGGAGACAGTCCAACCCAGAACTCTCCCTGCTGTAAATAATGTGTTCTGATGGGCAGGCTTAAGTGTCTTCTGGGTCTGATTTGAAATGTGCATATGTAAAGTCTAGCAGAGTGGGTATGTATGCTCACTTATCTCCCTATTTACCTATTCCAGATTAATCATCCATTTGCATCACAAATCAGGGTGAAACCATTCCATGTTATAAAGCTGAGTTCCAAAGAAATATTAGGGATCATCCTTTTCAGGAAGAGCAAAAAGGCATACACATAGATGGGGGTCCCTCAGGTCCGGGGATCAAGTCAGATATTGAATATTTATTTTACCTTTTCCTGGTAAAAATATTATTCTGAGAAAACCATGACTCTTTGGAATTCTCCACAGTTCTCTACATTGGTATAGTTTTCTCTCCTTTGCTTTCTCCACTTCTCTTCAAGATAAACATTTTTGGGAATACAGCTAAAATGATTGGCATTACTCTCCCTGTCTTCCCCATGAGCTAATATTTTTACATCTGTGGAATTAAAAATGTCCCTAGATGAAGATCCTCCTTCCTTCGGCTCTAAATTCCCCAAATCTCACTCAGACTTATACTTCCTTTAATTATTCAAATCATATTTCACAAATGAAAGATGTTTCCAAATTTAAAACCTGGTTATCAATTATAAACACAGCAATACTGCTGGCACCATAGTGAAGGAAAAAAGTACACAGGTCTTTACAACCAATAAGCATTGTATATTAGTAAAAATAATGAAATTCTTCAGCTAACTCAGATATTTGCTGATTTATTCATCATGGCTTCTTTCAGATATTGGGGGGAGGGGTGTATACAAATTATTATTTTCTTCTTGAGACTGAAGATCTCACTGCTTATCATAAAGTTTTCCCAAGAGCAGAAATAGGAGATAGAAAAGTCAGTTCTAACAGACTTAGAAAGAAGTATAATTGATTAAGAAATAAAATTATTCCCTGAAATGACATCTGAGAATATTGCTGCCTCCCTCCTTTAAGTCACCCAAATGGAAAACACATTTGGCTCAAGGGAGTGTTAAATAAAGGATAGAGAACTTAAAATACAAAATATTTTTTCCATTATGACAATACGTCACAATTTGGTTAAGTCAGATCTACCCTAGAATTTCAATCCCATGACTCTCTAAACTTATGAGATGTAGAAAATAACAGTGCAGCCAAGCTACTCTAATAACTTGCCAGTAATAACTAAACTAATTTCGGAGGAAATGGAGGCATAAGACATATCTGTACCAATTGGACCTCCTAGCTTTAATCTTCACAACCCATACCCGTTCTGTTGCTAGAAATGAGGTGGCTCAAGGTTGATAGCCGTACATTTTTAGATTTTCTAGGTTGCTTGTATTACGCGGGACTATTTCAGAAATTCCTAACAGAAACTTGCTTCAAACTAGCTCAATTTGAAGAGCGAATTTATGTGATTGGGAAGTTGTTACGTATTCTTTTATGAGATGGTCAGCCAGGTGGGGCCACAATAGGAGACACAGGAGAGGCTCAGGAAAACACAGTGTATTCTCCTCACAGGTTCTAGAGACAGGAGGCATGACAAGCCATGCAGGGCCATGTGGGACCACTAGGGTGGTCAGGAGGGTGTCTTCCGTTGGAAGACAGGAGGCGGGTGGAGTGTTTAGATCATGGCCTTTATTGGGGTTTCCACAGAAAAGGCAAGACAGGACAGGGTAAACAGTTTAGAATTGGCTAGTTTAAACAATTTTGGAGGGCTTTGGGCTATAGGGATGGTCCCGAGTTGCCTGGCACCTGGTCCTAGGATGATTGCTGGCAGAAGAATATTGCCTCCTGGAGTTTATGGGCCAGATGGAGGAGGTTTGGCACTGGATTACTTTGCATATCAAAGACATGCTCCTTGCCGGGCCTTGTGCTATCTCTAAGAATTGGCTACCTAAGGGAGGGGCAGTCTCTGCCCAGCCAGAAAGGTTTTTTAAACATCATAATATAAAGGAGATGTGTATATATGTTTTTTTTTTTATTGATGTCTTAATAGTTTATAACACTGTGGGGTTTTAGTTGTACATTTTTGTTTGTCCGTCACCTTGTGGATGTAACCCTTCACCCCTTGTGCCCACCCCCCACCCCCCTTCCCCTTGGTAACCACCAATCAGTTCTCTCTGTCCGTGTGTTCACTTATATTCCATATATGAGTGAGTTCATGCAGTGTCTGTCCTTCTCTCTCTGGCTTATTTCACTTAACATAATACCCTCTAGGTCCATCCATGTTGTTGCAAAGTATACATATATATAAGTTTAAAAGGTAGATCTAGCTTTAGGCGCAGCTGTATCCAAGAGCTCAAATGATATCAAGACCCTGTTTCTTTCTCTCACCATCTCTGTTTACTTTCCTTCGTGATTGCATCATTTTCAGATGGGTGCTCTCCACATCAAAGCAAGGTGGCTGCTGGCAGCCTCAAATGACATTGTCCTTACAAATCATAATCCCACTTAAAGAGGGCACATCTTTCCCAGGAATGCCAGTAAAAGTCTCAAGGAAGACTCTGATTAGTCCTGCACTGATCATGTGCCCACCCCTGATCACTCACTGTGACTAGAAAGAGGAAGTATTCTAATTGGCCAGACCTGGGTCACTTGTCCATATTGGGCTTGAAGGGGAAGGGAAACAGGAAGGAGGCCAACTCCATTCAAACTACTTGGCTGTGCAGGATTGTTATAGAGCAGAGTGGAGAAGCTCAGCAAAATTATGTCCCCCATGTTGCCATAAGAAGAAAATATATAGTGTAGACCTCAAGTTCAACAAACTGGCTGAATCCAAGAAAATGTTTTGTTAATATTCAGAATTTCAACTCCTTGTGGGAAGTAAGCTGAGACTTACTGATTTTGGTGGGAGGGTAGGAGCTGGTGGGAAGGGAGCAAAGCATTCCAAGGTAATTGTAGTCCTAGATGAATCCAGGATGCTTGTGCTGTAGCTTTCAAGGATTGAGGAGAGTGTTGGAAATACTCTCTTGAGGATGACAGCTTAATACTGAGTCTAAGCTGTCCTAAGATCTAGAAGCTTCTAAATTCTTTCAGTCTCTCTCTCCCTTTCCCTACCCTTGCCCTCTCTCTCCCATCCTCTGTCTCTCTCTCTCTCTCTTTCTCCTCCCTCCACGTGATCTGTTGTCTGTGCCATGCATCAGCATCATCCTTCTCTCTGCATAGCAGCTTCTCTGAAAGGTTCTTGATTCCTGCTGCTCCTTAAGAAAGATTTGGATTTTCATTGCCCAAACTATGGCACAGACTATACATGACTTTCAGTTCCCAACATCCACCGACCTCAGTTTCTGTGTCTTGGTACAAACTATAGAGAGAGCATTCTATAGCTCAGCTTGAGTCATGTGACTATCTTGGTCCACTTACCAGGGGCCAAAAAATAAGTCTGCCTCTGCCCACCTCTTCAGTCGGGGTTGTCATGGGGCACTGTCCCACTTAATACTCTAAACACACCCCCAAATTAAACACCACAAAAAACAGACTCAGGAACTAGGAGAGGAATGGTGAGGGTGGTGTGGCATGATACTTTTTATTACCCCTAAGATGGCTCTTAGATAAGTAGCTCAGATCAAAAGATTATCCTAACAGAAGAATGGATGGTGATTGCTAAACTACACTGCAGAATTTGAGGGCCACCAAAGCAAGAGCCAAATGCAAATATAATCACTGCTCCATCTTTTTTTCCCACATGGCCCTAAATTTGCAATATTAAATCTCCACTATGTTAAATAACTAATACGGGGCATATGATCCTGGAGGCCACTATTATAGTACTGATCTGTTACCTACAAAGATAAATTTGTTATAAGATTTTTGCTTCCTAATTTAAGTGAATAAAGAAAAACAGAAGAGGGATAGTGAAAAAAAAGCATACCTACTTTATCGCCAATTAATTCCTAAATATCTCCAGGATTGTTCCATTTTTCTTTATCTTTCTACTACTACCCAGGTTCAGGCTACCTTTTTCTCCCTCTTTAATTACTGAAGAATTCTGGTTGGACTTCCTGCCAGCAATCTTTCCCTTCTCTTAGCCATTTTCATATTCTGGCCAAAGGGTTTTTTTCTAAAATATAAATCAGATTGTATCACTCTCTGGCTTTGAATCCTTCAGCAGCTTCCCGGTGCCCTCAGAATAAAATTCAAATTCTTAAAAATCTTGCATGTCTCCTCATGATCTGGCTCCTAATTTCTC
This sequence comes from Tapirus indicus, assembly GCA_031878705.1. Classification (NCBI taxonomy): domain Eukaryota; kingdom Metazoa; phylum Chordata; class Mammalia; order Perissodactyla; family Tapiridae; genus Tapirus; species Tapirus indicus. Next base: position 77,089,930 of record CM062922.1, on the reverse strand, counting down.
CCAACCTCACCCTACCTTTACTGCTGCCACACTGAACTTCTTTTACTTATCATGTGTGGCATGCTCTCTCCTAGCCAACAAATGCCAACCCAGAATTTACTTCATTTACTCCATGAGCTTCTGTGAGCTCCCTAGGTCTCAGTTCATGCCTCTCCTCACATGTGCTGTTTTTCTTGTGTCATAGGACTATCGCATGTCCTGTATTGCAATTGCCCTTTGATTTGCTCATACCCTTCATCAACATTTATTCAGACCCTACCATGTACCAGGCAGTGTGCTTAGCACTCCACATACATTATCTCATTTAATTTTCACTACATCTCAGTTAAGTAGGTTCCTTGATTATACCTTTCTTACAGATGAGGAAACTGAGAATTCAGGAAGTTAAATAACTCATTTAAGTAGGACAGCTAATAAGTGGTGGAGGCAGGCTTTGAACCTGAGCAGTCAACCAGACATTTCTAATACCCGACTCTCCCAAAACCTTCATGAGAGCAGGAACAGCTTCTGTCTTCTTCACTATTGTATCACCAGCGTCTATCACAGTCTGACACATAGTCAGGGTTCAAAAACTATTGGTTTAATAAATGTGAGATGACTTTTACTTATGGCTGGCTCCAATCTCAATGCATAATTTTTTATTCCTATTCTGAGTTAGATGTCTTAAAAATTTAAAAAAAAAAAAAAAAGAGTGCCCAATGAAGGGATGCATCCACATCATGACAGACAAACAATAATGTACAACTAAAACCCCACAATGTAATAAACTATTAAGACATCAATTAAAAAAATAATAAAAAAAAGAGTGCCCCAAATAAATTTTAACAGATATTTGTAAAGCCTGCAACAATAAGGTCTATGCACCTTTCCTTTCCCTCTCTCCTCAAGCTCTCTTTTAAACCATGGCTGTGTTATTCCTTCTGTAAGAAATAGAGTCACTCTCGAGCAGGTTATTGTCAGCTGGAAGTAGGCATTCATTCACAAAACCCTCTATGCATGTTCCTGAATTTTAGGGCCTAGAAAATTAGAAACAACATTTCTCAGACTCCCTTGCAGCTAGATTTCTGGATATTAATTAGATTCTACCAGGGCAATGCCCTTGTGTGAGATTTGGAAGGCAGAAGTGAGGTGAAAGACATCTAGCTATTGTTGTTGCTGCTAAACAACACTGTGGATGTGTGTTTGAGGTCAGAAAGCCATATTCCAGTAGTCCCAAAATTCCAGTCACCAAAGTCGTGGGTGTTGACAGGCAGTTTGGCAGCCAACCTCTGGATTGCAGGTGTCGGGGTGTGCCTTTGAAATCTAGAGTCCAGTGATGGCTCCTAACCTGTTTTGTTAGCTCTTCCAATGAATTTTGTAAGCACTTAATTCCTTGTTTTTAATCTCTTTCTGCTTGAAATACCTAGAGTTGTTTCTGCTTCCTGAATTGAAACCTAACTGACACACCCCCTTAAATGCTGTATCTATCTGTACCCACATTTTGTGCAGGCAAGAGCAAATTATATGCAAATGTAGTTATTTTGGAAATGTAAATATGCAATGAATAAGAAATTGATTGACAGGAATTAGAATAATGGGTAAACGAATTACGGGATTTGTGTGTGTGTATTTCATGAACAGGGGAAGGGAGATGGTGGGAAGGATGAATCAAGCAGAACGATAGATGATGACGAGGAAAAGAGAGAGAAAGATGAGCAGAGCTGGAATTAGTAATAAGTTATTAGTAATATTAAGAACTTGATCCAATAATCGTTTACATAGGTAGAGCCATTTAGAGCTCACAGTGCACTCACATATGTATTCTATTTGATCATTACGATGAATGATTCTGTGAGCTAAGCATTTGCAAGCCCTGTTATGGATTTTTCATCTGAGGAAAGAAGGCAAAGCTCAGGAAGTCTGAGTGACTTGCTCAAAGTGGCAGCTAGCAAGTGGCCAGATCAGAACCTTGATTCCAAATTCCAGTGTCCTACTCCAGGCTGCTGACTATAGAAATTACTTTGGCTTAAGAATGAGGGAGAATTGAGGAATTCAGACTATCGAGGATGATAGGCATCTGAACACGAAGGCTCTAGCCCAGTCATAAAGATCCTTGCTGTTCTCAAGATTAGGAGGTGTCTTTCTTTGTTCTGTTTCGGCCACTCGTCCCTGAGAGGTAGAGCCTGAGTGGCCTGGCAGTGGAGCTGAGAAGAAAAGTGGATTCAGTCTCTATGCTGGGTAGGTAAAATTCATCTTTTTTTTTTTTTTTTTGTGAGGAAGACCAACCCTGAGCTAGCATCCATCGCCAATCCTCCTCTTTTTGCTGAGGAAGACTGGCCCTAGGCTAACATCTGTGCCCATCTTTCCTCTACTTTATATGGGACGCCGCCACAGCATGGCTGACCAGCAGTGCGTTGGCGGGCTCCCGGGATCCAAACTCGCGAACCCTGGGCTACCAAGCGCAAACTAAACCGCTGCGCCACCGGGCCGGCCCCAAAATTCATCATTTTGTAAATAGTTTTGGCTTGATGCTCCCATGTTGTAGTAAAGTCATTCTTGCCCTTAAAAGTCTGGCTGAGTTCTTATTACTTATCATACAGAAGGGCACAGGGTGAAGTAAGAGACTAAGTTTGGGTTCTAAGGTCACATTAAAGACCAAACCCCTTTGAGTGCTCCAGTTGTGACTGACGGTGAATGGGACACTCTCTTTGCAGAGGGCCCCTGGTGTTTGTGTCCACCTTCCACACAGCCCCCTCTCACCTCTCACACTTCCTATCTTCTTTCTTGGTCAATCCTACTTTAAGGAGCAGTTAGGCAAGGGGTCTTGCTTGAGGGACAGAGCTGTCTCCACCGGGGCAGTGTGACGTACAAATAGCTTGCTCAGAAGTGGTGTGGGAGAGGCAAGGATGAATAAGCAGTCATCTAGGGGAACCAAGAGGAATTGGCTCTACTATTTTTTCCTCTGCCTGGAGGACATTTTGGTATCTGATGAAAGAAAGACAGTCCTCTTTCCCTAGGGTGACTGGCACCATGATAAACATGGCATCTGGCCCTGACCTCGATATTATGGGAAAGGGGAATACTTTCTTAGAGAGACTGCAGAGCTTCCCCGACTTTTGTCAGGTCTGATGGCATTTGCCCTAGACTAGCCCTTCTCAGCAAATACAGGCAATAGTCACTCTAGGGTTAGCTGGGCTTCAGGGTGCTCTGGGTAGAAGAGAAAATGCAAGAAGTAGGAAGGGAGGGGCTCACATTGCCTACACCTGTCTGTCAAGAAGGAAGATCTAAAGGGGACTCAAAGAGGGAGAGAGGAATCTGGGAACTGAGAGTTGCTGTACATGGATAGGTGTATGTAGAAATTTTAAAAATTACAGGTAGATACCGTCTAGAAAGAGAAGTGCAGAGAACACTATGGAACAATGGAAGTCCATAAAAATATACTCTCAGTCTTTTTTCCCCTGGCTTTATTGAGGTCTAATTAACAAAGTTGTATGTATTTAAGGTGTGCAACATGATGATTTGATATATGTATACACTGTAAAGTTATTACCACAATCAAGTTAATGAACTCATCCAATACACCCTCAGTCTTAAAGTTGACAATGGCCATGTAGCTATTTGAACTGAAGGTGAAAAGATGCACTTACAGGTCCCAAGCTCTGGGAGTTCTGAGATTTCATTTTGTAAATGTGAGGAGGGTGCATTATATGACACCTTTATGGCTGCTTTTGATTAATGTTGTTGTCTTAAACTACCCTTGTGCACACGTCCACTAGCCTGCACAGGTCACAGATTTTTTCCTGCCACCCCTCTGGATGGGAGCTCTTCTCTCTCTCCACAACAGTTCAGGAAATGTATTTTTCAGAGAAGGGAGGAAAGGAGACTCTCAGATGAGCTTGAAAGTAAGATATTTTCTGACTTTTTACTCTAAACCCACGTATGTGGGGAGAGGGGTGGAGATTGGCAAGGATTGTTGTCACAATTTTTCAATTGAGAAAGGGTCAGAGGAGTCGAATGATTTGCCGAGGATTTGAACCAGGACTGTCAGAGTCCAGGGCCCATTCCTATTGCAAGGTCCCAGGCTGCCGTTTTGAAGGGAGACTTGTGGATGGGTGTACACATCTTCCTCTGTCAATTGAAGGACTATTAAGTAAGTGAGGCTCTTTTGACTCTCAAACCTGATAACTAGACTAGATGAGGATAGAAAGACTGCTGTGCTAGCTCACGTTGCAGCCCAGTGACATTTCCAGCTAAAGGCTGAGCACACTAACCTATCCAGAAGTGATTGCCAGCCAGAGTCCCACCAGTTGGAATTCCAGTGATACATGGGGTAGGTAAGGCAGCACTCACCGCCTATGATCACCGGCACCATTGCACTGCTTCCTCCCTCACCCACCCACCTCTGCTGAGGCCTCCCTTCCCCTTCACTTGTGAGGCTTTGAAAGTTCTCTGGCTCAGCTGGTCTTGGAACTTCTTCCTAGTTCTAGGATCTCTTAGTCCCAGAGCATGTCTCTTTCAAGGAAGATTTCTTGACAGAAGGTAAGCACAGGCCAGTTTTGGTAAAAGTGCTTTAAAATCTTCATTTTGGCCCTAAAGGATACCCAAACATTGAGGTGGTTTCCAAGATGAATTGAGCAAATTCATCACAGTAGAGGAAGTGTCATTAATGTATGGCAGAGGGTTCATTTCCTCATATAAATGGCATGGAAAGAATACTTTGAAGTAAACAATCTTTGCATATTTAGAAATGATGGGTCTTCTGCTTTCTGAGCCTCTCTGGAAAAATGCAGGAGCCATACTATGGATTAAAATTAAATATGCTACCTACAAGGAGTCAATGTCACAATGCAATCAATGGACAAGTAACTGCCTTGCTGGCTGATTCTGACACGTTCTTCTCTCTTGTCTTATCATTGTGCTATTCAGCAAGTCCAGGACACTGAAAGAAAAGGAAGTACTTTTCACATGAGAATGACCCAGATCAGATTTAATTTACCAATCTGGGGAATGGGATTCAGAGGGAGAAGAATGAAGCTTGGTCACATCTTTTCCTAAAAACTCTACTAAAGAAAAGCAAGTTTGGACAAAATGGAGTTTTTCTGAGCATAAAGTGGGGCTCGGTATATTTGTTGTTTGGGGTATGTGCACGTACATGCACGTGAAGAGGGAAGTGTCTTCCTCAGGGAGGATAAAAACAAGAGTTTACCTGGAAATTTTTGTTATGAGAGATGTGGATACTATTGAAAATAATACAACTAAGGGAAACCAAGGCAGAAAAGTATACTATATATTAGTCACACTCCATCTATGTAAATCCATCTTTATACAAGAGATAATTAGGGAGTGGTTATTTGATTATTCATGGATTTTTTTGTTTTAGAGAGTCACAAATAGGATTTCTCTAAATACCAAGATCCTAACTGGGCATCCATGTTATAAGATGTAGGAAACTAAGTTATAGTTACATTAAGAAGCCAATATTGTGCTAATTTGCCTAAATTTCCTTTAGTGGCTTCCTTAATTAACCGCTTCTCTACCCTACACACACAAAAGATAAATGTGTTAAACAGGACTGCAGGGGGAATGCAGAAAAAACAAAAAATAACCCACTTAAGAAGCTTGGTCGATCCATTTGTATGAAAAGAATACACTTTTCCCAGGGGATTAGTTTTCATTCCTTAAAGCTTCCTCTGAAGGATTCCTTCTTGGCCTTCTCTGGTTAGCCCAGTCCTTACTGATAAGGTGCAGTTTAAAGTGATAGACATACAAGTTACTAAAGTTATTCTATTTTTTTATATCAAACTAACGCACATTTATCTTCTTTCCAATTAGTCTGAATGAGTGCAATAGTATAGAGATTACAAAGTTATTTAAAAAAGAAATTCTAGAGTCAAAGAAAAAGGTGATTGAGATGCTTTTTGCTCACTAGACTTGGAGGTTGCCTTTGAGACGGAAAGTAGAAAAGAGACTTCTTTTGTGGTGTGGTAGACATGTTGATTGCCAACTCTCATTTTGCTTTTTTAGGCTGTCATTCCCAGCTCTCTCTGAAGCCAGTGTAGGTATGTGACCCAATTCTGGCCAATGAGACATGAGGGGAAGTCGGCTGGGGCAGGAGGAGGCCATTTACTTCTGGGAATGATTTTTATTCCTGATAAAAACAGAGATGGGGGTTCAATATAATTGTATGAAGATGTGATTTTGGAGCTGCAGCAGCAATTTTGTTACCACGAGATGACTATCCAAGGATGAATACTCAACACTCAAGGATGTCAGAGGGGAAAGATTAAAAACAAATCTTTTATGGCATCATCAAGCCACTTCCCAACCCTGGAACCATCTATCTCCAGATAAATGTGTTAATTGCTTAAGCCATTCTTTGTCATATGTTCTGTGACTTGCAGCTATATGTATCCTGACTGATACAATAGATTTGGCAAAGGAAGGGATTCTCCATCTAGGGCTTCTGTTACCCCACTTGACACCTCTGTGTAAATTAGAAAAGCTGCTTCTTCCTCTAGATAGATTTCAGGTCCCACTTACTTTCCAGGTGCCTGGTGCCATTATAGATCACCAATTTGCCTGCTTATGCTACCTGGGAGGGTTGCTTCTGTTCAAATGACCCAGGTTGAAGCTGCCAATTCCAAATAAGAGGAGGAGAATAATGAGAGTTCCTTTCGCTTTCTGTCACTTGTTGACTTAATTTGATTTTGAGATTGACTGCCTAAAATTTGGGCTGTTGTTATTGTTATTGCTTCTCATTTTAAACAATGAATTTGTTTTTAACTCTAAATCCAATACTGGATTGTTCATTATTCAATAATGCACCCCAAAATACAATTCTTGCAAAAATATTAATTAGTGCAAAATTCTTTCTAAGTTTATACTACCACACTTCTGCTAACAATCTATTAAAACTGGGCTGACAAAGACAATATCAAACAAATATATCCACTCGCAATATGAAACTGTTATGGTGCAGATTATTTAATTCTCCCACTCCTCTATGTAAACTGCTGCTAGAAGCACTTCTTTTGAGTGGCAAGCAAGACATCATTTAGCCTTCACTTGATGTAAATAAGAAATTTACATATTGGGTCAGCTGCTTTTCATTAGCTGACACTATGTAATTTTCATCATGTTTAATCAAAATTTCAAGTTATTAAATAACTTAAGCCAAAGTATTTTTCTATGAAAATCTTTTTCCAATTAATATTATCACCACAAAAGCTTAGTTTTATCTACATAATGGGTAAAATGAATCAACATGAATACAGCAATATATGCAGGACAATTATTATCATTTTAACTTTAAGACATGAAAATTAACAGGAGTCTGACATGCTTTTACACTCACTAAATATTTCATGCTGTTACTTCAGGTATTCATTGTCACAAACTCAGCCAGAAACAAACCTGGGGACTAACACTGTGTGACAAGATCTAGAATAATCTTATATTAGATCATCATAAAAGGTAAACACAACATTTTAAAAATCCTCTTTGAACTCTTAGGTGCATTTGAAAACTTTGAGGTAATGCATTTAAAACATCTAGGCTGACAGCCTGAATAGACAAAACAATCATTATAAGTAGACTTGGATATGATATAGATGTTAGAAGTAGACAGGGAATCATATACATATATATAAGTATACATGCTTTATACATATAAAGTAAATATAAAGTTAAATATATATGTATATATTATATATACATGTATATATACACATAATATATGTATGTGTATATATATACATTATATACATTATATATATTATATATACACATTATATATACATTATAAATACACATATACTTCATATACATTATATATATATGAAATTAGAGGAGTCATACTACTCAATTTTAACATTTACTATACAGCTACATAATCAAGACAGTGTGAAATTGGCAAAAGGATAGAGACAAAGATCAATGGAACAGAAGAGCCCAGAAATAAATTCACTGAATTATAGTCAACTGATTTTTGACAAAGTGTAAAATCAATTCAATGGAGAAAGGGTATAGTCTTTCCAACAAATGATGCTAAAACAATTCAACATACATATGCAAAATAGGAAAAAAAACCTCAACACATACATCATACCTTGTGCAAAAATTAACTCAGAGTAGATCATTCCAACGTAAAATGTAGAAATAGCAAGCTTCTAGAAGAAAATATGGGAATTTTCATCATTTTGGGTTTAGTGATAAGCTTTTAGATATGACATCAAAAGCACAATTCATAAAAGGAAAAAATTGATAAACTAGACTTATCAAAATAAAAACCTTTGGCTTTGTAAAAAAAAAAAACATAGTTAAGAGAATGATAAGACAAGCTATAGAGCTAGAGAAAATATTTGCAAATCACATATCCAATAAAGGACTTGCAGCCAGAGTATAAAAAATTCTTATAACTCAACAAGAAAACAAACAACCCAATTAAAAAAAAAGGCAAGAGATATTTTTCTGAAGAAAATATACAAATGGCAAATAAGCATATGAAAAGATGCTCTAAGTCATTAATTATTAGGGAAATGCAAATGAAAACCACAATAAGATACCTCCTCATATCTATTAGAATGGCTAAAAAAATTTTTTTAATTGACAGTTCCAAATGCTCGTTAAGATGTGGTACAATAAGCACTCTCAGTCATTGCTGGTGGAAACAAAATGGTACAGATAGTTTAACAGTTTCTTAACAAAGTTAAACATCTCATGTGACCCAGCAATTCCAATCCTAGGTAATGATGAAAGTGAATTGAAAACTTGTATATACAGAAACTTGTAAGTGAATATTTATAGTGGCTTTATTCATCATTACCAAAAACTGGAAGCAGCTGGGATGCCCTCAAGAGGCGAACAGATTAACAAATTGTAATACCTCCGTACAATGGAACACCACTCAGCAAGTTTTAAAAAATGAACTACTGAGTGGCACAAAAACATAGATGACTCTTAAATGCGTTTGGTAAGTGAAAGAAGCCAGACCTAAAACACTACATATTGTACGACTCAATATATGTGACATTCTGCAAAAGGCAAAACTAGAGAGACAGAAAACACACATCAGTGGTTGCTAGGAGTTGGAAAGAGGTTGACTGCAAAGGGGTGGCTCAAGGCAAATTTTAGGTGATGGAAATGTCTGTATGGTACTGTGATGGTGGATATATGACTCCGTGCATTTCTCAACACCCATAGAACGGTATACTTATTCTAACAAGGTGAAATTTACTGTTAAACTAAGAGTGAAATTTACTGTAAGCAAATTTAAAAAATCAACCAGGATGTGGGGGGACTCTAGGATGGAATGCAGACTAACAAATCTAACTGTATTACAAATATATGACATAACCTAACTGAAATGGATGGGCGAAAGGGAGATGACCTAAGTAATTTTGGGAACGTGTTTTGACTGACTACTGTAAGACCAAAGCAAAAGCAACTCTACACAAGTGCTTTATTTTAGTCTGAAAAATTGTTTCCCACAGGGGTGTAAGTCAGCAATTCTGAAACTACTTTGCATGTATACTAGCGTTGAACAAATAAGTAAACAAATTGTAGCTAACGGAAGCCAGGTTTCTCACTGTCAAAGAAAGAAGTTACGAATACATAGAGAAGGCTAGAATGAACCCTGTGGTTCTAGATTAAAGCTCACGGTATCAGTACAAATTCACTACACGGCTGTGTATACACAGCTGGAAAGATACAGAAATAAATATAAATTTGTGTGTATCTACGGTTTAGTAAACATACATACATTTTTTATTTATCTGCTCAAAGGGCCTAGAAGCAATGACACTCCGGTAGCAATGAACACCCAGATCTTGCTTTCTAAATATCATCCTTCAATAAAAGAAACCAAGGCTCTGCGAAGAAATGGCTGATTCTATGACTGGGACAAGGAAAATACAAGCCTGGAGCTGCTTGTAGTGCCACAAAGTAAGGAAATGTAAAAAGATTAAAGGATAGGGCATGTTTGGGGGTATCCAAGACCACTCACACATTCTGTGCTATGCTAGAAGGACCCACAGGACTCAGCGTATAGTTGCGCTAATGGCTAAAATTCAGGGGGCCGCCTGGTGGCGCAGTGGTTAAGTTCGCGCTTGGCAGCCCGGGGTTCACGGGTTCGGATCCCAGGCGCCTGCCGACGCACTGCCTGTCAGCCCTGCTGTGGCGGCGTCCCATATAAAGTAGAGGAAGACGGGCACAGATGTTAGCCCAGGGCTGCTCTTCCTCAGCAAAAAGAGGAGGATTGGCAGTGGATGTTAGCTCAGGGCTGGTCTTCCTCACACACACACAAAAAAACAAAAACAAAATAAAATTGACTACAAATAGCACAGTAAGGTTACACAGCAGATCATTAAGGGAAAAAGGCAGCATCTGGAGAAAACTACCCACAGGCTTTCTATACTTTCCCTCCCAGCCCAGGAGGAGATACGCCAGGTGGGCTCCCTTTTCTGGCAGGGAAATGCAGTGCCACATGTGTAACCCATTTGAGACTCAGCGTTTAGGGCTTATTACTAGGGGCTAGTCATGCAGCCATTGCATTCTCTGCCTGGCAACTACCAAAATCCCAGGCTCTCAGAAGGAAGCAGGTGTTCAGTGCCTTAAGTGGGCAAAACAATCTTACCAGTGTAGGGAACTTTCCATGTTGGTGTGGGGAATTTTTCACAAGCCAAGTTCCCAGATGCTAGCCAAGGGCAACCTTGCAAGCGGGCCCTTCTTAAGATAGCAGCCTCTGGCCTGCTCTGTTTACTCCTTCCTGTACAGGGCATATGGGAAGGACACAGGAGCCAAAATTGGAACAATTTGAACAACAAAATAAATAACTATAGCATTGGGTTATAATTCAAAGAATAAAATAGATATCCATAGTCTATACTGATATAAATAAGTGAATGAAATAAACACACAAATAAATAAACTGGGGAGGGGGAACCAAATCTTCCTTACAGAAGAATTCCAAATAATAAGTGTATAAGGAATCAGGGAAGTTGAAAATCACCATTAGAGCACCACAGTGATAATGGCTGCAAGCAAGAGCCCCTAAAATTAGTAGGTGAAACCGAGGAGAAACAGAATATTTGCATAGACCCAAAGTATCTCACCAAAAAAATATATTTATTAGTTACCATGGTGGTTTAAACATATGTCCACAAATTCTTTGATAAACATCCTTCCAGGACGTGAAGCCTAATTACCTTCTCCTTGAGTGTGAATTGGACTTATTGATTTCTTTCAACAGAGTATGGAAAGAGAAAAATAGTAACTTTACGGTAAAGAAACCTGGCAGACACCAGCTTAAAAAGGGATAAAAGTTAATATCATCAGTAATAAGTCATGTTGATATCATGTACCCCTGATATGACATGATGGGAAGGGGACTTAGCCTCTGGATATCATTTCCAAAATCCTTAAGTTCAGTCTAATCATGAAAAAACATCAGAAAAACTCCAATTTGGGAATATTCTACAAAATATCTGACCAGTACTTTACAAAATTGTTGAGGTCATGAAAAATAAGGAAAGACTGAGAAACTATCACAAATTGAAGGAGACTTTGGTGCAATGACTAAATGAAACATGGACTGGATCTCAGAACCCAAACAAGTCTGTGGTTTAGTTAATAGCACTGAACCAACGTTAATTTCACAGTGTCAATCATTGTACTATGGTTATATAATATGTTAACATTAGGGGAAGCTGGATGAACGATGTCCATGAGCTCTCTGTACTACATTTGCAACTCTTCTGTAAATCTAAAGTTATTTCAAAATAAACAACAAAAAAATTTTAAGCACTTAGGCTGGCACATACTAGTTGTAACTAATATTGGCTTCTCTTGGTTAATTTACTTGATAATCATCCCCAGAGAGTGATAGTGCTGGGAAATCTCCCTTGTTGCCTTTATTCCAAATAAAAAGTATGTTTCTAAAGATGAGTCATTTTAGTGGCACTTATAAGCTTGGGAAATGTCATTGCCCTTTAAATGAACAAGATCATGATGGAAAGATACCAAGCTGACAGTTCTAAAAGTTAGTGCTTTGAGTCAATTTTTGAGTTGCTGGGGACACCTTGGTTTTATTGTCCTATCAGTGGAGACTGGTTTCCAGAGTGCCTGCATGGCTGGAGAATTGGTCTGGACTGTGACCACTCGGAGGCAAGATGAGCTAGATACATATGCCTCATAGCAGGCCCTAATCCTACCGGTCCAACTACCCAAGCCTGTGTTCTTGGGGTTGTTTGGAAATGTATGACCCAGGATGCCAGAGTCAAACCAACACGAAGACAGAAATACCTAAAAATGGACAGTGTGAAAAGTGTGGCAAGTGAGGGCCTTACCACTGATCCTAAGGGTTCTAGATATTACTAACTTCAATAGTGGTCAGGTGAGAGGCTAGTGAAGGGTGAAGAGGCAGCTTTGGAATATGGACTTACTGTAAGCTGTATTGTATTCTTACCTGTGCTTCATCTTACAGTAAAGTGTTGGTTTTTCTCCCGTTGGAAAAGAGCTTTGTAGTTTTACCCGAGCTCAACCCCTTCTTGCTCAACGGCTTTGTAAAGCTACAGTGAAGTAATTTTTGCTCATTATTTATGTTCCTACCTGCTTCCAAAAAGGATCTAAGATGGCTCATTCCCCAAACAATTTTGCTAGCCCTGGGTCTTCATTCTCTTCCAGACCATCTGTTCCTCTTCACCATGAAGTCATAGTACTAAATTTGTGATAGTACAATCATTTCCATGGCAACAGGATGTGGTCTTCACCACTGAATCCTGATTTCACTCTGACCAAGATCAAGCAGCAGAAAGACTGGGGAGCATATTCTGACATTTTCTATTCTTTTTCAAGTTTAGTTTCTCTCTGAAATTTTTACTTTTGATTATACTCAGCCTGGATATGTGTTTTTGCATAGTTTACATATGAAGCGTTTGTCCAGTAAATGATTAGATATGCAAGCCAAAAACTAATGAGTTGAGAAATATCACACAAATCTACACACACACACACACACACACACACACACTATGATGTATAAACTTGCCTTGAAAGTGGGATGATTAGCAAATGCCCTCCTGGTTTGTATAGAAGAAAAGAGAACAAGGAATCCATTTAAAAGAGATGAAACTTCTAAGCCTGAGAAATTCGCTTTGATGACTGTGATAAACAGTGGGAAGCAGCTGACCTAATTCCTACTCAATGATTTCCTCATCTTGCTTAGGACAAGTAAGACATAAAAAGGGTCTTCCCATGTGCACCCACACCTCTGACCAGAGGAAGATAGACAGATGGGCAGCTTTATTCACATAAATGACCAATACCTGGATATTTTGTCCATTTGTTTTAATCTCACAGAGCTTAATTACACCGTCTTTGGAGAAACTCCTTAGAACACCATTTGCTATACTGTGGAACTGAGTAAAAGGGCTTGAACTTTTAAGAGAACTAGTTATTGGAGTATCAGAAGAAAACATCCGATTGGTGCATTAATCTAGCAGCCTTATAGGACAGACTGTAACAAGCAAGGACTTATAATGAGGCTCTGCTGGACATACCACATAACATATTATACATATAAGATATGGTATATATTATATATAATATGTTGTTATATATTATGTGTATATGTATGTAACAGAGAAAAGCTGTAATATGTAAGAGTTGACTATATTCATTCTGCTTCTGTTCTCCCCGAGCTTCCTTGTTGAGTTGATAGGATAAATGGGGGGAAGGTAAGGGGGAGAAATGGTGATAAGGAATAGAAAGAACTGGAGGAGAAGCTAAAGTGATTTACATTAATTTTCAAAAGGATAAGAAATTACCCATAGTGGAAAAGATGTGGAAGGAGGCGGAAGTGGGCAGAGAAAGGAGAGAAGTGAGAGATAAAGGGAGTGATTAAAAAGCAGAGAAAGGGTGTTTGGACAGCAGCTGCTCTGCGATGTGGGGCTTTGGGGAAATAAATTGGAAAGGAGGATTTTAACTAAGTTCTATTGTTTGTTATGTGGTGTGATTCACCACTTTGCTACTTCTTCAAGACTTCAGTGAAGACAAATTATTTTTCAAAGTTCTTTAAAGATGGATTTGTGATTCTTTTTGAATGAGATAAAAAGTTCAGATGGACACTAAGGCTGGAGTAAGCCCTATTCTGGTTTTACTAATATAGATATTTAAGGAAAATAATCAGTGGTGCCACTATCTATTGCTATGTCTTATCCTTGAAGAAAATGTTGGCCAGAGCTGTCCCACTCTCAAGTCATGTTATATTTGTAGTGGGTTCTGGCCAGAGATGGGTGGCGTTCTATGGTCTACAATTTCTAACTCTAATGAAATTTAATTTTAGCCTTAAGTGAGTTAGGAATTTAGTTGAATCAGACATGGAAGGGTGGAAAAGATACTATTTATTGCTTCAGGGAGCCCTAAGGCCAAGTCCTGGACCTAGTTTTTGAGGCCTAAGAGAAGGCAAGACCAGGTTACAGAGCATCATGACCCCTAAAGGACAGGCCTCACAGGCAATGAGACGGTGCCTTCAGGCCTGCTCCAGTCTGACACTGATCTCTCTGAGTCTTGTTACAGACTGGAAGTGCTTCAGAAAATGCAAAGCCTCCTGCTTGTCCTCATGCATAGGGATCTGGTAACAAGTAAGGAAGACCTCACGTGAAGGTCGTCATCACTTTCAATGTCATCAATATTTTCTAGGTATGAACATCCTAATGGAGGATTTGTAATGATTCAGGGGAGGGTAAGGTAACACAAGATGAAAATAATCATCAGGATAGAAGTAAGAGGCCAGGACGAGTAGAAAGGATCAGCTACCCCCAAGTGTCCTATGTCACATTTGTCCATAAGATGTGCTGTGATTTAAAAAAAGGTTCCATGGGAAGATAATTTTGGGCACACTGCATAATTCTTTTTCCCTTGGGGAAATACACACTTGCATGTTATAGGCTCTGAGAAGTCTCACCAAGAAAAAAATCCTGCTTAAACTATTGTTGCCCAAACTTATTTAATTACAGAACACATTATTTTAGCAACATCTATTAACATCCAAAGAGGCTAGCATTATTCAGAACACACATTGATTAATATTAGGGTAGATGATGTATGAAATCATTTTATATTACTCTTATAGCTAAAAAAAAAAAATTGAGGGACATTTGTCTATTGACAATAGCCTATTGTCAACCTATACTCAATTACTGTGACTTTTGACCTTTCTGTAATTTCAGTGTAGGGCTTTACCCTACTATATAGTCAGGGATTGCTTCATAAAAACTTGGTGAGGGTTGTGTTTGGCACTGTCTACAAAGTTGCATGCTTTACTTCATTTCTCCTAAATCCTCAGTACTTTCATAATGCCTATTACTACCCAGGAACTCTTCATTTGGCAAACCTCTAGAATGTAAATTTTCCTTTGCAGGGTTGCATGCATCAGAGTTAAACTCCCTCCCACCAAAACCAACCTCATTCCGTGGAAACTGCTTCCTGCTAGGGAAGCTACAAATAAACACATCCTAATGTTACCAGGTTAGCCAGGTTACATATTTGCAGCATAACAGAGTCTTGCTGAAAATATAACGCCTTTATCCTAAAAAGTGGGGTTCAAGGTAGGGGGTTCCCAGAACTGGAGCAAGTTAACAGGAAGAAATGTTTTGGGTTAGATGGGTCTTTAATGATCCACAGATTGTACCACTTGAGAAGTCACCTCTTGTCTTTACATGAAGGGGACTCAAACTGCAGGATGATGCTCTATTTGAAGGAGCCATGCTTGACTGTGTGGAATATTACTTTTCAATAGTCCAAGAATTGCTGGTGCAGTGTTTTGTAAGTAATTTTAAGTGTGGGGAGTGCCTATTTACATTTAATAAATGAATAAATGGCTATCTGCATGGCTGTGGATTTTTTTGTTTTTAATTTTTATTTTTGAACAGATAACACACTCAAATGATACAAAATGCAAGCGTACAAAAGAGCATATCATTAAAAGTATATTTCTCTCCTTCCTCTGTCCCTCAGGGATCCTGTTTTCCTCTCCAAAGGCAACCATTTTTACTAATTTCTTAAATATCCTTCTATGGATATTTCTCCATATTTACAAACATATACATATTTTCTTTTTTCACACAGATGGTAGCATAATATACATACTGTTCTCCACTTTGACTTTTTTCACTTATGAATGTATCTTAGATATCTTTCCATATTAGCATATGGAGAGCTGGTGCCTTGGTTATTTTAACAGCTGCATGGTGTTTATTGAATGCCTGTGTCATTTTATTTCACGAATTTATTGAGGGATATATTGTTGCCAATCTTTCATATTATTAACAATATTGCATTGAATAGACTCACTGAATAAACACCTAGAAATGGAAATTTGTCAATAGGTATGTGCATCTTTACTTTTGAAAGATATTTCCCAATGGCTCTTCATCCCTTACAAACTCATCAACTACGTTTGAGTGGCTACTTCCTTAAATCTTTACCAAACCAATATTTTATCAAATATTTTGACAACTTGATGGGGGAAAATTGTATATATTTTTATAACATGAGAACCAAAGATAATTAGGGAAGTGATAACTCAGGATAAGTGTAAAGGGCATTAACCCATCTTTTCCAATGGTAATGTGAGACAGAATTCCCCATCTTACTGAACTCAAGAACTTGTCCCTAAGTATTGAATTAAAATAATAAGTTGACATTAAATCAAAAGTGATGAGGCCGGCCCGGTGACGTAGTGGTTAAGTTCGTGTGCTCTGCTTTGGTGGCCCAGGGTTTGCAGGTTTAGATTCTGGGCGCAGACCTATGCACCGCTCATCAAGCCATGCTATGGCAGGCGTCCCACATACAAAATGGAGGAAGATGGGCACAGATGTTAGCTCAGGGCCAATCATCCTCACTAAAAAAAAAATCAAAAGTGATTTGAGATTTAAGTAGGTTACCTCTAAAAGTTAAAGACACTTTATGCCAAGAGGGCCTTACACATACATAATTCTGGGCTTGACATTTTTGGAAGTCAGGGGAAGACCATAACCTCTTGAGGGTTTTCTCGCTTCATGACACTATTCCTGTAATTCAATGGATATATGAAAGTATTGAACAATGAGTAGGATAATTTCATTATCAATGCATCCATGATTACAGTTCATAAAATAAAGGGAAAACATTTCTTTTATGGATCACTAAGTATAAATCAAGAGAAAAGGAAGGAGACCCAAGTTGTCTCCACTTCTGATTCACTTCATCCTCCTAGTCCCATGACACCCAGCACCTTAAAATCAATTGGAGCCAATCAGCCTCACAAATGACAGATTCTCACCTCTCACTATTTGACCACAGCTCCTGGCCTTCCAGCTACCCCATTCCGTTATTCTCGCCACACTTGTTTTCTCAATTTATTAGGCCACCTCCCCTTTTCTCTTCCTTCCCTACCTAAGACAACCCACTCTTCTCCCCAACCAGCAATTTATCTACATCACTATCCATCCTTGCTTCCTTCTTTCCTAACATAAAAATGCAGCATAAACTCAGATGTTTATGAAATATTTTTCTATGAATAAATTCAGCTTCAATTACAAACCCCATCCTGACATCAGCAGAAATATAATCTTTTTATTTATTTATTTTTTTAAGTGTTTTTTTTTTTTTTTCCATAAGGAAGATTTGCCCTGAGCTGATATCCGTTGCCAATCTTCCTCTTTTTTTGCTTGAGGAAGATTAACCTTGAGCTAACATCTGCGCAAATCTTCCTCTATTTTGAATGTGGGACGCTGCCACAGCGTTGATGAGTGGTGTGGGACCATGCCTGGGATCTGAACCGTGGAACCCAGGCCACTGAAGCAGAGGGCGTGGAACTTCAACCACTCGGCCACAGGGCCAGTCCCAGAAATATAATCGTGGCCAATTCTCTCCTTTTCTCTGGGTTGTATCTAAATTTCAGAGTTTGGGGATTGTGTTAACGCTATGGGGGTGGACAGGGTTTTGGGGACCCATGCCATGGAGACTGCAGCCATTGCCTATTTGCACTGGCAGCCAGCAGATCACCATCGTAAGTCATCTGACTGTCAGCCCATGCTGGGTGCTGCTGGTTTGTCAGCTCATTCAAACCTTTAGGTGCATGGGAAGTCATTCCACTGCTGCATGGGACTGGCTTGGGCCCATCTTCCTAGACACCATTTAGTCTTTCTTTGTCCTCGTCTCACGAAAAAAAACAAAATTTTAAAGTACAAACAATAATATAAGCCATTTATGTACTTATCACCCCAAAATGAGCAAATGTTACTCTTTTCATATTTCCTTCAGTACAGATAAAGGTGAAGTCCCCTGTGTGCCCCTCCACAGCCAAAGTCCTCCCTCTCTCCCTCATTCCCTGGAGACAACTAGTATTGTGAATTTGCTGCAAATCTAGTCCATGTTGTTATGCTTTTGTTTGATATATTTGTAGCAAAAAAAAAAAAAAATCTGGTATTTGTTTTTAAGAAACATTTAGAAATAGTATCATACTGCACGTAATATGCTGCAATTTGATGTTGCAGAATGTTTTCAAGACTTATCCATGTATTGATATAGAGTCAATTAGATATTTTAATTCTAACTCTATACAGTATTTCATTACATGAATATACCATAGTTTGTTCTCTATTCATTCATTCTTGGGGTGTTTCCAGTGTTTCATTCATACAAAAAATACTGTAATGACTATCCTTTCCTACCCCTTTCCCAATCTGCCACTCCTTAAGTTCTCCCTCTCTCAGTAAATGGCATCACCAGGCACCAGGCCTAGGTGCTTGGCCAAAAACCTCAGTTTTCCCTCACACTTCACATCCCCACCACCAAGTTGTCTCTTCTGCATCCTGAACCCAACCACTTCTCAACACTTCAAACAAGTCCAAGCCACCAACATCTCTTTCCTATCGCTGCAATAGCTTTCTGCCCTACCCCACTCACTTCCTTCACTTTACCTCATGGGCTTGCTTTCTTTCTTCCAATGTTTCAAGCTCATTTCTGCCTCAGAGTATCTGTGTTTGCCATACTCTCTTGACTGAAATGCACTTTCCTCAGAATTTAAACAGAGAACTTGTTCCCTCATTTTTCTAAGTCTCTCCTCAAATTCACCTTCTCAGGGAGGCCTTCCCTGTTCATCCTACCTAAAATAGCACCTCCAACCCCCTCCCCTTTACCCTGCCAAACTTTGCTTCAAGGTATTCGTCACTCCTTGAACTGATATACATGCATCAGTATACATATTTACCCATGAGTCTGTCTCATTTTTCGTGAGAGCAGTCTAGCTCACCTTGTATTTCCAAGTCCTACTATGATGCTTGGTTCAAGTAGGAATTTGATAAATATTTATTCAATAAATGAACTAATGTTTCTTCAATACTTCTTTTAAAGTATGTATCTAGAGGTGGAGTTTCTGGATCATAGAATGTGTGCATTTTCAACTGGACAAGGTATTTCCAAATTGCTCTCCTAAGTGGTTGTACCAATTTAGACTTTCACCAGCAGTAGGTAACATTTCTCACTTCCACAGAAGTAATAGCCAACACTTGGTATGGTCAGATTTAGAATTTTTTCCCAATTTGATGGATGCCTTAATTTACATTTCTCTGATTACTAGGGAGGTTGAGCATTATTTTCTTTTACCTATTTTTCTATTAGGTTGTTTGTCTTTTTCTTATTTATAAAAGTAATTTATATTGTCTGAATATTAATCTTTTGTTTGATATATATGTTACAGTTATCTTCTCCCAGACTGTGGCTTTCCTTTTAATATTGTTTATCAGATATTTTATCAAACAGAAGTACTAAATTTGGAGTGTTCAAATTTATTAGGCTTTTCCTTTATAATTTGTGCTTCTGATGTCATATTTAAATAATCCTTCCTTCCCCTGTGATCATAAATGTGTCCACCTATAATTTCTTCTAGTAAAGTTTTTGTTTTGTTCCAGGTTTAGATCTTTAATTATACCAGAGGTTCTCAAACTGTAGTGTGGGGATACCTGGGAGTCCCCAAGACTCTTTCAGAAGGTTTGCAAGGTCAAAACTATTTTTGTAATAATACTAAGGCATTATTTGCTTTTTTTTCACTCTCATTCTCTCATGAGCAGTAGAATTTTCCAGAGGCTACATGACACATCATCACTCTGATGGCTAATGGAATGTGTGCTTATGTGTTCATGTGTTTTATACATTTCTTAGTTTTAATTTCTAACATGATATATCTTAGTTGGTTCTGGCTGCTATAACACAATATCACAGACTGGGTGGCTTATAAACAGTAGAAATTTATTGCTTACAGTTCTAGAGGCTGGAAGTCTGAGATCAGGGTGCCAGCATGGTCAGGTGAGGGCCCTCTTCTTGTCACAGACTTCTTGTTATATCCTCACATTGGGAAAGGGTCTAAGGAGCTCTGTGGGGTCTCTTATAAGAACACAAACCTCATTTATGAGGGCTCCACCCTTATGACTTAATCACCCCCCAAAGGCCCCACCTACTAATGCCATCACCTTGGGGGTTAGAATTTCAACATATGAATTTGGGAGGGACACAAACATTCAGACTATAGCATATGGTAAATATTAACAGATATAGCCCACATAAACAAAAATTCTGTGGGATCTTCAGCAATTTTTAGGAGTGTAAAGGAGTTCTGAGACCAAAAAGTTTGGGAACTGTTGTCATAAGCTATGAGATAGAGCTCTAATTTCATTTTTTCAGTACAGAGAGTCAGTAGCCCCCAAGTTCACTAGGTTTGTAATGTTTCCTCTACCATATATCAAGGTCCCATATGCACTTGTGTCTACTTTAGTGCTCTGTTTCATATTACAACACTGCACTATCGAGTTACTATAGCTCTATAAGGACTCTTCCTATCTAAAAGGATAAATCACACTTCCTTGGATTTTTAGAATTGCCTTGGCTCTTCTTAGATCTTTTCTCTTTATAAGTAACTTTAGAATCAGTTTGTCAAATTCCATAAAAAATCTTGTCGGGATTTTGATTGAAATTGCGCTTAATCATGGAGAATCATAATCCTTTGTGGTATTGATTTTCTGTTCTGTGAATTTAATATTATGTACTTTTTATTACAATCTTCTGTTTTTTGCCCTTTGGTATTTTAGCCATAAAGGTCTTCCACATTTTTGTCAGATTTATTCCTAGGCATCTTATTATTTCTGTTGCAATTGTAAATGGGATCTTTTCCCCACTATTGCACAGGTGTATGGATTTCCTATTACTTAGGTATATAGGATTGCAATTGATTTTTCATGTTGTTCATGATTTAGCAACTTTAGCTCAACACTTAGCCTGATTTGTTTTTCTTGAAGATCCTCGTGGAGATTCTAGCTAAAAAATGATGTTGTCTACAAATATTTTGTACTCTTCCTTGTTAATCATTGAATATCTTTTTTCTCTTAAATACATGGACTAGAACTCATAGTACAATGTTTAATTGTAGAGGTTATAGCAGGCTTGCCATGTTGTTGACTCTACTGGAAATGCTTCTGTAGTCTTATAATTAAAAATGTTTGTTACAGGCTTTTCATATATACCCACATCAAGTTAATATTCTTTGTTAGCTAAGAGATTTTGTTTTTGATTATGGCTCTTGACTTTTTAATGCTTTACTTTTATCCATTGAGACAAGCATATAGGTGTTTTCCTTAATCTGATAATAAGGTAGATTACAGACAGATTTTAAATTGTAGTACCATCTTTATATTTGAGGTAAACTTTATTTGTGCTTGATGGATTATTTTGTACACTCTGCTGGATTTGATTTCATTATTACTTTACCTAGGATTTTCATATCAATGTTCAAAAAGATGAGATTCATCTATAATTTTTGCCTGTAGAGTTCTTGTCTTATTTTGGTATCAAGATTATAATAACTTCATAAAATAGGCTGAGTAGCCTTTACTCTTCTTCTGGAATAATTTGTATAAGATGGGATTTTCTGTTCCACTGAATTTGGTAAAACTCACCTGTAAAACCATCTGGCATGGTTTCTTTGCCAAGCTATGGTGGAAGGATGGGAAGGGAAATATCAGGAGATTTGACTACTGATCTATTTTGATGATGATTAATTTATTCAGATTTTCTACTTCTTCTTGAGTCAACTTTTAAATTTTGCTGGTAAACTGTCAGTTTCACCTCAGTTTTCAGTTTTCTGACATAAAACCACTCAACATTATACATTTTATATTATAACCAATGATATTCTTAATCTCTACTGTATCTCTAATCGTATCCCCCTTTGAATTTTTTAATATTGCTTATTTACGCTATCTTCTTTTCAATTTTTTTTGGTGAGGAAGACTAGACCTGAGCTAAGATCCATTGTCAATCCTCCTCTTTTTTGCTGAGGAAGATTGGCCCTGGGCTAACATCTGTGCCCATCTTCCTCCACTTTATACAGGATGCTGCCACAGCATGGTTTGACAAGCGGTGCATCTGTCGGAGCCTAGGATCCAAACCTGCAAACGCGGGGCTGCCAAAGTGAAGCGTGCAAACTTAACCGCTATGCCACCAGGCTGGCCCCAACATAATTTTTAATAAATGCATTTAATTCCATAAATTTCTTTCAAATAACTGCCTTACCTGAATTACCCAAGTTTTGCCATGAAATATTTTCTTTATTATTCTTTTCTAAATGGTTTGTAATTTTTAATTTAAATCATGAGTTATTTAGGAATTTGTTTTAAAGTTTTCAAACATATGAGAATTTTGAATTTAAATTTTGATCAGAAAATGTAGTCTGTACTATAGTGACTCATTGAAATATCTAGCCTAGTACGTGGTCAAATTTTATAAATATTTGGTGTGTGTTTAAGAAGAATATGAATTCTCTATTTGTCAGGTGGAGTGTTTTTATATATGTGTGTATATAATATATCATAGAAATCTTCTAACGCCTGAAGATGATCCATTCCCCCTGGGATAGAAGTACCGATTGGAAAGTAATCTTAAAATGGCTTTAAAATAAATATATTCAAAGAGATAAAGAAATAAAATATCTAAAAAATGAATCAAAGCTTAAGAAATACAGAGGATATGAGGTTAATATGAAAAATAATTAAATAGAAAAATAGACATTGTGATAAAAATATTCAATAATGTGTAAACTGATCACAGAAAATGAATTATTTTTTTCAGCTTTATTAGAGCTGTAATTGACAAAATTGTGAGGTATTTATTTATTTATTTATTTATTTATTTATTTTTTTTGTGGGGAAGACCAGCCCTGAGCTAACATCTGTTGCCAATCTTCCCCTTTTTGCCGAGGAAGACTGGCCCTGGGCTAACATCCGTGCCCATCTTCCTCCACTTTATATGGGACGCTGCCACGGCATGGCTGACAGGCAGTGCGTCGGCGGGCGCCCGGGATCCGAACTCGCGAACCCTGGGCTGCCAAGCGCCGACTAAACCGCTGCGCCACCAGGCGGCCCCCTGTGAGGTATTTAAAGTGTACATTGTGATGAATTGATATACATACATATACATTAGGAAGGGATTCCCTTCATCTAATTAATTAAGAAAGAATTATTAAATTGTAAGATTACCCTAAGGAATTCATGCAGAATACAGCATGATATTAAAGAGAAGATGTATTATGGCAGTTTTAAATTATGACCACAAATGCTTTGATACTCATCCTATAAAGAGGTGGGTCTAGCCCCTACATTCTCCAGTGTGGGCACGTTCGTGACTAGTAAGGTGGAAGTGACACTATGTGATTTCGGAGGCTAGATAATAAAGGTCCATGTAGCTCTTGCCTTGTTTGCTGGAACAGTCACTGTTGGAAACTTGGGGTGCCATGTAAGCAGTACAATTACCCTGAGGCCACTAAGATGTGAGGAAACCCAAACCACGTGGAGAAGTCATGTGTAGGTACTCCAGTCTACAGTTCTAGTAGACTCCAGCCTTTGTCACTGTAGCCTAGTCATGTGAGTGAAAAAACCCCCAGCCATTCAAGTGACCACCAGCTATGCAAGTCTTCTCATTTGACACCTGGACATCATGAAGTCAAGCTATCCCTGAAGTACCTGTCTAAATTCCTATCATACAGAATCTGTGAGCATAACAAAATGGTTGTTTCATGTCACTATGTTTGGAGTGGTTTGTTACACAGCAATACATAGACAGAATACATGAAGGATTTATCCAATTAGTTTCAGGAAAGAATAAAATGAATGGTAGAATTAATATCTGGACAGAGGGTACTGAGAATTTTCTAAAGTTCTTGAAATGAAAGCACATATTAAGTGCAAAATAATTTAAATAAATTCATATCTACATGCACTGCAGGGAAGATGCCTAATAATAAAAACAGAGAAAATTTCAAGTCACCAAAGAGAAAACAGGATTACCTATAAAAGAATGGCAATGAGACACCAGAATTCTATTCAGTAACAAGAGATACCAGAGGCCAATGTGGTAATATCTCCAAAGCATTGAAAGAAAAATAACTGGCAACATAGATTTCTATACCTAGCTAAGCTATAATTCAAGAATAATGATGAAATAGAGAACTTTTCTTTACAAACTGAGTATGTCCACCACAAATTTTTATTGATGTATTGCAGCAAAAAGAAAAATGAATTCACAAAGTGTGGTATTAAAGAAACAAATGGTAAATACAAAAATTGATAGATTAGATTGATATATATATCTATTGTATAGTAACTGGTTTATGTTATGTTCTAATAAATATGGAACTAAAATTCTAGATAGCAGTAACTGCCCAATACATTTGGTAGCTAAAACACAGTCTTACTGGGGCAGAAGGATAGTTGTATTTAAAAAAACTATAAATTATTAGGAAAATAAATGGTTAAGTATACATTTAAAAATTTAAGAGTAGCTACTTATAGCATAGACAACATTTAATCTATAGTTTCCAAATAAGCAGTGGCAAAAGAAAGGGAATAAGAAAAAGTTATCAAGCCAGCCCTGATGGCCTAGTGATTCAAGTTTGGCACGCTCCACTTCGGTGGCTCAGATTTGGTTCCCAGGCACAGAACCACACCACTTGTCTGTCAGTAGCCATGCTGTGGTGGTGGTTCACATAGAACTAGAAGGACTTACAACTAGAATATACAACTACGTACTGGGGCTTTGGGGAGGGAAAAAAAAAAAAAGAGAGGAAGATTGGCAACAGACATTAGCTCCAGGCAAATCTTTCCCAGCCAAAAAAACCACAGGAAATTAGCAACCAGATATATGGGAGGAAAAATAATGTTATCAATCCAACAAAGGCAAGAAAGGCAAACAAACAAAAAAACAAAAAAATGAGGAGAAAGCATAGTAAACAGAAATTCAAAAGCACATGGTAGAGATGGTAAAGATCTTTTCAAATAGATCATACTCATATGAATTGAACTTTCCAGTTAAAAAACAGATACTGTCAGGATTAAAAAACAAAAACCCATGGGCCTAGCCCCATGGCTGAGTGGTTAAAATTCTGGACGCTCTGCTTCGGTGGCCTGAGTTCGCAAGTTTGGATCCTGGGTGCAGCCCTACTCCACTCACCAGCCATGCTGTGGTAGTGTCCCACATGTAAAGTAGAGGGAGATTGGCACAGATGCTAACTCAGGGTAAATCTTCCTCAGGAAAAGAAAAAAACAAACAAAAAACCCCTAGCTATATGCTGTTTACAAAAGATGTGCCGATAGATAAAAAAATAATATAGAAAGGTTGAAAATAAAGAAAGGAAAAAGTTATAGCAAGCAAATGCTAACCAAAAGTTGGAGTAGAATATTAATATCAGATAAAATAGTTTAAAGCAAATAAATATTAATAAGGATAAAGAGACATTACACAATGATAAAAAATTACATTAAGAATGATGAAAATAAAAAATTGACAAGAAGTTCTGTCCAGCTAACCGTATAACCATGAAATAAAAAGTAACAGAATTATAAGAAAAAATAAGTAGATCAACAATTATGTTGGGAATTTTTAATATATCTTTATTAGAAACTCACAGATCAATTAAACAAAAATGAAGTTGAGAGGTTGGCTAATGTTTTTAGTGTTAATTTGCCTTGTGTGCAAATTGTAATTTGCAGCTCATCTTAACCCAGTCCTGTTTTAGTGTAGCCTCCATGTAGATCCCGAGACCCCCTAGTCCAGAACCAGGTGTCTCAGGACTCCTGTCCCTCAGGGATATTGGGGAAGTCAGCAGATCAGTTTCCTGAGCCAGAAAGCAGACTGGCACAAGTCTTGCGTGCACTGATTTCTCTGCTTCCTTCCACTACCACAGAAGAGCAGGGGGTTTTGTTTATTTGCTTTGTTTTTTAACCTCTAGCTCGGAGTGAAGTCATAGCTTTTCTCAAATCCCAGTTTCTTGGTGAGCCAAGGTGCCATACTCTGTATGGGGTGACGTTGATCTCCATTACTCCGAAGGAGTCAAACTCCTCGCCAACTTCACCTGCTTCCAGACCCGGAAGACCATCAGGGCCACAGCTCTAGCCCCACTAACCCACTAAGAGTAGTGTTGCTCTTCCACTTCTGATGCCCAGAGAGGTCTTTTAATTTAAAAAAATATATATGTTTTTATGATTGAAGTTCTTGGCGGAGATGTAGAAATTCAAAACTTGAGCTCACAATACCATTTTGCCTATTTTGCTGTGCCATCTGGTTGTGAGGAACTCCGTGGACTTGCTACCTTCTTTGGCTTTACTCAGTAATGGGGATTGTGGTTTCTTCTATTCTCAACGCCAGAAACCTATTTAGAACCTCTGTAAATCTTCTCAGGCCTTCTGGCTTTGGGTGGGAGGCAGAGTACAAAGTCCCCTTATTTCTTGCTTGCTCTCCTCTCTGATTTTCTGTATACACAAATTAGAGGATTTTTTTATAT
Source organism: Tapirus indicus (assembly GCA_031878705.1). Lineage (NCBI taxonomy): Eukaryota > Metazoa > Chordata > Mammalia > Perissodactyla > Tapiridae > Tapirus > Tapirus indicus. The sequence goes on along the minus strand of CM062922.1, from coordinate 77,063,085 downwards.
ATTCTGGCACTGAAAGCCCTACTCTTAAATCATCAGTCTTTGTCCTGAATTCTTGAGAGTCTATGCAAGTTTGTAACCTCAAGTTTTGAAATCCAAAAGGGCAAGGGATAAAAGAAAACATGGGGGGGGGGAGGAAAACCCCATAATTACAATCTCATTATTATTCTACCAGAAAAGAGATTTCCCTCTCTGCATTTGTGTCCTGCAAATCTATTCCCTCAGAAGCCACATTCCTTTCTACTTAGCCTCTCTTCTCCCTTATTTTTCTATCCTGGAGTCTTTCTTGCTGAAGTCTCTCACCTCTTTATAAGACAAAACATTTCCTAACTTTCTCATTTTATAGGCAAACTTTCTGAAACCACTCAAGTATCTTTAATTACCATCTACACACTGATGACTCCAGAATCTACAACTCTGGCTCAGATATCTCTCAAATTTTCCAAATCCACAAGAGCTCTCAACCCCAGACAACTCCAGTTCAACATGTCCAAAACAAATTCATTATCTCCACATCTACATGTCTCTCCAAACTATTTCTTCTCTTATGTTTTATATTTTCATCCAGTTTCCTAAGCAGAAACCTGGGAGTCTCCCTGATTTCTTCCTCTCCCTCCCTCACAGCCAATAAGTGACCAAGTCCTGCCATTATATTTCCATTTAAGGAACTTTTATAGCCAAGCATTTATGAGATATCACTAGAGCCATAGCAGTATAATGAATTAAAGTTGAGGTTAAGGTAGCAGAATAAAAAAAATTAAGATGTCATTGCATCCAAGGTAAAAATAGTTTCGGTAGAGAAAACATGATCAGTATTGCCCAATGGAACAGAAAGTTTGAAAGAGTAAAAATTTACAAGAGACTGTTAGATTTAGTTAGAAGGTTCCTGGTGATCTCAAGATCACCTGACTGGTAAAAAGAGAACTTTCTGCAGAGTATACAGTAGTTTACAACGGTCTGGACTACACTGTTTTATATTGTTTTGTTTTAAATGGTGTTTTCACTCTTACCAGAGTAGAATGACATTCCAATTTATATCCACAGGCCAAATTCAAATGATACATTTTGTTTTGGAGCATATCAGTCTTTAAAATGGCAATACAAAGTTTCTCATGGTGTATACCAGCCTCCTTGAACTGGGTCATTAAATGGCATCATCTCCAACTGTCATAGATTATAGGCAGCAAGACCCATGGATGTCCCATTCAGAAGACAGAGATTGCTGAGTCTGGAAGTTTATTTCAGAGGTTGTCAAGTCCCTTTGCTGTTTTAAAGACAGACTGGGGATCTTGTCTCTTCTTAACATCTCTCATGGAGAGTAGATTCTAATAGATATGTGTCTAACAACTATTACTGCCACCAGGGAGTGTGCTTCTTTGCTCATCCATCTCTTTTTTTCTTTTCTCCAGACTTCATGGTTTTCTTTTTTCTTTTTCTCTTTCCCTATTCTTGCTTCTTTCTCAATTCAGCTTTCCTGCCTCTCTTTTTCTTCATCACCCACAAATAGAAAAAAAAAAAAAAAAGCAAATGTTGAGGTTCCTGACTGGTCACATTCCAGAGAAATGAGGAAATGCAAGTTGTTACATAATTGGGAGGGGTCAGGGGTGTGACCTAAAGTTGAGGGAAGAGGAGAAGAGAATTATAAAGGTAAGAGATGGCAAAAAAGTTAAGTAAAGGTTAAATTTTAGATTTTTAATACTTTAAATGGTTCTGTGAATCCCATCTAGGGCATTCCGTCTTTCTTAGGCTGTGATGGTTCCCAGTAGATCCAAAATTACCAAAGAGGGTCAGTGACGACGTATTCAAAGATGATCACTCTGATCAGTTTTTGTTTGTATAGAAATATCAGTTCCTGATATTGCACTAGAGTAAGCCTTAGGAAATGCCTTAGGAATTGCCTATAACAAGATTTTTTTTTTCAATCACCAGGATGTGAAAATCTATTACATTGATCTCTAATCTATTTCCTTTTCAATTTCCAATGTTACTTTTAGGCTCCTGTACTGTGGCAGAACGTTCAGGCATTCTTCAGACAACGACAAACAATGAAACTCCTAACAACAGCAGCAACAACAATAAAATCTATTTTACTTTTGGTTGGTGGGAGATATTGAAAAACATAAGAAATAAAAGTTGCCCATAAATAGTTCTCCTCACGGAAATAACTGCTATTAATATTTTATTGTATTTCTGACCATTTTCTATGCAATTCTATTTCATAGTTACACTTTATATGTATAGTTTTGTATCTTTCAGGCATATTTTAGTCTAGAATACTTTTAGCCATGGTTTTCTATCACTTTTCTGGTCGGTTGAACTGTATATATTCCTTTTCCTGCTGGGGAGTAGAATTTGAAAAAGTAAACTCTGCAAAATCTTATTCTGAAGGACTTTGTAGTTGACTCGGACACTTAAGTGCATTATCTGATTGCATGTCTGCACGTGATGTCAAGGTGGAATGGTTCCAAAGATCTCTACCACAGATTTATCACCCTATAATATAACTGCCCCTTTACTTAATTCTCCTCTAAACCTTAAACTCTGAGAACAAGACTGTATGGTTTGCCATTTGCACCCCAGTGTCTAGCACGTGACCCAATACATAGAAAATTCTCAATATATTTTTGATGACTGAATGAATAAATAAATACTAAAATTCTAGAGGATCCATAACTCATCAAGCTTCTCCTTAGTATCAGGATATATCCAGATTAAGGCTGCCAGAAGTAAAGTACTGATTTAGGTTTAGATTTGTCTTGAAAGAGCAGAGAAAGATAGGAATTGATCATCAGTTGAACATTCCCTATAGATCCTAAACTCTTAACTCTACCTAAGATTCCTACTGTGCTTTAATGCTAAAATTTGGCTGTCCCACAAATACTTATAGAAAATTAATTTCAACTTCTTTCTGTAACATCTAGGCCACTGCTGCCTACATTTTGGAAATGTTGGCATTCCAATATCTGGCATGCCTTATAGGCTGGGTCCCACCACAGGGGCACTGCTAAAGAAGAACTAAAACCATGCATGTCCTCTTGGACAAAGGATTGGATCACTTAGGGGACCACAATAGAAAGCTTACAGCCAATGGTTGAGAGAGAACAAGAGAGTAAGAGAGAGCAAGCCAGAGAGCCTTGCAGAGATGTCAGTTTGAAAGAGGGCAGGGGAAAGCACAAGCAGCTGGTTTTGCTTCTTATGAGCCTCCTTATCCTCTTCAGCTTTGACAGATCTCAGATCTCATCTCATTCAAACACCAAACTGCTAATGAACTGAGACATCCTCTGTATGTGGATGAAAGCTGTTTTCTCTCTTGGCAATTTATACTGGGTCATATGATACAACTGGTCATACGGTTTTCAGGCAGTGCTCTGTGTACCCCTCTCTCTACAAATGCAATTCTACATTTTGTATTTGTTTTTTTTAAACAAGTTTAACCTATAACAATTAGACTGTGAAGTTGATGTGTGAAGCTCTGATTTACCCTATATGCATAATAAGAGCAGTACCACCTGTTGAGTGCCTACTAAGTGCCTGGCACATAGGTATGTTGCATAGGTTATCTAACTGAACTTGGAGAACCTGCCTCCAGAAACATAAATTAATTATCTCATTTACTTTGAAATTGCATATGGCCCTTTCCTTAAGAAACTTACATTCAATTTATTCAGCCCATCTCATTAGAGGATAAAAAATAATAATACCAGGTTTATAAACACTTTTCTAGTGAGAAACACAAAAATCACTGAGCTTTCCATTCTACACTCTGATCCAATTTTCTTTCTGAATTTTTAAATCTGATTTTTCCACACTATTTTCCAATTAGCTGATCGCGTCTATTCTCTCTTGCCATCCTCCCCCAGCAGTGTGGTGTTCTTTTGCCACATAATAAAAGGGTTAATTCCTTCCCCTATTCCCAAGTTAGAAAACATAAAAGTTAAATAAAAATGATTTGGACATTGAAGACTTTTTCCGACACTGAAGTATGAGACTGCTGTGGGATAATTGATGTGTTATCCATAATCTTGTTAAGTGTGTTCTTCACTCATTGCCTAAGTAAATTTCATTTAATTAAAACTTCCATCTTGTTAAATATAATAGCAGATTTCAATTTCCCAGATAGGTTGAAGGCCGATTAAATAGGTTGAAGTTTCCAGTAAAGTTCTTTTCTTACTGCTTAGGGATTACTACTATGTTCTGTAGTAACGTGGTCAGGAATTTTAAGCATTTATATGAAAGTTATGGTCCAAATTTCTATTTTTTTCTCTAAAATTGATTCAACAAACATTTATCGAGCACCACTTGCATCAAGCACCCTGGGGGGGAGCAACAAGAGAGTAGTGAGCAAAATAGGCACATGTCTGCCCTTACAGGGCTTACTGCCAACTGGGGACAAGAGACATTGAACAAAGAATTACAAATATGACAAATGCCATGAAGAAGAGGTCAGGGTGCTATGGGATGGGGGTGCTGATTGGGATGGGGGGGAGGATTTTTCCAAAGAAATTCAATTTTAAGCTTGAAGCATAAGAAGGGAGAAGAGCAGTCTAGGGAGAAGAGTCATCTAGATAAGGGAGCAGCTCGTGTAAAGGCTCTGAGTAGAAAAGGACACTGCCTATTCAAGGACCTAAGAGAAGGTCACTGTGGCTAGAGTGGTGATACCAGGAAATGTTAGAGAAGAGGCAGGCAAGGACCAGATCACATAGGTCATCCTAAGGACTGGGGGACTTTATTCTAAGGGCAATGGAAAACCAATGGAGAATTTAAGAGAATTTAAGAATAAATAAAATTTAATTATTTTATTTAGAAATAAAAATTTCAAAAATGCTTAATATGGTCAAAATGTGGAATATAAGAATATATTAATTTACTAGTTAATTTGTTCTGGAATGTGCTCTTATATCTTGTATTCCAATGATATTAAGGATTTTTATAAGTATAAGACAAACTATCTAGGATTCTGATATGTAGAATTTTTCTGAGAATAAAAAAGACCCTAGAATAGTTAAGCAAAGCAGAACAGTACTTGGGTACACATCCTTAGCATGCCTTAAAGAGATGAACGTATGTCCTGAGTTTCTTTGCTTTTCATCTATATCACATTTTAACTTGATTGAAAATGGAGATAGTAAAATAATAAAGGCAGGGAAAGGAGGAAGGTGTGCATGAATATGCACACGTGGTTCCCCACGGTTTTGAAGAAGAGCAGATTTATGACAATGGATATCAGTATCACATTCTCTGTGCTCAAAAATAGTAGTCTACCCTACAGAAATTAGGAAAGTGGAAAGTACAAATATCAAAAGATTTTTTTTCTTTTAGTTAGATATTTTAAGGAAAAAATGGCAGCTTCTGGGTAATACAAGAGATTTTGCCATGAAATGTGTTGATTTTAGATAAGGGACCCCAAGATGGCTTCAGTAGTACTGTGCTTGGAGTAGTAAAGAGATCCATGAATACTATGGCCCTTGGACAATATAGAGTATAAGAGGCTAAGGTTTCAATATTCTTTTTTAATATTCGTCAGTCTTCCCTATGAGCATTTCTTCTTATCTTCCCCAGGTGGTCTGTGTCCATTAAATTAGCAGATAAGATTTTAAGGTGTGGATCTTTCCCAGAGGTGTTTTCTTATTGGGAGTTGGGAGAAATTCTTGAAGACTAATAAGGTTTCCCTTAGTAAATATTACGAGAATGGAGGAGAGAGGGTTCTGACCACCATTCTCTATCACCTCACTGTCTCCCAAACCAGGAGTTTCTTCTCTTGAATCTTGGACTGCAATGCTTCCTGATTGTTCTTCAGGCTCAGTGACTCCCTCTTAGGAGTGAATGAATAAATATACACTTGGCAAATTGTTTGAGAAAGGCTGCTGACCCTTGGTCTGTGAAATCTTGAGCAACAGGAGACCTGAGTTGAAATGTCCATTTGTATCTGACTCACTATTGGAAGAGAATGAATCATTCACTTGATTAAATCATTTAGCTCCATGGCCTGAGGTGTGGTACTAAAGAGAGCATGGGCCAGCTTCACACACACTGTGTACTTGAGGACTGCAATTGATAAATCCTTCTCATCAAAATAGAAACACATCTATTAAGTACCTAATTGTGCACATGATTTGGAAACATTCAGAATATGTAGGCTAAATATGAAAATAAATTAGTGCTTGTTAAGATTCCATGGAACAGGTAAGATGTCTATTATTATAAAAAGGGAGGAGGCCTGCTATATATCAATTGTCAGGTTACCAAAGCTCTGGGAAATTTTGGTAGGAATGTTAAGAATAGCTTCTCAGCAAATACCTGGTGTCTGGTTGAAACCCAGCCACTCTGTTTACTTGAGCAGAAATGTGGTTATATTACATTGCTTTTAGTGATATAAGGTTTTTTAAAAGTTTCCACCCTCTAGAATCTGACTCATAATGTCCTGATGTTTTATTGTTTTCTGTAATCCAAGTCATGGATGAAGAAATCTATCTTCTAGCACTGAATTAGAATAGATGTAGGTGTGTGGTCAGACCTATGAGTATTATAGATAAAGACTAGATAAACTATTATTTTAAAAAATAATTTTATGCTGCAGTAGTTCTAAATCATTCATTTTAGCTTGATATAAAAGAGCAAGAGGGCAAAAAGAAAATTAACATTTATCAAGAGCCAGTCTGGCATGTCAGACACTCACATACTCAGTCATATATATCATCATTAAAATTCACAGTAAGCCTGTAGTAGGTAATGTTTCCATTTTGGTCAAGGAAGAAACTTAAGTTCAGAGACTGAGATGGCAGAGTTGGAATGCACAGTTGGGTCTGCTAGCTTATGATCTTTCATTAAAATCATTTAGGCACAAACTGAAAACCTTAAAATCAGGTAGAATTAAACAAAATGAGACAGCTTTACCTCTTTCTTTTGGTTTAGGTATAATCTATATCTACCAGGAAAAAAAGTGAATAAAATCATTGCAGAAAGATGCTTGTATTCTACAAATCTGTTGGTGAGGGAGGCCGTAGAAAGAGAAGAGATTGGAAAATGTACATTAAGCAGTATGTAAATTCTGCGTCACAATTTTTCCGAGTCCTATTGATTTTTGAAAGTTATTTTCACATAAGGGCATCAATGTCTTACAACCTTTAAAATGTAAATGTTACTAGTTCTATCTAGTTTGTAGGGACACTGTAAAGCTATTGAAGAATCTTATAAAATTCTTAGGAAAGCTGCTATAAAATATAAAGATTATATCTGTGACCCTCATCTGTGTACCTAAAGTACTTTGTTCTTACCTTAGTTACTGCACCCATCATACTGCACCCTAATCATTTCTCTACCCTCTAGTATCTCTTCCAGAAGGTGGGTTCCTCCAAGACAGGGACTATGTCTCTTTCATTGTGACAGTGCCTGAAATATAACAGTGCTCAGTAAATGTTTATTGAATAAACAACACAACAAAAGAATTCATCTTTCTGATCCCAGGTTCCTTATTTGCAAAATGAGAAGATAGTAATATTTCCCCAGATTGCTTATCAGGAGTATCACAATATATGCTCACATACTGTTTATACTGGAGACATGAGCCACAGACATAAAAGGTGTTATTATGATGATTAGTAAGGGACTAATTATTTTACATAATATAAAGTTTTTATCTGGCTAATATCTTTAAAAAAAATCTAACCAATAAATTTCAGGAAAGAAATGTAGGGTATTTTAGGGAATATGTAGTAGTAATCTCTATCCTTAGGCTCTCAGGGCTGAAGGAAAATCAGGATCCTACACCAGGGATGAGAACAATCTCTCACTAGGTGGCTCTCTTTCCGGTGAGTGGGCAAACTGTTGGCTCAGCGATGCTAGGGGGCATTGTACAGCTGCAACCACCACGCATCACACGGCCATCACAGTAGGCTATTGCAGAGGGAGGGGCATAGTTCTGTTTCGTTAATGATACTCTGTCCTTGGGATTTATTTCAAAGTAGCCTGTACTTCAATTTCCTCCAAACTTATACATGATATTCCAAATAGACACTGGTCCAGTCTTTTAATAGTTGCAACCTCAGGGAAGGATCTTGAAAGCGCCTCTTCACCTAGCATGGAGGACAGCAGGAATCCAGGTACCCAAACGGAGCCAAACCAGAATAGTCCATTCAAATCCTGATTTTTAACTATCCAGTGAGGGCTGTATTCCTGGAAGGTTTTATACCCTTACATACCCTAAAGTACTTTGGGACAGCTGCTTAAACAACTCCACAATACCAATTGAAAATGCAATTTGTAAAATGACAATTCCTTCAAACCATTAGGATGACAATTTCTCCAGCGACTTCTCACACAATCCATATTATTATTGACCCCATTCTTTATCCCTGCTTTTTAGCCTCAAACCGGACACAAAATACACATAATGGACATTCAAAAAGATTTGTTCTAAGAATGAAAATCCTTTTCCCAGACGCCTTTCATTGGAACTTCGCACAAGTATCTAGGTTTTTCTTGATACTATTTTACCCAACGCTTTCCTCTCCAACCCAAAACACAGGGACAAATTCTAAAACACTGCAGACCCATCAGGGAAGGAGAAAGATTGCAGAGGAGGGAGAAATTCGGAGATTTGCTTTTGGTACTCTAGCGGGACCCCCACGGGGGGTGTCTCAGAGAGGGATGGCAATCGCCAGCGTCTAGCCACGTCCCGGCTCTAAATGCTGGGAAACCACTTGTTAGCTTTCTAGGATGTGTTCCCACTCACTCTGGCCTCCTTGCGGCAGGAGGTGGCGCCGGAAGGCCACGCGGGGAACTCCGAGTGAGGCTCGGTCGCCGAGGGTGTGTGTGGGGTGGGGTTTGGGGGATTTCTGTAAGGGGTCGACCAGCCGGGAGAAGTCGGCAGTCCCTGTCGGCAGGAGAGGGATCGCGGCTGTCGTGTGCCGTTCTCCTCCCTCAGGGACCCCGTCCTGGCGGGATCCCGCCTCTCAGAGCCAGAGGCAGTTGTGGGGAAACCCCTCGCCCGCCTCGCAGCCTCGCGCCGCCGCCTCGCCCTCCCTGCTCCAGCCCGCCGCCTGCCAGCCTTCAGGCCTCTCCACGCCCGGCCCTGAAAGGAAACTATGAAGGTGGTTCCCGCACGCGGGCGGGTGGAAAAGCCCACGGTGAATGCCTCGGGGTCTCCCCTATCGCTGCGGGAAGGGGAACGGGAGGAGGAAATGAACTTCACCGCCCGGGAGAACTACCCGGATTCCCAACCTGGGGGAGGCCTTGGATAGAAGGGAAGCCAAGGGGGAACCTTGGGCACTTTTTCGAGAATCCATTCGCCCAGGGAGGGTCACCCTCTCCGCACACATTGGTTACTATGACAATACAACTACAGCCTCCAGTTGCTATGGTAGCTGCTTATCCAATCCGATTGGTTTCCTTTCTCTTCCTCCCTGGGCTCCACCCCATACCCTCCAACAGTCTCCCTGCGTGCAGAGGGAGGGGCCGCAGAAAAGAGGAGAGGGTCCTTAGCATCACTCTCTAGGGCGCGAGGGAAGACAAGAGTCGGGGGACTGGCGGGCGGAACTGTAGGAGGAAGGGGCGGCGTTTCCGGTAGGGAAGAGTGGAAGAGTTGGAAAAAGGAAGAGAGAAATCGGGTGGAGTGGAAAGACGGGGGAAGATTTTAAGTGTAACTCCCAGTTGACTTGGGCTCGATGTTCCCAGTGAGGCTGGGGTTGCCCCCTCGCGCGGGAGGAGAGGGGTGGATTGGCCGCAAGCCGTCAAACGCCTCCAGCTGGCCGCTCAGCAGCCACATAGGCGCCACACAGCTAGTTGGTCCCAAAAGAGAGCGCTACAGAGAGGCGGAAATCACCGGGAAGGACCGGCGCCACTGAAATCTCGCGAGAGGGACCCCACTTCCTTTCTCCGCTTCTCCCTCCTCTTCCCCCCGCCCCCTTCCCTTCTCCCTCCCCTTTCCCCCTCCCGGGTCGGAGTGTCCCTGCGCCCCACGGGCCGGAGCAGCGGCGAGAGCAGCTTTCCCCGCTCCCTCCCCTTCGCCTCACTCACCCCCACCCCCCCGCCGAGCGAGGAGGAGTCAGAGGAGAGGAAGATGGCGGCGGCCGCCAGCACCCGCGGTGCCGCGGGGCCGCTCCGAGGAGCCTGAGAGACCCACAGAGGCTTCGCGGGAAGACGCGGCGGCGGAGGATGAGCCTGCAGAGCGCGCAGTATCTCCGGTGAGTGCCGAGGCCGGCCCCGTACGTGGGGAGCAGGCCGAGGGTTGGGGCATGGAGCAACAGACACAGAGGTGCTATGTCCGGGGTGGCGGGGGAGTTGCTGTGTCCTCTCCTTCCCCGGCAGGGAGGCGGGGGCTGCGAGGGGGTCCGCGGGAGGGGGCGGAGCGGGCGCACACATGGGTGCCTGGCCCCCGCGGGCCGGGCCGAGTCCCAGCGGAGCCGGCTCATCGCGGTGCGGGGAAGGAGGTTAGGGAAGTGTGAGAATATGTGCGCGCGCGGCCGGGGTCGCGGGCTTGCTGGCGAGGGGTGGGGGAGGCGCCCGGGGAGGCGGCGGCGACCCCGAGTGGAGGTGGGTGTGGAGGAGTCTCATCCCGGTGGCCGGGGAAACGTGGTGTGGTGTGGGATTGGCTGGAGCGATGCGTGAGGAGAAGACGCGGTGGAAGTCTGCACACCTGGGGTGTGTAGGTGGCCGGGGAGGGAGGACCAGAAGAGGGGGAGACTGCAGGAAACTGGAGTTTGTTCTTCATTCTCGGGGTGGGAGTGCTGAGGAATAATGTCATCTGTAGTTAGTTGGTGGAGTGGGAGTGGGGGCGTAAGAGAGGGAATGGATGAGGAAGTGAGGAAAGAGGGAGGTACTATGCAAGGGGCTGGGTTCCCCAGAAGAAACTGGGTTAGAATCAGTGTAGTCGGAAGATACCATTCTGAGAGTCGTGTGCATTCACCAAGAGTGGTGTAAGAAACTTGTATGTCAGAGGTAGAGTAGCTCCTGGGTACAGAGTGTGTGTGAGTATGTGATGTCTGTCTGGGGGGGCTGAGGGGGGGCTATCGATACACATTTTAGGAGGGGAAGGTGCAGACACTTTGGAACCATGTACATGATGGCGAGAGCATATTGAATGGAAAGACTAGCTGTTGTGCAGCCAGGAAGGTTCCATGGAAGCAGAGTAAGAGCTTGGAGGTAGAGGTAAATGAGGGTCAAAGTCTTGATGACAGAGAAAAATAAGGTTGTTAGAGCCTGAGATTAATTGGGGAGTTGCTACTGCTTAGAAAAGGGGAAGGAAAACCTTAAAATGGGTCCTTTTTGTCTTTCAGGAGCAGAACTAAGAAAGGCAGGCTTATGGGAAGATATTTTAAAAAGTAGTTTCATACCTTGTGGAGGAGGGATTTGAATGGGGTAGAAGCCTGAAATGAACAGAAAAGTCACTTAAGCTGTTTAGTGAAAGTATAGATGTGTGAGTGGATCCCTATATGTATATTGCAAGAAAAGTATGTAGTGAGTGATACATGAGGGTGGCCATTCTACTTTTGAAAGTAGTAGTAGTTTTATTAAGCAGGGTGTGGAGAGGAGAGAATGATGAGATCTTTGAATTGTGGTTGAATGCCTGAGTTGAACAGGGACAGGATGGACACATGTGTGCCCAATGACTATAAGGTAGTTGGAATGATATCTGTATAATGAAGTTGCTTTTTTCTCTGTTATCCCTTTATTTAACATATCAGATAAACTTAATAAATACAACTGTGGCCAAGATCTCTGGTAGATGCTGTAGAAGGGTGATATGGAAGCCATCAGGACAGTCCTTAATTTTAAAGAATTTGCAGTTTAGTATATATTAGGCAAATAAATTAATAACAGCACAGAATAATATAAGGTAAGTATCATAAAAAATGCCAAGTGTTAGAGGATTCCAAAGGCAGGAGATTACCTGAGCAACTTGGGGGGAATCAGGAAGAGCTTCCTTTGTTCATTGCTCATTCATACAGTCATGATTCATCAGTCATTTTGTTGATCACCAATATGGGAGGCATTGTACCAACTGCTGAGAATAGAAAAGTAAGAACTCCACCCTCCTTTTACAGAGTTTCCAGTTTGTTAGGCTTCAAGGAGAAAATGGCACTTAAAAGGACCTTAAGGATAAACAATATCCTGACGGGTGTGGATTGGGAAGAGGAGAATTCAAATGGAAGGAAACTGAGCAGAGATATGTGGATAGGGAGGTTGGGGGTGGGGCAAGGTATTCAGTCCAGTTAAACAAGAATCTAGGGTGATGCAGCTGGGAATACTTAGAGTTTTATAGGTTATTATAGGTTATTAAGTTTGACCCCTTCCTTTTACAGATGAGAAAAGTGTAGCCCAAAGAAATTAAAATTGTTGAGGATCATATAGCTGGTATGCGGAAGCTCTCCAACTCAAATGTAGGTCTTCTAACTCCAAATTATCTATACTGTACAACATGTCTGGATTCATCCACTCTTTCCACAAATATATATTGAGAGCTTACTATATTCTAGACACTGAGGATACAGTGGTGAACAAAAGAGTGAACGTGGAAAAATATATTCTAGTAGAAGGACATGTGAACAGATAAGTATGTTTATCAGGTGGTAACAAGTACTAGGAAGAAAAATAAAGCAAGATAGGGATATGCTGTTTTGTACAGACAGGGTGATGAGGGAAAGCCTATTTGATAAGGTGCGTGTATTTGAGAGGGTCTTGAATATCACGATCTGTAGTTTGTAATTAAAATGGGTGGACAATGGAGAATCTGAGATGGTTTGTTTAGAAGGGAATTTACATGTTCGTAGCTATGTCGTTAGAAGATGAATCTGTGTAGTGTAATGGAGGGCAGTTAGGGCCACAAATAAGGTGGTGGCAGTGGTACTAGAACAGTATGATGAAAAGCAGATTGAGAGAGTGGTAGTAATTTTAATGGGAAGATCTGTTGGCTTTGGGAGGCTTCTGTGTTACTGTATCTTATGTTTTGTAAATCAACGTGGTAGGGAAGACTTATCCTTAGGTTGTGGAGTCAGTGGTAGACAGCTCAAGATGAATTTAGTTCTCTGAAGAAGGGAGAAAAGAATAAGAATGAACACAGTGTTTAAATAACCTATATTTTCCAGCTAAAGTTGAACAGGCATAGGACCTGGAGTCCCGTAAAGATTCCTGAGAGCAGTCTTGTCTCAATCTTCCACACCTGTGCTAAGTAAATAAAGCAAGTCTTACGCCTAAAAGTAGTCTGGGACAGAGGTAGGGAGAGGTAATAAAGGAAGGCTTGCACCAGCCCAAAGTTCCCTCTTCCTTTTCTTTAGATAATCGTTCCATTTAAAGTCTGCTGTGGGGAGACTAGAGAATGTCTTAAAGGAAGCATTATGTTCACTTTCTTTTCTTTGATGAAAATGGAACCGTGGTTTTTATAGACAATTTGGGGAGGATGCTGGGATTGCTGAATGAGTGTGGTTGAGGGTATAGTAGGTGTTCTTTGTGACCTTGACTTTAGGCAGAGTTTTGTTGCTTACCTTTGTCAGACCATGACTGGGCAATTTTTAAACTGCATAGCTGTAGATCTTCCTTCATGTAGATGAAAATTAGTTTTGTCTCAGCTGAATTAATTTGTTAGAGTAAATGAGCTGGGGTGTCTGACATTGAAACAGTGGGGTGGTGGCAAACTAGGGAGCAAGATGGCAGTTTCAGAAGCATGAGAAATGAGGATATGAGGTAAGAAGCATCAGTAAAACTAGTAAAGAGGGAATTGAACATCAAGGGGACTAAGTTAGACTTGAGTTGTAAAAATGGAGCAGAGATGAAAGGAAAGAAAACCTATTCTCTGTATGGGAAAGAAGGTGATGTTCTGGGCAAGAAAGGATGATGAAATTTTTTTGGTTAGAAGGGAAGTGTCATTTTTTGAAATAGATTGACAAGACATACCCAAATCAATAAATTAAGAATATCTTCTTACATTTTATAAAAATAAGAAATAGTCTTAAATATGGGAGTTCAAGACTGAATAACACTGGAAATTTATTACTCAAATTGAAGAAAAATTCAGTATTTTCTCTTTTGATTCATGACAAAATGGAAAGATTTTTAAAGAGTTTTTGACACCTCTGTTGAGTAAAAGAAGAGGGTGTATTGAATATAGTTCATTTGATAAGGGTAGGAGAAGGGTGAGGAAAGTCCATAGATAAGATAGTGGGTGAGGTATAATATCATGCTTTAAAAGAACAGCATTTGAAAGAATAGAAATGTGGAAATTAACGTATCAAAGTTGGGAAAGCAGGGGTGAGGGAAATATTAGAGTACCAGACAGGGAAGACATCATCCAGTTGTTTGGGAAGATGAGAAAGTAGAATAATCATAGCCATGGGGAATACCAGTCAAACAGGTCAAATCTCGTTATAAAAGGTGACACAGGTGCCGCTGAATGACATCTGCTGCTGTTGTGGGAGGCAGCTGTTCATACTCTGTGCTTCCTCCAACTTTCCTCTTTTTCTTTCTTCACTACTCTCTCTCTTTGTCTTTAATTTCTTTCTATTCTGTAGTTTTTTCAGTGAGATCCACTTGAAGTTGGTCCCTAGTGTTAGACCCCTTTACAGGAAAGGTCTACAAATTGTCCATTTTGTTAGAATTTTTTTGTGGGCTACCTCTGTTATTGAAGAAGCTGCATTCCAGTGGTATGCTTCTTTGTCAGAAACTTTGTTACCAGAGATAGAAATAGTATAACGGCCACCAAGTTGTTTTCAGAGACAGCAGAAAAATGGTTGTCATTTATATACTAATTAAAATATCCAATATGTTGTAAGATAAAATATGTCACTGTAAATCTTGGGACAGAGGGAGATAAAGGGAGGGAATGAAGCTGGATAAAGTAGCAGGCAGAGCCTTATCCTACCTTGGGGAGAGGAACCGGGAAGTTAGTTGGGAGCATCTGGAGGAATATGTATACTAAATAGGGTGGGCTCCAGTTTCTGGAAGAATCTGGTAATGCTGAGCTGTGTATTCACTGTCTCTAGAAGCTTCAAGAAATCCTG